>JARHVA010000538.1:142500-853333 GCA_037957365.1 Torreya grandis | reverse complement strand
AGGGCTACATTTTATTTTATAAAGGCTGAATTAATAGCTAGGACTGCATTTTTTTATGAAGAATATTAATTGATTTTGACACTGCGTTCTTTTCTTTATAGTGCCAAGTTTTTAATGTTTGAGTGATGTGTTCTAAATTTAATTGGATGTGTCCCATGCATTCTTGGCTTGTGTAGTAATAATACAAATTTGTGTTTGGGTCTTATAAGGCAACTTTGAATATTAAATGAGATTGAGATGATTTTTGAAATCCATGTATTCCTTAATTAGAATTTCACATTCTAAACATGTTATAGAATTCTCTAAGTCATGTGTTGTAATTAGTAGACCAACATTTTATTCTTTTATGTGGTTGTAATTTTTTCCTATCTACCCATTCTCTTGGAATCTACGTCAAAACATATAATATACTTGAGCTATGTAGACTTAAGTACTAGGTTAAATATATTTGCTTTATACTAGAATTTATTATAGAACTTTTCCTTCTGGTGGACATAATATCTATGTTTAGATTTTATTCATAATGCATTCTTTTTATTTAATGAATATCTAGGTATTGCTTAGTATATTTAATTTTATATATATATATATATATATATATATATATAGTATGGGTTGAGAGTTATCTTTATATTCGTTATAGATTACGACCAAATCTAGGAAAAGAAAAATAATACCTTAAAACTATTATTTTAGGTGAATTATTACTTTAAACATGCTTACTTCAATATCAAAAGAATGCATATCATGAATAGGTTGTGATGAAAAAAAACCATTTATATAAGTTGCATTAGCAAGTATGTTATCTTTCCTAAAAGATGTAATGAATCATTTAAATTGTTAGTTAAACCAATGGTTCACTTTTGAAATGTATGTATAGATAGATTATTTAAAAAGTAAACTCAGAGGGTATGGACTTGTTTACAAAAATATTATTAAAGTGTTATTTTGTGTTAAACTAGCATAATATAGGTTCATGTCATTTGGTTAAATAAAATGGCTATGCAAGATTGTTCTATTCTAGTATATTAGAAAACTTGTATAAACCTTGAAATGTATTCTTTATTATAAATGTGCTTATTTTAGAATATGTATTGCTAATGCTAATAGGTAGTGAGATGGGTTCCACTAACCTAGGTAGCATCACCAATAGATAATCCGATCAATTATTGTGTTATGAAATTGACCGATCTAAATGATCGTATATTATTTGAAAACTTTAGCAAAATTAATGTAGATATACATTGTCATTTCATATATTTGATTTTTATGTTATGGAATATTATGTTATAATGGATTTCTTTATGGTACACTGCATGTTTCTAGAAATCTTATAGCACATAGGGTACTAGCATGCCTCACTTGATTCTCACACTATTTTAACTACCTATCCATGAAGGGAGGGCCATTTCCTAATAGGATATTATGTGAGGGATCATTGGTCTATGGTTAGAGTGGTAAATCACTTAGATGATGCTCTCTCTCCCTACTATAGTACTACTTGGAGACAACACTTTAGATTATTAATGATACATAAGTTGGCATGATTCAAGCTCTAGAGAGCTTGGTATTCGTTATTGTATAAGGCTATATGATAAAGGAATGTAACTATATTATGTACTTGTATATTGAATAATAGTTGATATATTGTTAGATTAGTCATAGCTATGTCCTATGATGATTACTTTCCTTGGAATTGTATAAGATGAATGTTGTATGCAATATTTAAATTTGAAGAATTATTATTCTTGGATATGATATAGATGTTATATTATTTATCTTTATGGAATTAATGTTAAATTAATTGTTTAAGTTGTTAAAAAAAATTTACTACATTTTCTAAGTATAACTTGAGGGGTGGTTACATTTTGGTATCATAGCTCAGGCTCAAACTCTAGGACTGAATGAGTCTGCTAACATTTTCATGTTCTTATTTTTAGTGAGAAGGAAAAATGGTTCAAACAAGAGCATTAGGTGAGGGTCCTTTGTATGTCAATAATAACAACCCCCCCTTTGATCTTAATTTGATTACTATCAAGCATTCAACTAAGTTGGATTAGATCCTCATAGCCATGAATGATACCAACGATTAGATTACAACCCTAGAACAAGAAGTTCATGGCTAAGGTGAGGAAGAACATTAGGAAGTACCCATTGAACATCCAGTCAAACATGAAGGCCCACTTGATATGAGAGCTTAGTTGGTTTCAAAATTGTGTAGGGACATGAAAAGGTGAATCCACCAAAGTTAGATGGATCTATTCTAGGTGATGGAGCTAAGGCTTAGGTGATGGATATGGAAAAGTATTTTGAGATTTGAAACTACTCAAAAGTCACAAAAGTAACTTGGGGAGCTTATCTATTGATTGGTGAGGTAGTTATCTATTAGGCTAATAAGAAGATGGAAATGAACCTTAGTTTTACCATCATAACTTAGGAGCAGTTTGTGATGTTGTTTAGGTCATGATGGTTATCACAACTTTAATTTGATCATAAGCTCATAGATTTCTAAAATTTGAGGCAGGGAGAGTTGTCGATAAATGATTATTGAGAGTAGTTCACCAAAATTTTGAAGTACATACTGTAATATCAAGTAGATGAGAGATTCAAGATCAAGAATTTTATCATGGGACTAAAACCCCAGATAGGTGGTGAGGTAGATATGCATCCATGGACCAAGTTTTTGAGAAGGCAATTAAATAGGAACAAAACCTGAAGTCCCTTACCTAGGTCAGGGAAAATAACATGAAAAAGTTTGGGAATTCTAAATCAACGTTTAATAAGAACTAGAAACAAAAGAAAGGAACTTCAAGTGGCAGTCAAATAACCAAAATGCCAAATTCAAAAAGGGTTTCAATAATAAGAAATTAGGTAATGAATCTATGGGCAACCTTTAGAGAAAAAGTGGTTAAGTTCTCACTAGGAGATGAATACTATGAGTAGGTAAAAAAAATTGTCAGATAATGCTTAGAATCCTCAATATAAAGGATTTAATTTTTAGAGTGATGGTCTTATTAATTTCAACAAGAGAATGTATGTTCTAGATCAAGAGAATATATAGAGCATAGTTTTGAAAGAGTTACACAATGCCCCTTATTCAGGACACCTAGGAGAGACAAAGCTCATGGCAGAGATTAGACCTTTGTATTTCTGGAAGGGGATTAAGAAGGATGTGGTAGATTTTGTGTCACATTGTATGGAATGTCAATGAGTTATATCTAAACATGTGAACCTAACTGGATTATTATATTCACATGATATACCAAAGTGGAAGTGGTAAGTGATTAGTATGGATTTTATCCAAGGTTTGCCATTGTCATGGAGTAGGCACAATATGATCTTGGTAGTCATGGATAAACTAACAAAGGTGGATCATTTCATACTAAGGAATTTGATAGATGATGCACCTACCCTTGCTAAAAGGTTCATAAAATAAGTATATAGGTGGCATGGGTTTCTAGAGAAGATCATTTTAGATAGAGATCCAAAGATGACTTCCAAAATTTGGATGACTTTAAACTTAGCTTTAGGTACCCACTTAAATTTTAGTACTGCAAATCATCTAGAGACTGATGGTTAGATTGAGTGAGTAAATCAGGTTTTAATGGATCTTATAATCATGTATTACATGGATCAAAAATATAAATTGGAAGATTATCTTCCATTGATTGAGTTTGCTTACAACAACACATATCAATCAACATTAAAGATGGCTCCTTTTGAGGCATTGTACAAAAGGAGGTGCAAGACACCAATCAGTTGTCTTTAGACTAGAGATGCTATCTAAAATGGAAGAATAAGTTAAGTTAATCAGGTAGATATTGGCTAAGGCCAATGATAGGTAGAAGAGTTATGCTGACCTAAAGAGGACAGATAGGAGTTTTTATATTAGTGATAAAGTGTTCTTGTAGGTTAAGCTACAGAAGATCCCAATTAAGTTTAGGAAGTCAATGAAACTATCACAAGATATGTGGGACCCTTCAAAGTATTAGAAGTGATTAATCATATTAAGTATAGGCTTACATTACCACTAGACTTAACTCTATTACATAATGTTTTCCATGTGTCTTATCTTAAGAAGTATGTAACTAATCCTTCACATGTTTTAAGTTAGAATGCTTTACAGGTTCAGGATCTTGGGGTGGTCATGGTAGAACCAATCAAAGTAATTAACACTCATAAACTTTATTTGCAAAATATAGAGGTGTCTCAGTGTAAGGTATTATGGGACCAATAATCTAAAGATAGTGCTAATTGGGAAGATTATGATGAGTTTTATAGGTTTTTTCTGCATTTGTTTGCATGATAGATACTTGATACTATGCTTTTAATCAATGTTAGACTCTTTTGATATTTAAAACTATTATTTGAATAGGCCTCATCAAGATGATGACCAATTTTAGGGGGGAGGATGTTACATCCTGATTTCACCTTAAGATAAATAAAATCTTTAATCCATTAATTAGTATGTATAGTATTTGATTACTATTGATTTGATTTTGAGCTTTATGACTTATACGATAATGAGACAATAACATTGATTGATTTGAGTACATGATGTGATAGATGTAAGTTATATTCTGCACATTATGGATATGTATTAGTTAGTTATGTATCGTAAATATTTTTTGATGACTCAGACTAACTACCTACTTGTTGTGAGGTGGATGCAGAATAGGTCTTATCCTCAAAATTGATGAAGGAGAGCATCATCAAAGAGGATTGGCTAGATAGAGAGATTGAGAAAATACCAGTGGGAAAATGCCAATGACCATACACACATGCATAATAGATTTAAATGACATTTATGTTGAAATTTTAGTGCATTTTGTTTGTGATGATTTCTATGTGTGGAAATTAGTTTAGTATGTATTTGATTTCTTGAGTTTTATTGACTTTTTGAATTAAATCCAAAAAATATTTATTTATTTGCAATAGAAGTATTATTGTCTTAAATACGATTATCTAACAAATGAAAATCAATTAATGGCATAATTATCCTCATAAAGAGTTTTTTCTTAAAATAAAAATATGCATGAAAGTCATTTGAAAATCTAGAAACTAGATTGTATTATTAATAAAATTAGTGTGTTAGTTGATAAGCTCTAGAAAAAGAAAAGAAATTAATCGAGGTTAATAAATTTAGAACTTGAGTTGAATGTGATATTAATTAGCATGCAAGAATTACTTAAAATTAGAAAATAAAGATATAAGTTAATTATTGAAAGAACTTAAGTGGAGATTGAGTAAATAGATAATGACGTAGCTATTTTTGAAGAACATGTTTTAATTTTGATAAAAATAGGAGTTTACATACAAGGGAGGGTAGCAAAGAAATTAGGAAGAAGTTTATTTTATAAATTGGAAAGGAATATGGGAAATTAAAACACAAAGACACAGACAAAGAAAGGGAGAGAAGCGAAGGAATTAAGGAAAGAAAGAAAGATCAACAAAGAAAAGGGGTGATTTATCTAGGTAGGCTCTGTTATTTTCTTTCTATATGTGTGTGTGTCAAGGAATACAATAAATTAGGTGTATTAATTCTTTGAGTAGGTTGTATGGCTGCATTTCAATTCTATTTTAGGTCATGTTTAGCCTGACATTTGCCTCCCCTTTCTCTTAAGTATAATTTTTTGGCCTATTATTATAATAATCTGTGAGGCCTGTTACATTTCTTGGTTAGCATAGCATTTTTTTGACAAACATTTTATTACGTATATATTCTATTTTTATTTCAGCTACGTTTGTCTCCTTCTACATTGGTGTTTTCCCTTAGTTATGCCACACTAAAATTGCATACCCTGAGTTTATTCGATTAAAGTCTGTGTCTAGTCCCAATCTAGAGTTACATCTAAATGAGCTACATATTATTCCATCATGGGTAAGACATGTGGCTATGTATTTAGTTATTTGGCTGCATCCCATTACTTAAGCCAACATCTGAGTATTAAATAACTAGCCTTTTATATATTTTATTGCCTGTGTCCTATTGCTGAAGACAATGTTCCAATTATAAGAGGCTGAATTTAAGTTTTAGATCTACATTTCCATCTTGGAGGGCTGAATTTTGTTTTATAAAGGCTATATTAATAGCCAAGACTACATTTGTTTTATGAAGAATCTTAATTGCTTTTAAAACTGCATTTTTTTCTTTATAGTGCTGAGTTTTTGATGTTTGAGTGACGTGTTTTATATTTAATTGGTTGCATCCCATGTATTCTTGGCCTATGTAGTAATAATATAGATTTACATTTGGGTCTTCAAAGGTAGTTTTGAATATTAAATGAGATTGAGATTATTTTTAAAATCCGTGTATACCTTAATTAGCATTTCACATTCTAAACATGACATAGAATTCTCTAAGTCATGTGTTGTAATTAGTAGACAAATGCTTTATTATTTTATGTGGCTATAATTGTTTCCCATCTACCCATTCCCTTGGAATATACGTTGAAACATATAATGTGATTGAGATATGTAGACTTATGTACTAAGTTAAATATATATATTTTATACTCAAATTTATTATAGAAAATTTCCTTTTGATGGTGTAATATATATGTTTATATTTTATTCAAAATTAATTATTTTTATTTAATGAGTGGTGTGTTATGAAATTAACCAATTTAAATGATCATATATTATTTGAAAACTTTGGCCAAAGTAATGTAGATGTATATTATCATTTAATATGTTTGATTTTTATGTTATGTGCTATCATGTTAGAATAGATTTATTTATGGTACACTACATATTTTTAAAAACCTTACAACACATAGGGTACTAGCATGTCTCATTGGATTCTCACACCATTTTATCTACCTATCCATGAAGGGAGGGCCATTTCATGATAATAGATTATGCAAGGGATCATTGGTCCATGGTTGGAATGGTAAATTGCTTGGATGATGCTCTCCCTCCATATTGTAGTACTACTTGGAGACAACACTAAGTGGAAATCCCCCCTTAGACTAGTTAATGTGACTATATATTTTTGGCTTGTTACTTCCCTTGCAAAGATCACATAGATGAAAATAAGGAAGTACTATGAGCAATTAGGGTAGTTTAATATGTGGTGTTTAGAAGCCCTAACTTTTATCTAAACATACCCTAGAATCCTATAAGATGCCATACAATATTTGGGACAACATGCTTCAGTAACTAAGTTGCATAATGTCATTCAAATCAAAATTCATGAGTTGGCATTACCACTTGTGACTCCAATCACATTATTTATTTATATGATAGAAGCATAGGGTGATGTATATTGGTAAAAATCCTTAGCTATAAGGTTAGTTCCACCTCTATAAGCTATTCTTTTATAGGCACAACAATTAGATACAAATCAAACACCTCCACAAAAACCACATAATAGCCAAAAACTCCACTATGATAGTATAAAGTAAAAAGTAAAAAGGATGACACCTGTATGGTGTGCTTTGTCACCACCACCAAATAAAAATATGTGGTAAATAAAGTCCTTGTTAGATAACCTTATGGTTCCAAAGATAGTTGGTGAGTGCAACCTACCAGAGATGAGAGTTGATGAGCATGAAGTTCTCAAATATATGTTGGAAGACATTGGGTAAGAGGTTTATGAAAAAAAGGTGGAAAAGGAATTATTATTCTAGAATCCAATGCACACTTTAAAACTAGGTATGAAAAGACCTCTAGATTGACAATACTTAACCACCTCCATTTATTCTTTTGGATACTATAGGTTAAAAAGTAGCTCAACATAAGCTTTAGGAAGAGATATTTATAATTGATCCAACTATAGGATAATTAGCTATGTAGGTGGTGGATCTACCAGAATATGGTAGTCCTACATGCACTTTGTTTTAATGTCTACATACACACCCCACTGCCAAACCATGATAAACTATTAGAGAAAGTATGGTGTATTTTGGTGAACCTACAAGAGTAAGTGGTGCATAAAAAACCCATGTAACATAATAATAAGGCCAACCTCATGTTATAAAGAAATAAAAAGAAACCCTCACTCCTCCAATCAGATCCAAGAATATGAAGCTCATACACAAAGGTTAGGTGGTCGAATTAGAGTCATGTAAACACATTAAATCATAAACTAAGTTGGTAGAAATGGAAATTGTTGAGGAAACCCAAGACACAACTATGTTAGAGGTTTTAGAAGAATAGGAAATTGTACAAGACATAATGGATCCTAAGGAAGCAAAAAAGGAGGAATAGAGGAAGAATAAAAAGGAAAAAAAAGGAAAAAGAAGAGGAAGAACAAGAAATTTAACAAGAAGCATAATACACAGAATAAGAAGTTGTGCAGGAGCAATAACAAAAGCAAAATGCTAAAGAGAAAGAAAGACAAAATAAAGTTGAAAAAGTAGAGGCTGTGTAGATGTAAGCTGAGGATATAAGGAAAAAAGTCAAGGAACTAGAAGCTATGAATATATGGGCCAAAGAAGCATAATAAAATAGGAAAAAATAGGAGAAAGCCCACTAAGAACAACAAAAAGAACAAGTTATATAACTGAAGTAGGTGAAACAAGAAGTGCAAGCCAAGGCTACTGATGAACAATGCATATGTGTAGTAGAATCACAAGAAACTCAAGATAAAGCTAAGGCTAAGGTTGAATCTAAAGCTAAGGCTAAAGCTGAAGCCAAAGATAAGGCTAAGGTAGACACTACAATCAAAGCTCATGTTGATGTTAAGGCTAAGGTTGAGGAGGAAACCAAAGCACAAGCTAAAGTATATGCTAAGGCTAGAGTTGAAGCTATAATTTAGGATGAGAGGGATAGGTAGGCCAAACAATAGGTAGAAGCAAAGATCATAGCTTAAACAAAGGCCACAGAAGAAGCATCATAACCCAAATTGTAGTGCTTTAGCTAGTGGCTATGGGATGTACCTACAACATCAACTTGGTGAACCACATTATTAATTTCATTGGCTCAATTTAAAACATCCCCTATAACATTGGAAATCACATCCATATCACTTTTTATAAATATAATGGAAACATATTTAGATGTGACTCAGCTACCACTATCAAAGCAGATTAAAGGCATAGTTGCATTTTAAGAGTTGATTATGTAGAAGGATTTTGACTTGGAGTAGAAAGTTCTAAGGCTGCACACGGAAAAGGTTGTTGTAAAAGATAAATTAGTAAAGGAATGATAGTTAATAAATAATAAATGTCCTAACCTAGTTACATAGGTACTAGGTGATTAAGTCATGTATGAGGATAGGTAATTCACTACTCTTTTGACCCAACTTACAAAGGATTGGGTGGCCATATAGAAATTGTTCACATTATGCACACAAGGGAAGTCTATTAGGAATGAAATAGAAATTATCTACAAACTCATTGAATAATATGATAAGGTCTTAGATAAAATTATGCAATAAGCCAAGTAGATAACCCAAGATATGTTGAATTAGAGACAAGACCTCAATTAATCCTTGGGTACTATGAAACCTAATTTTACCACTATAGATAAAGCTAAAGTAGTAATAGATGACCAAACAATTACTCCATAGGTAATGGGTAGGGAAATCAAGTAACTTCTTGATTTCAAGGATGTTGAAATTCAAAAACTACAAGGTTGGCATAATAAAACCATACACAATACCTTTTTGGCTATTCCAGGCCAAAGGATTAAAAATAGATTGGATGAGCTCATATTAGATATCCAGCTTAGGCTATCTAATGCCAAATCAATACTCACCATTGTAAAGGATGAAGATGTGCAAAACATTATGGTGATCCATATAACTCTATGTATTCTACTTTGGCCAATGAAGTGCTCACAAAATGGAAAATGCTTAATTAGGATCTATCTCAAGTCGATCTAGTTATTTCCCAAATAATAGATGATCTATAATTCATTCCTTTATAGTATCTCTACCAAATTATACAAAATAAAAAGTTATATGCAAAGGAAAATTTTTAATAAAACTTCTACCATTGGGTACACAGAAGCTAGTGGGTAGATATTTGAGTAAATGTAACAATTTTTGTATTATCCTAGTCAAAGTTCTCTACCACTGCAATAGTAGGTAATGCACATTTTAATTTTATGAATTCAAATTTTATTCAATCTTTATAAGATATCATAAACATTAGGATTAGGTCCAGACTAGTTTAAAACATGTAAAAGGTGGCCATCTAGTTAGGATAGTCTATTTAAAACCCAAAAGGGCAGTAGACTAGTATGCTACTTATTTGAAAACCTAAAAGGGTGGCTAAGTAGTGTGCAAAAGGTGAAAACTAGTAAATGGTACTTGGAGTGATTACTGTGAATTTTGTTTATGGCTCATATTTTTAGTTCAATCTAGATTAGGTTATGATTTTGTCTTGGGATAAAATAACCATTTAAGTATGAGAAAATGTTGGGAATGGAACAAAGCATGGTAAAATCACAAAATATAATAAAAGGATACATGTGTGAAGTATATAGTTTTGTCTTTTATATAAAATTTTATATGTATTCATCTTGATAAGCCTAATTGGGTAATAAAAGAATATGAAGAGTCTTTCCTTTTGTATCTTGAAAGGCTAGAATGCAAAGAGACAATTGATTATAAAAGGCTATATATAGAACTTTGTTGTAATAGAATATGGTTATAATGTGTTAATATATATTAATTAAATCGTTCTGATATGGAATCATATTTTAAGTATAGTTAGTGCATAATAAATACTGTATTTTACTTTAATTTGTTATCATATGTTATGTCATTTATGTACCTCTTTTTGTAAAAAATGTGCTCTTCTTAACCTACATGTGTAATTCTATATGTAAATGATGAATTTTAAGTCTATAATATTATCCATGATTTTTGATTACTCTCCACTTTGCACACTATCCCTATAATTAGCATGTTTTGAAGTGTTTCCAAAAACCTATGTTAACAACTCTACATATTTCATTTATGTTGTTTATCAAATTATAGTGGATTACATATCCTTTTTCACATACACATGCATTTATTGGTATACATGATTGATTGCAAGACATATATGTTTCATATGACATGGACATTTAGATGTGGGACATTCCTACATCCAATGACATACACATGCCTGAATTGGGGGTATCACTTTACTACATCTATATGAGTTACATTTTTCTATGACTATTTCATTTATCATATTGAGTTACCTTATATTGATTATACATGTCTTTCCTTGGCTTATACTACTTAGAGTTCTATATGAATATTTCATTTTACCATGTGTGATTATTACATACATTGATAGTGTATACTAGATTTTCTTATTCTATACATGCTTGTTGTTGTGTCTTGTTACATGGTGTGACCATTTCATGTTCTATTTCATGTATTCATGCACATTTAATTTTGAATTATATGAGATGCGATCCTTACATGTGTATTACATTGTATGTAACTCTTGCCTTGAGTGATATTGACTATTCATTGTGTGACATTGATTATTATATGTGACTCTTGCCTTGAGTGACATTGATTGTGCATTTTATGTGGATCTTTCCTTGTGTGAAATTATATGTTCATTGAGATTAATATGTGTGACTCTCTTCATGAATGACATTGAGTGTTATTTCATGTTCTTCCATTATTTACATTATGATCATGACATTATGTGTACATATGTATGGATACATCTATGATTGTTTACTGATATTGTAATGCCATGATCCATAACACATACTTTCTATCTGTGTTCAGTGCCATGATCTATACCATTCATCTTCCTATGTGGTATATTATTGAGTCTTTATATTTCTTGTGACTAATATTATTTTTCTAATTATTATATCTATATTGACACGACTTTTTTATGTCTTTAGATACATTTTTCATATTTTATTTAATGATCTACTCATACTATGATGACATATTCTCATCAAGTTATCACATGATTTATATCTTACATCATTCTATATAAAATTATCTATATAACTCTTTTTTTTGAGATGAATGATTTGTTAGTTACATTGCTCACCTCAAAATGGGAGAATATTAGTGGGCTTTTAATAGAGATTCAAGCTTCTATGCATAGGTAATTCAAAATTTGGGATAAATTTATAGAGTTTAGAGGCTCAAAGTGGGTCAGATTATCAAATTGGTTCAGGTTATGGAAGAAATACACACAAATTGAGATAAATTTAGAGGCCTATATAATGAATATATAGACATTTTACTTGTACATGAGTGAAAAGTTATTAGATTTATTATATTTGGGTAGAGTGACATATAAGCTAATGACATTTTATATCTAATTGTTATAGTCATATCAAATTCATAGTAGGAACACTATTCATATGTACACTATTATAGTATTTCTATTTTTCAAGGTAACATTCTAAATATAAAATTATTTATAATAATTGATTCACTCTATTCATGTTTACATATGATCCTAGTATGGGACTCCAACTTTTCCACATTGAACCAATTACAAGGTCAATATCAACTAAATGAGTAGTGTGGTTGAGGTTCTATGTCACTCAACAACCGATCACTACTTATTATTCATGAGGGTTGGGGAATTTATCTTCCCAGCTCATGGTTTTAATATTATCACTAGCCTTGGGGAATAATCACCCTATGAAATTATTATTGGGGCATAAACATATAGTCTCTAATGTTGTATAAGGCAACACAGTTCAACCTAATAATTGGTGTATTCCTTCCTTTCACTTCAAAAATTAAATGTTTCATTGATATAATTTAATTCATATTTCACATCATGTATGGACATTGATTGCCACATGTTTCATTTTAAGTTTACATGGATAAAGTTGAACACTAAAAACCTTCTCCTAAAGATAAAGTTTGGTTATACAGTAAGGTATATGTTGATGCATAAAACTTTAGTTCTTAGCAAATAGTTTCTTATGGGAAGCTTTATAGATATGGGATGAAATTATGATCTATGAAGTAACCTCTGGGGTTTTATAAGCTAACTCTTTGAATTAATAAGGGGTGAAAATGGGTAATGAGGAAATGCAAATAAAACTAAAACAAAACTAACTAAGGCGATGTGCCATAATTCTTAATGTATTTGTCCCTAATATTGCATAAAATAGCTTGAACATTTAAAATATTATAGATGATTTAAATGAGCATGTGCTTGATTTAAAGTTGATAATATGAATAAAATCCAACACCATAGAAGCAAAGAACAAAAACAATAGACAATAATATATTTCACTCAATTTGACATAGAACACCACATCCTCTTCATTATTAAGTGGAGAGCTAAATATAAAAGACCCAAAGGTAAAGTATAAAATATTTAATCCTTCCCATAAGGGGAACTTGTTAAGGTCTTGAGATGAAAAAATAAAAACTGATACTACTTATATTTATAAACTAAAACTATTACAATGAGTGCTCTCTGATAATAGTCCTAAAGATAAAACTATTAAACAAATACCATCCCATACAAAAGAAAGAAGCCCAAAATATATAGGCACAACTTCATCACATCGAAATGACACCTAGAATATATCACTCATGCTCATGATGAGGCCATTATAACTAAAAAGGGAAGCTTCAACTCATGAGTGTAGATGGTCTTCAAATTTTAGATGTTGTGCAACCTCAATGCCTCATGATTCCCATGATGCTTAGAATAAGTGCAGTGGTGATGTGTGTCTCCCTTCAAACTACCTCTAAAATTCTTATTAGGAAAAGGGGACCCACTTCCTTTGACCAATGGTGTAACTCAAATCCCTAAAAAAATAAACCTACTTTAGATAAGCACTATGATGCCATGTGGAAGGCTTCATTCCTTTTAGTTATATCTAAGTAATGGGCCCTACCCATTATTCTATCAGCCAATGGCACACCTTAAAGTTATGATAAAATAAAAATTCATTCTTGAGTAATGCTAGGACACCACATGGTGTGCTTGCACTATTCTTGGGGGAGTCAAGAACTCTTTTACAAATAATGAGCATGGGGGCACCATGTAGAAGGTTTGATTCCTTTTTACTTATAACTGCATAGTGGGTATTGCCTATTATTTCATCAACTAATAGCATACCTTTAATTTATAAAAAAATCCCTTATTTCCTAATGAACATCATGATGACACATGTTTAGTTGGTGCTACTATTGGGTGAGTCAGGAAACTTTTCATGAAGAATGAGCATCGAGGTGCCATGTGGCACCAACATGAGAAGTCAAGACTTAGCCAAAAATAAAAAGGTGAACCTGGGAAAGAGGTGGTTGAATATCCAAAATTTTGAGCTCACCAAACATGTTGATAGTAAAAAGATAACTATGCCAAAAAAACTATAAAACATGGATTACAATCCAAAATTTGTAGTGACTTGCAGGAGAATCTACTTGTGGATGGAATAACCCAAAATTTCTAGTTTCTCAGACCAGTCAAAGCAAAACTATAAAAAAGTGACGGCCACAAACTTATAGCTTTTGAAGTGTTGCCTTCAAGGGAATCTACTCGTCCTTAGTGGGCTGAATATTCTTTTTCAAAGCCTTGAAGGCTCTGTCCAAATCAATTATCTCCTTAAAAGAGATGCTACTTAAACCTTGCATGACTACCCACATCTAAAACTCAAGATGGGAAAGAGGTTACAAAATGGTCTCTATTTAAGAGATGCTTGGTGCTTAACCTAGGGTCATAAAGACCATATGATCATTCTACTTTGTGATCAATAAATCTTTGATCTTATCCTTAGATAGGACTATATTATCTATGAGGAATGAGGGAGTCCTAACTAGACTAATTATTTAATGTGCCCCTTCATCTCCAAGAGATTATGATGGGTATACGTAATCTCTAATTATTTTTCCTATAGCTTATTCTCCATGGCCTCCTCCTTTTTGAGGCCATTTATTTTGGCCTTTAGTTTTGGTACTTGAATTTATAGCTGAGCTCTTTTATTAGCTTTTGATTGGAAGTTATTAGAGGTGATGTGGATCTATGGGTTGAACCTCATCTTGGTGAGTTTTGTGTCTTTGGCCTTGGCCTCTAAATTATAGTGGTTGATGGTAGTTTTAACTCTTATGAGTTCCTACTCCTTTTCAGTCGATGGTTTGATTTGAGATAGTTCATAGTGACCAACTTTTGGGTCTCCTCCATCAATTTGACCCTATTATGTGGTCTAGCCTAGCTGAGGTTAAGGCTGATAGCATATATTGAGTAATCCCCTAGATGCATCTTTTATTGGGATTTGAATACTATTGATGTCATATGATCAATCATCAGGGATTATTGTATAAGGTCAAATAATGACCTCATGTGAGGTACCATCAGGGCCTTAGCCATTTTTCCTCTTCTCTTTTTTGACTGGGCTTCTTAAGATTTTCTTATAGTTTCAAACTATTGGTGGAACTACTCTTGTGACTAAATTAATTCCCCTATGAAGGAGGATCCTTTTTATAATCTAAAAGGAATGGTCATGTACTACTGTGAAGTAATGAACATTATTCCCCTGAGAATGATTAGGTGGAGGATCAATGTGGAAGGTGAAAAAGGAAAGAGGCTATGGAGAAGGGTGGCAGGTGATTATACCAAAATAGATGTATTTATGGTAGATGAAGGTAGAAGAGTGAAAAGTGGCATAAGTGAGGTGATTGACTACGTGGTTTTAAGTGATGCAAGCATCATGGAAAAATTGAAAGATAAAGATGAAGTGAAGAATGAAGAAGTGGAAAGAAGAGGGTCAAAAAAGTATACCTTATTTTGCTTGGGTTTAGGAGGAGGGCTGGAAACCTATGCCTTAGAGCCAGGCTATGATGACCCTACTTTGAGCTACCCTAAAGTAGCCTACCCCTGAATTTAGGGAGATGCATATAGATGAGGGGGATAGGATATAGGCCTCTAGATCATAAAAGTTTCCTCCTCTTTCCCTAATGGGGCATCTTCTTCTTCTTCTTCTTTGATCAAAACCTCTTATTATGCCCAAGCTTCTTCCTCATGGTGCTCATCCTAGAGGTTCTCAAATTAATCATTGGAGTCTAGGTCTTCAAAATTGAGATCCCTATGGCCAATTTCCTACCTATATTTCCAATAGACATCCATTTTTTCCTTATTCCATCCCCTCTAGATAAACTACACTCTGAGACTCTTGGTCATGTTCTTTATGGGATTAAAATCCTAAACTAGTTTATAAAAAGACTCCCATGGTTGGTGGGTGTCCAAAGGAATCTTATATAGATCCACATAGTGTTTTATGTCATCCTCCATCGGTGACTTCCATTTATTAAAGTAAGATTAGGGCTCATAGTTGAAGGGGGAGGTGATTTTGAGAGCAGCTATGTGGATGGCCAAGTCAAAATTCCATTGATCATTGATCTAGTCTATACTAAGCTTAGCCAATTTGAGCATAATCAAATTCTCTTACAACCTCCTCATAATTATAATCCCCCCTCTCTAAAAGGGGATGTCATAAAGGGCCCTCTTTTTATAGCCCACACCATACACTAAATCTACCACATCAAGCTGATAAGTCAACTCTAAGGCTAGGGTCCTATCTGTGAGCATGCATGGGAGACAAAGTGGCTCTTACTTAAATCCATGGACCCTGATGAATGTAAAATGGGATCTAAAGAACCAGTCAATTGGAATTTTTAGCCAGTGAGCCACACTCTCTAGTAATCTATCATTATAAAGGTAATGGCTTCCTAACTAAGGTTGATTAGGACTAGAGATAGGAATCACTCTATAAACTTGTGATAATCCTACATGGCTAATAGGATGTGAGTCCATGTGGAGATAGGGATCATCATATGAGGATATGTTCCCATCTCAGTTGTATTGATCATGAAGTACAATGAAAATAAATAGGAGATCTGGTACATGACCAGGTGGAGGAGGAAGGAAGAATACCTGAAGGTATTCTAGGCTAAAAACATTGATAGCTAATTATGAATGGAATCAACAATGGCATCTAGAAGTCTAATTTATAGGCCTTCTCCCTACTCACTGTCTTCAAGTGGAAGACTGCACCCAATTAGAAATCATGAACATTGATGTCTGAATCCATTTCAAAGATGAATGCCAACATAGAGAGGGCATCTTTAATGTCTTGTGCCATAAATCTAAAGGGAATAATGGGCAATGGTGACACTTATATGTAATTACTGTGAAGACCTGAGTTCAAAAACTTTAGCTTTTAGACAAGAGCGTCCCATATATCTTGTAAGCTCTCTATATCATAGATGTTTATGCTAGGGTCATTAGGGAGTTAGAGAATTTCCCTCACCACATCAACATTGATGTCCACATTTATGTTATTGACTATGATAATGTAAGTGGTGGCATTGTATCTCTCCACACATAGGGCAATGATCTCTAGGCATGGGTGTATGAGAGGAACCATATATTGAGCTAGGGTAGGGAACCATGTATTGAGAAAAGTCTAGGACTAGTGTAGGGTCCCTACAATGCCCCTTTATGATGATATTGACATTTGGTACCATGGGATTTAGTTTTTTAAGGGTGAAATCATATGATTTGATTCCTACAAATTGAGGGGGAAGGTTCCCATGACCACCTGATCCATTTTTTTTGTTTCATAGGATGTCCGTTGCTAGATGAGGACCTAGAATGTTCCATCTTGTAATTCTCTTAAAAATTCTTCTATTTACATTAATAAAAATATTTAAAACACTTGATACTAAATTTTGGTCATAATTCTTGGCATAATTATCTACTCAAGATGCTCTACTCAGCTCAATGCTCTCAGAATTCTTAAGGCATTTAAATGTCTTATTTGATCAGGAGGGGGATATTTATAGGATAACTCTCTTAAACAATCATCATGAAACCTTTTTGAATTTGGGCACCCATAAATGAGAAGGGTGCTACACATGCTTGAGGATCCACTCATGAAATATTTGTGGTGATCCTTATGGGAGAACATGTAATTAGGGGAACCTAAACATTAATTGTAGGGGGAGTGGGGCAGATAACCATCTATTAGAGATGATTCAAAATTAAGGGATCTAATGTGTGGACACTTGGTGATAAGACATCAATATCTTGTGCCAATGGCACTTATTTTCAAAAATAAATTACAATAAAAGAGGGAAACTAACTAACTATATACAATCTGAAGCTGATAAATTAATTAAAGTGCTTTAAGTGGATTATGTTAACTAGAATCTATAAGGCATGACTTCTTCATCTACCAACTCAAATGCATTGCCCTACCTATTGTTAATGATGCAAAAGGGTCCTCTCCACAAGGAATAAAACTTAACATGTTAACCTAGCTTCACATCCTTTACATCGTATTTTAAAACCAAGTCTCCTAGCTTGAAGCTTGGGTCAGATACCTTCTTATCAAACCATCTCTTGACTACCCATTATCAGCTGAGCTTAGCATCACTGAATTGTTATTTTATTTCCTAAAGCTTGAGAAATTTTGCTAACCTAACCTCCATTACTCCATTTTTATCTATTTTGATAGCTTTCAATAATTATAAAGCAAAAATTTCCATTGAGATGGGCATGACCACTTCTTTCTCACACACTAATTCATATAGGGATGTTTTTAGAATTTGCTTATGAGTGATTCAATTGGCCCATAGAGATATTTTCATATGTATATGCCACTTCCTTTATTGGTTAGTGCCCATCCACTTGATTAACCTTATGAGGTTCTTATTTGTTGATTCAACTAACCCATTACCTTGTAGGTAGTAATTGGATGAAGTCTTATATAAAATGCCATTTATGAGTGAAAATTCTAAAATTTTTGAACTAAGGAAGGCCTTTGCATTGTCAGATATGAACATTTTCAAAGGGCCAAACCTAGTGACCAATTCCTCTAGGAAGTTGAGGATCACATTTTTAGTTGCTTCTTTCAAAGGAGCTACTTCAATCTACCTCGTGAAGTAGTCCATAGCTGTGAGTGTCCATTTATGGCCCATGCTAGACATAGGATTGACCATCCTAATGAAATCTAAGCCCCATTATGTGAAAGGCTCATCAGTTATAGTTGGATTTAGTGGCATGGATAAATTATTTCACTTTCCACTGAAAAATTGGCACTATTAACATTTCTTCACCACCTAATGACAATATGAAAACATGGCTGAATAGTAGTACCCAACATGAATGATTTTAGTCATGGCTATTTTTGCTAAGAAATGTTTGCCCAGAGGGGTGAAATATATATCCTGTAGGATCTTGATGTTTTGGTGGTTATCAACACATCAAAGTAGTTCCCCATCGAAGTTCCTTTTGAAAAGGACTCCTTGGACTAGTATATAACTAACTCCTTACAACCTATAGAATCTCCTTTTGTGTGTGGGGAGGCCATCCAGATATTATCTAGTTTGCATAAAGTGGGTTCTATTAGCAACCCAAGACTCATCAGTTTCATACTGACTCACCAAAACCATTATGGTATATCCTACTCACATATCAAGGCATCCACATATTGGGCCAAATACTCACAAAATCATCTCCTTTAGACCACCTTGGTTAGTCTAACTTTGATGCCATATTTTAGGATATTGGTGATCCAATTGGCTCTCTTCTCAGTGATTCTTCCTTCCATGATGTACTCTTTGACACTGGGATGCACCATATATATCATCACTTTGTGTTTGAATTTTTTGAGACCTTTAACAATGGTGAAATCCTGTTTCTCAACAAAATTATACTTAGTCTCATATCCATGTAGGGTTCTTAAATATAACATGATAGGATGCTTGCCATTCCATTCATTTTATTTCTAAGTTAGCATAGCTTCCAAGTTGTGTTCATTCCCATAAACATACATGACAAAATCTTTGGAGAAGTCAAGATTGACTAGCACAAGAGTGGTGGATATTGCATCCTTGATCTTGTCAAATGTTATTCTTCCTTCAACAGTCTATTTGAAAGCTTAGTATTTATTCAACATCAATGTAATTGGCCTTACAAACCTTGTAAAGTTAGATATGAATTGGTTGATAAAGTTGATCTTCCCAAGGAAAGAATGGATTCCCTTCTTATTGACTAGCAAGGTTAAGTATCTAATGGCCTTCACTCTATTTAGGTAAATAGAAATGCCTTCTTTGGATACCACATATCCTATTAGCTTGACTTACACAATGCCAAAGACAAATTTTTTGGGGTTGAGGGATACCCCAAACTCTTGACACTCTTGAAAAATATTCTCCAAATGATCAAAATGATCTTCCTTTTTCTTGGAGAACACTGTAAGATCATCTAGGTAGATGAGGATGATTTTGTTAATCAAGCCCTTAAAAGATATATCCATGGCATGATATAAAGCAGTTACAGTATTAGATAGGCTGAAAGGAATTTTTTCATACATGAAGGTTCCCCACTTTGTAGTGAAAGTGGTTTGATATTGATCTTCCTTATTAACCCATACTTGGTTATATCTTGAGAACCCATCCAATAAAGAGAACATTTATGTGTCTGCTACTATTTGGAGGACATATTCCATTGAAGGAAGGGGATAATGTTCTTTTAGAGATGTTTTGTTCAAGTCTCTAAAGTCTACACATAGCCTAATTTATCCATTCTTATTTTTTACTAGGACTAGGTTAGATACCCAAGTCGAATGTTTGATTGGGTATACAGTCATTGAGTTGATCAATTTCCATAGTTCCTGATGTATGAGAGACTTGATATTAGGGTTTACCAACCTTTTATTTTGGTGGACTAGTTTGGATCCTTCAAATAGATCTATGGTGTGCTGGATCACCTCATGGTCATATCCTTTCAAATTATCATAGGTCTAAGCCATAACCCCTTTATAACTATTGAAAAAAGACACCAATCAATTCTTATCTTTTTGGGAAAATTCTTTCCTTACCTTCAGGTTTCTTCTATCTATTACATCAAGCTTAGAGTAGTCACTTTTGTTTGTGACAAACTTCCTTTTGTCATTCTTTGCATCATTAGAATCAAATAAATTTTCTAGGGTGATTAGTACCTTTAGAAGTTTATTGGATTTTAGTTGCATGATTTGATCTTTTTAGGGTTCCTTAATTTTTGGCTTAAACTAATTTGCAAACTTGCATGCCTATTGAATAAATAGGACAATTTGGGTGTCACTCTCAAATACCTGCTAATTTTGATCATTATCTGGGATAGTGGGCCTAAAAATTTACTCATACCACTTATTCATTGGTTAAAAAATTGGTTAACAGATCAAATTGGAAGTAAATTACTACCATTCTATCCACCTAAGTGTTCATGGATCTAGGGATGATTTAGATATTGAATGCTTCAATTTATGATCTAGGAATTTGACTCAAGGGAGGATGGTTAGTACGGTATTAGTTCCAAAATGAAAACAAAATGAAAGAAACACACTAATATCATAACATCTCTAGGCCTAGACACTAGGGAGAGCTTAGTTAACAAAGACAAATGATAAACACAACTAAAAATTAAGGAATAAAACACAAAAAATCCTTCACCTTCCTTGGATGCTCCAAATGCCTTTGTAGTAGTGGCTTGCTCAGCTTGTGCTCATGAAGTCCTTGGCAATGAAAGCTTGGCTACCTCCATCTCTCCTTGGTACCTTTGGCTTGGCTTGGAATCAATTTGGCATGGTAAAACTAGTTTCATGAAGCTTTTCAAACCATTTGAGCATTATAACTTTGCATAATCAAGACTTAAAATTCATGAGGTAAGGCTTCCTATTTATAGATTTTTGAGAATGTCTAGAATCAACCTGAACCATCCATCCTGAGATTGATATGCGTGGTTGAAGATTAATTCAATTTTTTTAATTAAGTTTATAATTATCCTCATCATGACATTGGAAAAAGGGGCAATTAAGAGGCATGGAGGGCATGAATCCTGATATTTATGGCATTTATGGCCTAGGGATGTCTTCCTAAGAAATGAGGTCACATGATGATGTAGATATTCAATATTCATTTCCAAAAATAAATTTTCAACAAGTTTTCATGAAATTATTGATTAGGCCTTGATTTGGGTTAGTTAGCTCTTAAACATGTTTAAGCACTTTTATGCACAAATTACTCAAATTGATCATAATGCCTTATTATTGGTCTAAAATTTAACTAGATTAGAATTAGAAGTCCATGTCAGATGCATTAGAACCATTATCCCATTTAGGATGTTACTAGTAAAAAATAATAAAGACATACATCTTGTGTAGAAGATTTGATAGGAAAGAGCAAACTAGAGTACCTAGGTGCAAAATTGGCATTTTGACTTAGAATGATTTGATCAAAGTTAGCTGGCCCATAAATTGCATTACCCCATTTAGGGATACCTTGGAAAAAATTAGCATTTTAATATGTTGGTTTCACATTATTTAGCATGTTTTAGTATTTTTAGGCCAAATTGTGCATTTTGGGTAGAAATTGGCTAAAATCCTGATTGGAGGTTATCGATGGCCAGTTTTAGGTTTCTATAGTTTGCCCCTATTTGGGAAGAAATTGCAAGTTATAAGCACAATAAAATCTTCTCAAAGAATGAAAAGGTCCTATATGCCTACAACTATAATGATGATAAAATAACTGTATGATGCCCCCTTGAGGGAATGGTTGGCACAAGCAGGTTGGCAAATGGTCCCTCAAAAAGAAAGAAGCAAAATGAGGGGACCAAATAAAGGAAAGATGATGGGGTGAAAACATAATGATACTAAAAAAGTAGTCAAAATCATAGAGAATACAAGTGGGATGGTACAAAATGGTTTTCCCAAAGGTAGTTATAAACATTGTACCTTAATAGTGGCAATGTGGTATGATAACACAATGATTTTCCCAAAGGTGGTTATAGTCATTGAGAAGATGGAGTTACCCCAATTAGGATAAATAAAAAAGATAATAACATGCCCTTATATGGGCATAAAATGGGAAGTGGTGACAACACGATGATTTGCCCAAATGTGGTTATAATCATTGAGAAATGCAGGTGTGAAGGTGTGCAATAATTTACCCATAGGCGGTTATAATCATTAGACCTTGATTATGGAAAACATGATAACCTTGGTCGAGGATGATGATAACTTAACATAGAGGGTAATGATGAATTAGAACAACCTACTAGTAGGGAGATTCTTGTCTGAACTAATAAAGGTTGAAATTTTTTTATGGTTAATTATTCTATTTGAGATATGATTAGGATATAATCAGGATGTTGATGTTGAAGAGATGTCACCATTGCTGAATAGACTTCTTGAAGCTGAGGTTTGCTATAGCAAGTGTCGGTAGGCATCATGATATAAAATTATGAGGACTTAGCCAAAATATACATAAGGATTGACTCCCATAATCCAATACTCAATAGAAAATAATGCACCAATGATAGGAACCATGATGACAATGTAAACATATGAATATGGATGGATTCAAGTGTAAGTGTGGGCAAGGAATCACCCAATGAACATAAAAACTAAATCAAGGTAATAGTGTTTAAAGGAAACAAATAGATAGATAAACAAACAATAAAGAAACACTCAATATAAACCCTATGAACATTGCCCCTAGAAAATAGGTGATAACTTAACAAACAAA
This sequence comes from Torreya grandis, assembly GCA_037957365.1. Lineage (NCBI taxonomy): Eukaryota > Viridiplantae > Streptophyta > Pinopsida > Cupressales > Taxaceae > Torreya > Torreya grandis. The sequence goes on along the minus strand of JARHVA010000538.1, from coordinate 829,875 downwards.
TAAAATGGGAGAATAAAAGAAAAGGAAGGGTGTGGCTGAGCTATCTCTATATGCACTAGGCAAGTGGATGCTGCCTACATAGTTCCATGGATGTAATATCCAATAAAAACTTTAGGCTAAATTTATTTCTCCTAGGGAATGGGAAGAATGTGATAATTAAGAAAAACAAATAGAATGGATGTGATAGAAGAATAGGAATGGTCTTGAAAAATGACAAGTGCACGAGAAAAAAAGGGCCAAAAAAGATGGGGAAACTAAATGATAAGTGCTTTACTTGTAACTTAGTAAGGGTTCCCAGAGTCCTTAAGGCAAAAAAGTGGTCAATATTTTTGTTCTTTTCTAATGATTTTCCAACTGTTTTTGGGATTTTTTTAGAGTATCTCAACTCAACCAAGAATGATGAGACACTAAATGGTTCAAGCTCATAAAATGGAAAGAGCATTAAAACTTAGGTTTCTCACAAAATAATAAGAGCGTGGCTTAGGTTGCTTGTAAAATAGCAAAAGCATGGTGGAGAAGGGTGACTGAGCTGACCTCAATAAGTATTGAGTTCTACCTACATAGTCTCAGAGTAGGACCTCAAGTCACTGTAGTTCTACCATGATAGTGGAGGAATTCAACTAGTGGAGCAATCAATTCAAAGAAAATAGGCACAGTTGGTAAAAATTCATAGTACAACATAAGAAGGGGAAAGTTGGTATGCCAAGGCTTAATATTGCCCTTGGTTTGCCCATAGGAGGTTATAACTAGGACACAATGGCATAGATCAAGGGAACTAATTTTCCCAAAGGTGGTTATAATTAGTAGAAAGACTGGTGGTAAGAAAGATATAACAAACAAAGGATGTAACTACTGAAACTTCTGTCACACTATCCCAAAATATGCTCTCTGTTTGAATTACTTGAACTAATTGATGAACTAATCAGATACCTCAATGCTAAAAATATGTAATGAATGACAAAAACTAATGTAAAATGGGCTAGGCTTTAGAACACACTAGGTCAATAAGTCAGAAGTAGAAAGTGGATATGATAAATATGATGGATAAGGATGGTATTTTTACAAAGAAGAATAGTGATAAAATGGCATAATTGAAATGGTCTTTATAGATAATACACCTTAGTGCTTAAGCATAGTACCACTTGAGATGAATAATATTCATCAGCTCTGGAAGTTTTGTCACCATCTGGTGTGGTAAGCCTGTATGCTCCTAATCCATAATCTATAGTGATGATGAAAAGCCTTATCTAGTTTGGTTTGAATTTCCCTTTATGCTTCTTCTCACTCATGGTATTCTTTTGGTTTTCTTTAAGAAAAAGATCACCAAGTTCAAATGTTCTATACTTAACATGATGATTATAGTGGCCTTTGAGTTAGTTTTGATATGCTTGAAGATTGTTGAGCATAACCATGCATTTCTTATCAAGTAGGTCTAACTCTTGCATGCAAGATACTTGATAGTCATGATCATCTAGGACATGCTTGAAAGAGATGCGTAGTGAAGGAAATTCAATGTCAATGGGAAGGATGGATTAAATACCATAAACAAGTGAGTATGGAGTGGCTCTTATAGGGGTATGATGATTAGTATGGTATCCCCAAAGGGTAGGGAATATCTGGAGGTGCCAATCATGACTGACATCATTGACAATCTTTTTGAGAATATTGATAATAGTTTTGTTGGATGCCTTGGTTTGGCCATTACCTTGAGGGTAATATGCTGTAGAAAAATGTTGTGTGATGTTATATTTGATACATAGCTGTTATACATCCTTGTTCTTAAATGATCCTCCATTATCAAATATAATGTCAGAAGGGATACCATAGAGGTAGATGAGATGGTTGAAAATAAATTTGGAAATTTGCTTTCCAATCACATAAGTGAGGTGTATAGCTTCAATCCACTTAGTGAAATACTCAGTGGTGATAAGGATATGTTTATGGCCATCAGATGAAGTGGGGTTAATCTTCCCAATGAGGTCAAGTCCTCATGTAGAAAATGGCCATGGTGTCAACATTGGTTTCAAAGTTTTTGTTGGGGCATGAATAAGATTAGCATGCCATTGACATTTATCACACTTATTCACATATGCAGTGGCATATGCATCCATTATGGGCCAATAATAACTAGTACACAAGAGATTTTTGGATAGGACTACCCCATTAGAATGAGCTCCACATACTCCTTTGTGAACTTGTCTTAACACTAGGGTAGACTCTGTCAAAGTTAAACAATGAAGCAAAGTTCCATAAAAACTACGATGGTAAAGGGTGGATCCAAGTAAAGTATAATGAGTGGAATGATGAATGAAGGATTTGGTTTGTTTTCAAGATATGTTAGGTGGTAGAACTTGGTCATGGAGGTAGTTGTAAAGGTCTGAGTACCAGATAGAATTAGGACCAACAATATCACAAATCATTTTAATGGTTGAAGGTTCATGAGTTGGTGCTGACAAATTCTTGATGACAAACTGATACTCTCTAGCTTTATTTATTTGTTCAATCAAAGAGCTAATGGTATCCATGGCATCTATAGTTTTGTTACTAGCCCTTGGTATGTGCTCAAACTGAATGTTGGCAATTTATTGTTTAAGAGTGTTAACCATGGATTTATATGGAACTAACTTATCATCTTTGGTCTAAGAATGATCTGTAACCTGATTGATGATTAACTGAGAATCACCATAAACTAAGAGATGAGATAAATTCAAATGCACTACTTTTCAAAGTCCTGGAACAAGTGCTTCATACTCAACCATGTTGTTTATACAAGGAAAACTAATTTTAAATGATTTAGGGATTAGATACCCCAGTGGTATAATAAACAATAGGCCTACCCATGATCTATGTGTAATAAATGAACCATAAAAATATATCTTCTAGGATACCCTTCAAGGGGTGTGCCAATGACGGTCAGGATGGATTCATTAAAAAATTGGAATGTGAGTCATTGTGTGTCTATGAGGGGTACTTCAAGAAGTTGATCTGCAAGAGCTTGTCCCTTAATTACCTTCTTATTGACATACTCTATGTCAAAATCATTGAAAAACATGATCCATTTAGCCATTATACCTTCAAAAGATATTTTAAATAGTAGATACTTGAGTGGATCTACCTTTGAAATGACCATGGTCTTATTATTCAACATGTAATGGTGCAGTTTTTGAGTTACAAAGACTATGACCAAACAAGCTTTTTCAATAGGTGCATAGGTATGTTCATATGTAACCTAGGTAAGACTTAGGTAGTATACAACATGTTATTTTTCATTGTCATCATGTTGAGCCAAGAGTACCCCCAAAGCATGGTTGGTAGCTGATGAGTATAACAAGAATGGCTTTCCTGGCATAGGAGGTAATAAAATAGGTAGATTAACAAGATAGTCTTTGAGTTGTTGAAAAGCTATTTGGCAGTGCTCATACCATTGAAATGCAACTCCCTTCTTCAACAAGTGTGTAAATGGATAACACTTGTCTACTAATTGAGATATAAAGCATTGGATTGATTGGATCTTACCCTATAAACTATGGAGTTGCTTTAAATTGGTTAGTGGTGACATCTTGGTTATATCATGGAATTTAGTTGGATTGCCTTCAATACCTATATGAGACATGATGAATCCAAGTAATTTTCTTGAAGTTACACCAAACACACATTTCTTTGGATTGAGTCTGACTTTGTACTCCTATAATATTTTAAATATCTTATGCAACACTTCTGGATGGTCAGCCCGAGTTTTAGATTTTCCTAATAGGTCATCGACATAGTCTTCAACAATATCATGCATCATATCATGGAATTTGACAGTCATGGCCCTTTGATATGTAGCTCTAGCAATCTTAAGGCCAAATGGTATTACCTGATAACAAAATGTTCTCTAGGGAGTGGTGAATGCTATTTTATGTTGGTCTTCTAGTGCTATTCTAATCTAGTTGTATCTTGAAAATCCATCCATGAGTGAGAATTTCATAACCTACCATGGATTCGATGATCCATTTGATATTAGGCAAGGGAAAAACATGTTTAAGACAAGTTTTTTTGATGTCTCAAAAATTAGTACAAATTTTGATCTCTTTAAGCTTTTTACTAATAGATACCACATTAGAGATCTATTTTAAGTAGTCAATGGATTAGATACATCCTACTTCTAATAGTTTTTCCAACTCTTTCTTTACCACTACAACAATGCGATGATGCATCTTACATAACTTTTATTTTACCAGTTTGGTGTCAAGATTAACCACAAGATGGAGTAGAACCAAGGTTGGGTCTAAACCTGGCATGTCAAAATAGGCCCATGCAAAGATATCTACAAATTCCCTTAATAGAGATGTAAAGATGTCACATTCCTCCTCAGTGAGGGATGCCCCTAGTTTTATCCATTTTAGGTCTGATGGAGTCCTAATATTTACCTCTATTGTATCTTCAACTAGAAGGGTTGAACCATCTTCTAAGATAGTATGCAATGACTTAAACTATTGGATTATGTCAGGGTCCTTTGTCAGGACTTGCTCTTCAACTTCTCCTAGGCATGAGGAATATGAGTCCCCTAATGGGAGATCTGGCCATGTAACAAAAATAGTTGGGAATTCTTGAAGAATTTTATCAAATACTTGCTATTGTTCAAAGCTAAATTCAAATCCATAGGCAAGTTCTTCATTGGTGGTCTCCTAGTCTAAATTCAAAGAAGAATGAACACCCCTATCTAATGGCACATAAAATAGGTTTTCACCACTAGACTAGCCTTTATCTTTACTTTTTTCTTGGTCAGAAAGTGCCTCAAAGAGGTTTTCACTTTGGGACCTTAATGTTTTAATTTTTTTTTGGCTAAGGGTGTTCACTCACTCTCCAAAATAGGCTGCAGGATCTAATGTGATTGAGAATCTTGATTTGTGATCTCCCAATGGAACATTGTCTCTAAGGCCCAAGAAATCACATAATACCTCATCATTCTAGAACTCATCAATTGATAGACTAGAATTGTATTGGTCCTAATCTATTAGTTGGGGATAATATAATGGCAAAGGGTTGTGATGAATGGCCAAGGTAAGGGTACAAATGGCATTGTTATCAAATAGGTTGGTTTCAACTAGGTTATCAAAGTTGAGGCTATGATCAGAGTTTGCTTCACTATTGGCATCATCATCACTAGTCACTAGTGATGGAGTTTGAATAAGATATGTGGGGTCACCCTTAGGCAGTTTAAATCTAAGTGTATAGGGTCTTTCATACTTAGTCATGTAGATTAGCTCGATGGTTCCTTGCTAATTGGGTCTGAGGCCTCTTACTTCATAATTATGATGCTCCATGATCCTATTGGGAATAGGATACTTTGCATTTTTATAACAATTAACTTGGTTGTCATTGTATAACCATGATTTGTCCCCTTCAAGAGGTTAGGTCTTAGGCTAGATGCTAGTACAAATGTGATAGGTCCCTTATCTTTGTTTTTTTGTTGCCAATGCATTTGTGGGATGACTTTAGGTCACCCAAAGTTTTTAGATTCTGAGGAAGATTGATAATATGAAATGTATCATGGGTCACATACTCCCTTAATCCATTATCTAAAATGGTGAAATGATAAGAAGCTTCAAGAGGTGTCATGTGGGAAAGAGAATCCAAGGTATTAGGATTTATGCAATTATCTAGTGAAGGATCAATAAGTATAGATTTTCCTTTATCCCACTTGGAGCTTGGATTCATGCCGTAATGATAATTATAGATTTGAAATTTGGCCTCAAGATGTTTGTAGTGTTCACATGGGTGTAAATCTCCTAGAATATTCACTTCCATCCTTGAGTGGGAAAACTTGATGCATTAGTGTAGTTTGATGAGACTGCATGAATCTCATGTAACCACGACCTACCTAGAAGCATATTGTATGATAACTCAAGATAAAGCACATGGAAAAGTGTAACATGGGTCAAAGGCCCAATGATAACTAACAAACTAATGGTGCCTTACAATTCTCTTTCTTGATTATCATAGGCTTTGATAGTTATTATTTTTGGCTGAAGATCTATCATTATGTACCCAAGAAGCTTGATGAGCTTTAGAGACACTATGTTGAGGCTAGATCCATTATCTATAAGGACACATTTCACTTTATGCCATTTTATATAAACTTATATATATAATGGATTATTATGGAGTGGGCCAAGGGAAGACATATCACTTTGGTTGAATGTGACTTGTTGGGCTAGAGCCAGGTGTCCAACTAAAGCTTGAAATTGATCAGGGGATATATCACTAGCAACAATGGATTGGGTCAAAAAATTATTCAAGATGTTCTTATGGATTATTGACGTTCATAGTAAATATAAAATAGAAATTTGTACTGGTGTCTTCTACAATTATTCCACAATATCAAATTTCTTGTCTTGGTCAGTAGTGAATGGTTTATTTCAAGGATAAATGGTTGGTTGGATAATAGGAAAAGTAGTAGATGGTTGTGGGCCTAGGATAGTAATATTTGACCTCCAAGTTATGATTTCACAATCAATATTAAATACTAGACCATTATTACGAACTGATGTTGGAAATGGTGTGGGACTAGATAGGACAAGTCTCAATTGCTGGTGCACTTGCATGTGGTTACATGGAAAGAATGAGTTGTTGATATAAGGTCCAAAAGGGGAAGTCATGGTTTGCTGGTTTGACTCAATGTACTCCCAGGTCAAAGAAAGATTATCCACATAATTTCACTGAATGTTGTTGTTTAGAAATGGTCTAGGCTGATTAGTACTTGGTTTAAGATTAATGGAGATGGTATTAATGCTTACCCCTATAATATGAACTGCAACCCTATTGTAGTCATGTAAAACTGCATGGTAGGTTTGTTGGTTGTTACCATTTTAACCTTGGTTTTGTCCATTGTTCTATCATTATAGGTTCTAATGCTGATTTTGTTGATTCTGATGGTTTGGCCTTTGATTTTGATTTTGCTGCTACCCTGATCGTTATTATTGTTGCTAATTATTTTGCTACCACTAATTTTTATGTCAGGGAAAAGGGTTTTGATAAATCCTAAGATTTTAATTAGAGGTGGAAGAACCATTATCTAATTTTATCTCCCCATTCTCTAACATATTCTCAATTAAATGCTTGATTTGGACACATCTTCGTAGATTATGCCCATTAACTTGATGATACTCATAGAATTCATTTTTACAATACCAATCAAGATAAGGAGTGCCTTATGGATAATGCTTAGATATAGGCCAACTAATCAGATTAGTGGAAACAAGCTTAGGAAATATAGACTCAATGGGTTCTCCTAGGTCACTAAAGACATGACGTGTAAGCACGATTCTTCTAGGAGGAGGGGTTTGTAATGGTAAAGGTTGCTATATTTTTTATGTAAGTTTTGGTTGCTATGCTTATGACATTAGTTGAGTAGGAGTAAGTTGAAAAGGTTGTGCAGATGATGCTTGCACCATTTAGACATGATGAGATTTGGTTACTCCATTTCCCACAACATTCCTATTACAATTGAATTGCTTTGATCTTTCATGGTTATTGGCCTATGCCAATTATAATGCTGGCATTTGAATGGGGTGCTGGTCATTTCCTTGATTGGTACCTTGATTTTGATTAGTTGAATTAAGTTGATGAATCTTTTATTAATGAACGCTCACTTAATCAACAAGCCTTTGTCAATGATTTCCTTGAAAGTATGTGCGCATTGTAGTTCCAAATGATAAGCTATCTTACTATGCAATTTTTTGGTAAACACAGTGGCTAATTGTTTATTTGGTAAACTATGGGTGAAATATCTTTAAGGGCTCTCCATCACTATATATAACTTGTAAAACTCTCACCAGCTTTTTTCTTTACTTGCGTTAAGTCCACTAATGAAATCTCATGCTTGAGTTTATAGGAAAAGTGCTACACAAACTTATTAGAAAGATCATCAAAATCCATTACTGAATTTAAGGGAAACTTAAAAAACCACTCCAAGGATTGTCTAACCAAGCTCCTTGGAAACAACAACAAAAGATATAAGTCGCTATATGCCACTAGTTGACATGCGATAAAGAATTTGGTGAAATGAGCCTTAGGGTCACCTTTCCCTTTATATTTATCAATTTTTGGTGGCTCATATCCTAGAGGAAATGGTATCTATAAATACTCCATGTTGAATGGATAGGAACATACATCACCAATTTGAAATTTTTAGTCTATTTGCCTACTTGAATAACAGTAATTGCATCCTTCATTTGTTACAATTCTTAGGATAGGAAACTAGAAGTAATATTGGTTTGATGGAGAATTTGAGTTTAGATAGATGGTTGGGAAGTCACAAGTGGGACACTTTGACCAAGGTATGATGGAGATACCTATTGGGGTATATTGATTTGGTTGGGGAATGGACCAAAAATATGCATACGTGGATTAGGATGTACTTAAAATTACACAATTAGTTGTTTTATATCCTGGTTTGGGTTGGTGATAAAGGTTTGACTTGGATGATTTTGTGGTTGGGATGGAGTGATATAACTATAATGTGCCTAATATGGTTGAAAAGGGACATCCTTTCAACTAATCAAACCGTGTTGAGTGGGAACTTATGAACCAAGACCCTATCTATGGATTTGTGGCATATTTTGAACCAATGGTTGTCTAGTAGGTACTTGAGAAACATGGGGACCTCTTTGTTGCATAAATCCCTATGAGGAAGTGAAAGTAGGTTGTAAATTTAACATCTATTATTGACCAATATTTGCACATTGTTGACTAGTCATTGCTTGGTTTTGGATTGGCATATTAGTCTGTGATTAAAGAGGTATGTTCATCATTACTTGAGGAGGTGGAACATTTATTGCCCCTAATTAAGGAGATAATGTATTTGTATTCTATTGCATTGATACATTATATTGTGCCTATTGTTGTGGAATACTACTCATTACCTATTGAGTAGGATTAGGGTTCATCACATTCTATCATTGAGGTGTGACATTGGCCATTATTTGATTACCTAATCTCATAGGTTGTACACCTGAGGAAGTAACTGATTGAGGTTGGGGTGTAGAAACTCCTAGTCCCTAGTATGATGACCTATTCATAGGATTAACTAAAGGCACATGTTATTAGATAATTGTTTGAATGTTAATACCACTTTGATTGGGATTGGATGTTGTTTACACATTATCTACTATGTTTGGCTCACTATTCTATGTATAGGCCAAAGACACTTATTCAATAATAGGCATATACATCAAGTTATCTATCAAAGTGGTTTGTATGGATGGGTGAAAATTTAGATTCTCTTGTCTAGTTAACTCTACTCTTATTGAAGGAACTAGGTTAATAAGAGGCTTAATTTCCATGTTCATTTGATTGAAATCACATGTTAGATTCAGGTAGGTTTGATATGCTGTTTGTATTTAGTTAAAGTGATCTTCTATGATGTTTTTTCCTTAATCAGATATATTAGGATCTTGGTATGTTATTTGGACTAGAGCCATAGGATTGATAGAAGAGGCATGTTGATCATAAATGATATTATGGGGTACTCTTACTAGACTTGGTAAATTTTCATGGGGGAAACTTGGCCCCTAACTCTATGGCTCTAACCAAAATCTCATCTTTATTCTCTAACAAATGTCACTCAAATAAAAATGGATCATATGTGGAAGCCGTACTAGTAAAATATGACTATTAAAGTACTACCTCATCCACTGTAGGTATTGTAGCTAAGTATTGTACAATTTTCTCTTGGTCTTATTCTAAATAAGGTGGTGTGTTAACCACATAGTTAGCTAATGGATCTTGGATTTGTGCCCTTGATTGAGTATTATAAGAGGGATAAGAATTGATCTCATAAGAAATATTATCCACATAAGGGTCTTGCACCATTTCTTCCTGTGCTACCACATTACTAATCCCTAGATTGTACATGAGTCCAATACTAGTGTAGGAATACATGTTGTGATCCATAGTCAATGCTTTTATGATAAAAGGTCAAATATTTCTAAAAACTCTAAAAAAAGACAATGTCTAAAACAAATGATGTTCCAACTTGATCTAGATTCATCAAAAGGATCAAAAGGTTTATGCAAAGTTTTTTGAGGAAACAAGCTAATGTGAAGTATCTGATGTTTCACTATTCACATGAAGATAAGCAAGTAAATGGACTAAAAATCAAAATGCCAAACTCTAAGGTTGAAGTGTTTCAAATCAGTCTAATATAAAAATTTAAAAGTTGCTAGGTCTTTTGGCCAAACATGGTGTTAAAATCTAGGCTCAAATAAGGCATGCGCTAGGACTCTTCACCAAATGATATCAAAATCTAGACTTTGAAATTGATAAAAGTTTTAATCTAAAGGATTTGAAACACTTCTAACAAATACTAGGCATTTGATTCTTAGACATGAACTTGATCAACTAGGTATAAGGTATGAAATAAAAAGGCACTTTAGAAATAGTTTATTTTCTCACAAAAAGTGGTATAAAACTTGGTTCTTTTGATAAACAAACTAGATAAAAGTGAACAGTATAACTACTTTAGATAAAAGATCACAAAAGTATAATTGGATTGGTCTGAAAATGTAGGAACAAATTTGAAACTCTATGCAAGAGGGTCTATAAAATAATATTTGAAATTATTTGGGTAGTGTAATGATGCTATAATACCCAAAAGGTGTGACAAAAAGGTCTGTTTCAAAAACTCTCTAAGGCAAAGATGTTTTCCTACAATTTTGACAGCATAACACCACTTTTCTTGATTTAAAATGTTGTGGTGCATAGACTTAAAGTGCAAGTGTTTATCATAAAATGGCTTGAGTCTATCAAGTGATGATAATGATTATGAGTCTTAAACAACCTTTAACCTAGATTGGAAATTAAACCTAAGTTCCCTTGAGTTTAGTACAAATGGTGAACCCACTTAACACATCAACCCTATGAACTTATAAAGGTGAAATTTTGAATTTAGACTATAAGTGAAGGACTTAAACAACTTTGGTAAAGGTCTAGACTCAATTAGGCAACATAACTATGCCAAAGTGGATGATATGAATCTCAATCTTTTGATGAAATTTTGAACAAGGCAAATTGATGATCTCACATGAACAACATAATGCCTCTTTGTTCAAAGGAAAATTTAGACTATGTGTTTGGTTTGGATTATTTGTTTACACCAGTTTTTGACTTCAAACAAGACTTTAATCTAGGACAAGACGCCCTAATTAATCACTATTATATCCTAAACTAACAAGGTTGCTTGGAATTATTGAAATCCATCAATATACATCATTTGAGAGGATTTTAAGTGTTCGTCCAAAAGTAAATGTGCATTATATAGTAGGATTTTTACACCCTTCCTTCTCTCAAATGACAATACTATGGCATGGACCTTGAGGCACACCTTGTACCAATAATAATTTTATGGAAAGTGTGGATTTATCTAAGATCTAATAAGTTTCTAAATGATCTAGGGGAATCAATTACATAATGACTTTCATGACAAACAATGCAAAATAAAAGCATAGATTTTGGGTTCATACCACTTGGCTTGTTGTAAAAATGTCTAGTCCTTTTTGTAACCACTACATTCTACTGTAGGCTCAGTGTAGTGCGATGTCCAAAGTACCACTATGTCTTATGTGCAACTCCAAAGGATCCAAATGAAGTCAATGCCAAGAGATGAAACCCCAGGTCAAAGCTTCCCTAAAGAACTTGTGGGAGGTGATGAAGTCTCCCTCACAAGCCAAGTTTGCATAAAAATAAAGAAAACATGAAATAGAAAGACTTTAGGGTCATTTTCAAGGTCACCCAAACTTTGATTTTTTTTGGGAAGTGCTTTAGATGACTTTCTTTCTAAGCCTTGGAATAGGCTACTTGCAATAGGAATGGCACTTTTGATTCCAAGGGTTCCCTATAGGGGACAAATGGAAGAGCATACATGCAACATCCCTCTTTCTATCAAATAAAAATTTAATTAAATAACTATTGCAAACAAGAATTGACAAGTGTGTTTAATTTTAAGCCCAAAATGAAAGATTTGGTGGTGTTCATTTGACCCCTTGGTCTTAGTTGCAAACTTTGAAAAAATTCACTAAAAACATCTAAATTCTTTATTAAAAACCTAAAACAAGGCTCCTAACTAAATTTTTAACTATAAAAAGGTGATTTAAACATGTTTTGAGCAAATATCAAGCTTGGTCCTATAGCAAAAATGTTAGCATGTCATTTAGCTTTGAAGCTTTTTTTGGTTTGAAATAATGAACTTTGGAAAAATAGCTCTTGAGTCTATGTTTTTGGAAAAACACAATGATCAACGTCAATTATATACAACCAACGATGGTTACCTTGGCTAACCAAAATCTAACCGATGTTGGTTTTACTAACTGACATCGGTTAAGCTATGTAACTGATGTTGGTCTTACTTGCCAACATCGGTTACTGTGTAAAACCATTGCAAACAAAAATGGAAAAATAAAGTTAGAAAATCAATTTTCACTAATTTTAAGGGTTCAAATAAATATTTTAGAGTTGTAAAATGATCTTTTTTAGGTGTGAGATGTGTCTAGTCCCACTGGGAGTGCCGTAATGTGATCTAAGAATTTCACTTAAGATAGGATGGTTAGTATGGTGTTAGTTCCAAAATGAAAATAAAATAAAAGAAACATACTAATAGCATAAAATATCTAGGCCTAGACACCAGGGAGAGCTTAGTCAGCAAAAATAAATGACAAACACAACTAAAAAGTAAGGAATTCTTTCACCTTCCTTGGATGCTCCAAATGCCTTTGTAGTAGTGGCTTACTCAGCTTGTGCTCATGAAGTCCTTGGCAATGGAAGCTTGTCTACCTCCATCTCTTCTTAGCACCTTTGGCTTGTGGCTTGGCTTGGAATCAATTTGGAATGGTAACACTAGTTTCATGAAGCTTTTAGAACCATTTGAGCATTATAACTATGCATAATCAAGACTTAAAATTCATGTGGTGAGGCCTCCTATTTATAGATTTTTGAGAATGTCTAGAATCAACCTGAACCATCCATCCTAAGATTGAGATGTGTGGTTGAAGATTAATTCATTTTTTTGAATTAAGTTTATAATTATCCTCATCATGACATTGGAAAAAGGGGTAATTAAGAGGCATGGAGGGCATGCATCTTGATATTTGTGGCATTTATGGCCTAGGGATGTCTTTCCAAGAAATGAGGTCACATGATGATGCAAATATTTAATATTCATTTCCAAAAATAAGTTTTCAACAATTTTCCATGGAATTTTTGATTAGGCCTTGATTTGGGTTAATTAGCTCTTAAGCATGTTTAAGCACTTTTGTGCATAAATTACTTAAATTGATCAGAATGCCTTGTTATTGGTCTAAAATTCAACTAGATTAGAATTAGAAGTTCGTGTTAGATGCATTGGAACTGTTATCCCATTTATGATGTTACTGACAACAAATAACAAATGTATACGTCTTGTGTAGAATATTTGATATAAAAGAGCAATGCAAAGTACCTAGGTACAAAATTGGCATTTTGATTCAGAATGATTTGATCAAAGTTAACTATCCCATAAATTACATTGCCCCATTTAGGGATACATTGGCCAAAATTGGCACTTGAATATGTTATTTTCACATCATTTAGCATTTTTAGGCCAAATTGTGCATTTTGGGTGGACATTGGCCAAAATCTTGATTAGAGGTTAATGATGGCCAATTTTATGTATCTACATAATTAGATTCCATATTGGATGGTGGATAGACCTCATGCATATGTTATTTATGGCTATAAATCCTCTTACTTGATTTACTACTAGTTTGAAATCTCTGAACACCTTTAACTACTTCATGCCCATGTGTTTAGCAAGGTTGAGGCCATAGATTAGCGCTTTGTACTCAACTTCATTAATTGTGTAGCCAAACTAGAAGTGGAAGGCCCTAAGGGTCTATTTTTTGGATGGAGACATCAATCAAATACCAAATTTGGATTTGGTCTTACATTTCACACCATCGAAATGCAGAGTCCAAAATTTTGACTCATTTTTTGGTTCCTTGCTTTGATCCTTCCTCTTCTTCATGACTTTGGGGATGGCTTGATCTTCATCATGGATTACATAAGTTCTAAGGCTGGTAACATCAAAATTTGTGAATGAATCATTATTGACAAATTCATTAATGAGAACTTCCTTCTCTGAGCTCCTGTTATCTACTACTCTTTCTTCCTCGAGCATTTCTATTTGATACATCTCTTTTTTGGAGAAAGAAGTGTGCATTACTTCAAAATTCATCATAGCATCATTATCTATGTGATCTATATGTAATGAATTAGATAACACCTTAAATTTTGAGCTATATTTGGTCCTTTAGATTAAGTGAGATCAATCCAAAAATAAGTATCCACTTATCTTGACTATGAAATATCATGATAAACATAACCCAAAGATTGGTGGAATATCTATTACCATAACTTATTGGGAGACTATGATATTAGGATAAGAATATAAAAGTTAGGGGAAGGGCCTTAGTAACACCTATGGTATAAAATTTCTTCCTGTCTAACACCATTACCCCTTTATTCAAAGGTTCATATTGGAGTTGTAGTACATTCACAATCTATTTGGGCATTATGATGGTGCTAGCACTAGAATCAAACATAGAATTGTGCAACAACTTGTTCCCCACTATGAGAGTTAAATAAAATGGGGTAGGTTTTGTTTTACTTAACCCTAATTTATAGTTAATGAATGCATATGGCACATGGGGTTTTGCATTACTTTTAGTTTCCTTTTCCTTGATTCGTGCTAGCTCTATAATTAGGTTACTTTGTGCAGGCTTCTCTTGGTCTTCCAATGCTTCTCATAGTAGAGATTTCTACTCAAGGATAGGCAAGACATCCCAAAGAGAGACATTAAATAGGGCCTTATTCAACTACTCTAATGCATTAAATTACCCTTAAGGTTATAATTTTGGGGTCTTTCATCTTATTCTACATTATTTCACTCTGTTTTTGATATGTTAGGGGTGTTGGTTGAGGTCTTGGATTTTTCCTAAAAGTCACTTTAGGCCTTTTAAAAACCTCTTGAGTCTCAATGGGTTTAATCTTAGATCAAGTGTAGTAGTCTTATTAGACTTTTAGGGATTTCATTATAGGGACCTTGATCACATAAAATACATCTTCACCTTCCACCCAAGAGAAAAGTGCATGCTCTGAGTCTATCTCTTCTTGTTTTAAGGACATTCCTTGCATTTAAACCATCAAAACAACATTTTCAACACTTAGGGATTGGTATCTATAAGGATTTGAATTAGGTGTGTTCCCTTGTCTTTGTTTTTTGATAAACTTTTGTTACAGATTACCTCTTGGGTAGTTCTAGGGTGTATGTGCATCATTATATGAGAAGCACCATGAATTTGAGTCATCTGCCAAGTTGTTTTAGCTAGTAACCAATTATCTATTTGAGTTTTTTATGATCATTTTCAAAGGATCAGGAACTAGGATAATCTAATTTGTAGGTCACACTTGGTGATTCAACCTACGCCCTCCCTAAAACTAGTTGTGTTGATATGGTGCTCTTCCATTTTGGTAGTTATGATAAGGGGGTTTTGGGGGCATAACTTAATACCTTTTGATATTTATGATCTCATTTGAGAAGTTTTGTAGGATGTTCTTCATGTCATTCATCTCTGTAGCCAACATGGATGAAGTAGAAGTGCTCATTTGAGCAGCCAGATATACATACATGGAAAGATATGCTTGTAAGGTGCTCAAAACTTCCTCTTGAGGTGGTAATTATAGTTATGGGAACATATGCATTGGCGGTCATGGGGGAAGTTTCATGACATCTATCAAATTATTTTACACTCTGACTACTAGTTTATACACATCTAACACCATTTAACCTCCAAGGGACTGAATCATAATAGCTATATCCAAGTTAAAGGAATTAAATTAAAATATGATGGCCATGCCTATAATCAAGTTGCTACTGGGATTATTTTCTAAGTCTTATCGACTTGGGTATTAAAATTAATGATAACCTCTTTTAGGGGTATTTTAATAATGATTAGCTATTGTAGGAGAGATGACTAGTCTCCTTTATTATTGAATTGGTCAAAGAATTTGTTTCCTAATTCATCCTAGGTGGTGATGGTGTTAGGAGACAAGGATTGATACCAATCAAGATCTCACCCTTTGAAATAGGTAGCTAGTAGCCTTAAGGATACTTTCTACTTTATGACATGATGTACGATACAGACATTGGTGACATCTTAAAGATGTTATACTACACTCTTGAAATCATCCCCTATAAATTTAGGGAGTGTCTTTAGGGTGTTAGTAGGAATAGGATCCCATATAGTCAGAGCTACTAGAGGGATGAGAGGGCTACCACTATTCCATGCTGCAAAGTTATTTGGTGGTCCTGGGATTATCATCTACTGTGGTTGTCATGTTATGCTAGACCCTATGGTCCTTTGGTGAGTTACAACTACCAAAGGTGGTAGTATTAAACTTAGAATATATGCTATTAGTGACCTTGTGATGGGTCTCTGGATCATAAATCTTGACTTGTAATCAGGGGATTGTGGGTTTCAGTCTCATTAAGCATGCTACAAAAGGGAACTGTTTATTCCTAAAAGTTTTATTCTTGACAAATGATTTCATATGGAAAGCTTTATAGATGTGGGATGAAATTATGATCTATGAAGTGAGCTTAGAGGTTTTAGAAGTTAGCTCTTCATATTAAATGGGGTGAAAATGCATAAGGAAAAAATATAAATAAAACTAAAGGAAAATTAAGGTGATGTGCTAGAATTCTTAACGTATTTATCCCTAATATTGCATAAAATATCTTGAACCTTTAAAACATTATAAAAAATTTAAAATACCATGTGCATGATTTAAATCCTATAATATGAATAAAAGACAACACTATAGAAGCAGAGAACATAAACAACATATGGTAATGAATTTCACTCAATTTGATATAAAACACCACATCCTCTTAATTATTAGGTAGAGAGCCAAATAAAAAAGGCCCAAAGGGACAATATGAAATATTTAATCCTTACCTTAAGGGGCACTTGCTAAGGTCTTGAGATAGAAAAATAACAATAATTACTACTTTTATTCATAAACTGAAACTATTACAATGACTACTCTCTGATAATAGTCATAAAGACAAAACTATTAAACATCTACCATCCCATGCAAAAGAAAGAAGCCTAGAATATATAGGCACAATGACCTCATGAGGAAATGACACCTATAATTTGGCAGCCGTGCTCATGATGAGGCCATTACAACTGAAAGGGAAAACTTTGGCTCATGAGTGTAGATGGTCTTAAAATCTTGGATCTTACATAACCTCAATGCCTCATGATTCCCATGATGATTAGAATAAGCACGGTGGAAATGCATGTCTCCCTATGAACTATCTTTGGAATTCTTTTTGGAAAAAGGCCCTCCACTTCCTTTGGCCAATGGCAAAACTTGAAGCCCTGACAAAAAAAATTTGCTTTGGATAAGCACCATGATGCCACATGGAAGGTTCACTTCCTTTTAGTCATATTTGAGTAATGGGATCCACCCATTATTCTATCAAACAATTATGCACCTTAAATATCTAAAAAAAAAAACCTTCACTCTTAAGGAGCATTAAGATGTCATGTGGTGAGTTGGTGCTACTCTTAGGGGAGCCAAGAACACTTTCGTAAAGAATGAATGAGGGGGTGCCATGTGGAAGGTTTTATTATTATTTATTTAAACTACATAGTGGGTCCCACCTCATTGTCCAATGGCACACATTTACTTTATAAAATAAGTCCCTTCTTTTTTGAGAAGTGTCATGATGACACATGTTGAGCTGGTGCTACTCCTGGGTGAGCTGGGAACATTTTCATGAAGAATGAGTGCCAGGGTGACACATGGCACCAATGGGAGTAGTCAAGACTTAGCCAAAAATAAAAAGGGGAACCCATGAAAGAGGAGGCCGAATATCCAAATCACTGAACTTGCCAAGCATATCCATGATGAAAAGCTAATTGCTCCCAAAAAAATATAAAATGTGGATTACAATCCACAATACATAATATCTTTATTATTTTTACTCTAGAATTTTAAATACTAGAATATAAGGGGGGAATTTATAGACATTAAAATATGGTATTAACCATTTGACAATGTCATTCTTGACTTATATTTACTTTACATGACTTGCGCATACATTTATGATTCTTTCCCAACACTCTTAGTCATTCACCTTTCTATGTGTTTAACCTTCCTAAATTTTTATCAGTTTCTTATAGTAATTCCCTAGTTTATGCCTAAAATCCTTAATATTATAATCATACCATCTCTTAATCATCAGTTCCTTGTTTCCATCTTTCTAGACATCTCTAATCATACTCAGACGACTTCAGTTTTCCAAAACCATCCATATATACCAAATATGTTTGCATGCCTTGCAATGATAATTATATTAAATTAAAATTATTCTTGTAGGTCATCCCATATGTTTCATATCACTGGTGTGAGAAGTTACCCAAAGAGTTGTTTATTTATACACACTATGCCTAAGCCTATTCCTATCTATTACTTATTAGACATACATATATTACATACAAGAAACCACTTTCACATTTAGGAGAATAGCCATAAAGCTCCCAAATTATAAATTAGTAACAAGGAACAAGCCTTAGCAAGTCAAAATCACTTTCAAGCCAAGTTAGAATCACTCTCAAGCTAAGTCAAAATTTCCATTAGCAATGATTGTTTCAGGCATCTAGTTATTGCTAGATTAATATAGGCAAGTCTATACTCTCAATTTTTAGGTTCAAGTGACCGATGATCTAGTTTCAATCCATCCTATAACCTACACATTATCTCATACATACACATACATGATACAAGCTAAGTATCTTATCCCTTTGTGTATTTTCATAAATAGTAAAACACAATAATTCAATTATACTTTGTTGTAGCATTAAAATTTGTGTCAATGCTATATATTATATAATTTGTATATTCCTAGGTTTTACCCTTTAAGATGACATTAAATAAAAATAAGGTACAATAATATGCTCATTATGATTATTTTAGAATTGAAATTTAAATTGAAATTTAAATTGAAATGAAAATTTGGAATTGAAATTAAATTTGAAATGAGTGTAGGAATGAATACACCTATTTTTTATGTAGACTAAATGTTGTCGTAACTTGAAAATAATGCCCACTATTCTTATTATTTTGATTTAAAACAAATCTAAGAAGTTCTAGACATAGCCACTACTTCTTAGGGAATTTTTTGAACCCACCATTACTTCTTAATCAGGCCAGTAGATAATTTTACACTATGTAAAGTTGCCCAATTTTTTCTTAGTAGTGGTTGAAAAAATACTTTGCCAAAACTTTAAATATTATCCTTCACTAAATATCATTCTAAAATATGTTTTAAAAATAATGTAATATATGCCTAATTTTTGAGGTGAATGATTGAATAACCCATTCCTATAATTACTCATCTCAAACTATTATAGTTACAAGCACATGTAGACACCTAATTTTGGCACAAGGCTTATTACTAGAATACATTTAACATTATCTTGTGCATATGGTCTATCAACTTAAGTTAGTATCTTATTTTCATGTTTTTTGTGTTCTTTTTTTTCCCTCTCTCTCTTTCTTCTTTGTTTGACTCTTTGTCTTCCTTTTTCTATCTTTTCTTTGCCTTTTGGATTTAGGGATCCCCTCCCTTCTCTTCCTCCATCTTTATTTTCCTTCCTCTATTATTCTAATGTTATTTTGTCCCCATAATGAAATTATTGGTCCAATGATCCTTCCCTAGGTAGGATCATGATATTGTGTTTTTTTGACCTTTTACCCTTCCTCTCTCTTCTCTCACTTGTATAGGTTTATTTTGTCAATTTCTTGTTCATTCCTTACTTGTAAGCTAATAGGTACCTAATTTAAGAAAGAGAATGATATATATAAAATAATCCTAAAGGTATTCCATTATCAATATTTACCATATGTTTCCAAGGTTTCCAATTTTATTTCTATCATTTTTAGAGGAAAAATCAGTCTAGGTAGACTTCAAATATTGATTTTTACTCATAAGGACTACGTCTTATAACAAAATAAGGATATGAAAATTTTACATATAGTTTCACACCAACCTTAAAAGAGGAGACCTGATCTCTCACTCAATTTATCCATTTACACTATACAAGAACTATGTCAGATATAAATCTAGAGTGCATGATACATAGTTTGCCAACCCAACTACTTCTTCCCTATTTCTAACATCTTGTGGTATGCTAGGTAATAGGCATTGAAATATCAAATTTGTAATGAAATTTCATAATAATGAAATGATATATCAAAAAATAAAGAGCATAATAATCATATCTACATTACTAATTTACAAAAAAGTAGAACACTTGATAATAATGACTAAACTACTTGAAGGGGGCAACCTCCACAACAATACAATAAAAGTATAATTCACAATATGATCATAAAAGACTAAACACTACATATTATATATACCCTATTTAGCTATGGTTATTCCATAGGCCAATCATACTAAACACATAGATAAATGTAATAAGATAATCTGAAAGGTATGTAAGCCATAAGTTGACCACACATATCCCTATATGCACTATAGGTTAAGGGCAGAGCATGCCCATCCCATTCAAAATAACATTGACCTCAAAATTAAATAAAATCTAGATGATACCATAGGAAATAATTATCCTCCCATGTTGCATATTCATGATTTAAATTCTTCTAATTGATCAAATACTCCTTAAACTCTATTGTTCATAGCCTTTTTGTGCATGTGTGAAGGATGTCCTCATGTTCCAAAATGACTCTACATTCTTCATCTAATTAAGGTAAATTAGTTTGGGTATAAAATCTCTATTCAATTACCTTATTTAGACAAGATATATGAAATAAAAAATGTATGCAAGTGGATTGGGGTAGCTCTAGCTTATATTGCACACTACCTATTTTATGCAAGATCTGATAAGGGCCATAATACTTAGGAGAAAGTTTGCTATCATTACTTTGTTTCTTCAAATACATATGATTATATGGATTTAACAACACAACTACCTAATCACAAATATCAAAATTTATCTCATTATGGTGCTGATCAACTTGCTACTTCATTCTATTTTGTGATATTTTTAAATTCTCCCTTAAATCAACTAGTACCTCTTTTTGATGTTGAATGTGTTACTCAATAAATCAAACCTTGGGTTTCACCTTTAAATATGAAGTGATGAATGGGGGGTGATAGCCAAAAATTTCCATAAAGGGATAAATTTTAGAATATGTATGTAAGGAAGTGCTGTACCACCATTATACTAAAGGCATCCAATTGACCCAATGTTCTTTTTTATTTGATGCAAAACAACGAAGATATACTTCTAAGAATTTGTTGATAACAAATGTTTGCCTATCAGATTGAGTATTATAATAAGAGATATGAGCCAAATGAGTACTCAAAATTACAAATAACTTAGTCCAAAATTTATTGATGAAGATATGATCACAATCACTTATAATGATTTTTGAGGTACCATATAACTTTTGAACTATATTGAGAAAAGTAACATCTACTATACTAGCTACAAATGGTTATGATAAGAAAAAATGAGCATATTTTGTGAGCTTGTCCACAACTACCATGATGAATTTTTACCTTCAGATCTCAACAAACCTATAATGAAATTCATGAAAACCTCTTTCCACCATTGGCGAGGGATGGATAATGGCTGCATAAGACTTGGTGTGTTAATTGTTTCCCCTTTATTCTATTAAAAAACATTCACTCTACCACAAATTTATGTATACCCATTGATTCCATCCAAAAATAAATATTGCTTCATGCAATGACAAAAATCATGAATGCCCCCTATTGGAGATGCATGAAGCTCCTAAATGATATTATGTTTAACGACAAAATCCTTACATAGGCACAATCTATATTTATACCATAATGTGTATCCTTTCCACTCTAATTTTTTATATTTAACCAAACCATGTTGAAGGTTATGAATTAAGACATGTGTATATCTATCATTCTCCCATTATGTTCTTGCTTCTTTTAACCAATCTTCTTTCTAAATGGTCATTGTATGTAACAATGGTTCAACTAATTCATCCCACCCAAAAAGTGTTAGAGGTACAATAAATTAGAGGGGGGGTTAATTAGTTATCCCAAGTAATCCAACTTCAATTTTGATCTTTTTAAACACTTAATCAATTACCACAAGCATTCATGAAGCATACACATCATTCATAACAATGAGCAAAGAGATAATGCAAGATCAATCACATAACACATGATGTATGTTGGAAACCCTCTTAGGTAATAAAACCCACTAGAACCTACAATTATATTACTAACCTATAATAAAATGAACTAATTTATACCATCTACAAATGATCAAGTAACTACCATTATTAATTTTAGTGAGATTACAATCTCATAAGGAGCTACCATACCTGTCTAGCTGAGCTGTAACAACAAATAGAATTTTAGCAAGTTTTACCTTGAAAGGAGGTTATAACAACATTAAATGCTGAGATTATAAAATAACACCTATGAAAACATCCACCTTTGCACTGATGTCTTCAACACCTAATGATGGACCTCTGATTATTACTCTTCACCTTCACTCATACTCAAACAATAAGAGTACTATTATGTTAATAGAATTATGACAAATAGGTCATACAAATAGTCCTCAAACTGATATTTTCATCAACTCATCCTTAGGGAACTCTACCCATCCTTTTCTCCATAATTCACACACATAAGCCTCTCTCAAATCTATCCCAAGTCTCTCACACAAGTCTAGAAACCATCATCTTTGGTTCCACTATTTATAGAGAAATCATGATAATCAACACCTTGGTTGGCCATTAGGCATGCCTAAGCCATTAAGGCATATCTCATATGAATACATAACTTT
This sequence comes from Torreya grandis, assembly GCA_037957365.1. NCBI lineage: Eukaryota > Viridiplantae > Streptophyta > Pinopsida > Cupressales > Taxaceae > Torreya > Torreya grandis. The sequence continues at coordinate 806,923 of JARHVA010000538.1, read as the reverse complement.
AAAAAATATTGATAGGTTGGCCATAACATCTATGGGTCGCCCTTAAGGAACTACACCTTTTAATAAGGCCCTTGTAGACCTTATAGGTATCATGTGAACTCATTCACTCTTTTATCACTTCATCAAACAAAAAAAGAACACATGACCACTTTAAGATACATGGGGCCACTCCTTATGCCATTTTGTCATCCTAAAATTATCATAGTCATCTTATCTCACCTCTATATATGTTTAACAACTCAAACACTGACTTGGTTATAGGAACATTATTGAATACACAGTGAAATTCTTAAGCATTATTCATACTCAAGATAGATTGATCACACCTGAAAAATCCACATAGATCATACTTATGGAGTATACAACACTCCCTAATAACTAATTCATCAAGATACATTGAAATAGTATCTATATAAGCTTAATTACTCTTCTTGAGTCACTTGTAGAACAAGTACAAACACACAGTCAACTTTGAACATTAATATATTTGATTTTACACAATTATAGATCTTTAAAGTAGTTTCATTATATTTGCCATGGATTAATCTTAATATTTTATTTTTAAATCATGGGAAAATTCTTTCTATATCGAAAGATATCACCCAAAGACCAAACACTAGGTTTCCCTTGTTAAATTTGAAAATTTAAATGACAACGGTCATAGTTAAACTTCGATCAATTTTCTCGCATATCATGTCTTATTAGATTTAGATCAATCACACACCATATATATATTTTTATATTTAATTCATAGGTACCAATTCTCAAATATTAAATCTTAGTCACTTTGACTTCATCTCATGTACCCTTACAATGTTGACTCAATATGCACCATCAATCTCTATAGATCAATCAGGTCTTTAACTAGCAACACTCACCATTAGATGAATCTATAGGATCAAATTCTCACCATTGATACTTATCCTATACCTTTTATCAATAATTAAACCTCAAACACTTCTTACCATCTTGATCAATACACACCATTAGATCATGATATGTACAATCACCCACACATTGTTGGATCTTCATTTGGTCTTGATATTTAACTCTATTAACCAACAAACACTTTGAACTCTTTAAATTGATGTGTACCATAGATATTCATTGTAAAAAATATTTTGAGCCATTATATCTCCACTAGGTCCATATCTTTAACATCATGCAAATTGACTAAGTATGGGGACTAACTGCAATATGCCTAGAAAGCCTACTTTAGACCTCAATAACTTCTTCTGCGCTTAGACGTATGATCTCAAATTTGGACCATAATATCTCCTAACACAGGAGAATATATAAATATAAAAAAATTATCCTATAACCTTTATGCATGTGATATATATCACCATTAAAATTCCTTCTCAAAATCTTCTATCACAGAGCCAACTATGCTTAGAATGTATCTGGGAGACCAACTTTGCTCCTGCATAACTTTTGATGTGCTTCAGTTCATGATCTATAATTTAGCACAAATAAAATATGAAAAAAACCAAAAAAAATTATATGATCACCTTCTCCTAAAATTTTAACACATATGAGATATGCCTTTATCAAAATACTTACTTGGATCTTCTTGCCATATTGCAAATTTGGCTAAGTATGGGAAAACACTGTCAAAATACATAAGAGCCCAAATTTTCACCCATATATATTTGACTATGCTTAGGCACATGACCTAATATTTATTGCATATAAACTAGGGAATAATGTGATCATAACCATATTACCAACTCCCCTTGACTCATTCCCATATGCTAATGGTGATATCATCAAACTACGTACTTAGATTTTCTACCACTGGATCCAAAGTGTCTAGATGGAAACTATGGACAACCAGATAAATTCCACTAATGCAAACAAGTTCTAAAATATTAGAAAACATCTTAAGGATATTTTTCACATGCTCAATGCTCCATACTCATCCCTAATCATCTCTAACCATACAAAAACTAAATATCAACTAAACCAACTTCAAACACACTAGGACAAACACACTGCACACTTTGTCATTGTCACTTAGGCTATCAAAGCACTTCATCCACTCACCAGGACACATCCATGAAATCACTGAGAAGTCTCCAACAAAAATTCATATGCTACCACATTATCTTTACCTTTCTTATTATCTATTTCAAAGTCATGTCCCCACATTTTAGTCATCCATTTTTTTTCTCTTTTGATGAAAATCACTATTCCAAAAATTATTTTAGACTATCATGATCATTATTTACCTAAAAGTGTCTACCCATCATATAAGGTCTCCATTACTTGACTGCATGAAGAATAAAAATCATATCTTTCTCCTAGATTGGATTGAGCTTGTTTTTTCCCTTATTTGATATCTCTCAAATGAAATGGGTTTTCATTTCTTGCATGAGTACTACTCCCATGGCATATCATGATGCATCACATTCAAAAATAAATATTTTTGAAAAATTAGGGGTCACCAAAACTAGCATGGTGTACATAGCCTCTTTCAATTTCTCAAATGCTTAGTAGTTGGTTTAGTCCAATAAAAAAAATATTTATTTAACAAGGTTATGAGTGGAGATGCTATGCTACAATAATTATTTACAAATATGTGATAGTACCCTATTATCCCCAAAAATACATGAAGTTTATTAAGGGCATTTGGCACTTGCCATTCTATCATAGCTTTGATCTTCTTAGGGTTGAATTTGACTCCTTCATTTGAAACAATATGACCTAAGTGTTCCACCTCATGGAAACCAAAATCACATTTGGAAGGTTTTGAATAAATTTGATATTATTCTAGAACTAACAACACCTATTTCACATGCTTCAAATATTCTTCCCAAGTTTTGTTGTAGATTATGATGTCATAAAAAACACTAACACAAACCTTATTAAAAAGGCCTAAAAACAATATTCATAAAACTATGAATTGTAGATGATGCATTTGTGAGACCAAAAGTTATGATAATAAACTCATAATGTTATTCATGAGTTATGAAAGCTATTTTATGGATATCCTCATCTTTGATGATACCCAAAATGAATATATAGTTTGCTAAATCAAATAACACCATGTAATTCATTTAACAAGTCATCAATGAATGGAATAGAGAATATATATTTGATGGTGCAATTATTGATTCCTTTATAGTCAAGGCAAATCCTCCAAGTGTTGTCCTTATGCACCATTACCATTGGGGAACAATATTCACTTTGGCTATGTCAGATAATCCCTGCCTCCAATATCTCATGTACCATTTTATCAATGTCATTTTTATGAGCATATGGAAACTTATATGGTTTGTTGTCTAGTGGTGAGCTACATAGAATCAATGTTATGGCATGATCATGTTAGCTACTAGGTGGTATACCTTTTTACATTGTGCCAAAAACTATTAGAAGGTTATCAATAATCATTCATAAATTAGGATGTGTAGACACATGTTGGATAAAATTTTAAGGAAAAAATTTGTGCTAAAAATATTTCTACCCTTTTTTAAGAATATTTTTCATCTAATGTGAACTAACTAATTGGGGAGACTTTGCCCATAATCCCTATGGTTCAAATGTCTTAATTTTAAAATGAAAGTGCATGAATAATTCTTAGAAATTCATCTCTATTGTGCCCAAAATTATGATCCATTATACTAAAAAACAATGTTAGCCCCACCCATGGGAATAAAAAACATAGGATAATTAAGCATGTAGTCCCCATGGAAATCTTAATACTCTGACATTTTCCTAAATAGTTCACTATGCCACCATCTGCAATCATGACTTGAAATTTTGGATATGGATAAATAAAATAATTCAAATGAGTATCCAACTTACTGTTGGTGAACTTATGTGTGCTTCCTAAGTCAATTAACAATATCATATTCTATTTTTTGAGGAAGCACACCACCTTAAGAGTTTGAGGAGTAATTATACCTGAAAGGGCATGAAAAGAGATAGTTGGGTGAGAATATTCAAATTCCTCATTAGGTTATTATATATCCTCACCTATGGCCTCATCATCATCTTCATCTTCATTGGAACCTTAAATCTAGAACCAAATTTTTTTTGCATTTATCTCCCTTACTCCACTTACTATCACAACCAAAACATAACCCTTTGGAACACTTTACTTCAATTTGCTAAGGGGTGAATCTTGTAGGATATGTAAATGATGGTGCTATGAAATTACATTTATGGCCATGAGTGAAATCCATTATTTTGACCAATTATTTTTCCTCTTTCTAGCATGTGTGAATGGTATGGATTTAGAAACAATTGATGGATTAAATATATGAACCTCAAGTTAGATGTTATCCTTGAGCCCCCCAATAACAAATCGGTCAAGTTTTTCTCAGTGATGTCATCCACACATAAGGATATATTATGGAATTTTTGAATATAATCCTTAAAATTACATGTATATCATAAATTTACTATCTAACTTAAGCATTTTTTAGAGACATTGTTGTGATATTGTATTTGTAGCTCCTTAGTAAACAATGACTAGGTAACATGAATGCCCTTATTTTTTATTTGAGCACACAACCGCCTATACCAAATAAAGTACTCATGGTATAGATATAAATATGTCATGATCACCTTTTGCATACATGGGGTCTAATGTAGATAAAAAAATTCTATTTGATTGATCCAAGTGAGTGGATCCTTACCATCAAACTTGCACACTTCCACTTTTGATAGCATGTGCTTCGAACTAGTATTAGAGTTGTGATTGTTTTGATTAGGGGAACTTGATTGGAGTGGTGGAGGATTATTTTATGGAAATATGAGCCATAATAAAGGTTAATTGAGCACCCATTATTGACAACTAATCCTTTAAAGAATCTATTTCCCTTTTTACTACATCAATATCATCTTTACTCAACATCCTTTGTATATTTGGCTAAGTTTGTTAAACTAACTTAGAAAATGATAGATCTGAAGTTTTAGACTCCATGTCATCTTTGTAAGGATTTTTTGGGGTGTCTTTACCTTTCATACATCCATGAGTGTTTGAGCTAGCCATGGACAAATCCTACAATAAAGGGTGTTTTAACTATTTAGGACTTAGTAGATGTAAATCCTAGGTTGTAAAAGGGTTGGGTGTAGAGGGCAAGTAAAAATAAATATTATAAATAAATATAATGATTTTATTTGCCCAAAATATAAATACAATAAAGGAATCCACTTATTTGGAGTGAAACATGAGCTTGAAAATGATGGGAAGGTTGAAACAAGCCTTGGAATTAGTTTAAGTCCTTCATTATAGAACTAGGGTTAAAAAGTATCTTTAGATAGTAACATGGTCAGAGGGACAATGGTGCACTACTTAAGTGTCCATGGTATCATGCTAGTGTCTTCCTATATAGAGAAAGTATAAGACTTATAGGGATGTTTTCATAGGGTTTTAAGGACCTATAGGTGTGTTCAAAAGTGTTTGATCATCCATTTGTGTCACTATTTTACTAATTCTTCTCCAAAACCCTAACAAACAACTACACACATGGAAAAAAGGGATAAAATGCAAAAATAATGGAAAATATGGGCTATTGGATATTAAATTACACTATACAGAACCCCTATTGTCCTGACCACTACTTATATTAACCCTAATGATATGGATCTCAGATTGCATGTATTTATCCCTTAGGGAATATGCATAATCAATGTGCATGGTATGCTACAATGGATTTCACTTAGGCCCTTTTTTGATCAAGCATCTAAATTTAGGTATGATTATTAAGTAATATACAAAATGTTGAGCTATACTATTGATTTATTTTATGTAATTATGTGCCAAAATAATAAGTGTTAAATTTAAAATGCCTCGTGAGGCTCTTTATATAGAAGGAACTTTAATTTAGATGTGAGACTCTAGTTTGTTGGTTGACAAGGATAAAGAGAAAGATGAAATCATAAGAGGGGACTCAAGGAAGGGTAAGGAACTAAAACACATTTAAAAAGTGACTATTAGACACTAGTGCACTGTGCTAGTGTCCAAGATTGCACTAGTGTCTTGAGACCACAAAATTGAACAAAAAATATGGTAAATAGGCCAAGGGCCCCCTGTGACTAGGATTTGATGACATAGGACCATTAAGGGTTCATTAAATAGGAAAAAAAGTCATAAGAAATATCAAAAGACTAAAATGACCCATGAACAAGACTGACATCCATCATTAAGACCTTCCCATGAAAGAGAAATAAAAGACATAGTACTTGTGTTTGCTCAAAAAAATTAGGGTGTGCACATTTTCCCCTTTTTTATTCTCATAATGTAATGCAATGTAATTAATAGAGTAAAAGGAAAAATAAAATGTATACCTATTCTTACCTATGTGATCAACCTATGTGGAGGATAGATGTGCTCTAGGCCTTGCCCATTTCTTGGCCAAAGAAGTGGACAGGAGCTGGAATGCTATCTAAAAAGAGGAAATCCATAATGTGGATGCCACTTGTACTAAATCTGATAAATGAACTAAATTATGAGGAACAAAACCCTATTTTGTCCTAATCTTGGTATATAAACTAGGTCTGAGAAATATCTATAAATGTGGATAAATAAGCCCTACTTGTCCCCACTCTGGCATGTCAACCGAGTTTGAGAAATAATCTACTCAGAGGTTAAAATTATCATATAATCTTTGTAATCTGGGTTTGGTGAAAACTGTGGACCAATTATTGTAGATGACCATGTGACCTAACCTGGTGAAATCTTGGTGACTTCCTAGTGATAATATGACTATAATCTAATAATGAACATAAAGAATGGTATAATTTGTCATTCCATTTTATAAACTAGTTAAATATTATGGGATCAAGGACATGTGAGTTGTATCTTTCCCCCAACCCTGATATCTAAGTAATTTAATTATGTACTCTATGAAAAACTTATGCCCATATAAGGATGGTGTACCATGTACATGCCCCCATAGTCATAATCTAAGTCTAGAACTATGTTTAAACCCTATGTAAAGTTTGAGAATTTGAACCAATATCTGACAAGATCATGAACCCAATAATTCTAAGTTAACCTATGTATCTGAATATATGAGCTAACTAGTGTGTTTGAACATCTAAACCAACTTGTGTCTGAACATTTATGTCTCCTTGTGTATCTTAATATCTGAACTAGCCTATATACCTAAACATCTATGTCAACCTATGTATCTAAACATCTATGTCAACCTATGTATATGAACATGTGTCAACCTATTTATCTAAATATCTGAGTCAACTTGTCTATCTAAATTGGGAGATTTGAGTGTAGATCAAATTGTGTATATGAGTAAAATAATATTGATGTGAATGGTATATGTATACCCTCTTTTGATAAGAGATTTGAGACTGAGATAAGGGTTTCAAACTAGAAGTGATGCTAGTAAGCATGTTAGTGATAGTTGGCATGGATAATATGAGCATAAGATTGATTATTATAACATTCATACAAAAAATATTTAGAAATTGGGATTAATATAGACTTGTGGCCTATAATGAATTTGTTAAATAAATATGGGTTTTATCATTTTATGGAATCAAAATTATTGGGATAGTCGTGTAACTAGTATGGTATGAGGGATGTCATCATCAAATCCCATGCACAAGAAATGGATCAAAAATTAGATTTATGATTCTTGAGATATCACATTTGGAAGAACTTAGTATTAATTGATGAAATCTACATGGAAGGTCAACCTTAGGTAGGTGGAATTTTTAAAACATGGTTTAAATAGATTGGTTGATTGGTTTTGAGAATCATTTAAATAAATTAACTTGATATAAATTATTGTTCTGAGTCTAGAAACATGCTGAGGAGATGAGGAGTGAACGTGACCACCTACAAGGAGGTGGAGGCACTTATCTAGGCCAAGGAGGAGGTTACCTTGGTAAGGAACATGTCATTTTCCCTATTTTTTAAAATATAAATATGTTTTAAACCATTTTTAGAATTATTTAGTGGGTTTAGGTACCTTTATAGGAGGTTCATGGTAATGTCCCAAGGACATTGCTAGTGTCTTGGGCTATTACACTACCATCCCAAGGTTTCACTACTGTCTAACACTAATGTCCTAGGTATAGTGCTATTGTCCAATGGAGCCAAAATTATTGATTTTTATTTTGTTTCCATTTTAATGATTATTTTTGTGTGTTTACATGACATTTGAAATTGATAATGTTTAATTTATTATAATTTATAGGTGGATGTACACAAGAGGGAGTTCTATAGTGGCTAAATGGTGGAGTGCTTATGTAGGCTACCACTAATAGATGATGAAAGGGCACTAATTGATAAGGATGGTTGGGTTATGTGGCATCACTTGCACTAATTCCCTAGGATTTCCATATGATGATTGCCTTGTGTGAGAGATGGAATACCGATACTTACACATTTTGGCTACCCATCAGGGATATCACTATGACTCTGGAGGATGTTTATAGGATACTGAGAGTGCCCATTACTAGTTAGTAGGATATATTATAGGAGGATACTAGAGATAGGGCTATAGATCAGGATTTTAGGAACTTTGTAGGCATAATTATGGGGACCCATCATCAAGGGAGTTATAGTGATGTTTTATTATCGATAAATGTTATGGCTAATGTTTCATAATTACAAAAGTTTCTTATTATGTTACTGGATTCATTTATTATTATGGATGGAAATGGTGTATCTATTTCATAGAGGATACATTGGATTGTCTAGGATATAGAGGAGCACATGACTGTATACTTATGAGGTCACACTATGCTAGCCCACTTGTATCAAGATTTGTACCATTTTGCTCAGGAGTTGGGTGCATGTGGCATTAGGTCTTTGACATTATTACATTTTTAGTCTTATTAGTATATTATAGTGGATGGATCAAAGGGGTTTTTTTGGATGGATTATGCCTACCCATAGATGTTTTTAGAGAGATGTAAATGTATGAATCACATGTAATCAAGGAGCACAATGTGCTATCAATAGGTGTTGGATCAATTGAAAGTTGGAGACATTTTTTGGAGACCCTACGTGGGATTTTAGTGGTGTCCTAAGGATGGTGTTCAACTAAGATAAGTTTGAGTGAGTTGCTAGTTGTAAAACTATTAGGTCATGTGACATGATAGTTTTCTGTTATCTAGGATGTGCCACCTACACCATGGGTATGGTTGAGGAGTTCATAGGGTTTTGTGAACCTATTTAGTAGGCTGATACCATAGACTACTGAGCTAGATATGATTTTATAGATAAAGTGAGATCTAGTTATAGAGATTGCTAATGTGGATGATGTGGGGGTTATCGATACCTATATATTATGGTGGAGGCAACATACATGGCCACTAATGTTTCTAAGAGATGGGGATATCATGAAATATGTATTGGATGTAAAGCCCTTTAGGGTAGTTGAGTGTATGTTGTGACTATGAATTTAAATGTTTTATTTGGTTTAGTGTTTTACTTATCGATTAAATATCTAATGCACTGCATCGGTGTGTGTAGGTATAAGAGATGATGAGTACTAGGAGACCATTATTAAGGTTGAATTATGAAAGCTAACATGACATATCCCTAGTGTTGATGTAAATGATAGGCTAGTGGAGAGGTCCATAGGAGTTATAGGCATTCATTCCCACCTTTTTTATCAAGTGGCCATTATGACTACTACATATAGGTGAACAACTACTGATAGGGACAAGGTATATGTTGAGCTATAGAAGAGAGCTATGCCCACATTTAATTTTTTGGGTGGATCAGGTAGTAAGATTATGGATGACTACATTCATTTATAGTGATAACATGAAATTTTTTTGGCTGAGGTGGCCATGTTATGGGATAGAGTATGGAGACATAGCTCTCAATCTAGATCTAAAATAGATGTAAGAACATCTAGATTTAGTGTGTATGTATTTGAGAGTGAGGGTGAGGAAGCTGGCCCTAGTGTCTAAGCTCTAATTATTGAGTGAATTTATATTATTATATTAATTTTTTTTTAAATTTATATATACATGGACATTTTGTTATGTGGGTATTGTGTTATTTGACATTTTGATTTGTGGCATTGTTTACTTGATTAAATGTTTTGGTTGTATTTATTAATTATGTTTTGATATATAAATGTATTTATTCATCTAGGGAATTGTAATTAATTACTCATATGTATATGTATGTTGGAGTATATATGTATATAGAATTAGGAATGTTAGTTTTTAGTTGTTATAGAAGTGTCATAGCATATCTGAGTCTAGATCATGTAACTATAACATGTAGTATCTAAATATAGATGGCATGGTAAAAAGGTGAACATACTATTCATGTTGTGTAGGCATATAAGTAAACTCTATAACTAATACTATTCATGGTTCATTACTGGTAGTTATATGTGTAGATTCTATAACAAATAACATAATTTGATGTCATAGTGAACTATGTTCTAATCTCTATGGTCTCTACCAAATATCTTAATTGGTGGTTGAGCTAAAAATATGCTCTAATATTTGTGGTATCTGTCAAATATATTAATTGGTTATTGAACTGAAACTATGCTCTAATCTATGTGGTCTCTACCAAATATCTTAATCGATGGTTGAGATGACACTATGCTTTGATGTTTATGGTCTCTACCAAATATCTTAATCAGTTATTGAACTAAAATTGATGGTTGAGTTTCTTTCCATTTTTTTACCATGCTATTATAAGTAGGTTGAGATTTATGAACTAGTTTCCATCACTATTAAATCTATGGTGCATGAGATCTCAGATAAGTAGGTGTTATATAAACCACATGGCTCATATGATGAGTAACTAATGTCTCCCTTAAAGGAACATCATGGGATAACTTGCTCATAGAGGAGTGTGATCTAGGAGAGTATAGAGAAGGAGATCTTGATGCCCCCTATGTGAATGCTATAATGCCTCTATCAACACATTGGTTGATACAATTTATGATTGCATAAAAATGATTGTCCTAATGTCTATTAATATATGATAATTGTAATATGGTATGTTTATTATTATTTTCAAATGATGTGATGGATGATGTTGAGAATGAGGAAGGGTGATCATCCCTATGTATAGTAATGTAAATAATATATCATGAGACCTTTCTTTGTCTAAAAATTGTATGGCCCTACTACTGGTGTCCTATGCTCTGTTTATTATGAGAGATGTTCTATGAAGTGGATTTTTGCCTTTTTTGAGTATTTTTATTGTTTTATGTATCTAAATTTTCTTAAAAATTCTAGATTGTTAATTGTATCACTAATTCCACCTAATGAGTTACTAGTCAATCCTTTACATCATTATTTCATCTAACATTGCCTATTCCCCCCTACTCAATAATTTAGTCCCCTTTAGATATATTTCTTATCCTATACTAACCTTAATATTTCCCATCTAATATTAATTATCTATTTGTTTCTTATTAACATCCCATTTATCACCTAAATCCCTCTTATGCCCACTTTTGAAGTTTACATTCACAAAATCACACCTATCCCTAGGCTTTCCTACAAGCCTATGCCCTACTCCTCACCTAAACCTTATTTTAATCTTCCCCTAATCATCATTAGATTTGATAATGGAATCTTCTCTAGAGATTTCTCTCTCTAGATAATTTCAAGTAATTTTAAATTCCTTATAATTCCCTCCAATTCTCTAGAGAGTTCTCTCTCTATAGAATTCCATGGAGTTTTAAATTCCATAAAAATCCCTCCATAGCTTATTTAAATCCATGACTCATTCCATTCCAAAAAATGATAAAACTCCATGAAAAATCAGTGCATGTTATCATCTTAGTCTATTATCAAGCCAATATCCTACTATCATAAAATCTAAGTCTAAAAGGTAATCCAAAATCCATAATCACAACCTTTTTCTTGTTTTGATCTTGATTTAGAGCACTTAGATTTTAGGATGCAATGATGGTATGAATGTTTCATTTTGTCTTTGCATTATAATCCTAATTGGATCTAGATTTTAATGGTGGATTGGTAGTTTGGGTATTTTTGATATAATTTTCATATTTTAAATCCATTACTCAGATTTAGTATTTCATATTTGGAAACCATAGTAGGAGCCCTGATTTGTGCTAATCTTATATGTGAAGTGTGATTTTGAATCTTGTAGGAAATATTTAGGACAAATTTGGGGTTCAAAATTTCAAACATCTTGTCCTTGAGGTGAAAAGTAATTTTGATCTATAACTTGAAGTTTTGCATTTATGGTTTTGAGGATGATAGTGGTGATTTTGAAATAAACTACCAACCTAACTATTAGTCATCAGGGTAACTTATCCATTTTACTCTTGTTATTCAAAATCACTTCTTGTAATCTATGATTTTGATTCCTATATATGATTTTGAAAATTTAGTTGCAATTTTGACATATTCAATCATGAATTTTGACTAATAGTAATAATTTTAAGGTTTTTAATCTATAATCTTCTTACCTTTTGTTTATAAATATCACTAGCTATCTATAAATATTTTTTAATCTATTTTTAACTTATATATATGTAGGGATGACTTTATATATATATATATATATATATATATATAGACACACACATACACTAATGAGTAAAACAACAACTCCCTAGTTGTGATTTTAAAACAACCTTAATTTAATCTTGTTTCATTCTTGAAACCTACTATAAGTACCTTATTTTGATAAAATCATAACCTAACATCCTAGAAAGTCCATTTAGTCTCTATAAAATTTGTAAATATTTCAATTTTTACATGGTTTTCAAAATCACTCCTAGGTAGTCACAAGTTTGATTTCAAGTCACAATTTTGCCTTTGATAGTCATGGTCTTACCCTAACTACTAGTATCCCTCCTAAACATCTTGGCAAAATCAATTCTCTATGTTTGTAGTTTTGACATGCTATCTGTGGTTTTTTAGGTCTTATAAGTGATTTTGAAATTAACTAACTGCCAAGTAGCCATGACATTTTACTTGCAGTTTGCATTATCGCTTGTCTATATCTATGATGTTGACTTGTCATAACCAATTTTTACTCTATGAAAGCAATTTTACATAGTACTCACTATGTATAAGTTATTTTGATTACTATAGTAGTGGTTTTTAATTCATTTTTGGTGAAATTTTGGTCATTCCAAGGGTCATGTAAGTCCTAAATTGATGCCCCTTAACCTTGCTAGGGGAACCACCCCTTGATCCCACTGGGGGATGCCACCCCTAGATGCCTGCATCATATCCACTCATCTAAATAAAAATTATTGTGCAAAAGTCACATTTTTTCATTGTTTTTTATTGAGGCTTATTGGACCAACATTTTGCCCTTGATTTTCACAGGGATAAATTTGGTAGCAATTTTGTTTTACTTAAAACTACTAACCACTTGTCTTATAGTTTATATTTTTACACATATTTGTATTTGTTGAGGTATGTTAATATTATTGGTGTTGTGGGATAAATGTTGTCATTGACGTTAAAGTCAAGATGGATGTCATTAATATCAAAATCAAAGTTGGTGTCATGTATGGTGAAGTGGTATGTGACAAGGAGTCCTATGAAAAGATAGAATTTGAAGGCAACCTATTATCTCTATATTGAGAGATAATTTTAAAGTAAATTGTTAATTATTATGAGGTTGATGACATGTCAAGGTCAAGATTAAGATGAAAGATAAGCATACTTTTGATCACTAGTCTTAAGGAACATTGTCATATCATAACTATGTGCATGAAGATGGTGGTTTAGTAAGATGGATACACATAGGTATGAGTAGATGTTCAAGGATTCCAAAGAATGCATATGAAGTGAGTTAACACTCAATAAATTTTTAAGGTAAACTATAGGGGTGAAGTCTTAATCCTAAGCATACAACCAGACTAATCCTAGACCCTACCTGACCTAGTGAAAAGGCATTTGCTTGGTAGCATGATGAGTTGAGCAGTCTAAGGCTTGTGAAAAGAATATTGGTACTATGTGAGAATGGTATGAGGTTATGTGATATGATCATGAAATTTTAAAGGTAGTGTAAGTGGTTTCAAAGTATGTTCAAGGTCTAAGTGTGATTGGTAGTTCAAGGCCTAATGTGCAAAGAGACCTAATATGGCTTAATAAGGGGTCAAGTTTAGTTTACAAGGTGATAAAGATAATGAGAGGATTATAATATGTGTGAAATATTATTTCAAGTGTGTTGACCAAATATGAGGTCAAATCTGAAGGAGAAAGCATGAAATATGGCTTTGAGGTTTTTAGTGTGTACAAAATGAGGTATTACAAACTCGAGAAGGATTTTTTTATGCTTATTGGAACATGAAAAATTTGAATTATATAATAATAAATTCATGTAATTTTGGGAAGGATCATAACTCAAGTTTCCAAGCATTATTTTTTGGATTAAGTGCCCAAGCTTTATGAATGATTGTTAAGGCTGTAAGGTGGCCTTAACCCTCTTTAAAACCCTAATAATGACCTGATATGGAAGATATTATTAGAAATGGATTATAATTGTTTTAATGACATATTTTGGTGATTTTATCATGTATAGGACTCTCAAAAATACCTATAGTTGGCATTGGTCTATCATAATAGTGAGTGGAAGCTACAAGAAATCCCTTATTTCTTAGATTTTTGATGTAATAGGTAGAGTTGACTAGGTAAAAGCATGAAAATTATTATTGTATGATATGTGAGACTTATATTTTATGTAAATGTAATTTTATGATCAGGTTACATACTTAAAATATGATAAACTGATCATGGAAATTGACCTATCGCTAAAAAGGCCTAGTGAGGAAGATAGTGACAAAACCAGACAAAAGTGGGAATGAGATTAAGGATGCGATGTGATGAATTAGGGATGGATAAAATTAAATAAATTTATTATTAAATAAATTTTATAAATATCCCCTTTGAATATAATATTTTGAGATGCTTATATATAAGCAGAAAGTTACTCTCAAAGTGACCTGTCTAACACAACGAGGTCTGTGTAGGGTGAAGACATGAGATTAGTCTGCAAGACCAATATTGATATTTAATACTATAATATATTTATTTTAAATTAATATTAGTATATTTTAGGATCATATAAAGCCATAATGTTTTATAAAAGTGTTCACATAGGTGTTCTAAGTCATTGTTTTTATGATTGTATTTTGGAGCATTCAGGCAGTTTCTGTATGTTAGTAAGATTGATGTTCATGAGTCTTTATGCATAGATTTGAAGACTATAATGCACAAAAATTTGTTATATATGTATCATAGGTTAATTTTAATTATAAAATCCTATTAAGGTGTGAAAAATTCAAAGGTCCTTGACTGGTTGTTGAAGCTTGCTTGTAGTTTCAAGTGAGAATATGGAAGTGGTCATTTTGATGTCTTTTGACTAGTATGGTGAAATATAATGGACATGGTGATGAGAATAAAGTAATTTAGGTTATATAAATATTATTTTTTTATATTTTTAAGTTTAAAAGTTGAATTTATACTTTATATATTCAAAGCATACTTTTTGGCAGTGAGAAGGCCTAATTATGAGTAGGCCTAATGGTGTGGTTTAAGGAGTAAAATAAGACAAATGGTGTTGGGTACCTAAGGTGAGATTATTATGAGTATAATTTAAGAATATTTGAAGTTTTTAATCCATTTATGAATTATCAAGATGTTTCAAGGTGGTCAAGGTGAAACGTGTGCTTCGAGAAGGCCTAATTACATTAGGTCTCTATTAGGCCCAATGGTGGTTTTGGTCCTTATGAGTGGTGACCGACCTATGTAATGGTTTTTTAAAATTTTAAATGTGTTTTTTGATATATTAAAATGGTTATATAATTATTTATAGGTTTTTGGCTGACTAAGGTGTGTGAAATCAAGAGTCAAGTATAAAAGAAGGTCTAATAGGCCTAATTGACTATTTAGAATATTGAGGAGATGAACGAATGAAATAAAAGTTTGAAAAATATGTATAGGGATTGAATAAAATAAGATAGGTGTGTTTAATATGTCATGAAGTTAAAAAAGTGATCATATAGATGATGATCAAGGTCGTATAACCTAAATATATCAAGAAGAGGGCTAGTTGAGCGAAGAGGCCTAATATGTTATTTAAGAGAGATAAAAGAGTGTGAAGATAAAAATAAGGTGATAATCATTATTTGAGTGAGAAAAAGGTGTACATAGGTGATTAGAGGTTATAGGTAGCTGAGTTGGTTCTAAGTTACCTAGGGGGTTGGTACCTCCTTGTAAGTTGGGGCTTGCTAAAGGCCTAGTTGAGTTAGTGCTCCTTGTCGGGTTGGTGCCTCACTAAATATTGATTCATTAATTATAGTATATTATTAAAAGATATTTTTTAGTTGGTTTTATCCCCTATGAGGCTTTCCCATATATTTACTATGTTCATATGGTGTATGCTTATGTGAATTCTTGTTTATGCATTGATTAATATATATGTTTGAATGAGTGCTCCATGAATGATAAGTGGAATTGAATGAATGTTATAAGGTCATTGATTACCATCCAATATTAGTAGCTATACTTATAAAATTTTGGTATCAGATCAGGTCCTTTGCATCCAGCCTAATATCCTAAAGGAGATCCTAAGAAAGCAAAGATGGTTAGTCAAGCATAAGGTGGCTTCTCTACAAGCAAGGTTTCATTGTTAAATGGATCTAATTATGATTTTTGGAGTGTCAGGATGAGAGCATATTTTATGTCTCAAGGTCATGATGTTTGTCAATCAATTTTGGATAAATATACTGCACCCCCTATTCCCTCTACATATGTAGTAGGTAAGAAGGCTAATGAAAATAATTCTAAAGCAATGAATGGTATTCTCTATGGCCTATCAAAGGTAGAAATTGTGAAGGTGATGCACTATATGTCTTCCAAAGAGATGTGGGAAAATTTGAAGACTATCCATGAGGGAGACTCCAAGGTCAAGTTGGCTAAATTTCAAACTCATAAAAGATAGTTTCAAAGCCTAAGGATGAATGAAGATGAGACCATTACAACCTACCTATTGAGGTTTTATGAAGTGTTAAACATAATAAGAGGCCTACATGAAGGATTGAAAGAGTATACTATTGTCTAAAAGGTATTGATATCTCTAACTCCTAAGTTTTACTCTAAAGTGTCTGTTGTTGAAGAGATGCAATATCTAGATAAGCTAGAGATGGATGGGCTTCATGGCACACTAAAAGCCTATGAGATGAGGATAAGTGAAGGAATAGTTGAAAAGAAGGAAGATACATTCAAGGAAGAAAAGAATTAAAAGGAGAAGATGACACAAGGTGAGAAAATCAAAGACAATGATGATTTTGATATTGATGATGATGAGTTGATAGCTATGTTTGCAAGAAAGTTAAAAATTGGTTCAAGTAAATACAAGGGTAAACTTCCATTCAAGTGCTTTAATTATGGAAAAATTGGACACTTTGCTAACAAGTTCCCTCATAAGCATAAGACAAAGGATGATGAAAATCATTATGAAGGTCATGATGATGACAAAAAGTCATATAGGTCTAATAAGAGCAAGAAAAGTTTCATAAAATATGATGACAAGAAGTATTTCAAGAACAAAAGAAGATTTTACACCAATGAAGATTGTAACTCATCTAATGAGAGTGAGAGAAGTGATTCTAAAAGTGACTATGAGGGTGATGGTCCTGATGTTAGTGAAGTTTTGTTCATGGATGAGGAAGAAAGCTATTAAAATCAAGAAGAGTTTATGTGGTTTGGAGGTACTATTGGTGATTTATATGAAGAAAGAGATGAGGTGGACTTTGAGGCTAAGTTAATGAATGATATATAATAAATAAAGATGGTAAAGAAGAATAATAAGGTGATGAGGTCACTTGTTAAAGACTATGAGTATCAACTCAGTTTGTTTGAAGAGAGATTGAGTAACAAATCCAAGGAATAAGAAGAAATAGTCAAATAATCAGAGACTCAAATTGAGATTGTGGCTGCAAGCCTAAATGATAAAGAAGAAGAATGTGCTAGGTATGTAAATGAAGTGGATTCCTTGAGATTTGAGTTGGATCAGGCATCAATTAAGGTGAATTCCTTTATAAAGTTTGAAAAAATTACCAATGATCTAGATAATATTTTAAGCAGTCAGAAGACTACTAATGACAAAATAGGTCTTGGTTCCAATGGAGACCAAAATAAGAATACTAATGTGATCAAGGAGAATCATACCTTAAAGTTTAATGGATAATCAAGAAATGATTGTGATATCAAAATGAAGAATAATCCTATCAGGAAGCCTAATGCTATAAGGTATGCTAATACTTTCAATGGTTATTATTATTTACGTAACCAATTTGGTCATAGAGCAAGGCATTGTAGAAGACCCTCCAAGAATGAATATGCATGACACTATAAGGAAAATCATCAATCAAGGGATATGAATGAGGTTGTTTGTTATAGTTGTCATGATATAGGACACATTGCAAGATATTGTACTAGTTAATAAAGAGGAAATCATTAGTCAAGAGCTATGGGTAATGGTGTGTTTCCATCAAAAGGAATAGTGTGTTTTAATTTTTAAAAGGTTATTCATATTAAAAAGTTTTGTAGCATGGATTCTAAAGTCAAAACAAGAAGGTTGAGTCCCCTAAAGTGAAAGAAAGAAGACAGGAAAGTGAATGGAGACCAAGGGTAGATAAGGTTAATGATGATCAATATGTATATCCAAGTGGACTATTTACTATTGTGCCCTTTTTCACTAAGTATGGATCCATGCCAACTCAATAAACATCTTAGTGCAAGGAAATCACTTTGTATGATTTCTTTTTTGGCATATTTTTTACTAGATTTAGGAATCATTACAAACCTAATGCCAGCTGGTGGGTGGTTACTTGGCACCCAATTTTTTAGGGTATCTTCTTGAGTGGATATATGTGGAAATTGTAGTGTAAAGTGTGCAAGTTGATAGAGCTAGCATAAGGACCAACCAAGGATCCAAATCAACACTGGACATGTGTCCTCTACCCTAGCATGAAGATGATCCTATATTATATAAAGCCAAGCTCAATCTAGTGAGCAAAGAGATGAGAGTTGATATAACAAAGCTATAGAGAAATCAAACTAAACTGATAGAGTCACCATTAGTGTTAGGTATAACATGGATGTCTTTAAGGATCCATATTATATTACCCAAGCTTACCTGTGAGCCCCTAAGCCATTAGAAGTTTTAGATAAGGATTTACTCTATTCTTTGTAATATTAACTATACTCTATATTTGGAGCGTTAAGCAAATGAATAATATTGGTTTCCATAATACATGGTATCCTTTGATTTAATGTCTTTCAATTTAGTATTGAATTACATAATGTTTAAAATAGTTATAATGGTTAGTATTAATATATGAATAGTAAGTTTAAGCAAGCTTTTGATTCAAATGATTAATGGCATCCTTGTGTAAGTGATGACATTAGCATATCCTATGAATTAGCCTAAGTGTAAGAAACATCATGCACCCAAGATTTGATACCCTTTCCAGGAGTGCTAGCCTAAGCATGCACGCTTGATATGAAGCAATTTTGTTAAACCCCTCAAGAACTAGATGATGCTAATATTGCAAAAATATAAGATTGTGCCCTTGAAGGAATAAAACCAACTCAATATATACTTTTGCCCTTATGACTAGAAGTAGTTCCCTAAATAGGATTTATACCTATAGACCATCAACTTAGCCTAGAATCAACTTGTGCCTATGAACCTACCAATGTAATTATTACAATGACCAAGTCTTATGAAGAATGAGTTACACCATGGCACAACTAGCTGAATGTGGGCCTCAGTTCTTTCTCTACTACACTTCAAGTGAGCACATAATGTTTGCACCTTATGTGGATTGATGATAGCATAGTCGAGTGAAAAATATTAAGTGCTACATGATTATTCTATGTTTGTACCTAGTTGTAACAAGCTAAGAACTAACTTGGAACAATCAGACAAGTGCTTGACAAAGTAAATAAATTGAAACCCCATTTAAACTAAAACATTTTAGTTCCATTGCTAGAACCCATATTGAATTTTGTTATTGCAATGGTGTGATAGAACAATTATCCAACTCTCCCTTAAGAACATCAAGCATTGGCTGTAATAGGTAGAGGATATATTTTCACCAAGGCATCCATCTTGTAAAGGATAAAAGATAAAGAAGTGGGTCCATAAAAACCTATATGATGCTTTGTATGAGGTCTTCTTTTGTGAACTACCTGAGCATGTATATCAATGGTTGGTTGTTTATGTGACCCACAAAAGTTGAATTTATGGATAGTGCCTTGAGTGGATAAAAGAGCATCTAGAGAGGCTTGACAACCTAGATGCCACTTAGACTAGAGTAATAGATAAATGGTGGAAAGGATTTCTAAATAGTTATGTATTTAAGTTTCAATATCAACATACTCCTACCCTAATGAAGTAAAATATCCATTTTTGCATGAGCTTAGAGGCACATTTATGAAAAAGTTTAGTGCAGAGCTTAAGAAACTGATGGTGAATTATGACTTTGAAATTGTGAGAATGGAAGGCTAAGTCCTTTCACATATGAGCAACACAATGGGGAAGAAGGAGATGTGTAAGTAAAGCACAATGGAATGGGATGAGAAAATTGACACTCAAGATCTTAGGAGATAGACTTATAATAAAAGAAGGCATAGGCTGATATAAGATCTAGAACCTAGAAGTACTGAGAGAACCTGTAGTGAGTCGAAAGGGCATGGAAAATGATCTCTTGAATTAAAATAAGTGAAGAGAGGAATAATGAAGCCATATATCGATTTAAACTATTTATGGGTGAAGAATGTGCTAGGTCCCTATAGAATTTGACCATTAAAGATGTGTTAGAAGTACATACCCCCTTTAAACCTATAATGCTAACTCATGCACTAGATCCCTCATGTGAATAAAGAAGAGTAATAACTGGTCCTATTGTCAACATAGACTTTGACCATTTTATAGAATTAGACTATAATTTTATGATTGAACAAGTTGTTCCTTATGAAAAGTTAAGTGAGGATACCTTTAGATATTTAGGTGATAGCTAGACAACACAAAATGTGAGCACAAGCATTAATGTAGCCAATGACAGTTATGTAAACTAGGTAATAGCCCATAAGGAGTGGCTCGATGCCAAAAGTTAATAGTACAATGCCTTCATCCTCTTCAGTTGTAATAATAACAATGGGACCACCACCAAGACATGTATTGGGAGGACAAGTGCCTCAAATCCCAATGCCCCCATAGAAAGTTTACTATGAGATGGCCATGCACTTGCTAAAGTATCATGGTGTAAAGAATGCCACAAATCATATGCTAAAATGTGAAATACAATATAATCCAATATGAGCATAAGGCAACCTAGTTTGTGACAACTTTGCTTGGTCATGCCCATATTTCATATAGGAAATTTGATCCTAACCAGGCTATGGTTGATTATGACACCTTGAAATAATCATTTTTGAAATAATTCGATATGCTTGAGTTTGAATAGCAGAGCATTACCATGCTCAAGGAAATTAACCAAGAACTATCAAAGAGTGTGTGCTTATATGATGCCAGATTCAAAAATCTTTTTTCCAAGCTTACTTATGATAGTTACCCCTCTCAACATGTATAATGGTTTATTGGGGGATTGTTAGTACCATTAAAAAGAGCACTTTTCATGAATACGTTCATAGACCCTCACAAAACATTTGAATCTATATTCAGAGATGAGGTAGTTAGAAGCGCTGGCATTAGAATCAACCCATTCATGGAGGTGTAGATTTCATCCATGGATAGCCAACTACAAAATCTTATTGCTAGTTCATTTCAAGACACTCAAAGTGGGTTATGATGCATTGATTACAAAATAAAAGGCCATAATAGGAACATCTAACCTCAAAGGAATGTGCACACATTACTTCAAAGCTATGAGGTTTATCATGAGGCACATGATGTTTTTAACTACCCTTTATTATAATGTGATATTCAAGTTAAAATAGCCATTTATTATTGGTTTTGTGACACTTACACTCATACTATATATGAATATTGAGTGATTGATGAGATGCATGATAACATGGAAAGAGGCACATGATAGGCCACTATAGAAATCGAGGGGTAAGCTAATCAAGGTAATGAAGGCTATGGCTAACAAAATGTAAGCTATAGAATACAAAGAGGTAATAGAGGGTAAGGCAAAGCATATGGTGGATGAAGATTCCCATCATGATCATGTTATAAGTGTGGTTTGATTGAGCACTATTAGTGTGACTACCTTACATATCCAACATGTGGGTATTGTCAAGGAACACATAAGGTTGAGGAATGCCTTGACTTGTAATAGAAATTGACCCAAGGTAGGTGTGGTGTAGACACAGCTATAGGAATGATCAAGCATGAGTCTAAAGTGGAAAAGTAGACTTTAAAGGTACATCCAACCCTCACAGAGCCAATCAAAGTGCATGTAACTACTCATAGTGGATTCACCACTCAGTTATCAGTTGCACCAATACTAGAGTTATGCCTAGAATATGGAAAATAGATCCATACTGAGTGCATAACGTGGTCTAAACATAAAATTACACCTTACCTAGACCATGTGTACCATAAAGATGTATTGAAATAGGATATGAGTGTGATTCAAAACCTGTAAAGAGAGATCCAAATGGTGCAAGACATAGAGGTGTAAACTACCACCTCTCACAAGAATCAAGATGGTCAAGAGGCTGAGGTACAAGATATAATAGAGATATTGTGCCTCCTAAAAATAGAAGGGATATTACCCCTATTGAATAACTTACTTTAAGAACATGTAGGGTAGAATCTAGTTGAAGTTGTTATGCCATACATGGAAAGGGTGTAAGAAGTCAGGCATACCCAAAATATAAAGTATAATCAAGAACTCCTAGTGGATACCAACATTGATGGATGGTATGTATGCAAGGTCTTTGTGGACATAAGCACCAAGGTCAATATATTGATAAAAAATTCATGGAATAAGATGGGTAGGCCAGATTTGAGGCCTTCCCTTCACATACTTTTCATGGCCAACAAATCTAGGATGTAACTAATTACGATTTTAAAAAGTGCTATTGTAGATATCATGGGCCTCGAGTTCCACAATGACTTCGAGGTAATCAAGTTGGCTCAATAAGATAATTATCCAGTGCTCTTCGTAAGGCCATGGTGTTATGTGAATAATGCTGATATGTGCTTCAAGAAGCACTATATAACCTTTTAAAATGATAAAGATAGGGTAGTGATTCCCCTCTCAAGTGACCAATGACCCCCTATGTAGAAAGAATTGATCTAGAGGATGAGATCAACCATACCTAAAACATCATGACACATGGTGCCTAGACACTCAACCCTAATGACCAAGGAGAGCTTTCTCAAGAAGATGGATAGTTGGCCTTGGACATCATTGACATTGCTTATGATTGATGGGTCAAAAAAGCTTATGAGATGATTAGTTAGAGGTGCTTCTTAGTGAGCATAAAATTTCTGAAACCTATGAGGAATAGATGGGTCTAGATTGATCTCACTTTGAAGAGATGGGTCTTTTTTAATAAAAAGAAGGGGAAGAGAGTGTTTTGTTTGAGCAAAGGTAAACTTGTTAGGCTCTTGAGATATAGGGGAGTAATCCTGTATAAGAATATGTCTATGACCTTAATTAATGAATCCCAAAGGATGTAGATAGGATAGGTGCACTAGTGTATACTTTTAAAAGCACTACCACTCATTGGTGGGTAGAATAAAGGCCTAACTTGATAAGTTGTAAAAGTAGAAATCTATACTAGATTTAGAAAAAATAATAAGTACCTAGAAATTTATGCATCTTTTGGTGATTCAGACCCACTAACACATATATACTTGTGCGAAGAAACATGGATTGACTATGACACAAACACCCCAAGGAACCTATGGGTGCATGCCTTCTATAGAACCTTGAAGATGTAGGCATGAGCTTGGTGTGAGGTCAATGAAACACATCATGAGATAGTCAATTTAGATGTCTTGAAGGATAAGTTTATGCACACCTCCTTTTCCTCACATAACTTGGAATTGATTGAGATATTACAAGTAATTCGAAGGGCAATGTTTGAGGAAACTACAATATTAAAAGAACACCTAAAATATATGTGTAGGGAGAAAGGATTACTACTCCCAACTTTATTTGAGGAACATGAACTCAATAGTAACTCAAGTGATGAAGATATGAATATTTAGAAAGTGCATAATTAGATGTCCTTGACAGAAAAAAGGAAGTTTATGCATCAAGTGGATGAT
The DNA here is from genome assembly GCA_037957365.1 of Torreya grandis. NCBI lineage: Eukaryota > Viridiplantae > Streptophyta > Pinopsida > Cupressales > Taxaceae > Torreya > Torreya grandis. Next base: position 782,709 of record JARHVA010000538.1, on the reverse strand, counting down.
AGTTCCCCTAATGAGGGAGACCCTACTCATCTCCACATCAAAACATCTAAGGGGAGAAAACAAGTTGAGGACACACATCAGGAGAGAAATGAGCCCTATCACATGCCACTCAAAACCACCCAATAGACATTAACTTAGAAGGGGAACCAAAGGTGGCCACTCTGGGTGCATATTGGTCTGACATAGAGCTGGTATGAATTATGGATCTTCTGAAGGAGTTTCAATATCTGTTCCCAAAAAATTATTGAGACATGAAGACAACCCACCCATCCATTGGAAAAATGAGCATAAATCTAGTGGATGGCATGTGACCTATCAAGAAGTGCCCCTATAGAATGAACCCCAATCTCCATACCAAGGTTAAAATGGAGATTGATGGTATGATAAATATATGAGTGATATACCCACTTCAAGAGTTAGAATGGGTAAGCCCCATTTTTATTATCATTAAGAAGGATGGGCACATCTATATTTTCATTGATTACCAACTATTAAATTTCACCTACATCACTGACACCTTGATTTTATTCACTGATGAAGTATTGATGTCATCATAGGATATAAAATCTATAGTCTCACTAATGGTTTCTTAGGATACCATCAAGTCTAAATTTAAAAGGAGGACATGCCTAAAATAACCTCTGTAATAGAATGGGTTTGTTTCATCTATAATGTGATGCCCTTTAGGCTCAAGAATGTGCCAACTGTATTCTCTAAAGTGGTCATCATTGCATTTAAAGATTCTATTCATAAGTTATTCCAGGTGTACCTTAATGATTAAACTATAAATGGGCTCATGAAAGACCATTATGACAACTTGCACCTCATGTTTAAGAGGTGACAAAAGTTACAAATATCCTTGAACCTCAATAGGTGCATCTTCATGACAACTTTTGGCACCTTACTTGGACACATCATCTACAAAGATGGTTTGCTCATAGATCCCATTAAGATTGCAATAATCATTCATCTCCAAAATCATTCCATATAGATAGACATTCACACCTTTTTTGGCCATTGTGGATATTATATAAATTTCATAAGGAGATATGCAAAGATTATGGTGCTGCTAGAGGAGGTTTTGTATAAAGATGGCCCATTCTATTAGGGCACAATGCAAGATGATGCCTTTGAAACTCTAAAACTTAAGTTGGATAGTAAACCTATTCTATAATTTCCCAAATGGATGACCCCATTCCACATCCATGTTGATGCATCTAGATTTGTAAATGGCACCATTCTGACACAACTCATCAAACGCAAAATGGATATTCCCACCTATTTTGTAAGTAGAAAATTGACCCAAGAAGAATGAACTATACAATAACTCAATGTGAGGTGTTGGCCATGGTCTATACCATGAAATTTTTTAGGAAATACTTGTTGGTAACCCCATTCATTTTATTCACAGACCACGAGCACTTAAGTACCTTGTGAACAAGCTTGTTATCCATGAGTACATTTGTAGATGGATAGTTCTATTTCAAGAATTTGACCTCCCAATTATCATCAAGCTTGGAAAATAGAACTCAACACCAGATCATTTATCCCACATCAACTCTGATGATGCAGTAATGCCAATTGAGGATGACATACTAGATGTGAAACTTTATAGAGTCCAGTATGTCCTTGAGGACTTGGTAGAGATAGTTTATTTTCTAATGTCAAGATCTATGCCCTAGACTACAACAACCAAAGAAAATAAATAACTCATAGTTTGTGCCATCCCTTTTCATCTCATCAATATGGAACTATAAAAACTAGGTGAAGATGAATTCCTACATTGATGTGTCTTAGAACATGAAAAGGACTCCATTTTACATGATACACATGAAGGGATAATAGGTGGCTATTACATTGGAGATGAAATAGTGTGCAAGGTATTACAATCAGGATTGTGGTGGCTAAGTATGTTTTAAGATGCAAAGGATTGTGCCAAGGCATGTTACATATGCTAGTGCATAGGAAACCCAACCATTAGGATGAGATGCCTTTCATCCTTATTCTTGCCCAGGTGCCATTCAAAAAATGGGCCATTACTTTTGTTGGGCCAATCACTCCCATAATAAGGCACATATGCACAAGATATGTTTTGGTGGCCACTGACTATTTCACCAAGTGGGATGAGCTAGCACCAACCAAAAATGGTAGAACTACTATAGCTACAAGGTTCATATGGGAGAACATTATAAGTTGCTATGGGTACCCACTTAGTTTGACTAATTACAGAGGCACACACTTCATCAATGAAACTATGTAGATCTTATTGACAAAATACATGGTGGCACACCATAAGACCACCCCTTATTATCCACAATAAAATGGCACTACTGAGGCATTCAACAAGATACTAGGAATGTGATTTATAAAGATATTAAATTTTGGTTTCAAAGACTAGGATGATCAAGTATCAGTAGTATTATGGCCATATATCACAACTAACAAGTGCTTGAACAAGGTTACACCATTTCAACTAGTGTTTGGTATAAATGTGATTCTACCAATGGAGTTCATGGTGCCATAATTACATATTTCATGTATTAATCATTTGGATGACCAAGAATCATTAAGTGTGAGGCTAAAGGACTTAGAGCACGTCGATGAAGTGTGCACCCAAGAAAGGTGGAGCCAACAAATAGAGAAAGCATGCTAGAAGTTGTGGCATGACAATCATATTAAGCACAAGGTACTAATTGAAGGAACATTGGTCTTAATCTATGACTCCAAGTGCCTTAAGCACTTGGGAAAGCTATAAACAAGGTGGATGGGCCCATATATTATCCAAAATATATTGGAAAATGATGCATGTAAGATGCACACATTATCCAGTGAAATGCTCCTTGGGTATTTCAATAGTAACTGATTGAAGCCTTATAGGTAATAAAATGGCACTTGTGCCATCAGATGCCAACTTCTAAGTCATAATTCAATTGTGATGTGCTAACCTAAATGATGTCTAGTGAAAGCCAAACATTTCATTATGTTTTGCATTATTTTATGTTATTGTTCTTGTAGAGTGAATAATAGAGGCACTTTCAAGCCCACAAATGAACTATTCTAGCACTTCCATACATAAATCTAGCTGGGTGAGTTGATCATGGATGCTTTATAAGCACCTAAGGCTAGACACCTAAGCTTTTGGGTACATAGAGTTTGACAAACTTGTATAAATATGAATACTAAGTGACACAGAGAGGTGCAAAGGATGCCAAGTGTGTATAATATGAGAGAGAGGTGCACAAGATATTAAATGTGTAAGACACTTAGAGAGTGAGGTGCTAGAGGACCAACACAAGGGATTTGTATAAGGTAGGATAGGTCAAGTCAAGAGATGAAAGCATAGATAAATCAACCAAGATAGAAGCACACTTGAAATGAAAGCACCACATGAAGAGATGATGGAACCATAGAGGCTGAATCATACACATGTGAGGCACTGCACCCAGGTTACCATAAGAAATGTGAAGGTCACACCAAGTGAATAAAGTGTAAGAGAGGATCATCAAGACAAGTTGGCATCCACCTAAAGATAGGTGGGAACTAACCATTTAAACTATGTGTCACTTCACTAAAAATATCACTAAGAGAATTTAATGAGGTGATGGTGGAGGCATAAAGATCCACATTGAATGCATAGGTGCTAGCATATTTTCATGGATTTCATGGGTTTTTATGGATTCCAAGTATTCTAGGCACTACCAAACCATTAATCACCTATAATTAAGAGGGTAACTAGATTAGGGGTATAAAGAAATAAAAGGTTGACTAGTTTAGGTTATAAACCTCAAGTTAATTTGCACCCAAAATTTAGAGCATAAAACTAGAGCAAAACTAGAGCCAAAATAAATAAATACTACTAGAGTGAAACTTTGAGCACCCATAGACACAAAAATAGAATGATTGAATAAAGAAAGGAATTGTGTTCCCTTTGAGATTGGTGTAGAGAAGTGTGGGGCACAAATTATGCAAAATCTAGACAACATAAAATTAGAGTGATGCCAAGGCTACCATTAATGGTAAGTGAATCTTGAGAGCTAAAGTCACAGTCATAGACCTCATGACTGTGAGGAATGCCAACAAACATTATAGGCTTTGGTAAGTTAAATAGACTGTGCTTCAACACTAGCTAATTTAAGATGGGGAAGAAACAAATGAGTTTTGGTTTGCACATAGCATAGAAGGATACCAAGAGGGCACAAATAGTGGAAGAGACCACCACTACAAAGAAGAAAAAATAGCTAGTGGAAGGAGTTAACATCATAATAATTGATCTTGAGGTGCTTGTAAAGATGTCCTACCAAGAAATGTAGTTTCCCATGGAGATCTTGGTAAGAGAGAACTATATGTATTTCAAACATACCTAATGACTCAAAGAATAAAACCACTACACCTTAAGTAATGAAAAATATCTAACATAAGAATGGATGGTTGATATGGGGCCCAATATAGAAGTAGGCATGGTATTGTTTGATGTCTCCATCTGGGACAAACTAGTGACCACTAGTGAAACTTAGCTCTATGAGTTACCATGTTTTGGGAAGCTAGAAGAACTTGTGTAGTTATTCCTCTCATGTATCCATAAAGACCACTTATACTTTACAAGGAGGTGCATGCAATTGTCAACAAGCCTTATTAGCAGAATCACTAGGATCCCAGACTTTGGTGTAGATATCCACTAGATGATGATGGATCATGTTGAAGTTGAAAGGGTCATGAAAATCCTTGGGTACTAAAAGGGAGGGTTCACATTCCCTATAAAAGGTATCAAGGAACTTGAAATGATGGTGATGGTATACCTTGTAAGTTCAAAACATTTCCCTAATGGATAGTGGACATACATCACCAAGGCCTACATGTGCATATCCCACCACATGGTACAGGGGTCAAGTTTAATATAACAAAGTTAATTGTATAAGAAATGGTGAAAAATGTGCTTGAGTGTCACATGACATGATAGAATTTATGATGGGGGTTGATGTTGTTCTCAATTATGATGGAGGAGATCAACATGCTCGATGGCAACAAAGATAACTTTTGGGTCTTTTTGATGCATAATGACTCCCCAATGTAGAAGTACCAAAATTTCACCTACCCCCTCTCTTTCTCCTAGAAGTAAAAGAATCAAGTGATGGGGTGGTGCATGTAGTACATAGATGCAATTGAGATGGAATGGTGCATCCCTGAGGAGATTCCTTAGAACATGTTTGGAATGATGGTCTTTACTATTATGCAATACTTTATGTAGTGCACTTGACACTTATAGACAACAATAGATCAGGCTAGTTGAAGATCCCTTATGCATTTTATGCCAAGTACTTCAGGGATGCACTAAGGAGAATTCATAAGATGCAATAGATGGATATCCATATGAAGGTCATGGATTTGGAATGAAGCAGGTTGTGGCACTATTACTTGTGCTAAGGAGGGAAAGCTACCAAAGATGAGGAGGATGACTCAGATCACACTGACATCCATATCCTCTAAAAGGAAGTCATACTCAAGCACATACATATGCTATATTATGAGATGAAGCCAAGAAAGAAGGGCACATGTGTTGATAAGGATGATAACCTCCACCTCTATATTATATATGAAGGGGATCTAGTGCTAGTATCATAAAAGAAATCTCTGAAAAGAAAGAGGGGAGAAACACTTGAAGAAATTCAAGAGTGCATAAGGCTAAAGATTGTCTATGGTGATGAAGCCAGTCCCTCATCCCTAAGGAAAAATCATGTGACCTTCACATAAGGGAATAATTCTCCTAAAAAGAAGGAGAAGAAGAAAAAGAAGTCCAAGGGCCCCATTGTAATTCCCACAATAACCTTGGTGGAGATGGAGGTGATTGAAGAGATGGAGGAGGAATAAGTAGGAATGATGTTCTACATTATGGAAGAAGAAAAAAAATAAGATCCTAATGCCAAAGAAGTTTAGGAGGCCCTCCAAGGTGGAACTACTTACCATGCTTGGAGAAGTAGAGAAGCCAATGAGTGCCTTACCAAAAAATCCTACCACATAGCCTCAATAAACTAAGGAGGAAAAGAGAGAGGCATGGAGGAAATTGGGGATGAGTGAGGTATAAGTATTGAAGGCATTAGTGTTAGAGGATAAATGTAATTCCATGAGGAAGAAAGGCATGACCTAGGAAGATATTGAGAAGATTGAGGCTGAGGAAGTGAAGGATGAGGAAGAAAAGGCCTTAGCACTAGTAAAGAAGTAAAAGGTTGAGAGAAAGAAGGAGCCAAGTCAAGCCTAAGAGAAAAGGTGTAAAAGGGGTGGATAAATGAATATTAATACATGTTTGAATACATGCCCCCCATAGCTTCCACAACTAGGATGCACAAACAACTATCACTTGCTTTTGATAGTTATATTGATGAGCCTCATTTTGAGGTGCCATAGAAGGCCATATTGGGTGTAGAAAAACTAGAAGAAGGGAATGATTCCATTATCATAAACCAATATGAAATGAACCCATTAAAGTCAACAAATACACTCATTTGAATAACATTTGAAGTAGTGTGGAAGAACATCATCAATGATGTTAGGGCTTTAAAATGGAAAAAGATCACACTAAATGCATAAGAGGAAGTAAAGGCCATGAAGTTTAATCTAAAACAAATATATGAGTATATTAAAGTAGCTAAACCATCCCTCTTGGATGGAATTGCACTTCAAACCTCTCAAAGGTTGATAAGGTATACATGCTAGTGAAGTAGATGCTCTTGAGGTTGAAGGTAGATCCAGTGCCAAAAAAGAAGAGGACCCATACATCATGCTAAAAAAAGAGCTAGATGAAAAGCTTGAAGAGTTGGAAAACCTCTTTAAACAACTTTAAGAGCATGTAGATGCAATCGATGCCATTTTTTATAGCTTCTCTAACTAGGTGTCAGTTATAAACATGCACCTTAAGTAGGCTAAGGGGGAGAAGGAGTATCTAATGGTGAAAGTATACACTAAAAGTAGGTCAACATACATCCAAATAATGGGGAAGGTTAATGCCTTAATCACCCAAATCAAATGCTAGGAAGAAATCCTGGAAGCACTCTTCCATGCCTTATAGACCAAGGCCTATGAACAAAGAGAAATCCTAGACTGAGGAGTGGAAAAAGATAAAGTAAACCTCTAATCCTTCCAAAATGAATTAGAGAAGACATATGTGATCATGCTTAGTGATACCTACATAGAGATAGATAATGGTATTGAGGAACTCAAGCTCACCATAAAGGGCTTTGAAGACTTCAGTACTGAACTAAAGGAGAGCATGTTAGAGTTTTGTATGCCAAAAATACTGAAAGACTAGTTTGAGGGTAGACTAGAAATTTTGTATGGGATAATATTGGGCCCCTTTTTTACTAAGTATGGATCCAAACCAACTCAGAAGACATCTTAGCATGAGGCAATCACTTAGTATGATTACCTTTTTGGTATCTTTTATGCCAGTTGGAGGAATCATTATAGGCCTATTGTTAGCTAATAGGTGGTTACTTGACACATGATTATTTAGGGCATATTATTGAGTGTTTCCACATGATAACCATAATGCAAAGGGTATAAGGTGATAGATCTGACATAATCATCAACCAAGGTTCCAGCTCAATACCCAACATGCACCCTCCACCCTAGCATGAAGATGTTCCTAGCTGCTATAAATCTAAGCTTGATCCAGTGAGTAAATAGGCATGAGTTGATATAGGAAAGCTTTAGAGAAATCAAATTGGACTGCTAGAGTCACCATTAGTGTTAGGTATAACATGGATGCCTTTGAGTCTCCATATTGTAGTACCCAATCTCACCTATGAGCCTCTGTCTTGTTAGTAGTTTTAGACAAGAATTTACTCTAATCTTCATAATATGAGCTATAATTTGTATTTGGAGCATTAAGCAAATAAATAAGATTGGTTACTATAATACATGGTGCCTTTTGATGGAATGTCTTTCACTTTAGTATTGAATTGCATAATATTTGAAATAGTTATAATGGTTAGTCTTAATATATGAAATCTATGTTTAAGCAATATTTAGATTTAGATCATTAATGACATCCCTGTGTAAGTGATGACATTAGCATATCCTAAAAATTAGCCTAAGTTTAAGAAATGTCATACACCCAAGCTTTGATACCCTTAGTAGGAGTGTTATCCTAAGCATGGACACTTGACATGAAGCAAGTTCATTAAACCCCTCAAGCACTAGATGATGCTAGTCTTGGTGAAGCAAAATATTTCACCCTTAAAGGAATAAAACCAACTCAATATATGTTTGTACCATTATGACTAGAAGTAGTTCCCTAAATAGGATCTATGTTTATAGACCATTAGCCTAACCTAAAAATGGCTTGCACCTATGAACCTACCAATTCTATTGTTATAATGACTAAGTCCTATGAAGAATGAGTTGAGACATGGCACAACTAGCCCAATGTGGGCCCCGATTCTCTCTTTTATGATTTAGGTGAGTACATAAGGTTTTTACCTTATGTGGATTGATGTCAGCATAGTTGAGTGATAAATGTTGAGCGCTACAATATTATTCTATGTTTGTGCCTTGTTATAACAAGCTAAGAATTGACTTAGAACAATTAGATAAGCATCTGACAGAGTAAATGAATTGAAACCCCAATTAAACTATAACATTTTCCATGGTGGAGCATAGTTCAGATATAAAGGAGTGCCAAGAATTCTCTCTATCAGCTCAAGTTTTTGATGAAGGAGTCAAGACAAGTAGACCAAGTTAGAATGTTGTTCAAATAGAGATTGAAGTGGTTAATCCAAAAAGGCCATTCAATCCTAAGATGATCATGAAGAAAGTTTAGTTTAATGAAGACATGGAGATATGGGAATCTCCTAAGTTTATGTTGTTTTAATACCCTAGAAAAGAAGTGACTCCATTAGGTTTTATAGAGGCACTCAACTAGTGACTAGAAGAATGAAGGATGCTTGGTATTAGGGGGATATTTGTATTTTTTTTTTAGATCCAAAGTTCAGTCTATAGTTTGTTAGAGGTATGATTGCAAGAGATGGGTTACAAAGCATTTGTATGATGACATGAACAAACCAAGTCACATTCATGATAAGTGTTTGAATACCTCATAGACATAATGGGAGCCAATCAATATCAAAGATTAGGTGTGTTTTCCAAGAATATATATAGTAGTCATGAAGAAATTTGAATTTATGAATTGGTCTGCAAGGTTAATATGTTCATGAAGTTAGTTGGTTGTGAGCCTAATCTATGTTGAGTTATTGACAAAGAGAGAGAATTTTATTATTTGGAGAGAAAATGTGTGTTGTTATAGGTCTAAAGATCAACTATTTGTCAAGAGTTGACCCTTTTTCATTAATGTCAAAGGGGAAGAAAATTTACAGTTGGGGAGAAAGGTCAATTTGAAGAGATCTAGCTTGGGAAGATGAGAATAATAAAATTTAATTAAGTGTTTTCCATCAATGATAAAGGGGGAGATTGTTGAGGTATGTTTTTTTTGTTGGTGTTGTGGAATAAATGTTTTCATTCATGTCAAATTCAAGATGGATGTCATTAATGTTAAAATCAAAGTTGGTGTCATGCATGGTGAAGTGGTATGTGACAAGGAATCCTATAACAAGAGAGAATTTAAAGGCAACCTATCATCTCTATGTTAAGACAGGATTTAAAGTCAACTTGGTAATTATTTTGAGGTTGATGAAATGTCAAGGTCAAGATCAATATACAAAATAATCATACTTTTGAGCACGAGTCTTAAGAAACATTATCATATCATGAGCATGCATATGAAGATGGTGGTCTGGTAAGATGGATACACACAAATATGAGTGGATGTTCAAGAATTCCAAAGCATGAATATGAAGTGTGAGAACACTCAAGAAAGTTTCAAGGTAAACCTACAAGGTTAAAATCTTAAGCCTAAACATACAACTAGACTAGTCGTAGACCCTACTTGACTTAGTGAGAAGGCATTGGCTTGGTAGCATGAAGAGGTGAGTAGTCTAAGGCTTGTGAAAACAATATTAGTAGTGTGTGACCATGGTAGAAGTTGTTTGAAATGATAATAAAGTGTTTAAGGTAGTTCAAGTGGTTTCAAGGTATGTTCAAGGTCTAAATGTGACTGGCAATTCAAGGCCTAATGTGCAAAAAGACCTAGTATGGCCTAATGAGGGGTCAAGTTCAGTTTCTAAGGTGATAAATCTCATGAGAGAATTTTTTTAAGTGTAAAATATTATGTCAAGTTTTAAAACCAAATTTGAGGTCAAAATATGAAGAATAAATCATAAAATGTGGCTTTGAGGTTTTTTTTGCATAAAATGAGGTATTGTAGACTTGAGAAGGATTTTATTATGATTATTGGAACATGAAAACTTTGCATGAAATCTTAATAAGTTCATGAAAGTTTGTGAATGATCCTAACTCAAGTTTAAAAGAATTATTTTTTGGATTAGGTGCCCAAGATTTATGAATGATCATTATGACTGTAAGGTGGTCTTAACCCTCTCTAAAACTCTAACAATGACCCAATATGGAAGATCTTGTTGAAAATGGCTCATAATGTTTTGAATGACATAGTTTGGAAATTGGATCATGTATATGACTCTCCTAGGTACCTCCAAGTCATATTAGTTTGTAAAAAGAATGAGTGGAAACTACAAGCGACCCCTTCTTTCTTATATTTTTGATGTAGCAGGCAGGGTTGACCAGGTCAAAGCATGAAAATGATTGGAGGATGATGTGTGAAAATTTTAGTTTGTGTCTATGTAGTTTTATGAGCAGGTTACAAAATTCAAATATGTTATATTGGTCATGGAAATTAACCTATTTCTAATAAGTCCTAGTGAGTAAGATAGTGAGAAAACCAAGTAGAAGTGGGAATGGGATTAGGGATGTGATGCGATGGATTAGGTATGGATCCAATTACATAGGTTTATTATTAAATACATGTAATATATATACTATTTTATCCTATAATATATTTATTATAAGTTAATATAAGGATGTTTTAGGATCATATAAAACCATTTTAAGTTCATAAAAGTGTTCACATAGGTGTTCTAAGTCTTTGTTTTCATGACTCTATTTTGGAACATTCAAACAATTTTCTATATGTTAGTAAGATTGATGTTCCTAAGTCTTTATTTACAGATTTGAAGAATGAAACACACATGAATTTTTTATATATGTCTCAGATGTTCATTTTAATGTAATTTTATTCATGATAAACTCTTATGAATCTATGCAAAGTCAAAGGTTCTTGACTGGTTTTTGAAGCCTGCTTGCAGTTCTAAGTGAGCATATGGAAATGGTTAGTTTGAAGTATTTTTCCCTATATGGTGAAATATAATGGACATGGTGATGATAATAAGGTCATGTAATTTATATCAATATGATTTTTTGATATTTTTATGTGGTAAATTTGAGTGTATACTTCATATATTCAAAGCAGACTTTCTGGTAGTGAGAAAGCCTAATTGTGAGTAGGTCTAATGGTGTGGTTCAAGGAGTGAAAAAAGCTAAATGGTGTTAGGGACCCAAGGTGAGATTTTAAAGGGTATAATTTAATCATGTTTTATGTGTTTCATACATTTATGGAGGCTCAATATGTTCTAAGGAGGTCAAGGTGAAACGTGTGCTTTGAGAAGGCCTAATTGCATTAGTTCTCTATTACGCCTAATGGTGGTTTTGGTCCTTATGAGTGGTGAATAACATATTTTTTGATATATTCCAATGGTGAAAAAATATGGACAGGTTTATGGCCAATAAAGGTGTGTGAAAGCAAGTGCCAAATATAAAAAGAAGGTCTAATAGGCCTAATTGACTAGTTAGAATATTGAGGATATGAACAAATGAAATAAAAGTTTTAAAATTAGGTGGAGGGATTGAATACCATCAGATAGGTGTGTTAAATATGTCATTAATTTATAATAGTGATTCTACAAATGATGAACAAGGTCATATGACTTAAATCTGTCAAAAAGAGGGCTAGTTGAGTGAAGAGGCCTAATAGGTTATTTGAAAGAGATACAAGAGTGTGAAGATAAAAAGAAGGCAATCATAATTATTTGAGTGAGAAATATGTGTCAAAAGGTAATAAAAGGTTATAGGTAGCTTATTTGGTGTTGAGTTACCTAGGGGGTTAGTGTATTTTTGCAAGTTAGTGCTTGCTAAAGGCCTAGTTGAGTTGGTGCTTGACTAATGATGGGTTGGTGCCTCACTAAATATTGATTCAGTGATTATAGGACAATAGTAAAAGTTGTGTTTTAGTGTGTTTTATATCCCATGAGGGTTTCTCACATATATCTTATGTTCATATGTTATATTCTTATGTTAATTCTTGTTTATACATTGATTGATGTATGTGTTTGAATGAATGCTTCATGAATGATAAGTGAAATTAAATGGATGTTTTAAGGGCAATGATTCACCCCCAATATCAGTAGATATAATTCCAATAGTATTTTTTTAACATCTTGTGTTGCAGGTCACTCCTCAAGATTTACCAATTGAAATGACTAATCACTTGCTTTGCATGCCACCTATCAAATATTTTGGCATTTTGAAAACCATCTTGTATATATTTTATATATATCACACTTAAATTGATTAATAATATTTTTCTTTCTTGAGTATCACCTAAGGGCTATAGTGGCGTATTCTCTCCTCCTTGCATCCTTGTGATGAGTCTCAAAGGATTAAAAACCACTAATAAACCCTCCCATTTTTATTTTTAGGAGACAACATGTTGTGGAAGTGATTCACATGCACTTGCCATAGTCTTAGGGGTTAGTGATGTGGATTTCATCACCACACATTCAACCACACATCATGTTCTAGTGGAGTATAAAAATTAGGGATAACTATTGTAATCCAAGAGATTGACCCCATATAGGTCTTCTATAAAGGGAAAGAGTTTACTCTCTAACCCAAGAATTAGACAACACCTTACATGGATTTCAACCCCACGTACCTGGTGTATATCAGGGATGCCGTTAAAGATCCCATATAGCCTATAATAGGACCTTTTGACTATAATATGTGACTTTATGTCAAAGTTAGTATCAAATCCCAAATGACATCTATGTGAAGATAGGGCTGAGAGGGTTTAGGAAATTTCATAATGGGTCACCATCCTACATCCTCACTTGTGAAGCCATTAGATAGTATAGTAATCGAGTTATATTCCCACATCAGTTTATTAGTGACAAGTTTATGGTTTGCTTGATTTGGTGAGTGTTGTGCTAGACTACTGTTGTTTGTGAGCTGAGTTAGCCTTTTATCTAAGCCTTTACACACTTACCTAGGTCTCTTTCACATATCATTATATTATATATCCTTATCTCATTATCATATCATCTTATACATCTTCTTATGAATATTTTATTTTTACATTTGTGTACATCTTTTTAATATTATCTCATCTTACATCTTGTCTTATCTCTCATCACCCCTCTCAGTCTAGTCTCATCCATATAAAAATAGTCATACCCTCATCACATAAATATATTAACATAATCTTGGCATCCATCCATCACATCTTATTATAGTATATGTCAGGATTTTAACAAGAAAAATTGATTACTTTTGTGCAAGCAACTAAACACAGAATTAAACCAGAATAATAAGTAACTAGAAATCAGAATCAACAAAGAATAAGAGATACAAGAAACAATGAAAACTTGTATTAAACTATTCCAGAAGGAAATACAATTGAAGAAATCTCTCTTTCTTCCACACCTCTCAGATGTACATATCTCTTTCCCTCAAGAGTTCTCTCTATCAATTACAAACACAATTCAATCCTTGAATTGTCTATCTTACATGTCTGTTACACAAGCTATGAAGATCTATCCCTATTATATAGAATTAGGGATCATGAGCTATGCATTCTCCACTGTTAGATACACCTCCTAATCAAAGGTTCAAATCAGTCCTACCAAAAATAGAAACATGGACTTAACACTAACAGTTAATCTAATCATGCAAACAATCTGTTCATCCCACACAAATAGACTTTTAAAATGCACAGGTGACTGACGTCGGTCCTTGTCTGCCTGCACATGACCGACGTCAGCCGATCCATAACTGACATCGGTAGCCTCCAGTCAATCCCTGACTGACATCAGTGATTGTGTAAATACAACAACCTTACAATTGCTCATTAGTGTAGCTTTTAGCTCCACACCTCAATAATCTCCCACTTGGAGATAAACAATTGCACCTATACCTATACAGCAACATATTCTAGCTTCTCCATCTTCAATCTCAATCTTGAAGACCAACAATAGTTGAATGAAGATTCAGCTTCTCATTTGTTATCGGCTTTGTTAACATATCAGCAGGGTTCTTATCTATATGGATCTTTTCTAGCTTCAACTCACCATCCTCCAATACCTGTCTAATGAAGTGGTACCTAAGCTATATGTGTTTGGTTCTTGAATGAAAGGCTAAATTCTTTGCCAAATGAATTTCACTTTGACTATCACTATATAATCTGCAACTCTCTTGCTCCTTTCCTAACTCTTTCATGAACTGTGTCATCCATATCATTTGTTTGCTAGCCTCTGTGACTGCAATGTATTTTGCCTTTTTAGTAGACAAGGCAACAACCTTCTACAACTTTGAAATCCAGTTAACTGCCATTCCACCAATAGTGAAAACATAACCTGTGGTGCTTCTCCTACCATCTAAGTCACTTGCCATATCTGCATCTACATAACCATGTAGAGAAGTGTTTGACCCTCCATAACACAAATGCTTATTGTTGGTCCCTCTCAGATATTTGAGAATCCACTGAACTACTTTCCAGTGTTCCTTCCTTGGATTGGCCATAAACCTACTGACAACTCCCACTGCTTGGGCAATATTTGGTCTAGTACATACCATTGCATACATTAAGCTCCCAACTGTGGAAGCATATGGAAATCTACTCATGTACTCTACCTCATCATGTGAATTAGGACACTATTATTTGCTCAACTTGAAGTGTCTAGCCATAGGTGTGCTTATCGGTTTTGCATCCTGCATATTGAACCTTTCCAACACCTTATTCACATAATCCTCTTGAGACAAAATCAAACTATGATTTTTCCTGTCTCTCTTGATGCTCATGCCAAGGATTTTCTTTGCTGCTCCCAAATCCTTCATGGCAAATGTGTGAGCTAATTTTACTTTAAGCTCAAAAATATCATACATGTGTGAACCTACAACTAGCATATCATCTACATACAACAACAGGATAATATATCTACCATTATCCAATCTCTTAAAATAAACACAATGGTCAGATTGACATCTACTAAAACCATGCTCAGTCATAAACCTGTCAAACCTCAAATACCATTGTCTAGGAGCTTGCTTAAGACCATATAAGCTTTTCTTCAACTTGCACACAAGCTTCTCCTTACCTTTGACCTCATAACCTTCTGGCTAATCCATATATATTTCTTCATCCAAATCTCCATGAAGAAATGCTGTCTTAACATCAAGCTACTCAAGATGCAAATCCTCAATAGCAACTAAAGACAATACCGTCTGAATAGAAGTCATTTTTACTATAGGAGAAAAAAATTCACCAAAATCAATACCTAGTTTCTGTGCAAATCCCTTTACTACCAACCTGGCCTTATGTCTCATTTGTCCATTCTCACCTTCCTTTAACCTATAAACCCATTTGTTCTTCAGTGCTCTCTTACCAGCTGGCAACTCAACCAAATCCCATGTTTGGTTCTCTTTCAAGGAATCAATCTCCTCATTCATGCCAAGCTCCCATTGTTTCTGGGTTTCTACTTGCATTACTTCATCAAAACTCTCTGGTTCTCTATTATCAGTGAGCAATAAGTAGAATAATAAAGGGGAATAATGAATTGGAGGTTTACTTACCCTTTTTGACCTCCTCATGGGCATTTGAGACTCATTCACTGCTTGTTGTCTACCCAAAGTCTCTGTCAGTGACCGATCTCGGTCATCTCCAAGTCTATACCTGACTGACGTTGGTTCCATAAGACTGACATTGATTACTATCTAACCAATGTCAGTCACTATCTGGCTGACATTGATTCTCATATGACCGATGTCAGTTCCTTCCTGACCGATGTCAGTGTTTGTGTTTTCTTGAGTGTGAAAATTCTTTCCCACGAGCTCATTTTGGATCATCACCTCATCCAAATCAACATTACTCTGCTCAGTATTATTTAGCTTCTTGAGCTGTTCACTATACATCACCTTTTCATTGAAAATAACATCACATCTTCTAATAATTTTGTTAGTTCCTAGATTCCACAACCGGAATCTGAAATCTCCAGATCCATAACCAATAAAAGTGCTCCTCATAGATTTAGCATCCAGCTTCTTTCTATTTTCCTTATCAACGTCCACAAAAGCTTCAGAACCAAAAACTCTAAGAAATGAAAGATCTACCTTTTTACCTATCCAAGCCTCTTTTGGAATTCCACCATCCAGAGCAGTAGAGGGTCCTCTATTAATTAGGTAAACTATAGTATCTACAGCTTCTGCCCAAAACTATAAGGGCAAACTAGCATGCAACCTCATACTCCGTGCACACTCCAATATTGTTCTATTCATCCTTTCAGAAACTCCATTTTGATGAGGTGTCCTTGGAACCATCCTTTCCCTACATATTCCATTCATAGAATAGTACCTGTTGAATTTATAGCTATAGTACTCACCACCATTGTCAGATCTAAGACACTTCAATCTCAAACCTGTTTCATTCTCAACCAAAGCTTTCCATTTCATAAACGTGTCAAAAACATCAAATTTTTTCTTTATGCAATAGACCCATACCTTTCTTGTAGCATCATCAATGAAAGTAACATTATACTATGATCCTCCAATAGAAGCTACCTGAGCTGGTCCTCACACATCTGTGTGAACAAGCTCCAACTTGTGCTTCCTCTTTGTTGACCCAATTTTGAGAAATCTCACTCTCTTCTATTTTCCAAAAATACAATGCTCACAGAAATCTAGATCTATGCTTTTCAAATCTGAAAGCTTACCTTTTGACTTAAGAACTCTCATTCCCTTCTCACTCATGTGGCCAAGCCTACAGTGCCACAACTTTGCATCTACATCTGAAGTAGATAATACAGAAGGAGAATAATTAGTAATACAATTACATAAATAGAGAGTACCTACTCTCTTACCTTTGGCTAATACAAGTGCACCCTTGGTAACCTTCCAAGATTCAGCTGTGAGAGTTACTGTACAACCCTCATCCCCTAACTTTCCTACAGAAATCAGATTCCTCTTCAGAATGGGTACATGCATGACATCTTTCAACGCCCATGTGTTTCCATTCTACAATTTCAGCTGCACTTTTCCTTTGCCAACAATTTTACAAGGCTCATCATCCCCTAAATAAACTATTCCAAAATCTCCTTGGACATAATCATTGAAATATTCTCTATTTGGGGTAGCATGAAAAGAGGCACTAGAATCTAAAACCCAAGATTCTATTTTATTATCCAAAGAAAATACAAGAGCATCTTGTGCAACAATACCTACAACTTTTGCTTCTTCTTTACCTTCATGCTGATTTTCTTCTTTAACTGGCAACCAACAATCTTTCTTTGCATGCCCTATCTTTCCACAATTCTAGCAAGTTATTTTTCTTCCATTTTTGGATTTGGATCTACCTCTCATCTTTGACTTAGACCTTGATCTCCCTTGCTTGCGCTTCTCTTTTTGCCTTCCCCTACTTTCAATACTTAAAGCATTACCTGATGTTTCCCCTGTGATTTTCCTATGAGTTTCTTCTTTCAATATTACACTAACAACATCATCTACTTTCAAGATATTTGTAGCAGATGCAATATTACTAACTGCCATTACCAAACTATGCCAACTTTCTAGTAAAGAGCATAATATTAAGAGAGCCTTAATTTCATCATCAAAAACTATTTTGACTAAATTTAACTGATTTACTATTACATGGAAATCATTTATATGACTAGATATAGATCCACCTTCATGCATTTACAAATTAAATAATTGCTTCATAAGACATACCTTATTTGAAGCTGAGGGCTTTTCATATAAATTTGCCAAAGTATCCACTAACTCTACCGTTGTCTTTGCCTGTGATAAGTTGGAAATCACAGAAGATGCCAAGCTCAACCTTATGGATCCCAGAGCCTTTCTATCAAGAACATTCCATTCTTCATTTTACATATCTATGGGCTTGTTTGAAACCCCACCCAATGGTAAGTACAGATCTTTCTGATACAAATAATCTTCTATTTGCATCCTCCATAATTGATAATTCTTGTCGTTAAACTTCTCCATTTTGAGTTTACTTTTTTCTACCATTGCTTAACTCCCACTCAAACAAAAACCCCTGTGAGTGACCTGTAATCAACACACACTAAACAGATCTAAAACCACCTGTTAGTGAACCTTGCTCTGATACCACTTGTCAGGATCTTAACAAGAACAATTGATTACTTTTGTGCAAGCAACTAAACATAAAATTAATCCTGAATAATAAGTAACTAGAAATTAGAATCAACAAAGAATAAGAGATACAAGAAACAATGAAAACTTGTATTAAACTCTTCCAGAAGGAAATACAATTGAATAAATCTCTCTTTCTTCCACACCTCTCAGATGTACAGATCTCTTTCCCTCAAGAGTTCTCTCTATCAATTACAAACACAATTCAATCTTTGAATTCTCTATCTTACATGTCTGTTACACAAGCTATGAAGATCTATCCCTATTATATAGAATTAGGGATCATGAGCTATGCATTCTCCATCATTAGATACACCTCCTAATCAAAGGTTTAAATCAGTCCTACCAAAAATAGAAATGCAAACTTAACACTAATAGTTAATCTAATCATGCAAACAATCTATTCATCCCATGAAAATAGACTTCTAGAATGCACATGTGAATGACGTCAGTCCCTATTTGCCTGCACATGATCGACGTCAGCCGATCCATAACCGATGTCGGTAGCCTCCAGTCGATCCCTGACTGACGTCAGAGATTGTGTAAATATATCAACCTTGCAATTGCTCATTGGTGTAGCTTTTAGCTCCACACCTCAACAATATATCCTTGTATTATTCACTTGGTCTCATCACTAATCATGCAGAGTGTCACCTTCAAAACTAAATCCACCTGATCTATAACTAATCTTGGTCACATCTTTGTCCTTTTTATAACCATATCCCCATGTCACCTTGTTTTGCCTTACTTATCCTTAGAGTCTTTATCCAAACCATATTACCCATCACAATACCCACATTTCCTTAGTCAATACCCTATCACTTACCTTGTCTATCCTAATCAGCTTGCCTACCATTTTATCCCTTGTAACTTAGCCTAGTCAGAGTCAAACCCATCTTTACCTTGTCATCCCCTTGTCAATACTAGTCATCTCATCAATTATAGAGTTATACATTAGTCCTCATCTAGATCAATAGAACATTCTTTACATATCAAGGTCTTCATCATTAGCTTACTTATGTCTAATCAATTTTGAGTCATAATCATAATCCTATCAACTTATCAATCAACTCATCTCATTCAAATTGAGTCAATCATCTTGGTCTTGAACTAGTCTTAATCCAATCAATCCCGAGTCAAAATTAGTCTCTTAGGCCATTTTATCCCCTTATCAAATCTTAGAGCATGTCATAACTTACCTAGTCAAATCCACTCAAAATCATCAAGTCTAACTCACATCCTAATTTGGTTTACTTCATATTATATTACATCATATCACATCACATCATATCAATATTAGGTCAAACTTGAGATTAGAATAAAGCAAGATCTTTTTCCAAATTTGTTCCACACATCTCATCTTCATCCCTGAATCTTCCATTTAATCCCCCTCACATGTCGATTGGGGATGACAAACCACATCATCCATAATTTCTTCCATCTTGATCTATGGAATCTAAAATAGATTTGGACAATACCCTAATTAAGAAATATATCATGGCCAATAGGGATGTACTCCTTTCTCACCTCCTTAAGATGAACACTCAATGTCCTAAATACTTTAACCCCATCTACCCAACATTACTCACTCTCATCAGTCAACTCCTACTCTTAATACTACTTAGTCCCACTTAAATAATCCATCTACCAGTCATAGCCAATCATCTACTACTTACTCTATTATCAAAGGGAATCCAATCCTTGACACCTTATCTACTATTAGTCTACCCACCTAATCACATCAAAAACAAGTTGATCTAATGTATAATGAATTCACATCCAATTTACAAAGTGAAGAGAGGCCCTATACTTCTCTTCCTATATCCTTAGAATATTTATTATACTAAATTGTTACTACTGACATGATGGTTTATCCACCATATAGCATCTTGATTCCACCAAACCTAAGCCCTCTTGGTATAAAGCCAACTGATATTGTATATATCATTGAATGTGGGGGCATATCATTAATCAATGTTGTAATTTATAAAACTATGTTCAAGACATCATTGATCATGATGACATCAAAATCAAGAATAAATTATATGGGTCTACACCCAAGGGTGAACAAGAAAAAAAATGCCAAGATTCTATTACTGTTCATGATCAATCCCTTCCCTTTCTAATCCAAGGTCAAGACACCACATACATCTTCTATGGTCCCCCAATCTTTGACAAATATTCCATTGAAGATGAATCCATTTCTCATGAACCTAGTCCTCCCTTCTCTTATGAGTCCTTCTTCCATGGGACTATCTTTGGTGAATCCATTATTTTTCTGTCATCTTCTTCTCATCCATCATATCAAAGACCCCACATTGAGAGGTAACTTGTGGATAATTAATCCTCTACTAGTATCATTGCATCTTATACATTAGAGTTAGCATTAGAGTTAACACCAGTCTTATCTGCATCAAGATCATATTAAACACTAATATCCAAATCATATTCCTCATTAGAAACATCATCCCTCAAATATATTTAAGTAGGTGATGACTATGCCTATAGTATCAAGAGTGCTTATAATTCAAATGTTAACCAATCATAAAGCATATTTTTAATCCTAGTTAGGATGATGAAGCCATAAAAAAATTAATACAAGCTTTATCTATCGAAGATAGTTAGAGTGGATTTGATCTCGCATCAGATGCATGTCTTACAGTGAGTCTTATTGATTCCTTTTTTAATCTTCAGGATTTTTTATTTGATGTTAAAATTAGGTCTCCTAAAAACCCCTATGAGGACCATGTTTCCCCATCACCACTCATTAACCTCATCCTACCATCTCTCCCACCTTCATCCATCATAGATCCTTTTATTTATATTAATTATCATTTAATCACCTCCATCCATAAGGAAGAACATAAACATACATCATTGGAATCTTCCTTGAGTAATACAACATGTGCCAAAAATACAAATCTCCAAGACCATATTTAGAAATTAATACATGATGATCAAATAACATTTGATCTAACAAGTCAAAATCAATAAAATTCAAACCATTGACCTAATCAAAAAGTGTCTTCCCATAGTGAAACCCTCTTTGAAACACTAAGAGACCATCAGAGTCAAAATAATCATCATGTATAAAGTTAAAGATCAATCTCTTCTGGTGAATCCCAATGTCAGGTACCAGGGGATAATCAAAATATAATCAAGTCTAAAAATGAAAACAATGTCAAAAACACCATCAAGATGGTCAATAATATTTCACATAATTTTATCAAATATGCAAAGTCAAAGTGTTTTGGATCTCTTATAGTATTTTATCAAATGGAACTAATCAAATGTGGAATATATGACATGTCTAATAATGTGTGCAAATGATAGTCCTACTTCCCAATCACCCATCACACCTCCCTACCATGATCATATCATCTATTCAAATACTATACATCATCATCAAATACAAACCCTCAATCCATCCATTTTTCACCTCACAAACCTAAACATCATTGTCTCTTATAAGGGTGCTGAAGACACCTAGTCTACTTATTTGAAGGGGTCACAACCAAGAGTCAATGAAGGTCACAAGGACATTAATACATCTAGCATCAACAACATGATCCTAGTATCACATATTTCAGAAATAGGTGTTGGTTAAAAATCATGAAAAATTTATACATCCTACATCTTGCTCATATCTAATAAATCAAGATGCCCAAAAAAGTCAAAAAAACATTTGTCTAATGGTGAAAACTAGTCTTCTGGTGCCTTGGGTAAGTACCATGATGAAAACTAGTTTATGACATCATGGTAAAATATTCTATTGTCTACATTTTACCTCAAAACTTGGGGAAGAAATTCATCCCTTGTCAATCCCATCTAAGCATCCGTGTTTATTTTATCCATCTAGTGTTCTGAACATCCTTATTCATCATGTTTTGCATCTTATTATTATGTCCATCCTTTCTTCTAGTCTTGACCTTCATAAGGAAGTGGAAGATGTCTTATGAATTATTTTGAAACCATCTTGGCATATCTTATAATGGACACTCAAGCAACTATATATTTGGTTTCTTCATGTTGTGGTCGTTGGTGATCCCTAGTCACATTATTCCTTGGTAGTTATCCCCTTTATAGCATCACTCTCATCTTGTCATCCCATACAATATTCCATCCATCCTTATCCTAGTTTTTGGGCTTGGTATTCCCATTATAGGTAACCTCATTTGTATAGTGTATATACATATTCTCAAAAGACCCAAAAATTAAGATATTCCAAAAAACCCTAAAAATTATAAAATCCACAAAATCCCAAAAGTCTCTAAGTTCTCTTGTCTTATGTTTTGAATATCTTAGTCATCTTATATTATGTCTTAAGTTATTCATCTCATTTTCATTCTACATTGTGTTATTTCCTAATGGTCATATCATTTTGTCATCTTTTCTTGTCTTAACATCCTTGTTGTCTTGTCTTATGTCTTTTGTAGCCTTATCATAATCCTAGTCCCTCATCTACTTTAACTCCATACCCTTGTACAAGTATATAAAATTAATCAAAATTCACATAATCATAACCAACTTAGTCCAACTCATCACTTGGTCACTCATTCCATTAAATCTCATTAGGATAATTAGACAAAACATAATGACATTGCATGTAGATACTTGTGTGTTTCTTTTTGGATCTTTGTTGTTTGATTTTTTTGCATGTATTTTATCATGTATATATCTGCATACCTTTATCTTATGTTTTTAGTATTTTAATTAGTATTGCATTGTATTTATTTCATTAAGGGTGTAATAAATTAAGATGCTATGATGGAATCAAAAAATCTATAATGATGATTTTAGGTTCCCTCAATAATGTAGAGTTCATTATTTTCCCCTTTTATAATCATGCACTTTGACACAAGGTCCTCCTGGTAATATTTATATCATGGGTTATACTTCCTAGTGATATATTTACATTAGATTGCTTATACTATGATGAGCCTTATTACAATAATGATGGATTGATAATAGACACACTCATCATTTATCCTATCCTTTATCACCTATTATAACATCTAACAACCCATATCCAATCATTTATCATAGTCCTTTATCTTCAAGTTGATCATCTAAGTCTACTTGTCTAATATCTAATCAATCTTATGAGTCTTTTTATCATCATGTCTATATCCTTTAACCAATCATCTATCATCTCTCTAGTCATCAACATACATCTCAACTCAACTCTCAATCTAATAATCTCTCCTCTATCTAACCATTAACATGTCTAACAATCATTATCACCCTCCTTTAAGTATCTAATCTGAACTACATTATCCTAAGGTGTTTTAAAACTATGTAGGTAACACTCTATCACATGGTGTTCCTGAGGTCAGATCAACCACTCTCTCCTCTTTCCACATCAATCATACTCAAATCTCTCTTACCCCTTATCATCTTCACATCTTGCCTCAATCATATCCTTGAGCTATAATATCAATAATTAATCAATCAGTCTATTGTTCCATCACCATCCCTACAATCATCTCCCTAATATTTTTGTCAGTTGCTCACACCTGTCGATTGGGCCCAATAAATCATGACATCCATATTTTATTCCATCAGTCATCCATTATCACTAATTGGTAAATTCATCACTAAACATTTATAGTTTCTTCATTTTATTGGGGAATGACCAAGACCATAAATTTGTTATCATCTCTCACTCCCTTCCATGTATCCTTGTTATGGGCATCATGGATATTAATTACATTATGGCTCATTGATTCAATGCATTATAATCTAATTCTTCCCATTTATCCTTTAGTCATTTGATCATAACATTTCTTCTCTCACATCTCCATCATATCAGTTGAATTCAAATTTGATCTACACTCATCATTAATATTATCAAATCATTGTCTTATTTTGGCATGATGCTCTCCCATACATGTGTCCTTACTTGGGATATGTTGACATCTCATGGCCTTCTCTATTAATCATCTTGGCTCGTATCTCTCCCTAACACATGTCCTTTCTTGGGATACATTGAAATCTTGTAGCCTTTTATATTATAATCATCATGTTACAATTGATTCCCCCTTGGTATTGGGTTATATTATTATAAAAATATGTTCTTAGTTAGTTTATGTTTTTACAAGATGGATTCACCCATTGGTTGGTTTTGTAACCAACTTTATCTTCATATAAACTTTAAATCCTTACATAATGTACAAAAATAAATGTGTACAAAATTAAAAATATTTTCATTATTAATCCTCTATCCTAGCCTAAACAGTGGTATCAGAGAATTATAACCATGGGAAAATACACATTGGGAATATGGTGAAGAAATATGCAGAGCTTGAGTGAGGGATCAAACATAATATGCTACCATTTTCACTACATCATTTAACTTCTGTTGAATCAATTTTCCATAAATAACTCATGATTTACTATTAATATAAAATAATTGTTATTTTTTAATTTATTATTTTACATATCATACTGTGTTGAATTGCTATGGAGGCAATAAAAAAACTTAAATGTATTTATTCTCCTAAATTTAGATGGGTACTATGTTGTTGTTGTTATTATTATTATTATTATTATTATTATTATTATTATTATTCAAATTCATCTTTTATGAAAAACATGCCCAGTTTAAAGAAAATAGTTGTAAGGAAGAGAACTTCAATGCCAAATTACTAAATTCTTTAAGTGGAAAAGTTTGATGTACTTGTGCACTATACATGTGTGTGGGTAATGAATTTCAAAGTATAAAGTGCTTGGAACACTAGGGAATGAGGTTAATCATTGTTCTCAGATCAATGGGGTCCACCATACAAAGTTATAATGCATAGGCATAGTGAAAAAATTTAGTAAAGGATTTAACACAACAGTAATTTTTGGTAAATTTTTCATATGTTTTATCCAAAAATTCAAATTTTATATTGTATATCTTGATTTTTCACTTTCAAATTTGTTGAAGGTAAGGTGACTATTTAGATTTTGTTATTCATTTGAAAAGAGGGGTTCAAAACCCATCGATATTAATTTTGGTGAAAATTAATTTTTGACATCATTTTGTATAAAGAAGTTATAAGGATAAAACCAAGATTTTCAATGAAAATGGTGATATAAGGGTGTAATAGGAGTTATAAGGATAATTTTTAAATTAGAATCTATTAAAAGGTAAAGTCCAAACCCTAATAGTATTCTTCATTTTTTTGTTACATCATGGCTAAAATTGTAAGTTTAATCTCAAAAAGTGGCAAATTAACTTCTAAAAATTATAAGGAGTGGAACATGAACATGGAAACTATGATTATTTTATATGATTTGTGGGAAATAATAAAGAAAGAAACCACACCACCCACTGAACATGCAAAGTTGGTTGAATACCAAAAACATGAAAAATATTCACTCATACTGGTAAACTCATCCTCCATTGCACATGTGATTATTCACATTGAAGTTTTTAAATATGGGGCATGGAAAAAATTAAGTGATTTATATGAAAATAAGACTACATACAAAAATATTAACCTTCTTATGCAAATTTTGAACAACAAACTGGTAGATGATGAAGATGTCTCTGAATATATTTCATGCATGAAATATCTAAAACAATATTATTATACTATAGGGGGAAAAATTGATGATGACATTTTGATTTCTATCACATTAAATGGGATTAATTACACATACACCAATTTTGTTAAAATGTTATAGATTAGTGATAAGCTTAATGGTGCCACATTTGAATCCATCTGTGAGTTGTTGATTTAGTATGAGAGATAATTTGCAAAGAAGAAAAATACACCTATTGAAGAGGCTCATTATGTAAAAAATAGGTCCTATCATAGAGATAATCACCATGTATAGTGATAGTTTTAGAAGCATTCTCTGAAACACTCTCAACACCATTCTCCACATCATTGTTGATGGTCTAGACAACATTCACATCAACACTCTCCAGGGTCTTCCAAATGCAAATAACACCATTGAAATTCTTCTCACTACTATAGTTCTTCCAATTATTCAACTTATCTTGGATCTCATCAGCATAGGAAACAACTAAAATGTTTCAAATGTGGTGGTATTGGACATCTTGTAGATTTATATCATTCTTGATGACCCCACTCTCCACATAAAAAGAAAGCTAAGGCCAATTATGTGGATCATTCTAGTGGTCTATCTTCTAGTTACTCTAGTTATTTTAGTTATTCTAACACATCCTATGATCAAGAGGAATCTTATATGGCCAAGGTCTATGGTCCTGATGGACATGACACCATCTTTTGAGTGCTCAGTGATTTACTCATCTTGTGCAAGCTACTAGGCTCAAGACTAGGATTTATTATAGTAGACTTTTTTTGGCTTGTGTTCTTACTTTAAGTTTCATTTTTGGCTTTCCATACCCAATATTCATGTCATGGAGTAGAAAATATTATTTGATTTTGTCTTTCTTGATTTACAGCTTCTCACCTCTTTCTTGATAGGGGAAAAGATATTGTATTTATTGGTCTTCAATTAGTCATCAGTGATAATACAAGTTGATAGGTGTTGATAGCACCTTCAGTGTTAACAAAGGTCATCAAAATTTATTGGACATTAGAGAGATGTGCCATACATAGTACGAGTATGTCACTTGGATGGGCTCCTATGTGGGACCTTATGTAGATCGATGTAGTTGGAAATGCTTGATTGTTTCCACTATAGTATGGTATGATGATCACCTTGGATGAATAGTCTTTGATCATATTCATCAGTCATTTTATTCACAACTCATAGGGGCAAGATTCTTTATAAAGCAACATCAGTTTTTGGTCAATGCCAGAGGTATAGTGTACCACTTGCAATTGTGATAGAGTTCTTTTGATCACTTCAGAGTTATTACTCCAGATATTTTATACCCCTTTGGATCAAGTGGAATTTGTTGGATTATATTATGATAAAAATATGTTTTTAGTTAGTTTATGTTTTTTATAGGTTGGTTTGACCCATTGGTTGGTTTTGTAACTAGTTTTCACTTCTAATAAACTTTAAATGCTTACATAATGTAAAAAAATAAATGTGTGTGAAATTGAAAATATTTTCGTTATTAATCCTCTATCCCTAGTGTGAACACTTGGGATGTGTCAACAGCCATAACATATTCATTTCTAATCCTTATGCATAGGTGTTTTATATGGGCATCATCCATTTATATCTCACTGTTCATGTTAATCTCTTCTTTTTCATCGTTGATCTTACATCTAGCATACCAACCCCTTGTCTATTAATGCCTCCCCCTTGTTTCCTCTTTTGGGTGGCCATTTGAATCCTTCCTCCCCACATGTCCCCTTGAGGGGGAATCATGTCTAATAACATCATTTAATAACATTCATCCATGAGAGTCTTTCTTCTTTGAAATACCATTACTCCTTACACTCTATCTTCTCGTAATGCCCTTTAAAAGAGGGGAAAAATGTATACATCTAAATTTTCTTGCTAATACTAGCTTGATAATTGTATCACTAATTCCAAATAATGATTTTATAATTAATCCCTTTCATCATTATTTAATCTAACATTGTGTATTCCCCCTAATCAATAATCTAGTCCCCTTTAGATATATTTCTTATCCTATACTAACCTTCATATTTCCCATCCAATATTAATTATATGGTTATTTATTATTAACATCCCATTTATCACCTAAATCCATCTTATGCCTACTCGTGAGTTTTAAATTCACAAAATCACATCTATCCCTAAGATTTATTACAAGCCTACTCTTACTCCTCACCTAACCCTTCTTCTAATATCCCCCCAATCAGCATTAGATTCCCTAATGGAATATTCTCTAGAGAATCCTAAGGAATTTTAAATTCCTTAGAATTCTCTCCAACTCATTAGAAAATTCCATTTAAAACTCCTTCCATGAACTATTTAAATCCATGACTCCCTCCATTCCAAACAATGAGACAACTCCATGAAAAATAAGTGCATGTTATCATCTTAGTTTATTAATAAGCCAATATCTTGATATCATAAAACCTGAGTCTAAAAGGTAATCCAAAATCCATAATCATATTCTTTTTATTGTATTTATCTTGATTTAGAGTAATTAGCTTTTAGGATGTAATTATAGTATGAATGTTTCATTTTATCTTTACATTATAACCCTAATTAGATCTAGATTTTAATGGTAGATTGGTAATTTGGGTATTTTTGATATAATTTTCATATCTCAAATCCATTTCTCAAATTTATCATCTCATAATTGGTTTTTTATTTTCCACTTTTTCTTGAGTAATTTGTGTATTAGGTGTTTTTACTAGATTAGATGATTGTGCCTATGATAGGCCTAAATCCAAATCTAGCTCCTTCAAATCTATCTCTGAATGTGGCTCTGCTAATCCCAACTCTTTCTCTACTATGATAGCCTTGTAGCATAAGTGTCAGAATGATTTTGATGTATCATTTAGTAATTTATCCATAAGAGTGAAGATGAGATCTCTATAAAAGATGCATTATACCTATAAATATGTTAGCTGATAGATCAACTGTTGCATACATGATTTGTATTATAAGATGTAATCACTCACTATTTTTGACTTACCCTAGTGTAGTGAAGGCAACCTATCATATGTGACTCAAGGTCCTATATTATAAATAAAATTCATGAGAAAGACTTCTTCTAGCTCATTATATGTATATAGTGAGCCACTGGGGAGTGAATGATGGAACCAATTTAAGGCCTCACCCTCTAGAGTCTGTGAAAATAATTGTAAGAGATTCAAATTGTTAGTGACATGTGCCATAGCTTTCCTATAAGATTTAAGGTACAATTATGGGTCTCCATGTACATTGACCTTTGGTAATATTAGTATCTGAAAATACTTTGGTAACTTTATAGTGAAGATTATGTGTGGGATAACATTGACATGAATAACATTATCATCAACCCAATATTAGTATGTTTTACTTTCTAGAGTGAGTTGGTGTACTTTTTATTGTAAATCACCCACAACATGCATCAAATATATTACCTCTTGTGAATGTATATTAACACAATTAAGGGGTTCATTTAATTCATGAATATTTTTATTAATTTTATCCATTGGTACACTACATCTGGGACCTTTGGTTTTGCTCACTATAACTTTTGTCGGGGTGATAGATTAGACCTAGTGAGATGGAAATGTGTTATCACCCTTGTGGAGGTTAGGATGAGAAATAGGTTCTATTGTAGTAAGTTGGGGTGAGGGAGATTCATTGGTATCTCTTATTTTATTAATTTGTAAAGAAGTATCAAATGATAATTTATTTTATTAATTTGTAAAGAAGTATCAAATGATAATGGATTAAAAGATACATTATTATCATGTGAATTTAAAATATGAACATAAGTATAAGTTCACTTGTGTTTATTCGAAGACATGATATAATTTGAACTAGCATTTGATAATCAATAAATTTGAGGATGAGACATGGATGAAGTAGGGAGAAAAATATAAGGGCTAGACTTAATTTATTATTCACTAAAATAATAGTAATAATTGTTATTCCAAGCTTAATCAAAGTTAGAATTTAGTTTACTTATATAAGGGAAGAAGAGGTGTCATTTGTAGACACCTAAATTTGGCCACTGATAACTTCCAACTAGGCTTTCGACCAATTTCCACCCAAATGCACAATTTGGCTTAAAAACACTAAAACACATTAAAATATTTAAAACTAATGTATTGCGTGCTGATTTTGGCTAGAGTATCACTAAATGAGGCAATGCAATTTATGGGCTAGGTAAATTTGATTAGATCATTTTGATTCAAAATGCTAATTTTGTACCTGGATACTCTAGATTGCTCTATTTTGTTAAAACTCTTGCATGAGAGATGTGCATTTGTTATTTTTATGTTGATGACATCTTAAATGGGATAATGGATCCAACTCATTTGACATCACATCTTAATTCTAACCCATTCAAATTTTAGACCAATAACAAGGCATTCTGATCAATTTGAGTAATTTGTGCACAATATACTTAATCATGCTTAAGAGCTAATTGATTCAAATCATGAGCCTAATTCATAATTACATGTAAATTTTTGAATAATTTATTTCTAGAAATTGATATTGAATTTCTACATCATCAGGTGACCTCATTTCTTAGGAAGACATCCCTAGGCCATAAATACCACAAATATCAAAATTCATGCCTCCCATGCCTCATCAAAGCCCTTCCATGCCTAATCAATACCCCTCTATCCCAAATATTAATAGGGATATTTGTAGAATGAATTTAATATTTGGATTTATCGATGACTACACATCTCAATCTTGAGATGGACTGTCATGGTTTATCCTCAAACCATTCTAAAAGTCTATAAATAACAAGCCTCAAAGCCATAATTCTAAGCTTGGATAATGCAAAGTTATAATGCAAAAATAATTCCAAAAGCCATTGAAATTAGTGTTATAAGGCCAAATTATTGAGCCAAGCCAAAGCCAAACATGGTGTCATGGAGAGATGAAAGCAGCCACACTTCATTGATGAAGACTTCATGAGCACAAATCGAGCAAGCCAAATCAAAGAATACTCTTGGAACATCAAGAAAGGTAAGGAATGTTTCTTTTCTTGCATTTTTGTTGAGAGTTTTCATTTATTTTATTTACTAGTATCCCCCTTTGAGATAGGATTAAGGTTTTAATTTAGTGTGTTTTTGATTGATTTGGTTTATTCACTAACACAATGCTAATCTCACCTTATTACAATCCTATGTTCAAAAATGACATGCCTGATGGGATCACAACCCAAAAATTTGCTCACAAAGCCTCTAAAATCAACCTAATAACCATTGTCATGTAGGATCTTAGAGTATGGAAGCATAGAAGGCAAAAAAATTGATAAAAAAGTCCATTTTTATAAACCATGGTTTTGTTCTTAGGATTGTTAACTTGGACCAACTTATCTCTAGTTTGGCCTAACTCAGCTCTAGCTCAGATTAACTTGGCTCAGGCTTGACTTGATGCACCTCTAGCTTAGCCGAACTCAGCTTTAGTTTAACTTGACTAAGCTCTAGTTTAACCTGATTGACTTAGCTTTGGTTTGACCTGACTCAGCTCTAGTTTAGCCTAACTTAGTTCTTGTTTAGCCTGACTTGGCTCTGGCTCAACCTAACTTAGCTCTAAATCACCCCAACTCAGATCTAGATCATCTTGATTTGGCTCTGGTTTAGCCCAACTCAACTCTAGATCATCCTGATTTAGCTTTGGTTTAGCTTGACTCAGCTCTGGTTTGGCTTGACTCAGCTTTGGTTCAGTCTGACTCAGCTCTGGATCATCTCGACTCACCCCAACTCACCTCTAGCTCACCCCAACTTACCTATCCAACTTAAATATCTATCCAACCTAACTCATTTATTAACCCAAATCACTTGTCCAACCCAACTCACCTATTAACCCAACTCAATTATCAACCCAACTCAACTGTCAACCTGAGAGCTCATTTTTCAAAAGTCTTTGTCTCATCCTCTAAAGTGATTCAAAGTAGGTAGTCCTAATCTTGTTTTTATAGGTCGAAAGGATGGTTTGGAAGTTAATGTGGGTGTTTTAACTAATCATATACTTCAATTTGGAGTTTTAAAAATAACTTGGTTAAAATCATGCACACTTCAAATTTGGTGTCTAAAATGAATCTTTACCATGCTAAGTATTTAACACTTCAAACTTTGGGTTTAAAAAGAATATAGGTGATTATTATTTTATTTAGTCTTTTTTTATAATTTTCACATGTTTTTACAACTTAAGACTAAGGGGTCAAAAAAACACCACTCAATCTTTCAAATTGATGCTTAAAAATTAACTCATCTTTCCATGTTTTTGCCTTCAATAGTTATGTGAACTAGTTTGTGTTTGGCAAAGAGAGAGATGTCATGTGTATACTCTTCAACTTGTCACCTTTAGGGAACCCTTAGAATCAAAATCACCCATAATTATTGAAAAAATCCTAGTCTAAAGCTTGGAAAGAATGTCATCTAAAGCACTCCCCAAAAACTCATAATAGTTTGGGTGATCTTGAAAATGACCCTAAAGTCTTTCTATTTTATGTTTTTTATTTTCATGCAAACTTGTCTTGTCAGGGGGACTTCATCACATCCCATGATTTCTTTAGGGAAAATTTGACCTAGGGTTTCATATTCTAACATTGAATTTACCCACTCCCATTAGGATCAAAGGTTTGAGCGGTTAAACCACCTTCTAGTGTTGGAGTTGCACATGAGACATATCTACACTTTTGACATCACACTACACTGAGCAAGCGATGGATGTAGTGGTTAAAAAAAATAAATGACATTTTTGCAACAAGCCAAGTGTTATGGACACCCAATTACATGCTTTTCTTTTACATCATGACATGAAAGTTATTGTGTAATTGATTCCCCTAGACATTCAAAAACTTTATAGATCTTAGACAAGTCCCCACTTACTATGGAAGTGTTATTGGTGCAAGGTGCACCTAAAGGTCCATGTCACATTACTATCATTTGAGGGAAGTGGGGTGTAAAAACCCTATTATATAATGTTCATTTTACTTTTTGGATGAACACTAAAAGCCTCTCAAATGATGTATATTGATGGATTCCAACAATACCAAGCGACCTTGTCAGTTTAGGACCTAAATGCAATTAATTAGTTAGTTTTGTCCTAAATTAAAATGTTGATTAGAGTAAATATTTGGTGTGAACAAATGATACAAACCAAACACATAGTCCTCATTTTCCTTTGAACAAAGAGGCATTGTGATACCCACGTGAATCATCATTTTGTCTTGTTCAAATTTCATCAAAACTTGGAGTCATATCATCCACTTTGGCACATTTATGCTACCCAATTGAGTCTAGACCATTACCAAACATTGTTTAAGTCCTTCATTTATAACTTAAATTCAAAATTTCACCTTCATAAGTTCATAGAGTTGATGTGTTAAGTGGGTTCATTATTTGCACTAGACTTGAGGGAACTTAGGTTCAAATATCTAATTTGGGTTGAAGGTCATTTAAAGAATCCTAATCATTATCACCATTTGATAGACTTAAGTCACCATGTGCTAAATTCTTGAAATTTGAGTCTATGCACCAAGCATTTTGTGTTACCATCCTAGTTTCATTGAGATCATTTCAAGCATACATGTTTTCCTTAGAGATATTGTCAAAACTTTGGAGGTATGTATGTAATTTGAGTTGATAAAGGTAGTGTTATGCTATCAAATTTGTGTGAAACTATCTTTGCCTTAGAGTTTTAAAAAAAAAAAACATTTTTTCTCACATCTTTTGGGTAGTTTAGCATTGTTATGCTACCCAAATCATTTCAAGCCTTGTTTCATAGACCCTCTTGCATAGAGTTCAAGTTTTGCACATTTCTCAATCCAATCCAAGTATACCTTTTCGAGTATACCTTTTATAAATCTTTGTCTTGCACAATTACACCGTTCACATTGTCTAGCCCATTTATTAAAAGAAACAAGCTTTATACCATTATTTATGAGAAAACAAATTGTCTCTAAAGTGCCTTTTGTTTCATACCTTATACCTAGTTGATTGAGATCATATCCAAAAGTCAAATTCTTAGTTTTTGTTATAAGTATTTCAATTTTGTTAGATTAAAATATCACCTATTTCAAAGTCTAGCTTTTGATGTTGTTTGGCCAAGAGTCCTAGCACATGCCTTGTTTGAGCCTAGCTTTTGATGTTGCATTTGGATAAAAGACCTAGAAACTGTTTATTTCCTGGATTAGACTAATTTGAAACACTTTAACCTTAGAGTTTGGCATTTTGATTTTCAATCCATTTACTTAATTTCATCTATATAAGATGTTTAATTCTAGATACTTAACGTTATCTTGTTTTATCACAAATCTTTGCATAAACCTTTCTATTCTTTTGATGAATCTAGAAAAAATTTGAACATCCTTTTAGACATTTTATTTTTAGAGTTTTTAGAACTCTTTATCACAAAACATTCACTATCCCAACATGTATTCCTACACTCATAGTGGACTCATGTGCAATCTGGGGATTAGTCATGTGGTTGCATAAAATGAAATGGTGCAAGACCCTTATGAAGATAATATTACTTATGAGATGGATTCTTATCCCTCTTATAATACTCAAATTAGGGCATATAGCCAAGATCCATTGGCTAACTATTTGGTTATTACACCACCTTATTCAAAACAAGACCAAGAACAAACTGCACAATACCTAACTATAATACCCACAACTAACAAGCCAGTTCCTCAATAATCATACTCTACTAATACACTTTCCATGTATGATCCATTTTTGTTTGAAAATTATTTGTTGGAGAATAAATATGAGAATTTGGTTTGAACCATAGAAGTAGGGGATAAGTTGTTGGTGGACTTCCCTCATGTAAGTTTACCAAGCCTAATAAGAAGGCCTCATAACATATTATATAGTCAATAGGCTTCTTCTAAAAATCCTTTGAATCTAGTCCAAACAACGTATTAGGATCCTAATATTCCTAACAAAGGACAGAGCCTCATGGAAGACCACTTTAACTAAATGTAGACATCATATCAAACCTACCTAAATCTAGTATACAATTTCAATCAGATGACCATGGTTAATAAACCTCTTATTGATTTAGTTCCTTCAATAGGAGTTTTGATAGAGTTAACTAGTCAAGATAATAAGAGTTTAGACCCATTCATGAAAAATAATTGGGTAGAAAACTTACTAAATATGCTAATTATTGAATAAGTATCTTTTACTTCTATGTAGAATAATGAGCAAAACATAGTAGACAATACACAAGCAACATCCAAACCAAATCAAAGTGGTACTAATACACAAACAACTAGTCAACAACATGTGCCTATAGTTAATACCACGAGTGGATCTATATACCAAGGAATGGGTGCTTCTACACCCCAACCTTCACCCCCTACTTCCTATCCTCAACTAGCTACTTCATCAAGCGTGCAACCAACATGATTGGATAATCAACTAGGAACCAGTGCAATGCCTCAATAAAATAATGTGATGAATATTATTCCTCCTCAAAAAGTGGTGAGTAACATTTGACAATAATAGGCACAAGTGAATGTACCAATACAGTAGAGGCCAAACATATTTCCACCTTAACAAGGGGTAACTCATGTGCCACCTTGACAGGTAGTAACATGCGTACCTTTTTATTCGCAAGCTAGTGTGTCAATTCACGACCAAGCAATGTATAAGAAAAAATGTATAAATATTGGTCAGTGATAGATGATGAATCCTCAACATACATCCACTTCCTAATAGGGATTTATGTAACTAGGAGGTTTTAATGTTTCTCAAGTACCTACTAGGCAACAATTGCCTTTTGTTCAAAGCATACCACAAGTTTAGAGATAGGGTCTTGGTTCACAAGTTCCCACTCAACAACAAGTTTCAAATAGTTAAAATCAGGTCCCTATTCAACCATAGCAGGCATAATATAGTTATATCACTCCATCCCAACCATAAAATCCTCCAAGTCAAACCTTCATAGCTAACGCAAACTAAAATATCACACAACCAAATGTGTAATTTCAAGTACATCCTAATCTACATATGTGTATTCTTGGTCTATTTCCCAACCAATCCATCATACCCCAAAAAATATCTCCATCATACCCTAGTCTAAGTGCTCCACTTATGACCACTTAACTACTTACCCAGGCCAATATTGCCATGAGTTTCACAAAGTAAGAATTATAATAGATGAAGGATGTAATCACTGCCATCTAAGTAAGGAAACACATTAAAAAGTTTAATATGGATGATATGTGTTCCTATCCTTTTAATATGGAGTATTTACATATTCTATTTCCTCTAAGATATGACCCACCAAATTTTGATAAATACAAAGGGAAAGGTGATCCCAAAGCCCATTTAACTGAGTTATTTGTCATATGCTAGCTAATAGAATATAGTGATATATACCTTTTATTTTTGTTTCTAAGGAGATTAGTTGGACAAGCCTTGGAATGGTTTTTGAAGTTTCCTAAGAATTCAATAACTAATTTTGATGATCTTTCAGATAAATTTGTGTAACATTTTCCCTATAATCTCAAGCATGAGATTTATTTGGTTGATTTGATATAAGATAAATAAAAAGATGGTGAGAGTTTTGCAAGATATTTATAGTGATGGAGAGCACTTACAAGTCAATTTACTCATAGTATACCAAATAAACAATTAGCCTCTGTGTTCACTAAAAAGTTACATAGTGAGATAGCTTATCATCTAGATCTATAGTGTGCCCATACATTTAAAGAAATCATTGATAAAGGTTTATTGATTGAGTGATCACTCATTAATAAAGGATTCATTAAGCCTAACTCAACTAATCAGAACCAAGGTACCAATCAAAGAAGCAACCAAAATCAACATCCAATCCAAGCAAAAGCATTACAATTGGCACAGGCCAATAACCAAGATAGACCAAAGACATTTAACCATAATAAGAATGTTATGGGAAATGGAGTAACCAAGTCATGCCATATCCAAATGGTGAAAACATTATCTACTCAATCTGATCTACCTTTTTAGCTTACTCCTACTTGACAACCTCTCTAACTAATGACGCAAGCATGATAACCAAGACCCACATAACAAATATAGAAGCCTTTACCATTACAAGTTCCTCCTCTAAGGAGAATGATACCTACACGTCATGTCTTTAGTGACCTTGGAAAGTATATTGAGTGTATATTTTGTAAACTTGTCACTAGTAATTTGATTAGTTGGCCTATATGAAAGCATTATTTGTAAGGCATTCCCTATCTAGATTAGTACCATGAAAATGAATTCTATGAATATCATTGGGTCAATGGACACAATCTATGAAGATGTGTGTAAATCAAGTATTTGATCAAGAATATATTGGAAAATGTGGAGATAACATTGTAGAATGGTGCTTCTACCTCTAATCAAGCTCTTGGTATTTATCAAAACCCCTTTCATCAATATAACAACCAACAACAACATAACAACCAGCTACAACAAAAACAACAACACTGACCCATGCAACAATAAAATCAATAGTATCAAAATCCAAGGCCACACTAATAAAACCAACAATGTTAGAATAATGGACAAAACCAAGGTCAAAATGGTAACAACCAAAAAACCTACCATGTAATTACACATGACTACAACTAGGTTGTAGGTCATATTGTAGGGGGTTATATTAATACCATCTCCATTAATTCTAAACTGAGCACCAATCAATCTAGACCATTGCTAAACAATGCCACTTAGCCAAATTACATGGATAATCCTTATTTAACCTAGGACTACACATAGGTGAACCATAAAATAGGATTTTCTATTTTTGGACCTTATACCAATGACTCATCCTTGCCTCATGACCACATACAAGTGCACTAGTAGCTGAGACTTGTTGTATCTGGTCCCACACCATTCCTACCATTTATTAGCAATCATGGTTTGACATCTAATCCTAATTTTTTAGTTTCAAATCAGAGGTTAAGGATTACCATCCCATGCCCACAACCATCTACCACTTCACCCATTATCTAACCAACCGTTTAACCTTAGAGCAAGCCATTCACCATTGATCGAGAAAAGAAGTTTGATATTGTGGAATAATCATAGAAGATACCAACACAAATTTCTATTTTAGATTTGTTTTGAACATTGATAATCCATAATAACATTTTGAATGAGTTCTTAACAAAATCCACTATTTCTATTGACATATCTCCTAATAAATTTCAAGCCTTGGTTGGAGATCTAGCTCCAACCCGATGAGTCACATTCAACCAAAGCGATATGTCTTCCCTTGGACTACTCCATAATAATATATTATACATAGAATATTATATAAAGTGACATAAAGGGAGATGTGTCCTTATAGATAATGGATAAGGCCTCAACATAGTGTCTCTACAGCTCATCAAGCTTCTTGGGTACACAATGGCAGATCTCCAACCAAAAATGATAACTATCAAGGCCTATGATAATGAGGAAAGAGAATCATAAGGCACCATTAGTCTGCTAGTTATCATTGGGCCTTTGACCCATGATACACTTTTCCATGTACTTGATCTTGAGTTGTCATATAATATGCTTTTAGGTAGGCCTTGATTACATGAGATTCATGTAGTCCTATCAACACTGCACCAATGTATCAAGTTCTCCTACTCAGGGATGAAAGTAAATATTCTAGTTGATTTGCACCCATATGAGCATTGCAAACATCTTGAGGCTAAGTTTTAAAGCTACAATTACCAATATGGCATGAATCCAAGTTCTAAGTAGGATAAAGGAAAGGCCATACTTATTTATTCTCTAGAGGATAATTACATAGATCTTAATACTTTAGATTCCCTTTCCCACATGCCACCTCCTGAGGTTTCCAATCATTTTACCATTTCAGCTAATGGCCCAAGGGAATATGTGACCCATGATACCTTCCATATTTCCAATACCCCACACATGCATTGGCAATAAAAGAGCAAAAATAAAGGACCTATCATGTTTATACTAGCATTTGGCCTAAAACTGGACCCTCTTAAGGGAGACAAATCATGGTTATATAATGACAACCAAGCTGATTGTTCTAAGAGTGCAAAGTATCTTATTCTCAATAAGATAATGGAGAATCATGACTATGAAGGAAGAGGCCTCATACCAAATCAATAAAGAACACTAGAACCAATTTCCATGACCAAGTATAAAAGGCCCTATGGACTTGGATTTAAGCCGCTTGGGGGTGACCCCACATATCTTATGCACATTCCATCACTAGAAACTAGTGATGATGATGTTGAAAGTGAAGTAAAGTCTGATCATAACCTCACCTTTGATGACCTAGTTGAGACTAACTTGTTTGATAACAATGCTATTTGTACCCTTACCCTAGTCATTCATCACAACCCATTACCATTATATTATACCCAATTGACAGATTGGGACCAATGAGAATATAATTTGCTAATTGATGAGTTTTATAATGATGAGGTATTCTGTGAACTTTTAGGCCTTAGAGACAATGTTTCATTGGGAGATCATAAATCAAGATTATCAATTACATTGGATCTTGAAGCCTATTTCAGAGTGGGTGAACACCCTTAGCCAAAAATAAATTAATAAAACATTGAGTTCCCCAATTGAAAACCTCTTTGATGCACTTTTTGACTAGGGAAAAAGTAAAGTTAAAGGCCAATCTAGTGGTGAAAAACTATTTCAGGCACCATTAGATGGGGGTGTTCATTCTTCTTTGAATTTAGACTAGGAGACCACCAATGATGAACTTGCCTATAGATCTAAGTTAAATTTTGAACAACAATAAGTGTTTTATTAAATTATTCAATAATTTTTGACTATTTTTTATCACATGGCAAAATCTCCCATTGGGGGACTTAGATTCATCATGCCTAGGAGAAGTTAAAGAGCAAGTCCTAATAAAGGACCCTAATATAGACAGGTAGTTCAAGTCTTTGCCTACTATCCTAGAAGACTGTTCAACCCTTCTAGTCAAATATACAATAGAGGTAAACATCAGGACTCTATCAGACCCAAAATAGATAAAATTAAGTGTGTCCCTTACAAAGGAGGAACATGAAGTATTTATAGCTTTATTGAGAGAATTTTTAGATATATTTACATGGGCATATTCTGACATGCCAGGTTTGGACCCCACCTTGGTTTTACATCACCTTATGGTAAATCTTGATGCCAAACTACTTAAGAAAAAGTTGAACAAGATGCATCCTCACATTGTTATATTAGTAAAGAAAGAGTTGGAAAAAATCTTAGAATCAGGCTGTATTTACTCCATTGAC
Source organism: Torreya grandis (assembly GCA_037957365.1). Classification (NCBI taxonomy): domain Eukaryota; kingdom Viridiplantae; phylum Streptophyta; class Pinopsida; order Cupressales; family Taxaceae; genus Torreya; species Torreya grandis. The sequence continues at coordinate 742,460 of JARHVA010000538.1, read as the reverse complement.
TACTCAAAATACATATCTAATGTTGTACTTGTTAGTAAAAAACTTGAAGGAATCAAAATTTGTAGTGATTTTTTTGATATAAACAAAGCTTTCCCTAAGGATGAATTTTCATTGCCAAATATTGACATGATCATCAAATCCATAATGGGTTATGAAATGCTTTTATTAATGGATGGATTTTTAGGATACAACCAGATTAGAATAACACTAGAAGATCAACATAAGACAACATTCACCATTCCATGGGGAACATTCTATTATTAGGTAATGCCATTTAGTCTTAAGAACACTAGAGCCACATATCAAAGAGCCATGACCATCATATTCCATGGTATGATGCATGCTATTTTTGAAGACTACATTTATGACATACTAGGCAAATAAAAAACTAGGGTTAACCATCCAACAGTGCTACATATAATATTTGAAAGACTACATGAGTACAAAGTTTGATTGAATCCAAATAAATGTGTGTTTGGAGTAACCTTAGGAAAGTTACTTAGCTTCATTGTGTCTCATAGGGGCGTTAAAGTCAATATAATAAAAGGTCCAAGCTATAATAGAGATACCACTACCAACTAATTTGAAGTAGCTCCACAGTTTGCAAGGTAAGGTCCAATCAATCTGACACTTCAAATCTCAATTAGTAGATAAGTGTCACCCATTTACACATATTCTAAATAGGGGAGTTGCATTCCACTAGGATAATCACTACCAAGAAGATTTATAGTAGCTAAAAGATTACCTAGAAAATCCACCTATTTTATTACCCCCTATGCTAAGAAAACCATTTTTGTGGTACCTATTAGCTACAAATAGTGCCTTGGGGGAACTTCTAGCTCAACATGATCGCAAAGGAAAAGAGCATGTAGTATACTACTTAAACCATACATTGGTAACATATGAATACAACTATATGCCTATTGAAAAAGCTTGTCTAGTCATGGTATTCATAGCTCATAAATTGTGACACTACATGTTGAACAATAAGACCATGGTCATTTAAAAATTATATCTGCTCAAGTATCTACTATCTAAAATATATTTACAAGGTAGAATGGCCATGTGAATCATACTTATTAGTGAATTTAACATAGAGTATGCCAAGTAGAAGGCAATTAAGGAATAGGTCTTTGTAGATCAGCTTGCTGAATCACCCCTTGCAGACATAGTGCCACTCACATTCTAATTTCTTGATGAATCCATAATGACCATCATTGACATACCTCTTGAAGAGCAACATTAGAATCTATATTTTAATGGATCATTTACTACACATGGATAAGGGGAATGCCTCTTATTTATTACACCATAGGGGAATTTAATCCTTAAATCATTCTGAATCAATTTTTCTTATACCAACAACATGGTCTAATATGAAGCACTTATTGTAGGGATTTGATAGACAATACAATGAAACATATCTTATCTCAAGGTTTATGGTGATTCTCAATTAATCATAAATCAGGTCACATACCATTTTTAGACCAAAGATGACAAGCTGGTTCCATATAAGGTCATGGTTGATACTCTTAAACACAAATTATGGATATCCAATTTGAGCATATACAAGGGCAAGTAACATAACTATAGATGTCATGGCTATTATCAACTTTTTGATTCAATAAATAGATAAAGCTAGAGAGTATTAGTTCCTCGTCAAGAATTTATTTGTACTAGCTCATGAACCTTCAATCATTTCCATGATTTGTGATATTATTAGTCCTAATTCTATCTAGTATTCCAACCTTTAAAAATATCATCAGGACCAAGTTATACCACCTGACCTATCCCAAAAACAAACCAAAGCTTTCATTCACCAAACCACTCGCTATATCTTACTAGGATCCACGCTCTACTACCATAGTTTTGATGGAACTATGCTTCATTGTTTAAATTTTGTATAATCTACACTAGCATTATAAGAAGTACACAAAGGAGTATGTAGAGCCCACTCTAGTAGGGCAGTCTTATCTATAAAGCTTTTATGTACTAGTTATTATTGGCCCATGATGGATGTAGATGCAACTACATATGTAAAAAAATGCAACAAATGTTGAGGGCATGCCAATTTGATTCATACCCCTATAAAAACTATAAAATCAATGTTGACACCATGGCCATTTTCTACATGGGGACTCAACCTCATTGGGAAAATCAATCCTACATCTTTAGATGGCCATAAACATATCCTTACCACCACCGAATATTTCACCAAGTGGGTCAAAGTTATAACCCTCACGTGATTGGAAAGAAAATTTCCAAATTCAACTTCAACCATCTTATTTGCCACTATGGTATCCCTTCTAACATTATATTTAATAAGGGAGGATCATTCAAGAACAAGGATGTTGACAAGCTATGTGCTAAATACAACATCACACAATATTTTTCTATGGCATATTACCCTCAAGGTAATGGTTAGGTTGAGGCATCCAACAAAATAATTGTTAACATTATCAAAAATATTATGAATGATTCCAGTCATGATTGGCACCTTTAGATATTATGTGCCCTTTTGGCATACCATACCAATCACCGTACCCCCATAAGAGCCACTCCATACTTGTTTATGGTACTAAAGCCATACTTCCTATTGAGGTTGAGTTACCTTCACTACGTATATATATCAAGCATGCCCTAGATGATCATGACTATTGAATAGCTCACATGTAAGAGATAGACCTACTTGATGAAAAATGTGTAGCTGTACTCAACAATCTTTAGGCATATCAAAAATGACTCAAAGGCCATTATAATCAACACATTAAACATAAAACATTTAAATTTGGTGATCTTGTTATTAAAGAAAACCAAAATAATACCATGGCTGAGAAGAAGCATAAAGGTAAATTCAAACCAAATTAGATAGGGTATTTCATCATTAATATAGATTATAGAGCAGGAGCATACAAGATCACCACATAAGATAGAGATGAACTTCCTAAACCAATAAATATTATTCACCTCAAGTGACACTATGCTTGAGTGCTATGGTGTATTATCTATAAGGACCATTTTAGTTGTGTTATTTTATCACTATTCTTCTTTGAATGAATATCATTCATATCAGTCCTCTTAGCCTTATCTATTTTACCATTCCATTCTATCAATCGAACATGTTTTAAATTCTATCTACCTAGACTATGTGATCTTGGTTTTGCCATTACTTACACATAATCAACATCAGTGAATCCGATCAATTTTAGTATTTGTTTCAAGTATTCTAGATAGAGGTAGTATTTTGGAGTAGTATGATAGAAGTTTCAATAATTGCATCCTTCATTTGTTGTTCCTTTCTTGTCATCAGTCTTGCTACTAATTATAACTGCCTATGGGTAAATTAGTAATATTGATCTATGTTATTGTGTCATAGTTATAACTACCTATTTGCAAACTAGGGGAAACACTTCTTTATTGAGATTTGACATACCAACTTGCCATTTATTATGCTATACTATGCCTTTACACTAACTCTACCTATTTTGTTTGAATTAGTTGCTACACTAGTTAGGTTCCTCCATTGTAGGGCAAAACTATAGTGACACGAGGCCTTACTCTGAGAATATGTAGGCAGTGATCAAAATTTGTTGAGGTTAGCCCATTCACTCTTTCTACACCATGCTCTCACCATTTTACAAGCAACCTAATCAATTCTCTTGCCATTTTGCAAGCTTGAACTGTTTAGTGTCTTGTCATTCTCGATCGAGTTGAGATACTCCAAAAATTCTAAAAACACTTGTAAAACCATTAGAAAAGACCAAAAACATTGATCCCTTCTTTGCCTTAAGGATTATGGTAACCCTTACTAAGTCACAAAAAATTCACTTGTTCCATAGTTTCCCCATCCTATTTGGCCTTTTATCCCACATACTTGCTATTTTTCATGACCATTCTTTTTCTTCTATTACATCCATTCTATTTGTTTTCATCAATTATCATTTTCTTCCCATTTCCTGGGAGATCTACATTTGACCTAAAGTTTTTGTTGGATATATCATCTATGGAATTATGTAGGCAACATCCACTTGCCTAGTGCATATGGAAATAACTTGACCACCCCCTTCTTATTCTTCTATTCCCCCACTCTGTTAGTTTGTGAAGTTGTTTCCTATTTTCTAGGGGCAATGTTTGTATGGCTTAAATTAGATTTTTTGTCTCTTTATTGTTTTGCTTGTATGACTATTTGTTTGCTTTAAGTACTGTTATCTTGATTTAGTCTATGTGCATTCATTGGGTGATTCTTTTCTTACACTTACACTTGAATCCATCCATATTCATATGTCTACATTATCATCATGGTTTTTATCATTAGTGGATTATTTTATATTAAGTATTGGATTATAGGAGTCAGTCCTTATGCATATTTTTGCCAAGTCCTCATGATTTTATGCCATGATGCCTACTGACATGTGCTACAACAAACCTAGATTTAAGAAGTCTATTCAACAATGGAAGAATCAACATCTCTTTGGCACTGACATCCTGATTCAATCCCAATCATATCCAGAATAGAACAATTAAACAATGAAAGAATTTCAACCTTTGTTTAGTTTGGACAAGCATCTCCCTACTAACAGGTTGTCCCAATTCATCTTTATCCTTTGTATCAGATTACCCTTATCATTAGCCAAATTAGCCATGTTTTCCATAATCAAGGTCTAATGATTTTAATTACATATGGGAAAATCATTATACACCATCCCACCTGCATTTATTAATGATTATAACTGCCTTTAGGAAAATCATTGTGTTCTCATCAACTTTACTTTTTTTCCCAAATAAGGGCATGTTGTCATCTTGTTTATTTATCCTAACTGGGGCAACTCCATCTTCTAAATGATTATAATTGCCTTTAGGCAAACCATTATACACTATCCCACTTGCATTCTCAATGCTTTTGACTACTTTTTCAAACTCATTGTGTTTTCACCTCATCATTTTTACTTTCTTTGGTCTCCTTGTTTCACTTGTTTCTTTTTGAGGGATCATTCGCCAACCTACTTGTGACAACCATTCCCTCGAGGGGGCATTGTATAGTTAGTTCATCATCATTGCAGTTATTGACATATATGAACTTTTTATTCTTTAAGAAGATGTTACTATGATTATAGCTTGCAACACCTTCCCAAATATGGGCAAACTATAGACACCTAAATCTGGCCACCGATAACCTCTAACCAAGATTTTGACCAATTTCCACTCAAATGCACAATTTGTCTTAAAAACACATTAAAAGCTTTGAAAATAATGTATTTAAGTGCCTATTTTAGCTAGAGTATCACCAAATGAGGCAATGCAATTTATGGGCCAACTAACTTTGATTAGATCATTTCGAGTTAAAATGCCAATTTTGCACCTAGATGTTTTGGATTGCTCTTTTATGTTAAAAATCTTGCATGAGACATGTTCCTTTGTTATTTTATGTTGACTACATCTTAAATGGGATAACAGATCCAATGTATCTGACATCACATTTTAATTCTAATCCAGTCAAAATTTAGACCAATAACAAGGCATTCTGATCAATTTGAGTAATTTATGCACAATCTTAATAATGCTTACGAGCTAATTAATTCAAAACATGAGCCTAATTAATAATTCTATGGAACTTGTTGAATAATTTATTTTTGGAAATTGATATTGAATATCCACATCATCAGGTGACCTCATTTTTTGGGAAGACATCCCTAAGCCATAAATGCCATAAATATAAGGATTCATGCCTCCCATGCCTCATTAAAGCCCTCCATGCCTATTCAATGCCCCTCTATCTAAAATTATTAATGGGGATATTTGTAGAATGAATTTAATATTTGGATTTATCCATGTCCACACATCTTAATCTTGAGATGGATGGTCATGGTTGATCCTCAAACCATTCCAAAAATCTATAAATAGCAAGCCTCAAAGCCATAATTTTAAGCTTAGATAATGCACAAATAATTCCAAATTCCATTGCAATTAGTGTTATAATGCTAATTTTTTGAGCCAAGCTAAAGCCAAACATGGTGCCAAGGAGAGATGAAAGTAACCACACTTCATTGATAAAGAATTCATGAGCACAATCTGAGTAAGCCAAATCAAAGAATACTCTTGGAGCATCAAGGAAGGTAAGAAATGTTTATTTTATTGCATTTTAGTTGAGATTTGTCATTTGTTTTCTTTACTAAGCTCCCCCTTTGAGATAGGCTTAAGGTGCTAGTTTAATGTGTATTTGATTGATTTGGTTTATTCACTAACACAATACTAATCTCCCCTTATTGCAATCCTATGTTCACATCATTCGTATGCTCACTGAGAGAGAGAGTGGAAGAATATTTTAACTTTTTACTAATATGTAATATATCATCATGTGTAAGTTTAATGCAAAACATGTGTTTACTAGCTATGTGTGGAATGCATGTATGATCATAATTTTCAATATTGGAGTCAAGGGAAGAGGAAATAATAATCATGTTTTCATTTACCACATTATGACATGTAATAGGAGAGTTAGAAATATTTGAATTGTTTACATTTTTCATAGAATCATTTTGTTGAGATTGAAGTGTAAAAAAGCATGATATAATAATCTCATCCACTTTAGTTTGTGCATTAGAAAAAGGTGTAATATTTTTTAGAGATGCTTTTTTCAAATTGAAATGAGAAGGCTAAAGAATGTGCTTTTTGATGAACATCATGTATAATGTTACTTGAATTACACAAAGGTAAATTGATTTTATTGTTCTTGTATTTCTTTAATTTGAGTAAAGATGTAGTAAAATTAGTGGAAAGGCTAGAATCACTTTGAAACAAAGCACTACTAGCAAGGAGTTATTTTATCCTTATATTGTTCATTTGATTTTGAGAATGAAAGAAGAGAGGAGAAAGAGAAGAAGATGCATCTAATCTATCCTCATCAATACTTTCATTATCATGCTCATAGTAATCATCATATTCATCATTACAACAATAATCATCATCATAATTATAAATAAAATCATGGTCATTGTCATGTGATAATGTGCAATCTTAAAAATTTGTCCATTCATTTATATAATTATGAGAAAAGTTTAGGAATTAATCAACTGGGTGAGGGGAAAGAGGTTTCTTGGAAGTCATTTTATACTTACAAAAAAAATAATGTAAAAAATGTACAATAAGAAAACAATAGGGATAAGGTAATCCAATATAAATGTAGTTGAAATTATGTGAGATATTTAACCAATGTATAGGAAAAAATTAGAAATTTACTTGAAACCCCAAGGGAGTTTTTTTGGATGTATAAGGACCAAGTATGCAAATCTAGAGTTTTTGAAGGTTTTTTAGACAAAATTTAAAGTGTATTAAATAAATTAAACCATATTAGAGGACTAATTTGAATAAGTTAGGTTATGCAAAAAATTAGGGAAAAATAGAATTTATAAACCCTAATTTAGTGCACAAGAATGTAAAAGGTAAACCCTAGGGTAGAACTAGGGTTGTTAAACAATATTTAAAGTAAGTCAGGTTCACCAAATGTTTTAATTATTTAGGACTTAGTAGATGTATATCCTAGGTTCATAAAGGGGTAGGTACTAAGGGTAAGTATAAATAAATATTACAAATAGATATACTAAATTGATTTACCTGAAATATAAATACAATAATGGAATCCACTTATCTAGAATGAAACAAGAGTATCCAAATGATAGGAAGTCTAGAATAGGCTTGAGAATTAGTTTGAAATCCATTTTATAATTGGGGTTGAATAGTATCTTTGAATAATAACATAGTTAGAGGGATAGTAATGCATTGCATTAGTGTCTAAGGTACCGTGCTAGTGTCCTCCTATATATAGAAAGCTTGAGACTTCTAGAGATGTTGTCAGAGGGTTTTATGGAACTATATGTGTGTTCAAGATCATATAATTATTTGTCTATGTCACTATTTTACTAGTTATTCTCCAAAACCCTAATGAACACCTATACACATGAAACAATAATGGGATCAAATATAAAATGAATGGAAAATATGGATTGTGGGATATTACAATCACATGATACATAATCCCTATTATCCTAAAATTTCATACATTAACCCTATTGATAGGGGTCTCATATCATATGGTGAAATATGTGAAAGCGATGGTGAAACCAAGGTCAAATAGGCTAGGTAAAAATAGGATGAAAAATATATTGGGTTGATAGAATGAAATGGTAAATGAATAAGTAATAGGCTAAGAGGAGTGAAAGGAATGATAGTCATAATAAGAAAACTAGTGATAAAGTGGCACAACTAAAATGATACTTATAGACAATACACCATATCACTCAAGCATAGTATCACTCAAGGTAAATAATATTCATCAGGTCAAGAAGTTCATCTCCATCTGGTGTGGTGAGCTTATATGCTCCTGATCCATAATCTACAATAATGATGAAAGGCCTTATCTAATTTAGTTTGAATTTACCCTTATGTTTCTTCTTATCCATGGTATTCTTTTGGTTTTATTTAAGAAAAAGATCACCAGGTTCAAATGTTTTATGTTTGATGTTTTGATTGTAGTGGCCTTTGAGTCAGTTCTGATATGCCTAAATATTATTAAGCATAGCTGTGCATTTTTAATCAAGTAGGTGTAACTCTTATAGGCGAGCTACTCGATAGTTATGATCATCTAGGGCATGCTTGAAAGAGATGCATTGTGAAGGCAACTTAACCTCAATGAGAAGGATGTATTTTGTACCATAAATAAGTGAATATAGAGTGGCTCTTGTGGGGGTACAATGATTGGTATAGTATACCCAAAGGGCATGGAATAGTTGAAGGTGCCAATTATGATCAGCATCATTAATAGTCTTTTTGAGAATATTAATAATTGTTTGGTTGGATACCTCAACTTAACCATTACCATGAGGGTAATATGCCATATAAAAATGTTGCATGATGTTGTATTTAGCATATAACTAGTTTACATCCTTATTTTTGAATGATCCTTCATTATCAGATATAATTTCAAAAGGGATACCGTAGCAACAAATGAAATGGTTGAAGATGAACTTAGAAATTTGATTTCTAGTCATGTAACTGAGGGGTATGGCTTTAAATCACTTATTGAAATATTTGATGATGATAAGGATATGTTTTTAGCCATCAAATGAAGTGGGATTGATCTTCCTAATGAGGTCAAGGTCCCATGTAGCAAATGACCATGGTTTCAACATTGGTTTTAGAGTCTTGGCTAGGGCATGAATCATATTGGCATGCCATTAACATTTATTACACTTCTTTACATATGCAGCTGCATTTGTATCAATCATGGGCTAATAATAACTAGTACGCAAAAACTTTTTGGATAGGACTACCCTACTAGAGTGGGCTCATCATACTCCATGTACTTCTCATAACATTAGTGTATATTATATCAACGTTAAATAATGAAGCAGAGGTCCATCAAAACTATGGTAGTAAAGGGTTGATTTAAGTAGTGTATAATGAGTGGAGTGATGGATAAAGGCTTTGGTTTATTTTTGGGATAGGTCAGGTGGCATAACTTGGTCATGAAGATAGTTATAAAGGTCAAAATACTAGATACAATTAGGACCAACAATATCACAAATCATTACCACAGTTGAAGGTTCATGAGCTGGTGTGACCAAATTATTGACGAGGAATTGATACTCTCTAGTTTTGTCTATTTATCAAATTAGAGAGCCAATATTAGCCATGGCATCTACAATTTTATTACTAGCCCTTGGTATATGCTCAAACTAGATATCTGTAATTTATTATTTGAGAGTGTCAACCATGGCCTTATATAAAACTAGATTAATCTCTTTAGTCTGGAAATGGTCTGTGACCTGATTGATGATTAACTAAGAATCATCTTAAACCTTAAGATGAGATATGTTCCATCATACTGCCTATTGAAGCCCTGAAATAACTGCTTCATATTTGGCCATGTTGTTGGTACAATAAAAACTAATTCAAAAGGATTTAAGGATTAGATCCCCCTATGGTGTAATAAATAAGAGGCCTACCTTTGATCTATGTGTAGTAAATAATCCATCAAAATATAGCTTCTAATGCTACTCCTCAAGAGGTGTGTAAATGATGGTCATTATGGATTCATTAAGAAATTGGAATATGAGTGATGATCTATCTACAAGGGGTGCTTCAATAAGCTGATCTACAATGACATATCTCTTAATTGCCTTCTGATTGACATACTCTATGTCAAATTCACTAAGAAGCATGATCCACTTGGCCATTCTACCTTGTAAAGCTATTTTAGATAGTAGATACTTGTTGAGGATTTGGCACCTATTGCTAACCAACATGAATACGTTGTTGACTAAACATCAGTTGGTTTTGAATTGGCATGTTGGTATGTGAGGAAGAAGGTATGTTTTCTACTACCTGATGAGGTGGAACATTAGTTTCCCCTTCTTAAGGTGGAAATATGTTTGGCCTTTGCTATGTTGGTATATTCATTTGTGCCTGATGTTGTGAAATACTACCCATCACCTATTGAGGAGTAAGAGTCATCACAATATATTATTGAGACACAAAATTTTGTTGTTGTTGTTGTGTTATTTTTTGGCTACTTGATCTCATTGGTTGTATGCTTGAAGAAGTAGCTAGTTGAGGAGTAGAATTAGTTTGTTGAGGTTATGGTGTAGAAACTCTCATTCCTAGGTTGATAGATCCAATCATGGTATTTACTAAAGGCACATGTTGTTGACTAGTTGTTTATGTGTTAGTACCACTTGGATTTGGATTAGATGTTACTTGTGCATTATCCACTATATTTTTCTCATTATTCTACATATAAGTAGAAGACACTTCTTCAATAATTGGCATATGCGGTAAGTTATACCCTGAAGCATTTTGCATGAATAGGTTTACACCCTGATTTTCTTGACCAGTTAACTCTATCAAAACTCTTATTAAAGGAACTAAGTCAATAAGACGTTTATTAACCATGGTCATATGATTAAAGTTGCATGCTAGGTTTAAATAGGTTTGGTACACCATTTGCATTTGATTAAAGTGGTCTTCCATGTAGTTCTATCCTTTGTTAGGCATATTAAGAACCTGATACATCATTTGGACTAAAGTCAAAGGATTTCTACAAGAAGCCTGTTGACTATAAATGATATTGTGTGGCCTTTTTACTAGGCTTGGTAAATTTTCACAAGGAAAGTCTACCAAAAATTTATCTCCTACTTCTATGGCTCTAACCAAAATCTCATCTAGATGTCATTGAAATAAATAAGGATCCTACATGGAAGGTGCATTAACAAGGTATTTTATTGTTGAGGAAATGGTTCTACAATAGTGGGTAATGTAGTTACGTATTACTCAGTTTGTTATTGATCTTACTTGAAATATGGTGGTGTATTTATTAGGTAATGAGCCAATAGATCTAGGCTTTATGCCCTTATTTGATCATTTTGAGATGGATATGAATCGGTCTCATAAACAATAGTATCTACGTAAGGGTGTTTCACCATCTCCTCTTATGCAACCACATTACTAACCCCTAGATTATACATGAGTCTAATATGAGTGTAGGAAAACATGTTGGGATCCATAGTAAATATTTTGCTACAAATGGTCAAAGAGTTATACAAACTCTAAAAGGGTAATGCCTAAAAAGGATATTCAAACTTGGTCTAGACTTTGTCAAAAGAAATGGATATGTATATCCAAAAAGTTTATGTAAATATTTGTGACAAAATAAGCTAGCATTAAATACCTAATGTATCACATTTTACACAAAGATCATCAGGTAAATGGACTGAAAATTGAAATGCCAAACTCTAAGGTTGAAGTGTCTCAAATCAGTTTAATCTAGGAAAACAAAAGTTGTTAGGTCTTTTGGCTAAATGTGGCATCAAAATATAGGCTCAAATAAGGCATGTGCTAGGACTCTTAGCTAAATGGTGTCAAAATTATAATTTAAAAGTAGAGATGAGTTTTTAATCTAACAGATTTGAAACACTTCTAGCAAAGATGAGGGATTTGACTCTTGGATACAAACTCAATCAACTAGGTATGAAATATGAAACAAAAGGCACTTTGAAATATATTTATTTATTGAAAATAATGGCATAAAAATAGACTCTTATGATGAATAGGGTAGATGAAGGTGACAAACATAACTTTGATAGACAAAATATTCTCCAAATGTATACCGAAATTTAGCTTGACAAACATGAAAAACTTGGAACCTATGAAAAAGGTCTATGAAATAATGTTTGAAATGATTTGAGTAGTGTAAAAAAATTAAACTACTCAAAAGATGTGATAAAATGTTTGTTTCAAAAACATTCTAAGGCAAAGGTGGTTTCTCACAAATTTGGTAGTGTAACACTATCCTTTGTAAATGGTGCATATACTCTCAAAGTTTGACAAAAATATCTAAGTTAAAAAGTGTTGCACCCAAATAGTCTCAAGGTAAATGGAAATATGATAGTAACACCAAATGCTTATTTCATAGACTTAAAGTGAAAGCATTTATCAAAAAATGACTTAAGTCTAACAATGGTGATAAACATGATTAAAAGTCTATAAAATGGCCTTCAATTCAAATGAGAAATTTAACCCAAGTTAAAACAAGTTTAGTGTGTAAATGCCAAACCCAATTTGACACACCAACCCTTATAACTTACAAATATCCAATTTCAAATGTGAATTATCAATGAAGAAATTTAAATAATTTAGGCAAAAGGTCTAGAGTCAAAAATGGGTACCATAATTGTGCCAAAGTTGATGATATGACTCCAAGATTTTATGATGAATTTTGAACAAGGAAAAATGAAGATTTATGTGGGAAACATAATTCCTCTTGTTAAAATAAAATTTAGGACCATGTGTTTGGTTTGTATCATTTGTTAACACCAAGTTTTCACCCAAAACAAGACCTTAAACTAAGACAAAACCAACTAATTAGTCGCTCTAAATCTTAAACTGACAAGGTTGATTGGTATTGTTGGAATCCATCAATATATGTCATTTGAGAGGCTTTTAGTGTTCATACAAAAATAAAAATGCACATTATATAGTAGGATTTTTACACCCCCATTTTCTCAAATAAAAATAATGTGATATGGACCTTGAGGTGCACCGTACATCAACAACACTTCCATGGCAAGTGGGGATTTGTCTAAGATCTACAAAGTTTCAAACATCTAAGGTAATCAATTACAAAATGACTTTTATGTCATAATGCAAAATAAAAGCACATAATTAGGTATATATGGCTCTTGGCTTATTGTAAAAAGGTCTAGTCCTTTTTTCAACCACTACATCCTATTGTTTGCTCAATATAATGTGATGTCCAAAGTGCAGATACGTCCCATGTGCACTCCAACACTATAAAGTGGCTTAACCACTCAAACCTCTGATCCTAGTGGGAGCAATTTGAATTCAGTGTTGGGAGATGAAACCCCAGGTCAAATCTTCCCTAAGGAACTCACAGGAGGTGATAAAGTCCCCCTCACAAGCTAAATTGCATAAAAACAAATGACATAAAAAAGAAAGAATTTAGGGTCATTTTAGAGATCACCCAAACTATGATGAGTTTTCGGGGACTGCTCTAGATAACATTCTTTCTAGGCCTTGGACTAGGTTCAAATTATGATGAGATGGTGCCTTTGATCCTAAAATTTCCCTAAAGGGAATGAATGGGAGAGTATACACGCACATCTCTTTTTGCTAAAAAAAACAAATTTGTAAATAATTTGAATTGATGTTGATTTATTGCCCCAAATTTAAAATGTGTTATTAGGTTCATTTTAAGCCCAAATTCAATAATGTGGGATTAAGCATGTTCATTTTAAACCCAAATGAGAGTGTGTTTGGTTAGTCAAAAGCATGCAAACCAACTTTCAAACTAGTCTTTGACCTGTAACAATACAATTATAAGTGCCTACTTTGAATCACTTAAGAGTTTGAGCAAACAAGATTAAAAATTTCAACTCTCTATTGCAATCTTGCCATTACAAAATCAATCCCACTATTTTCCCTACAAAATCATAATTATAGACAATAAAATCATAGTTATAGGTTAAACCAGTCAGACAATATAATGTCACTATTTCAACTATGAAATCACTGCATGGATGAAAAAAATTTCTAATGTATAAAATCACTATTTACCAGATAGAGAACATAAAAAATGCAAAATCACTAATTTCTAGGATGAAATCACTATTAAGTGAAATCACTGTCCAAATAACAAAATCACTACTAAAAAGAGTGATATCACTACACAAAATAAAACTATCTCTACATCGAAGGATGATATCATTGTTGTGAATAACAAAATCACTACTCAAGTCCATGAAATCATAGTTATGTGAATAGTGATTTCATTTACATAAAATCATAACTGCATAATAGTGATATCACTCTAGAGAGCAAAACTGAGGTTATAGGAACAAAAATGTAGTTAGGAAAAAAATAAATTTAACTTAAAAATTTCAATCTTGTAGACCTACCACTCAAGATCCTACATGAAAGGGATTAGTAGGTTGCTTCGAGAGTATTTGTAACCAAAGTTTTAGAGAATGGTCCCTCTCAGCGTGCCATTGTGTGAACTAAGGATTCAATGATGAAGGGGAGATTAGTATCGTGTTAGTGGATAAATCAAATCAAAAGCACACTAAACTAACACCTTCATGCCTAGTTACTAGGGTGAGCTTAATAAAAAACAAATAAAAATCAAAACTTAAAATTAAGAAAAAATAAAAATCCTTCACCTTCCTTAGATGCTCTAAATGCTTATTGTAGTGGCTTACTCGGTTTGTTCTCATGAAGTTTGCATCAATGGAAGGTTGGCTACCTCCATCTCTCTTTGGCACCTTACTTGGTTTTGGCTTGGTTTGGCTCAATATTTTTTCATCATAACACTAATTTTCATGAGGCTTGGGAATTAATTCTGCATTATAAATTTGTAAAATCAAGCTTAAAATTCATGTGGCAAGGCCTCCTATTTATATATTTTTGCAAATGGCTAGAATCAACCTAAACTATCCATCTCAAGATTAAGATGTGTGGCTAAATATTGATCCAATTTTTAAATTAAAATTCATAAATAGGCTCATAAATTTTGGGATAGAAGGGAATTAACTAGGCATGGGAGAGCTTTAATGAGGCATGGGGTGGCTTGATTCAGATATTTGTGGCATTTATGGCCTATGGATGCCTTTCTAAGAAATGATGTCACCTGATGATGCAAATATTTAATATTCATTTATAAAATAAGTATTAAACAAGTTTCCATGAAATTATTAATTAGGACCTAATTTTTTTAATTATTTCTTAAGTATCACTAAGTATTTTATGCACAAATTACTCAAATTGATTAAAATGTCTTATTATTGGCCCAAAATTTGATTGGATTAGAATTAGAAGTTAATGTCAAATGTGTTGGATTAATTATTCCATGTAGGATTTTTCTAATACCAAATAACAAAGGCACATGTATTGTGTAAGAGATTTGACACAAAAGAGCAATCGAGAGCACCCAGGTGCAAAATTGGCATTTTGACTCGAAATGAATTGATCAAAGTTAGTTGACGCATAAAATGCATTATCCCATTTAGTGATACCTTTGTCAAAATAAGGACTTGAATATATCAATTTCAATTCATTTAATGTGTTCTAGTTTTTTTAGGCCAAATTATGTATTTGGGTAAGAATTGTTCAAAACCCTGGTTGGAGGTTATTGGTGGCCAGATTTAGGTGTCTATAATATGTAATTCTCCCTTAGGGAACATGCATAATAATTATGTATAGTATGTTAGAATGAATTTTGTGTAGGCCCTTCTTTGATTAATCATGTAAATTTAGGTGTGATTATTTAGTAATATGTAGAGTGATGAGATATATTATTAATTGATTTTATGTAATTATGTGCCAAAATAATATGTGTTAGATGCAAAATGCTTTGTGAGGCTCTCTCTATATAAATAAATTTAATTTGGATTTGAGATCATTATTCATTAGATAATAAGGTAAAAGAGAAAGATAAAATCATAAGAGGGGACTCAAGGAAGGGTAAGGACCTGAAACATGTTGAAAAAGTGACAATTGGACACTAGTGTTGAAGTGGACAATATTGTAATATGCTAGTGTCTAGGATTGTGCTAGTGTCCTGAGACCATAAAACTAAGAAAATATTGGGGTAAATAGGCCAAGGGGCCCCTATGACTAGGATATGATGACATAAGACCATTGAGGGTGCAATAAATAGGGAAAAATAAGTCATAAGAAAGATCAAAAGACCAAAATGATATGCAAACAAGAATTGCATCCATCATTAAGACCTTCCCATGAAAGAGCAATAAAAGAAATAGTAATTATGTTTTCTTGACCAGATTAGTGTGTGTATAGAGGTTTTTGTGCCTAAAAGAGTGTACCAACATATTATACAATTTTGATCATATCATCGATATAAATCCAATGACTACTAATTTGCACAAGGCTATGAATTTTATTTTTCCAAACTTACTGCATTGGTAGGAATGTTAAATTATTTAAGTATTGCAAGTTATGTTTTTTAGATCCTTTAACTTTTTAAATGAATATAACCCTAGATCCAAAGAAAACAACACCATATAAATAGTCCCAAATCGATGATTTGATACCACTTGTAATAAAATTACATAGATGTTCATAATAATGTGAAAGGATTTATGCCAAGAATGTTTATAAATAACATTAAAAGTGCAGAAATGAAAACAAGAAAGAAGGTAAGATACCTCTCAAGGTGCAAACCAAAATTTGAGACAATATTTTAAAGTGGGAAACCAAACATATCAGAGAAAAACCCATATGATATTATTAGAAGGCTTGAAACCAAAATCTCTAACAAGTACAAGATTGAATCAAGAGAACAAGAGAAGAAAAAAGAGAGCTTCAAGTTTCTTGTGAGAAAAAGAGTAGAGGAAGGGATATTTTATAGAGTTAGAGAAAGATAATGGGAATTACAAGGAATCATATTATTACCTTACAATCCCCCTATGTGTGTGCCACTTTTGTCTTAGTCCCTTACAAAGATAGGGAAGTGTGTGCCATGTCGGAAAAATAGAGTTACATGTAACTCTAAATCCAACAAGTAGATTATGAGGTGAACAACACCTCATAAACGTAGGAATAAAATTCATTTCCAAATATAATAAATTCACACATACCTAAGACTTAGGCTAATCCTATAAACTTAGGAAGGACCTAAATTAAGGTTAATTATCCAATATAATGGAATAATACATCAAGGAATTAAGATTTGACTAATCATATCCATAAAAATAATTGAGAAAATAGAATAATAATTGATAATAATGATTGAGACATTTCAAGGGGAAACCTCCACAAAAATATAATAAGAGAAGAATTCATAATATGATCATAAAATATTAACCACTACTTCTTATATATAATCTACTTAGCCATGGTTATTCCATAGGCCACCCATATTAAGAACATATAAAAATGCAATAAGATAATATAAAAGGTATGTAAGCCATAAGTCAACTACACATATCTATAGACACAATATAGGTTAAGGGCATAGAAAAATCAAACATTTTTTCCACCAATTTAGTAAATCATAGGTACAAAAAGTTACAATATCCAATTATGTAGGATTTAAAAAAATCATAATTTGGAAGTTAGTGCAAGACAATGTCAACATCATAAGACACAATCATTTGTAAACACTCCTACCTAGAACATGATTAATGCAAGTGTTAATCTCATCCTATTCAAATTATATGCTCATATTTCACACACAAGACCACTCAAACCTACACAGTCCAAACTAGATCTCAAAAATTCAAAATCTCATCAAGGTTTGACTATTCTTTAATTTCATATTTTCCTTACTTTGTTTAGCATATTTTAGTTTCACATTGCTTTAACTTATTCTTTTTTGGTATACATGAGTTCTATTGAAGATTGTTAGATATTTATATATATCTATCTTCATTGTGCAAATTATTTAGTTGATTGTGCATAAAATCAACTTTTAGCCAAAAGATAATTGGTGAACCTAATAAAATTAAATTATACCTAAGGTTTATACCATCCTTCCCCTTAGGGTTTGTTTTTATAGATTAATTTCAGATTTTGATTATAGGGTTTCATTTCCTTTGCTATGGTTTTGCTTGGTTAAAATTAATGAAATAAAAATAAATGATTTATTTTTATTTAAAACTATTTTTAAATTCATGAAATTTATATATGAAGAAAGGATAGATCAATATGTTATTCAAGCTTTGAAATATTTTTTCCTTCAAACTCCTAGTTTTATTGAGAAATGTATATATAAAAATGTAAAAAATTCAAATGTTGATTGTGATTGTATTTCTTCCACTTCTACATTTTGTGATAAGTGTTTAGCTTTCAAATCCATGAGAATTATTATTCTTATGGTTACTATTAATGATCAAATTATAAATTTGAACAAACCCATTAGAGACCCACCTAAGAGATTATTGGAGTTATGCATTTAGTAGGAAAATTACAATGAAAAGTGCATGATTTTTAATTGGATTCTATTTCATCTTGTTCTTGGCCAATTTTAATGTTATATTTGTTCAATTTTAAAAACCTCACAATTGAAAGGAAAGAACCACTTCAAAAAGCTTCTTATTGGAAGGAACCACTAAATAAAGTTTCTTATTGGAAAGAGCCACTCCATAAAGTTTCTTGTTAGAAGGAACCACTCTACATACAATGTTATTCATTCCCCTCACATAAATAGAGGAATGCTTATATAGATACATGAACCACCTACTTATAATAAATTCTATCACATAACTATGGCTATATACATTCCATAGCTTCTAAATTAAAACAACTACCATTTATTAATACATCACCTACCCATACCACAATTATTAAATGCATAGAATAATACATCAATACCTAACCGTATGTACACATATAATCTTATTAGTACACTAGTGAACTATATAATCTCACCTAACACATTTACACATATAATCGAATCAATACATCAATGGACTACATAATCTTACCTAACCACATTTGCATATAATCACATTAATTGATTAATGACCAATATAGTATTTATGTGTAATTTTAATATTAGCAAAGGTTTATAGAAATTCCCATTAGAACATGTTAAGGTTTATTTGTGTGAGTTCTATTACAAATTTAGACACTCAAACAGGGATATGGTAAGTCAATTCATCCATTTATTTCATACTTATTGGATATTCCTTTATATGTAGTTTGTTAACCTAGATCATACTTTGTTATATTTGAATATACATACTTGAACATAATAGGGAAATAAATATGCATGAAATTATGCATAAAACATTCAACAAAACCATCAGTTGATCTCCATATTCGTATCCCATAAATCATATGCTCTTTCCTTTTATAATTGTATAGTATTTATAGAGCTTCAAGGATGATTTGTTACTTCATAATCTTAACATTTCATTTTTATCCTGAAGGAGTATTTTCATCTTCTTATAGTCCTTTGATATAAAATCATATGCTAACATACATATAAAATATTATACATTACACACAATACTATACATCACACACATGTCACTTATACATACTTTATGATTTTACACTTTAAAATCTACTAAAAATACTTTTTTAGATTTAAATAATTATCTAGTCCAAAGATAAAGCCATAAGAAGTGTGTCAAAGTCTAGACTAACTGGAGTTGCTTGCATTGCACTAAGAATTTGATTTATAAAAATGATTGCAGTTATCACTTGAAGTGTTGTTTACTATTTTTCACCACTTACAAACTACTTAGCTACCATTTTGGGTTTTCAAATAAGTAGCATACCACTATATTTACCTTTGTAGGTTTTCAATATATTGGCATAACTAAGAAGCTACCCTTTCAAGTTATCAACCTTATTGGCCCCACTCTTAAAGATTATGGTCTTCCATAATTATATAATTTTCAAAATTTTCCAAAAATCTAGGTTCACAGTACCTAATAAAAATGTGGAGGCATTGGCAACATAGCTGGATTTGAATCAGATGATGAAGGTTGTGGTGCTACTAGAACCATTGTGAAAGATGTTACTACTATGTTAGATGCTCAAGGTTTTTACTATGATGGAGGTGATTAATGTATTTTTTTAACTAATTTATTGAGTTATATCACTTGTGTGAGATAGTTAAGAATAATTAATTTTGGTTCATTAATGATGGGTTAAATAGAGTCGTCAAGATGTGACAAATCCAACTTGAACTATCTCTAATCTGATATGATGTCTGATCCTAAAATAATCTTTACATCCTAGGTATATGAAAAATATTTTTAGAATCAAATGTAGAATTATCAATTTCCTTTTAATGAATATAAAATGGATTTATTATATTTTAAAACTAAAATGAGTGATTAAAAATTCAAACACAATTATGAATTCCAAAACTCCTATTTTGTGTTATTTTATAAATTTATAAATTGCTTAAGTGTCTCATTAATTCTTTCCCAAAAATTAAATTATAAAAGAAAACACAATAAACTAAAATGGAAAGTGACACAAATCTTGATAATGGAGTTTACCCTTTTATGGGCTACGTCTTTGGGTTCATGAAATAATGAACCAATCCATTAAAAAGATGCAAGTATTAACAATTTACAAACTTACATCAAAATGGCATTTAGACCTACAAATAATACTAAAATTTATCTATGTGAAGACTCTAATATGCTTAGCAAAACATCTTTCCTTCATCAACAATATCTGTACTTCATTTCCATGGACATGGCCATCGATTTCACATTAAGAGTGTATGAAAACTATTAAATCATGGGCATTATGAGAATGATGAGTGTCTCTAGTTTTATTTAAACTTGCACCTACTAAAACAAACATGCAAAGACCTTAAAACAACCTCCCATGGCCAAAGGCCTTACAAAATAGAAGAATATTACATTTAGTCTTAAGTCTATGTATCTAATTCCATTTCAAACTATTGCATAGATACACAAGTTTCAACCCCGAGCGGGATTGGTTAGGTGCCTATTATTTTGCACCATGAGTTAGAGGTTCAAATCCCTTATCCCTCTAATCATACCTAGTATATCTTTAAATATAACTTACATAATTGAAATAATAATCGATGGCTCTAGCCTAGTGACTAGGCCCTTATCATTTTACTCAGTAGGTTCTAAGTTTGATCCCCTTTCCATCATTTTAGTAATTTATAATGGGATAATAATCCCACATCTACCAAAGAAAAATATAACAAAGGCTTGAAATAGCCTTGAGACTGGTATGTAGTTCATGACTTTGGCCACATATCTCTATGTTTTGTTGGTGAAAATTTTATGCTAAGTTTGGAAGGCCCATGGGGTGCTTGGCATGTTGGTTAGTTGTGTTTTATGCAAGTTATATGGGATCTATACTTAACCTGAAGGCTTCAAGTTGATTGTGAGCTCAATCTCGAGAAATGTGGAATATAGTCTTGAGTCGGCTTAATAGCTCAGTCACAAGCTATGTGGATTTGTTTGAGCTAGAATGAACAAGTATCTCAAACTCACATTAACATTGGTGACTTGGATAAAATAAAAAGGTAATGGTGTTAGGCCACGTGGTGGCCTGAGGACCCACCATGTAGACTTTTTCAAAATTTCCATTTCATAGCTCCTTATCCTACCACTCATCAACATGATATGAACCAAAATAATATATGGTAAGCTATAGTGTAATTGGGAAAATTAAAATAATATATGGTAAACTATAGTGTAATATATGATATGCCTCAAACCACACAATAATGTCTAAGAATATTATGAAGGACATGTAAGAGTAAGTTCAAGTAATAGAGGGCATAGGTGAAAATCACCTTCCCCATATAATTGATCAAAAAAGTTAAGGTCCTTCATATATCTCTTCTCATATCTCGATGAGGTGGTCAAAACACTGGACAAAAATAGGGAACATCTCCAATGAGCATGGGTGTACTTAAAGAGAATTATTATTGAGGATAGAAAATACAAAAAGCTTTCTATATTCATCTATAAAGGCATGTTTCCAGAGCTTAAACTCATGCATACCTTAGACCTAAACCTTTACCAAACCTATGTTAGGAGTATGAGGGCCTTAATTAAAGAATGGTTGGAATTGGTGGAAACAATTATGGGACCTTTGGAAGAGAGCAGGGAAAGGATGTTGACCTACTTTAGGGAAACCAACCTCATTTTGTTATTCCACCTAGATGGCAACCTACTAGATAGAGGTAAGTTTGAAGTTTCCTTGGGTCACTTTAACTAGGTCAAGAAGAGTAAAGTGGAAAAACACAACAAAGTTAGGGTAAAGGTAGTTATAAAAGTCTCAACTCAGTCCACTACTAGCATTAGCTAGGTCTCAAAAGTGAAAGTGTCTTTGGAATACCCACTCCAAGTAAACCAACAACTGATAACACAATCATAAGTGATATTTTGGGAGCCACATATGAACCTAGGCAATCTAGATAGGGTGTTTGGCCTAGTGGAAATTGTGTTGGTGGCCAAAGAGGTTAAACCCAAACAAATGGGAAACAATTCTTCTACAACTCATGAATGTATCAATTGAGTGGGCCCACGGGCATCTTTTGGAAAGTGGGGAATCTTTTATTTGTTTTGAATATTTGTAGTTGTAACAACCTTGAGTGGACATCATGTCCAAGGATGGGAATCTCATGCTACTTAGAGGTTATCCCCATACTCTCTATAAAAGATAGATTGCAATCCCTTGTAATGGTCAACTATTTGTGTAAAGAATTAAAACTCTAATAGAATGATTTTATTTGTTTTAACTTGTTTTTATTCTCATGGAATATGGTCCATGTTTCCAAGTTTAAAGTGAATGTTTATACAAGATTAATGATTATGTGCTTATGTTATAGAGATGAATATGGTAGTTAGATTAGGCATTTGTTAATCTAACCTTTTTTATGTTATTTTCAATCTTTTGTGAAAAAAATATGCTTTATGTAATTTCAATTTTAAAGTGTTTCAAAAGTTGTGTGTCAATTTTTGCAAATATTTTGAGTGTTTACATTTTTTAGAGGACTTGTAAGTAAAATATTCATATCTTTGTCCCTATAGAATCTTTCCCACCAAGTGGCTAAAGTTTATGAAAATGCTGACTCGAGCACATAGTGGTATAATTGTGACTTGGCATCTTTCACTTCTTAGGCACTATAATTATTTAAATTATAAATACCCATTTTTTACTTGACCCTACTCCCTTTTTATGTTTATTTTAGAATCAAAACACTCTCCCTTATTTTATAAATGAATAAATCTTGGCATAGTAGCAATAATTAGTAAGGGTTTCTTCAGTTGGTAATGAATTCTAAGTGTAACCACACATACATTGAGCCTATAGTGGTAACAACTACTACTCCTTGAGCAGAACAAGGTTAAACTACTTGGTCCTTGGACTGAACTAGCATTAGTCCTAAAATTAATGAGGGGATATATTTATCCCATGAGTAGTCTCCCACTTTCCTCTTCTAAAACACTTAACCTCATGAGTGCCTTCAAATGTAAGGATCTTGGGGCTGAAAACACCTATATTAGTATTTATAGTGTTATTTAGGAAGAGTATTCCTCTGTCATTGACTAGCTTCACATGATATCCAAACTTAGTTATGATGTTCTAGTACAAGAATCTAAATGCATCTTTAGTACTTCAACTTGGTGACATAAAAATTTATACCCATTTTGTAAAGTAATCCATCACAGTAATTATATATATAGCATGACTACATTTTCTAGGTGGATTAATATGTCCACAAAAGTGATTCCACATTATTCAAATGGTTTGAATGTTAACATTGAATTAAAGGGAATTTTGTCTCTCTAGTTCAACATTCCTACTTATTGATAATTGTCAATGTTTTTTTAATTCTATGTGAATCTTGAAATAGAGTAGGCCACCAAAGATCACTTTATAACATCTTCCTTGTAGTATATTCTCTCATGAAGTGTGTATACACAATATTTTCAAACTTTTATCAATTATTGACGCTTTTTATCTTGTAAGAACCCATCGAGTCTCATCTCTCTAAGTGTACACCCTAAGGGGTGCACTAGGAAAGGGGTGGGTAGACCATTAGTGCTTCACAGGAATGTTGTCCCTTTTGACACTTGTTATCTACACACTTGTCTCTTGAAAACCATTCCCCTAAGCTTGTTCTTCTTTCTTGTGTACTCCAATAATTTTACACCTTATGCCCCCCTTTTCCTAACCTAAAACCTATTTCAAAATTTTACAGTACTAGTTCGACCTTTTACTCTTACTAATGAAATTCATTTAGGGTCTAGGTCAGCTCTTGGCCAACCTACCCTATGACCTAGTGGATTTTTGTCAATATCAGTACTAGGTCAACTAGGTCAACCCTATCAGATAAATTTTTTGGAAGGGATTAGGGTTAAATACACCTATATATACAAGATAATTTTAACATTATTTATATAATATAAGAAGAATTAAGAGCTATTGCACATTTGCTTATCCACCATATTACTTAAGGAACAAGCTTAGGGTTTCATACTTTCTTTAGAGATGCAAACCTTATCATGTGGAGAAGTATTTTAGATGCATTGTTATCCTTGTCATCCTTACATACCAAAAAAACCTCTTGAACATAACCTTGACCAAGGGAGAGATTGAGGCTTGATGGGTTTGTCTTCAAAGGTAAGCATTCCTAACTTTGTTCTTTCTTTATAAGAGTATACAGATATGCATTTATACTTCTCTTTCATGAATTATAATTCCATATACATTGACATGAGTATATGTATTATATACATATTTATTTATTTTGTTTATTACCTCCACTTTGTAACACAAGCCTTAGTGAGCACTATAATAGAGTTTATTTTACTTTTTATTAGTATAGTGAATATGAAAACATAGGGCTTAGTTAGGGTTATTACTTGATTTTGCTTGATTGGAGGCTTTAGAACCTTCCCTAGTGTTTTTGTTGTGATAAGAGATCACCTAATTGGGTTTAGTGGATCCACATATTGGTCATGTTCCCAATTATCTAATGTATCCTCGATTAGAAGTATAAGTATGATCTATCTTCTTCGAGTTAAGATCAATTTATAAACATGATGCATTTTTTATTACATACATTCTAGTGAACCTAATGTGAATCTAACCCTTACATGTTTTCTTTCACTTTTTTCATTTCTTTTATTTTATTTATTATTTTTATATATTTATGATACTAGGTCAATAGGGCTGATATAATTTCTAGCTTCTATGCACAGGTTTAACACATAGTCATATCAAGATGACTCTATTTTTTATGTGCATGTTTTCATTAGATATAGGCTACTAGGTCAAACAAGTTGATACAATCATCATACATGCTTCAAAAAAATATACTAGGTTGACCAGGCTAACATAATATTCTAAACAACTTCTAAAAAATATACTAGGTCGACCAAGCTAGTATAATAATCTTCACAGGGTTTAGAAAATAGGAACTACACAGTTGACATCATTGGAAAAATTTACCAGTAACATTCAAGGCACTTAAACAATAATCTCACATTCCTCTACATCTTTCAACCCACCAAGGGTCCTTTCTCTCTTTTTCTTTCATTTCAATTATTCCTTAAAGTTATATTTTGCATAGTTTATAGTCTTTAAAACTACCCTCATACAATAAACTAGGTCGACCTGGTTGACCTAGTTCTATATTCTATATTCTATCTAAAAGATTAGGCTAACCCTATTGAAATAGTTCTTAAAGACCATTGATTCAACAATACAAAATCAACACTATCGACTGTGTACTGTAATGTTTGCATATACTATCATCTAAACCAACACTATACTATGTTTTAAATTATAATTAATAATTATATGCTAGTAATTACTTCACACTATCACTTTTTGTTATTTTCATGCTTAGATTAGATCACATAGTCTAATTAGGTGGTTTTTTAATATATCATTTAGTTGCATTATTTTTCTCTTTCTTACACACACTACCAAATAACATAATTTCAAAACATATTTAAACATTTGTCTACCTATGGCCTACCTACTTAGATTTCATCACCAAGGGCAAGCCAACTTGGTTTTTTGGCCAAGTATAAACATGTGGTTAATGGTATATATTGGAAAAGCACTTGATACCCTTATTACTACAAGATTATGAAGTGAGGGGGTAGTCCCCAATACCATGCCAGTACCATTGCCAAAATAGATCCCTTTTAGCCTAAACATATTGAAACCATCTATAGATTAATTTCTAGTTCCCTAATTTTAGAAAACTTACCTATCACACTTAAAATAACACTTTATAATAATCTAACAACATTCATGAGGACCAATTAATTAGCATTTATTATTAGTTGATTTCTTTCTCTTTGCTCATTGTATGTTGTATTGCAAAAACTTGCATTGGCCAACATTAGTACAAGGTTTTGTGATGTGTGCCTCAATTAGATCATCCTCATTGACCCAATTGATTGTGTGTTTACTTCCATTTCTTCCTCTCAAGTACATTGCAAAAATTTTCTTATTTTTAGTACACTATCATTCTATTCAAGACAATCTCTTACAAACTATCTGTTTCCCTACTTGTAGTACTGAGTTGACCTGATCGACCCAGTATTCCGTTTTGCCCCTCAAGATATAATACTAAGTTGACCCTGTCAACTGAGTATCCTTATCAATATATTTTTTTATCTCAAGTTATAGTACTAGGTCAAATTTTTGGCTCTATATCCTTGATAGACTGCTTTTCATACCCTATTTCTAGTTCTAGGTGGACCAAGTCAATTTTATACTCTTATTTGTTCATTCTTGTCTCTTTGCTTTTGCAACTCTATCTAGTATTATTTTATAATGATGACATATTTTCAGCCTTCACTTAGTCAATAAAACTGCATAATCAAGGATTTAGATCATAAACTCACTTGTTTTATTACTTCAAATGAAAATATTCACTTTCTTCCTTCATCTCTTCTTAATCCAAACCCAATCACTACACAATGTAATGTAGTTGAGGTCTTTCATCCTAGTCCTCCTCTAAAGACAAATGTTAGAAATCCTCCACCCAATACCCTTCCTCCCACCAACACTAATAATCCCCCTCCTAACAACACTAATACCCCACCTTCAAATACTAATGCACAAATCGACACAACTCAAATTCTTGCACAAATAGTTCAACAAACGAACATCATGCAAATAACTAATTATTACCAAATAATGCAAATATAGCAACATTTATTACACATGATATTCAAACACATCAATTCATCATGTCTCAACCAAATCAAAATTTTATCCTTCCTCCTTTTAGCGATGTCAATGGGAATATCATCCCTCAAACTACTTTGAATAGCAAAATGCTTCAACATCTTCAAAATGAACCTTTAGCCCCATTCATTGCATCCATAAATATTGGAAAATTTTCTCCATCTATCAAATATAATGGCACTAAGGACCCTACTATATTTCTTAAGTCTTTTGGTAATATCTATAAGGAATGGGTCCAAACTAACACCTTTTCTACCACTAAGATCTTAACCAAAACCTTTATTGGTGATGCACTTGAATAGTACAACCAACTTCTTATACATTCCATATTATAACTAGAGGATTTAGTCAATGTTCTAGTGAATAAATTCCAACATGATGACCTTCCTAAAAATTATCTTAGCCATTTCATCAATGCCAAGCAACTTCCTAATGAATCTGCTCACATTTTCGTTAAATAATGGAAGTCTCTAGCTCACAAAATGGACCATAACCTGATTATAATAATCTTTTAGAACTATTTATTACTGCCCTTAAATCTCCCCTTCAATATAAAGTTTGAATATTTTCCCATGAAACTTTAGAAGAATCTTTAAACCAAGTAAAAATGCAATACTTTCTTATGACTCAATTTGAAACACCTCAAATAACTACTAAAGAACCTTTCCAATCATTTTCTCATAACATTGATTCATCCAAGCCTCCTCAACCTCAAAATAGATCATCCAATTCAACCAATTTTAACCCAAGCCACCCTCATTGCCACCTTCTAAACCCATGAGCTTTGATCCTTCCAACTCTCCTCCAAAATGCTACAATCCTAATAAATTTTTTTGGTGGCATGATACTATAGCTCATTCTCATGAGTATTGTCATGATATTCACTGATTTATTCTTTCTTCCTTTTTCAGTCCACACTTTAATCTTGATACTCTCATAAAAAATGTTATCAAAACTATCTTCAATCCTCTAAAATTCAATCTAAAGAATCTCAATCACATCAACATCAACTACCTAATGAACAAAAACAATTATCCCATATCTATACCTTGTCCACTAATGTTGTTCAAACCATAGTTGATCCTTCTTCCTACACCAATAAGGAAAGGATAGATAACATGAACAACTTTAAACATATCATTTCATCCATTAAACCTCAACATCTTAGGTCATATGAACCAAAGGGGTACCTAGTTCAAATTCATACTTCAAAGTATATCATACATTGTCCTCCTTTACCTCCTTTACCTCTTTATACCTCTCCTACACATCCTATATCACATTCAACATCCTTAAAATCCAACAAACCAACACATTTAGCTATCTCCAAATGCACCTACCAAGCTAATGCACATCATTTTAATGGTTCAATGTTACCTCACTCCACCTCACATGTTGGGGTATCTTGCAATACTCATCAACATGTCCTTGCAGACCTTGGGGCATCTTGTGATGCCCCTCCCTATGTCCAATTACCTATTGGGGCATCTTATGATGTCCAATATTATTCTATAATACATAATAAAAAAATTCAAATTTAATAAACTTTTTGAGACTTATAAGCTTGTATTTCACATGTTCATCTTTGATATAGACGTTAAAATAGATATTTTATGTTATTTTTATCTCACATTTCTTTATTTTTGTGCACTTTACTTATTTTAGTCACACTTTACTATCATCATTATCACCTTTGGGTTCTCTGGTTTTCTTACACATTTCATTTGGCATTTGTTTTCATTTTTTTTCTTATATATCTCTTTCATTTTTATCTTTTATGCCATTCTTTGCCTTAGTAACTTTATGATTATTTTTTAAAACCTGGTGCTACCCCTCTAAGAATCTTGATGTTCATTTTCTCTAGAAACTAACTCTCCCTCATATATGGTGGGGTATATGGAAAGAAACAATAGAATATTCAGAAGTAAAGAACTTCCAGGATGGGTGCTTGGTCAAAATATCATTAGAGCCATCAAAGAGAATTTTAAATCACAGAGGAATCCTAATCAAACCTTCCAATTTGATAGTCCTTTACGATCTGAAAGGCCTAATTTGAAAATTGATAATCCAAGATCGATCATAAAATGGAATGTACCTCCTAATGGATGGATCAAAGGGAACTTTGATGGAGTAGCTAAAGGAAATCCAGGAAGAGCGGGATGTGGAGGGGTATTGAGAGATCATGTGGGAAATGTAATTGATGCTATTGTTGTCCCAATTGGTAAGTTGAATAGTCATATTGTTGAAGCTACTGCAGCCCTCTATACCATTAAATTAGCTATTGATTTGGGATTTTCCAAATTATGGTTGGAAGGTGATTCTTTGAATATTATAAACATCCTAAATAATAAAAATTCAATTTCATGGTCTATTGAGGCTACGGTTATGGAAATCAAAGCCTTAATTCAAAAATTTGAAAAAATGGCCATATCCCATACATATCGAGAGGCCAATGGGGTCGCTGACTGGATAGCTAATCATGCTATTCAAATGGGGCATAAGGTGATGTGGCTTGATGCATTAAATAAGTACGTTGATCTCAAAGCACTTATTAATTATGATGCCATTCATTCTAAAGTGGGAAAGATTTACTTGGATTAGCAATTTAATGATTTGGTGGAGTGGCCTTACGGTGGATAGATTACCTTCCCTGAGCAGGTACATTCATGAGAATGTAATGTGGTTACTGCATGTGTCATCATATAGGTGAATTCCATTTCAAGTAACAAATAATTGGTTCCATTTCAACCCTTCTGCCTTCAATGTTTGGGTGCTTATGGTCTTTTGTTTGCTTTGCAATATGAAGGGTGAACCGTGGAAGCAAGATCCCAAAAAATGTGAAGACTAGAAGGCTAGCCAGGACGTATGGAAGATTCTTCAGAAAGGAAAGGTGGTCAGTTATCTGGAGCGTTTGCATGGATTTAAACCCCACATCACTACTGCCTTCTTTAAAAATTGGGTTGATGACAGAGTAACTCTCCGCAGAGTCACTGTGAAGCTTACTGAGGATTTCATTGCTAAGGTCACAGGGCTTGGGTGGTATTAATTTCTCAAAATAGACCAGAATATCTAATGCGGCCTACAAAAAATTTCCAAAGACAGATGCAGAGGAGAAGCAACTGGAAAAGAATGGAGACTTCTTTGATTTGGAACAGATAAAAGGAATTTGGAGAGATGTGTTATGCTGCATCCATGAGTACTTTATCTTTGATGGTAGAAATAAAAGAGTTCACAAATTTTATTTTATTTTTCTTAACTATTTCAGGCACAAGGATAGAATTTCTTTCCCTTTCTATTTGCATTTTTTGTTGCTTCAAAGCTTGTTTGCCCATAGGAAGAAGGAATCTCATCCCATTTTACATGAAGGCCTGATACTTATCATAGAGGGTTTTTGTAAAAATAATTATATAGCTTCGACTCCTTATTCTAACAAAAATAAGGATTCTCAGTCCAAAAAGTGTAAAAAGGATGAAAAAGTTAAAGGGATAGAAAAGGCAAAACCAAAACCCTCTAGTTCTAAAAAACAAATTATTGAAGAGGATTTTGAGTCAGAAAGTACTGAAAGTTCTGCGAAGGATGTCCTAGAGGAAGAGGAAGGGATGGATGTTGGGGAGTTTAATTCCAATTTGGAAGGATATCTAGAAATTAAAGGAAAAATTGAGAAAGGGAATGAAGGGGATACAACTGAGGGAAACTCAGAACATAGCAATTCTAATAATGAGGATAATCAAAATTTTTTAGGGGGAGGTGTTAAAGATAAAAATATTTTAATTGATGCTCCAGTTTCTATGAGAGAGGAGGAACATATGGTTTTGGTTTCTACACCTGCTATGGAGATTGGGGAACAAGAAAAGGAGGACCCTGTTCAGCATGAAGACCCTATTGAGACTAAAGAGGAAGAGTTGATGGAAAGGGAGGAACAAATTGAAAAGGTTGATTCCCCTCAACATGAGAATTCAGAAGACATTTGTGACTCTCGGTAGAGGGACACTAAGCTTTCCTTCTTGCATTCTACCAAATTCAAAGCTGATTCTATTCTCCAAGTTGATTTGTGGATCTATAATGAAATAATGGGGCTAAAGAAGAAAGTGGAAATAATGCAACACAATCAAGATGTTGATCGGACCAAAATCAACCATTTGGAGATGCAAATGAGAGATATCCCAAATAAACTTAAAGATTATGAGAATAATCCTAGAATGCTCATCAAGGAAAGTAGAACTGAGATGGAGTAGGTAACATCAAGCATATGTGCTGTTGTAGCTAGCCTTGGAAAAAGAGAAAATGAAGAAATAATATCCTTAGAGGGTCCAAGTAAGAGGACCAGGTAGAGTTCGAGGAAGAAAGCCTTGCAAGATGCTGCTACTTTGGCTGCGATCTCCATACAGGATACTGCTATGATTGGAAAGGAGGCTATTAAGATGATCCTAGAATTGCAATAGAAGACTAGGGTCTTCTTTGTTGATTTTGTTCCTGTTCAGGTCCTTATTGCTATATTTTTTTATCTAGTTCTTGTTTTTGATCATGTTACTTGGTTCTTAGTCTTAAACTTATTTTGAGTTTCCAAGTCTCTGTAAAACCTGGGTACTTTTATTGGTTTATGTTTGTGGTTTTAGGTCCCTATAAAACCTGATTTTGATGTTGATTTAGGAATGCTCTTCTTGGTGGATGTAAATGTTTTATCTTTTTATTTCTTGTTAAAGGGTTTTGGGGTCCCTTCAAAACCTGCTTTTACCTTAATCTAAAACTTTATGATTATTTTTGTCCATTATTTAACATTCACCTCATTGGTGTTCACCTTATGAGTTACAATATAAGACCATGGATAGGACCTATAATTTCTCATAAATTACCACATTAAAACATATTTCCACTTTTTGGAATGACTATTAAATTCATTTGTGGTTGTTATATATCCTTTGTAAGTTATCATGGATTCTCTTATGACATGACTATCATAAACATA
Organism: Torreya grandis; assembly: GCA_037957365.1. Taxonomy (NCBI): domain Eukaryota; kingdom Viridiplantae; phylum Streptophyta; class Pinopsida; order Cupressales; family Taxaceae; genus Torreya; species Torreya grandis. The sequence continues at coordinate 710,233 of JARHVA010000538.1, read as the reverse complement.
GCCCCATCCCTTTCATAACACTATTTCACCTTCTTGTGATTAGCTTCAAGCATATTCATCATTGTATCACTTATTAAATAGACATATCTCTTATGATCCCCATATTTTCCTTATTTCCTTTTATTTGAGGCTCACATCGGTCAAATTTGAGATTACACACTTAATTTTGGGAAATTTTAGGATTCTTTAGATAACTTGGTCTTTAGGACCTTTTCTCTAGTGATCAAGTGTAAGTTCTCTTGTGTTTGTCACCTATTTCACTCATGTTTGGTTCTATAAATCCATATGGAGGAGAAGCAATAGGAAAAACCAAAACAATTTAAAATCCAAATCATAAAATACAAACAAAAGGAAATGAGTGAAAGGCAAAAACAATATTAAAAGTTAGATCACAAAAAAATATGTGATCTATATTTGGCACATCTCTTATCTTAATTGAAGATCAAATTACACAATTAACCTCATGATAGATTTGAGGTCCATTGGGGTGAAGTAAGCCAGTATACTAGGATAGGAGGTCCCATTATATCATATATTATCGACTATGATCTACTTTCTCATAAAACTACCTATTATGTCCAAATCTTGCACCCTAGAAGAGAGTGTTCAATCATCTTCTATATTTGGGAAACATTGGAACATTTCTAGGCATGTGGGTATACCTATAGGGGAAATGAACCTCGATATTTAAAGGGGCTAGCTCCTTGAATGTATCTTTACAAAATAACCTATGTCTAAACTAGCTTGATTGAAGGGAAAAGATTTAGAAATTGCCTAAAGAAAACCTATTCTAAGAATGGTGATGCACCAAGATTATCTTCCACATGAATACCATACCCTAGTGCATGATACAAAAAAATACATAGACTATTTCCAAGCTCTAAAGATTTTAACACAAATAGTTTAGTATAGAGGCAAGATGTATGAAATGACACAAGGTAAATGAACTGAAAGACAACCTATACATTCCAAGAATAGTTATACACATGTAATAATTTAACACACTTGGATGCACTCTATATGACCTATTAGACCCAGAACCCTTTCTCAAACATGAAGGACAAAGGATAGAAGGATGAGAACCATCACTTGTTGTCACTATACATCACTTACACCCTTAGGCAATTGCTTAGAACTTCAAAGAAAATAGACTTTTACTAATTCATAACGGTAGGATATCATTCTAGTAGGGCTTCACCATACTCTATGTGGTCTCTTCTTACACTAGCCCAAGGGCTATTTATATAGCAAGGAGGAAGTGGGAGGAGGAACCCTTTGGTGCCAAGAGAAGGAATCAATTTGTTAGAAGTCTCCACCTTCAGCTGTAACCATCTTTTCAAATAATGATCATTCAGGCCATTTGATTGATCCATATCACCTCCCTTGATAACTCTTGTCCTGATCTCTCAAAGATGCTTCTCCAATGATTGCACTAACATAAATAGATGTCTTTGAGTTGAGTGATGGCATCAATTGATTAAGAAAATGAGAGTCCACTTGATACAAATTTATATTGATGCCTAACATATTCTCATTAGATTGGTGAGGTGTGTAATGACACAGAGAAGAGTCACTTTCATTCTGTTTAGCCTTGGAGAGGCATTGCTTGGATCCTATGTGAAAGCCTTCATGGCATTTTATAGAACCCTTTGAAAAATTATTTCAGCAAGATCCTTAGCCTTTTGATCCTTTTAATTGGACATCACAAAATGACATGGATCGTGACCTGATAAATGGTGAGATGAACCCTCTGATGGGATTTGGTAGATAAAGAATGTGAGACCTTCGATCTGCTTTAGATGAGTAAGTTGGGTTCGTAAGCCTGAGTTGCTTTTAATTATAAAACTTTATAAGTTAAGTAATTTGGAAAGCCTGATCAGGTCTTTATTAGATGAATAACCATGAGCCTTCAAATCTATATGAGAGATTAAATGAGGACCATCAATCTACCTAGGACCCATTGTTTTGAATGCCAATAGCTAGTCCATGAACCTGAAGTTGATAGCCATGAAACTATCACTCTACTAGGATCATTCCTTTGGAAATTTTCCCTATGGACCCTTCTTCTTTTCCCCTTTGAAACCATCCTTCTATAGACTTTCTGAACTACAAACTTTTTGAAACCATATTTCTATGGAATTTTTGAAACCATCCTTCTACGAACTTTTTGGATTGCTCAAACATGCCCTTTCTATGGACTTTCCAAAACCATCTTTCTATGGACTCTACAGGTGTCCCTTTTCTTTAAAACCATATTTTTATGGACTTCTACAAGTATCCCTTTTCTTTGAAACCATCTTTCTATGAACTTTTGCAAGTGTCTTTCTATGGACTTTATAAAAGTGTCCCTTTGGATTGCTCAAACATGCCCTTCAACAATATTGAAATGTCCCTTTGGAAAGCTTGTCTAGAGAAAAATAACCTTCAAACTTTTTGAAAGTGTCCCTTTGAAATTTTTTTGAAGGGCACTTTTGAAGAAAAAGACCCTTCAGATTTTTTCAGAAGGACACCTTTGTGAGAAAAAGACCCTTCAGAATTTTTGTAATGTATCCTTCATAAATATTCCAAGTGTCCCTTTGCTTGAGAAATGGTCCTTAAAATTTTTTGCAAGTGACCAATTTTTAAGAAAAGACCCTTCAAAAATGTTGCAAATGTCCCTTCAAAAAGATTGTTTGAGACAAAAAGTCTGAAACAATTGTTTTCAGAAAAGTTGCAAAGGGGGAATTTTTTTTGGAAAAGTTGTAGAGGATTAATTCTTTCAGACTTTTTGTCCAAAACAAAATTTTTGAAAGCATTCCTTTAGACTTTTTGTTTTGGACAAAAAGTCTAAAAGAATTCCTTTGAGACTTGGGACAAAAAAAACCTAAAGAAAATTTTGTCAAAAGAAATAACACATTAGGAATGCTGACCGAAAAGGGCTTTTGAAGGGAAAAATATTTGATATTTTTTTCCAAGAGAAATAAACAAACAAAATGTTGCACTTAGCCAAAATAAAAGATGCAAAACCTAGGAGTGAAAATTGGCTAATAGTACCCAATCTTTGTAGTAGATTGATGACTCTATAAAGGGTCCTAAGGAACAAGGAACACATTGTGGGAAGATAGGTACATTTTAATTTTCATGCATGTAGCCTTCGTGGGTTGATCTATGTACTTCACTTGTTAGTTCAAGCTTTGTATTCATTAGTCAACATGTCCTATGTCCTTGGTGTTGGTAGTTATTAGCCTTTCTCACTTGCTTAGTGTGTCTCATTCTTGCTAAGGATGTTCACATAACCCATGTGGTGCCTCATATTCCTTATTTACATCACATTTTCTTTATATTCCCCTTATTGGATATTGATTTTATTTGATCACATCTACATTATTATGCCTCTTGGTTTATAGTTTGTGAGCATTTTAAGACCATGGATAGGACCAAGCCTTCCTCACAAACACACTTACACCATTTGCTTACCACACCATCTCATTATCATAACTAGTCATGTCATTAGGTGGTTGTATTTTCTTACATTGCATCCTAGAACAAGCACTAAGTTTGAGTTTTCATCCTTTAGAGATTTTAATTTTCATTTATCCATCATGGTATTTTTTTATTTCTTTGGACTTAACTTATCTTACATATGAAATTTGGAATTCTTACATATTTCTATTTATTTATGAATTCTTCATGTTTGTCTTCCATCTTGACTTACATCTCATTTTCAGTCATTCATATTTTTCTTTATGTTTAATTCAACATGCTTATCTTACATGGGTTTACTTGTCACTTACATATCTTTGTTAAAGTTTTCTTGCATTGATATTTTATTTATCATTTAGGTTTTACATAATTCCTAACATGATTTAGTATGTTATACATTTCTTTTTTCCATTTATGTTTTAAATGCTTTCCAACATGATTTAGTATGTTCTACATTCTTTTTTTCCATTTATATTCTACATAATTTCCAATGTGATTTAGTGTGTTCTATAATCATTTATCATTCATTTAAAATCATTTGTCACTCATTTGACTTCACTATTATAACCTTGCCTTAACAATCCTAATTTGCCAATTTTCCTAAGTACCTCATACCTTTATCTTTACTAACTCTTTTCTAAACCATAAAAAGTTTTGGAATCATGCCATCATAAATAATATTTTCCACTACTATATGCCTATATTGCAAAAAATTGTTTTTTTTCTCACTCTTTTTTTCACTAATCTCTATAGGTTCACCTAATGTTCCTCATATTGGATGCCTTCACATATTTTGTAATATCCTTATTTATCTACAATAATAAGGTAAGTAAAGGTATGTGTTTTTCAATTCTATCCTTTTATTTATCTTATTTTCTCCTTGCTATATTTTACTTAGCATCAACATTATGTGTCATCATTTTCTATTCCTAAAGCACCATCCCATGTTGAACTTACGTGACACACGATGAGATATGAGTGGAGCATATGTATACACATAATATTTTCAAAATTTTATGAATTATTAATGATCTCTATCTTTTAGGAACCCATCAAGTCTCAATCTCTTTGAGTGCACTGGGAAAGGGGTGGGTACACCATTGGTGCTTCACAAGATTGTTTTCCCTTTTACCACTTGTTATCTACACACTTGTCTCCTAAAAACCATTCCCCTAAGATTGTTATTTATCTTTTATACTCCTCTAGTCATTTCCCACATTTTATCCCCATTTTCCTAACCTAAAACCCCTTTTGATAGTTTACAGTACTAGGTCAACCTTGTAATCTTAATTTTGAAATTCATACTCTTTTCTGACCTAGCCCATGAATTAGTGAATTTATGTCAATATCAGTAACAGGTTGACTAGGTCGACCTTATTGGCCAAATTTTTTGGAAAGGCTTAGGGTTAAATCTACCTACATATACAAGATCATTTCACCATTATTTATATAAGAGGATAAGAAGTAAGAGTTATTGTGCATCTACTTATCCACCATTGTACGTGAAGAGCAAGTTTAGGGTTCCATACTTTATTTGGAGATACAGATCCTTTCTTATGGAGAAGTACTTTAGATGCATTGATAGGTTGTGTAGCCTAAATTTGATTTATCCTTGTCATCCTTACATACCAAAATAACCTCTTGTGAAACACCTTGGCCAAGAGAGAGATTGAGGCTCAGCGGGTTCATCTTCAAAGGTAAGTATTCCTAAATTTATTCCTCCTTTGTAAGAGTAGATAGATATACATTTATACTTATCTTCCATGCATTAGAATTCTGTATACATTGACATGAGTATATATCTTCTATGCATGTTTACTTTTTTTATTTATTACCCCCACTTTGTGTCACAAGCTTTGGTGAGCACTAGATTATAATTTCTTTACTTGTTATTAGTATAGTGAATATGAAAACATAATGTTTAGTTAGGGTTATTACTTGATTATGCTTGACTAGAGGCTTTGGAACACTACCTATTATTATTTTTATGATGAGAGATCCGCTAATTAGGTCTAGCGAATCCACATATTAGTCATGTTCCTGATTATCTAATGTATTCCCAATTAGAAGAGTAATTATGATCTATCTTCTCTGAGTTAGGATTGATTTATAGACATGATGCATTTTCGATTGCATATAACATTTCCTCCCACAAATCCTTGATGTGATTCTTATATAAACTTAGACCTCTCATGATCTAGGCCTACTCTGTGCAACTAATCATCCTTACCAATCTTATAAATAATCTCATTGATAATACTAAATGGAAATTCTATTGCGACCAAATGTTTTTTTTCCTTTTTCAATAAAGTGCACAGGAAAAACCCCTTGTTCTATAAAGTTATCTATGAACAACACATTCTCTTAGATCAAGGATAATTGAATAAATGAGCATCTAGTGATTCATCCTATAATTATTTAAGTTCATAGCCATTCCTTATATGACTAAGATGATCCAGCCTCACATTTTCTCTTCTTGTCTTCACATTGATCTTAAATTGAAATTCTTTAAATAATGTTAACCACCTAGATATACGTCTTCCTTGTATGGGCTTATTCACTAAATATCATAGATTCTTGTGATCTATAAATAATTTTAAAAGTGTATCCAAAAGATAATACCTCAATTTATATAGTACAAACACCATAGCCATATCTTCTTGATCTACGGTGGCATAATTATTCTCATCCATTGAAAGCTTTAGGATTGTGAAGTGGATAGGTTGATTCAATCCCCCATCTCTATGTTGAGCCAACATAAATAATTATTTAAGCTTATACATGGACATGAAAGGGATAAATCCAATACAAAAATACCATTATTGGTGTTGTTTCTAATATCTACTTCAAATCTATGAAGTCTTATTGATATTTTTTGTCCATTCAAACCTTGTATCCTTGTGCTTTAGTCTCTCCAATGGATTAGATATAATTTCATAGCCATGATGAACTTAAAATAATTCCCAATGTGTCCTATGAATGATCCTACTTGAAATGAACTTATAGGAGGTGGCAAACTCACAATTATTGTAATTTTGGATTGGTCAACTAGATTACCATTATTACATACTATATGTTCAAATAGAACACCAAATGGTATAAATAACAAACACTTATTCAAATTAATATATTTTCATAGAGATGGAAATCTTTATAACATAAGATGAAATTTGGAAAGGTGATCTTTGAATAAATAAAACACAACCCAATAATCTAGGTAAACCTATAGGAAATCATGTATGAAGTTATTGAACTTAGTGACTACAACTTTAGAGAAAATAACATGAGAGGTTTTAAGGCCAAAAGGCATTACCTTGTATGCAAATGGCCTCCATTCTATCACAAAATTATTATTTATCTAATATTATTTTGCAATCAAAATCTAGTAGTAACCCATAAATCCATCTATGAATGAGTATAACTCTTGTCATGTGACCAAATCAATAAATTCATCTATGAAAGGAATTGGAAATGGGTCATTTACATAGGCATCATTAAATGCCTATAGTCACCACATTTTTATTTATCCTAAATTTTTGGTTTGTACCACCATCAGAGATTTCCAATCTATTTTTTCTACTAGATAGATGATCCCTACTTCCTGCATTATGTCAATCTTGGCCTTGACTATGAGTTTCATATTAGGATTTGTTGTGTATGGCAAATTCCTGATAGGCCTTGCACACTCCTTTAGTTATATGTGCATATTTCCTAATGATGGGTCAACACATTTTACTTTGGAAAATTTGTGTGGAATACATCTTTATAATCTCATAATAATTGAACTCCCTCTAAAATTTGTTATTATGTCTAGTAATCACCTATGGTCACTAGCTTTGGTATAAAGTATGTACCAATTTTTTTCACTAATTTCCACACTGATTGTTAGCATGGCATAAACCAAATAAAAATATCCATATTAATAGGATTAAATTATATAATGTTATGGGAAAACCAAGATTATAGGTGCACTCTATGGTGTGTGGATAACTAGTTGATTGGATGATGATAGTGGCACATAATTTTATGAAAAAGGTTTTGAATACTAGGATAGAAACCAAGGCCATTAGATGTAAATTATATTAGGGGAATAAAATGATGCCATACCATGTGGAATTCACCAATACTAATATCTCTATAGGGAAAGGGAAGTAGTCTACTGATATGTTTTCGAGTGAAATCATAGTATGGTTCACATTAAGGAATGAGAATGGGTATGTTTCCTTTAGTATTTTTGATAGAGTGGAAAAGTTCAATTGCACCAAATGTGTCAAGAACTGCATCTAAGATTTGAAAGAAAGGGTAGCAAAAGGAAAATTAACTAGTGAAGGTTAAGGAGATGGTTGCAACTACAAAATTTGAGGTGAATGAATAGCAAAAATGACTACTATAGAATATAAATAGGTGGATGACATGCTTACCTTGGAGTCTATTATTTATCCCATAATAAAGGACAAACAAAAATTTGAACATGACCAAGATGGTAATGAACATGAACTTGGTGGGGATGCTGAAGAGTTTATAAAGGAATGGCCCAAAAACATATATACAAATGAATATGGTATATGAGAAGGTGGATATGAAGAAGAGGGAAATAAATACAAATAAACACAACATATATGCATGGGGAAGGTGAGTCATTTTTAATAACTATAAAGTAGAAGAATAATGCATGAAATCAAAACCTTTCAAAAAATCATTCAAATATGGAAATGAAGACAAAATATTCCTTGATTATCTAGTCTATTGTCTCCAGTCTAATGTGTGCTACTATTTGTAAGGGTGAGATTTTCATCAGAGGCTTTAATGGTTACATGAAATGTTATGTTTAATATTTTAAGTAGAACATGATGGACCGGTTGGATATGGATTTATTAAATATGCTACAACCATGGAGATTTGAGACTATTGATGATAAATGTTTACTCTTACCTAGATGATGAATCAAGATATATATCAAAAGAGGTCCAAACAAGAGTATGTATTTACTTATTCTATAAAATTATAACATACATTTTTAGGTTATATATATAGTTAAATTAGAAGAGAATGGAGTTCTAACATTAGAATTTAAGGAGATTAATTAGGAGTAGGTAGCTTACCTCAAGGAGTGAAATTATAAACACTTGACTAAAACTAATTGGTTTTCAATTATTCTAGATGGATCAAATACACAAGAATTTCACATTAAAATGTAAGGGAAGTAACACATCAATTGGGTCCATGGTACTTAGATTGTTGCAAAAAGGTCTTGCCCTTTTTGTAACCACTACATCCCTCACTTGCTCAGTATAGTATGATGTCCAATGTGCTCATACAACCTAGGCTTAGCCCTAATTCTAGGATAAGGTTTAGCTATTCAAACCTCTAATCCTAGTGGGGTGATCCCAATTTATATACCCCCATGGGAAGGGGTTATAGAGAATGTTGAGAGATGAATTCTTGGGTCAAGGCTTCCCTAAAGAACTCATAGGAGGTAATGAAGTCCCCCTCACAAGCCATGATGTATGGAAGTAAAAAACCAAGTAAAAGAGATTTAAAGTTTGTTTCTAAGTCACCCAAGCCACGTGGGTCTTGGGGAGAGACTTCACAACTTCTAATTTATGCCTTTAGACTAAGGAACTTTATAATAAAGTTTTCACTTTTGATCCTAAAATTTCCTTAAATGGGATGGATGGGAGAGCATATATGCACAAATCCCTATTTTCTCAAACAAATATAATCTAGGCAAAAAATGATAAAAACTTTGTAAATTCCTAGTCTAACATCATGCCATTATGTGATGATAGGCATCATGATATAACACCATGAGGACTTGGCCAAAATATGCACAAGGACTGATTCTCAATCTAATAAACACTAAAAATCAATGCACCAATGATAAAAACCATGATGACAATGTTGACATATAAATATAGATAGACTCAAGAATAATGTACTTGAGGAATCACCCAATGAATGCATATAGAATAAGTCGAGGAAACAGTGCTGAAAGCAAAAAAAATAGGCAAGAAAATAAACAAACAAAAAACACACAAACAAATAAAAAACTTGAAATAAATAATCAAACAAGAATCTTGAAAACAAAACCAAAAACAAACTTCTTAACAATGACCATGCCCTAGTAGGGTGGATCAAGGATAACTAACTAGACTTAAATAGGACAAATGTTTTTAGATTTTGAAATATTATGTAGGTTTTTGGAATTTTAAGGTATCTTAACTCATTAGAGAATGACAAGATACCTACTCACAAAATGGTGAGAGTGTTTAGATTAGGTTGCTTGCAAAATAGCCAGAGTACATGGAAGGTGACCTCTCTGAATTGGAGCATATGTTATGTGATGGTAGGCATCATGATAAAACACCATGAGGACATGTCCAAAATATGTACAAAGACTGAATCTTGATCTAATAAACATCATGAATGTTTTTAGAATTTTGAGGTATCTTAACTCATTAGAGAATGACAAGATACCTACTTACAAAATGATGAGAGCGTTTGGCTTAGGTTGCTTTCAAAATAGTGAGAACACATGGAAAGGGGGACTGAGGTGACCTCAACATGAATTGAGCATGTCCTTCATAGCCCAAAACACCATCCTAGGCTTCTCAAACACCATTTGGAGCTTTTTATTTAGTCATCATCTTCCTTTTGGCATACATGCCTTTAATAATTATTTTAGAAGACATTGTTATGCCTACATTTTACAATACCTTCCCAAATAGGGGAAAACTATAGACACCTAAAACTGGCCACCAATAACCTCCAACTAAGATTTTGACCATTTTCTATCAAAATGTACAATTTGGCTTAAAAACATTAAAAGATTTAACATTGTTATATAAAAGTGCTGATTTTGGCCAGAGTGTCACTAAATGAAGCAAGGCCATTTATGAGACAAATAACTTTGATTAGATCATTTTCAGTCAAAATGACATTTTCAAACCTGGGTGATCTGAATTGCTCTTTTCTACCAAATTTATTGCATGAGACACGTGCCCTTATTATTGTGTTTTGGCAACATCTTAAATGGGATAACGGGTCTAATGCTTATAACATTGGATTCCAATTCGAATCTAGTCAAATTTTGAGCCAATAATATGGGATTATGACCAATTTGATTAATTTGTTCACCAATTACCAAAATTTTCACCAAAGTTGACTAAACATATTTAAATCTAATCAATTTGAATTAAGATCCTAATTAAGAATTCCATGGATATTTTTGATATTTATTTTTAGAAATTGATATTGAATAACTGTATCATCAAATGACATCATTTCTTGGAAAGACATCCCTAGGCCATAAATGCATAAAATATCTCATCAAGCCCTCCCATTCCTCATTAATACCTTCCATGCCTCTTTAATGCCTCTCTATCCCAAATATTTATGAGGGCATTTATTGAATTTGGACTCCAAAATTGAATGGATTATTAGCCACACATCTTTATCTTGAGATGGATGGCTCAGGTTCATTCTGATCATTTTGAAAAATCTATAAATAAGAGGCCTTGCCTATTGAATTTTAAGCTCTTTTAAGCCAAAGTTACCATGCCCATATACCTTCAAACCACATATTGATGTAGTGTTATTATGAACAAATATTGAGCCAAAGCCATCACAAAAAATGGTGCTAAGAGGATATGAAGGTAGCCACACTCCATTGATGAAGATCTCTTGAAGCACAATATGAGTAAGCCAAAGAAGGAGCCTTTTGGATCAATCAAGAATTTGGTAAGAAATTGGTGTTTTGTGTTTATATTTATCATTTCTTTCCATTTATAATTTTGTTTTCATTTTTGAACTAACACGATACTAACCGCCTACCTTGAGTCAAATTCCTAGTCTAAGCTCCCTTAGTGACTATGACTAGAGATGTTATGCTAGTTAGGGTTTTTCTTTCATTTTGTTTTCATTTTAGAACTAACACGATATTAACCACCTATCTTGAGTCAAATTCCTAGTCTATAACTGTCATTTATCATGAAACCAGATACAATGCCAATAGAAGGTTGAAAAATAATCCTATAATTCATATTTAACATGTGCTATCTTGTATTCATTATTTCCTCATGAGAGGTGGCATATAATTGGCTCTTTGACTTATCCTTTCTCTCTTTAAACTACCCTTTCTTGATTGAGGAATTACAAGTTGATATCTCGACACATGGATTTATTACCCTACTTAGCATCTTTATAATATATTATTATATATTTCAATGCATATATCATATTGGTGAAAGTTATACTTAAAGCCTAAATCTCCCCATATTTTGATCTCTGTCATTAGAACCTACAACTTCGTATGTAAGTTTGATACGTCTTAAGAAGACCTTATTTTGGCTTGTCTAATGGCCTTTTTGTACACAATGAGTTATAAGACTAAAAAGAGTGGCCTTAAAGGATTTTAAACACCTAAAAAATATTTAAAAAACATTATATCACTTTCATATGAAGTTTCAAGTCATTTTAACCCTTAATTCTTGCGTTATGCCATCTTTGGTCCTCTTGAAGACTATTTTTCTCCATTTTTAGCAGACCTAGACTATATTTTTGAGTTTTATATCTCCTCAGGTACCATAATAATTTTATACCAATTTTAATTATTTTTAAATGTTTAAATATACCTTAATTCAAAATTTCTTAGGTTCTGTAGACTTAAAACTCAAGTTATCATCTTTTTTGTAAAATCTGGGCTTGTAGGGCAGCAAACAAGTAAGTAGCAAATGATTTTTATATATTGATATTAATGAAGTATAAAGACTTAATTAATTTTTTATTTTAACCTATATTAACCCATGTAACCATTAAAATCATTCTTTGGTCATGATCAAGCACAAAAATATAAAAAACACTCATTTTTAGGTCTGCAACAATTCATAAATCAGGAATAATGGATCTAGAGAGAGATAAATGTGCATAGCTTGAGTTTTATTGGGTATAAAGACATAATTAATTTTTTTATATGACCTAGAGATACCCCTCTCTATACTACAATCTCTATATGCATTCAATCAATTAATAAAACCTTCCAAAAACACTCTTTTCAATCCTGTAACATTGACATAGTCAAGCTGTGCATGCATACTCAATTATCTCTTGGAAATTTGGAATTATAACTCTTTTTATAAGACTAATGGGGATTTATAAGGTTTTGATAAGTTTTATTATAGTGTGTTACACCTTAACATTTGAAGGATTTGAAGAGTTAATATTAAACCATTGAACCTTGAACTTCAAAAGGTTTAAAGGTTTAATGAGTTCAACAGACTTAGAGAATGAAAGGATCCAGAGAGTTCGAAGCTTCAAAGGATTCAAAGAAATATATCTGAACTATTGAACCTTGAACTTTGAAAGGTTCAAAGGGTTCAAAGAGTTCAAAGTTCAAGTAGAAGCTTCGAATGAATGGATGAAGTGGAAGATTCCAGAAAGAGGTTCAACCAAATGGTTCAAAGAATTGGTTCAATCGAAGAATAAAACCAAGTGAACACAGCCCTTTACAAAACATTGAGTCACCGAACCATTGAACCTTTGAACCAAAAGAGTTCAAGGTTCAAAGGTTCAAAGTGGTTCAAGCAACTGGTGATGTCCCCATGGAAATCAAATTTAGGGTGATGGAATAACCGTTGATTTTCAAAAGACCTGAGAACAAACTCAGTGACCAAGCCAAGAAAAGAGCTGAAGAAGCTAGCTAAAAGTGAGAAGATATCCCCGAGAGCTCAGATCACCAGGAAGAGACAAAACGTGGTAAGGAAGGAGGGAATGACTACAAAAAGTCTAAAAATATCTACAGAAGAGTTATTCTATTAGGTAGAATAGTCCACCAGGTGGACATTAGAGAGAGCAAACATTCAAAGGCCCAACCTATTTTTTTGCATTAAGTAAAGGTGAATAGATAGCTGTGTAAGCGTCATAAAGAAGAAAAAACAACCTATGCTTTGGAAGAGACATTTGAGATGATTTAAAATGCCAACATCAAGGCTAATGACCTGTTCTAACATGGCCCTTTCATAGATATTCAATGCATTCAATTCAACATGTGTCATTTTCATGAAAATAAGTGCCCAAGTCTTTCTTATGATGTTATATATGTAATCTCTCATTTTGTATAAGGGAGATCTCTCAGTTATCAGAAGCAAAGATTTGCCCAAATTGAAAGGCACTCCTAAGACTTTGAGCTCAGACTATTAATCATATTTTGTTAAGTGAATGAGAAAGCAAGTGACCTTTCAAACTTTGTGTTGAAATAGATTGTGTCATTTAGGAAATTGTTTTTATGTCTTTTTCTTCAATACAGTCTTGTCCATTTTATCAAACAAGCAAAACAAGTGGAAATAAGCTGGAAGATGTCCTAAAGTTGACTATGGGAGAATTTGTGCTACCATAATTATCTTCAGTTTGTGTTTTGTGTAAAGGATACTAGAGAGACTTTGAGCTCTCTTTATCCTTCATAATCCTTTACTCTGTTGTAGTATTAGGTGGAGACTTTGGGCTACACTTCATTCTATGATGTCCTTCATCCTAATCAATGAGAGAAGCAATGAAAGACTTTGTGTTTTCATGGGTTTTTTATGGTTACAATTACTACCTAGGAAGTTTTCCTCTGGTTTTATAAACATCATTTTTGAAAGAAGAGAAATTCCTTCAGTAATTACCTAGAAATTCTCCTCTATTTTGTAAACATCATCTCTAAAAAAAGAGAGATGGATGGTATGATTTCACCCCTGTGTGTGTGTGTGTGTGTGTGTGTGTGTGTGTGTGTGTGTGTGTGTGTGTGTGTGTGTGTGTGTGTATTATAGGGAACCTCCCCTTACTAAGAGGAGATATTTATCTCATTTTGGCTATGGTCACCACACCCATTTTGCCGCATAAATCTCTTTATGCTATGGTTGATGTAACCATTTTTCCATCAGTCAGCTGGTGAAAAAATATTCACCCAACAGTTCTTGGCAACTCTATTGGGGAAGAACAAAATATTTAGTTCTTTTCCATTAGCATTTCATATCTATTGGGGATAGAACATAGACAGCTCCACACCAATAGTTTTTGGTGACTCTGCTAGGGAAGAACAAAATATTCAGTTCTTTTCCATTAGCATTTCATATCTGTTGGGGATAGAACATAGACAGCTCCACGCTAATATTTTTTGGTGACTCCGCTGGGGAAGAACAAAATGTTTAGTTCTTTTCCATTAGCATTTCATATCTATTGGGGATAAAACACAGATAGCTCCATGCTAACAATTTTTGGTGACTCTACTAGGGAAGAACAAGTAGTTTGAAGCCTCAAGCTTCAAATTAAAGTTATTCCAGTTCTTTTCCATTTTCATTTTACACTCTGGCAGATCCACTGTACACACGAAGCTAGAGAACTCAAGGTATTGTTGACCCTGTATTTGAGTTAGTGTAGCTAAGTAATTTTGATCTATTTCCTTCACCATCTCACCTTCAATGAACTAGGAGTTTTCCTCCTACAAACATCAGGTCCCCAATACCAGGGAAAGCTTCTTTTTCCTCTACTAGTAGAACTTTGTCTATACATATCCCACAGAGATTTATTATCCCTCCCTTCAATGGCCACATCATGGTAGCTCAAGGCCCCTGGGGTAATACTTTTGGTCCTTTGAATCTAACCCCACCTTTACATGAACTACCTCATAGTTTAAGAAAGAATTTTTCCAAGTTCTATGGTGATGGGAAGGTTCATCCTGATGAACATATTGCAGCCTTTTTCATAGCCTGTGGTTTGATAGGCATTGAATATGAAGACATAGCAGTCAAACTATTTATAAAAACATTGCAAGGTGTTGCTATAGACTAGTTTTATCATCTACAAGCCCAAACAGTGACTGACTGGAACACTCTCAAGACAAAATTTGAGGCTAGATTCAAACCTGTAGAAGATTCACATGCCCTATTATCCCAGCTTATGCAAATGAAGAAGGAGCCTCATGAACCCATGAGAGACTTCATTGCTAATTTTGACAAGTTGAGGAACAAGATTCCCATAATTGCTCAACCGACACCTGAGAATCTCAAATGCTTCTTCATCAATTCTCAGCTTCCTAAAGTGAGTTTCCTATTAAGACAGGCTGGCCACATAGATCTTGTTGTAGCTTAGATTTTGGCCACTGAGGTTGAAGATGATCTTATCTTGGCAGGAAAGATAAGAAGAGATCCTAAGAGAAGTAAATCTTCTTCATCTTCTGAATATTTTTCTACAGGCACCACTTATCTTATGGTGTAAAAGTTAGCAAATAATTGCTAGATCTAAGAAAGCAAATGGCACAAGGGATGTCTGCTCCTCCTTATTAGGATATACCAAGGAGGTCATTTCCCAACCAATCGTATCAAGGCAATGCTACCAAAAATCAAGGGAAACCAAATCACCTTCCTCCCCCACCAAGGAAGCTTGCCATTAAAGCAACACCAGCTAACTCAGCAGTTGGTTATCTTAAAATTAAATCTAATTTCTCTTTCCAACCTGAATTAAACCAAGAAGATGATGTTGATCTCTTTTTAGAAGGCCAAGAAGATTTAGTTGGCAACTCTAACATCAGTTTCCTAAATTACTAGGATGAACCTAGAAGTAAAGGAGAAGCATTTGATGGATCATACGTTGTATTTACTAGGTCCCAGAACCAGTCAGCTCAACAAGCAAATAAAGGGAAAATAGGAGAAGAATCTCAACTAGCAATTTCAATTACTAAATGAGGGGCTTCTTTGCCTTTCCAATCAAAGGACCCAGTGATCACTAAAAAAGTAAGTACCTCAAATATTCCTTCACCTTCTGCTTCAAATTTGTAGACCAGTCCTACACCTAGTAAAACCCAGATTGATGGACTACCTTCCTCTATTTCTTGTTCATTTCAGTCATTTGATATAATTGACCATGTTAAGAAGACTAAAATTCAAATGTTTGAGTTTAAATTCTTGCAATCCAACCCTGAGCAGTTGGATAGGTTAGTTCAATGCGTCAAAAATAAAACCGTCCCTGCAAGACAAGAAATTTCAAAAGTAACTCTTGATCCCCCCAAGAACACATCCACCTGAAATAATCTTATGATTACTCCTCCAACTACCCCTAAGAAGGTAGAACCATTTTATGTTTCCCTGTTGATAAATGGTCATCAGCTGAATAATTGCATTATAGATTCTAGCACCTCTTACAATGTGATGCTCACCAAGGTGGCAGAATCTCTTGGTCTCACACTGACTAAGACATTTAGGAGATGTTTCTCCATGGAAAACAAATAAGTGCCTCTACTAAGAAAAATCAAAGATGCTCAATTTTCATTTGTTGCCTTCCCAGATAAGAGAATGAAATTGACAGTCCTAGTGGCCGATGTTCTAGCCTCCTACGGCATTCTACTTAGGCAAAAATTTTGCAAGGATATTGGTGGAGAATTGAGCATGGACCTGTCTAAGGTGAGGATCCCTCTCAAGGGCATCATTCAAAGGTTGCTTCTTGAGAAGGAGGTAAAGTACATTGTCACTCAAACTTTAGCCCCTAAAGCTCAAATTTTGTTTGAATCTTTAGGCATGGGTAATTACTTTTTGTCTACAAAAAATTTTCCTATTTCAATAGATGAAAGTTCCAGAGGTGATAATCCAAAAAAATTAGATAAGACATCAGAAGAATTGGTAGGGTGCATTACACATGAAAAAGGATCTTCCCTTCCTAATGAAAAAAATATGAAAGAAGATCAAATTCTAATGATGTTTGGATTCTAGAATTTGATGGCAGCAATTCTTCTACTAGTTCTAGAGCTGAAGTTATTTTAATATCTCCCCAAGGAGATATTTTTCCATATTCATACAAGTTGCAGTTTAGCAACACTAACAATACTGCTGAGTATGAAACGATGTTGCTTAGATTAAACGCTACTCAAGATAAAGGTGTTAAACTTCTTCATGCCAAAGGAAACGCTAAGCTAGTGGTTTGCCAGGTGAAGAACCTGTATCAAACCAAGAATGAGAGATTATGAAATTATCACAATCTAGTGTGGGACTGACTTGAAAGCTTTGATGTTTTCAGTATTTCTATCATGCCCAAAGAATTCAACAGTAGAGCAGATTCATTGGTCATCTCTGCAACTCTCTTGGTCCCTCACCAAGATTTCAAAGAAGACAGGTACACTATTGTGTTAGTTTTTTGATCAAGTGTACCTGATAATACTGACCATTGGTAGGTATTCAATGGCAACAACCAAATCATTAATTTTTTGGAATAAACAGATAGCTTTGAGAAGCTTCATTTTGAAGGTAGTGAATCTCCATCGTGGGAATCAGTACCTTAAACAAATTTAAAAGCTAATGAAGAATTCTTTCAGCTCAAAGGGAATAAAATTCCCAAAGAATTAGTTTCTCTTGAGAAACATTTTGACAAGCATGATAGGTTTATCAAGGAATAGAAAATGGATTCAAAATCCTCCAAGGATTTTGATCAAATCAATTTGAGTATAGAAGATAATCTAAAAATGGTCAACATTGGGAATTGTTATACCCCCGATGAAAAACTCAAATTTATCACTCTGCTTCACCATTACATTGATTTTTTGGCATACTCTTATGATGATCTAAAATCTCTCAGACCTAAATAAATCTAGCATGAAATTCCTCTCAAGGTTGGGTCATTGCCTCACAAGCAAAAACAAAGGCAGTATAACCCCAGGATATCAGGCACTATATTTTCTGAGATACAAAAAATGTTAAATGCAAGAATTATTTTCCCAATCCATCATTCCACTTGGATTGTGAACATAGTCCCTGTGAGGAAGAAGAATGGAGATATTCACCTATGTGTTGATTTGAAAAATTTGAATCAGTCATCTTTAAATGACAATTATCCCCTGCCCATCATGGATCAGCTTCTACAAACAATAACTGGTGCTGAGATGTTATCAATGCTAGATGGTTTTTCAAGATATAATCAAGTGGAAGTTGGTGAAGTAGACCAATATAAGACCACTTTCACAACACCTTGGGGCACCTTTGCATATTGCAGAATGCCTTTTAGATTGATTAATGTTGGTGCCACCTTCCAAATAGCGATGGATCTTGCTTTCAAAATTGAAATGGGGAAGTTCATTATGGTATACCATGATGATATGATAGTCTTTTCTAAGCATCTTCCTGATCATGTGCATCATCTACAACAAGTGCTGGAAAGATGTCGACAAAATGGTATTTCTCTTAATCCCAAGAAGTTAATTTTTGGGGTTATCAAAGGTAAACTTCTCAGTCACACTATGTCCCAAGAAGGCATAAAGATTGACCCATAAAGGGTCAAATCCATTCAAGATCTTGCTCTTCCTACCAGCAAGACCGCAGTCCACTCTTTCTTTGGAAAGGTAAACTTTCTACGAAGGATCATTCCTAAATTCACAGAGAATACTCACCACATTGTTAATATGATGAAGGGTAAAGCCACTTTTAGCTAGATTGAAGAAGGCAAGTCAACATTTCAAGACATCAAAGAAGCTATCGCACATGCCCCAATCTTGGTTTGTCCTGATTACACCAAAGACTTTGTGATGTATAGCTATGCTGCTAAACATACACTTTCATCCATCTTGGTTTAACAGAGCAAAGAAGGTGTGGAATCTCCCATATCTTTCATGAGTTGTCCTCTCAAAGCTCATGAGCTAAAGTATTCAAACATGGAGAAGCATGTTTATGCTATGGTAAAGGTGGTAAAGCACTTTTATTTTTACATCTTGAACTCACACACTGCTATTTTGGTTCCTGATACAACAGTCAAGTCCATTCTAACTCAATAGGAGTTTGGAACTAAAAGGGGCAATTGGATTACCAAAATCTAGGAGTTTGATCTTGTTATCAAACCAATGAAGCTTGTGTGGGGAAGGCGTCTCTGCTAATTAATTCCTGATAACATACCAGAAGAAGTAGGGCATGAAGAAATAGAAGTTGAAGACATGCCAACAGTTTTCTTTGTCACCACTATGAATGAGTGGTATTCAAATATTGTTCATTTCCTTACCTATGGGGAGTGTCTTGATCACCTATCTCGTAAAGAAAAGAGGACTGTTAAGTTGAAATCTACCAACTTTGTCTTGTGGGACAACGGTTTGTACAAGAGAAACCTTGATGGGGTGTTCCTTTGTTGCATAGATAAAGTGCAGCAGAACAAACTTTTGGAGTCCTTCCATAATTTGGCTTGTGAAGGACATTTTTTTGTGCCTGTGATTGCCTATAAGATTCTGTGAGCTAGGTACTATTAGCCTACTCTATTTTAAGATTCATACACTTGGGTGCGTAGATGCAAGTAGTGTCAATAGTTCGTTGGTAAACCTAAGTTGGTTGTGTTACCTCTCAAGCCTATGGTAATAGAAGATCCATTTGAACAATGGGGAATTGATTTCATTGGTGCTATAAATCCATCCTTGAGTGTTGGGCATGATTATGTCTTCACAGCCACAAACTACTTTACCAAGTGGGTGGAAGCCATTCCAGTCAAACATGCTACTTTAGAATTAGTATGTAATTTCCTTAAGGAAAACATCATTTCCAGGTTGGGGTCCCAACCAAGATTGTAACAGATAATGCAACCTATTTCTCTTCTCATGAGATTACCTAGTTCTGCTAGTATTATGGGAGTATTTTCTCCCACTCTTCTGACTATTATCTGCAAGGAAATGGTCAAGCAAAATCAAGTAACAAGAACATGGTGACCATTATCAGGAAGCTAGTAGATGACAATCAGAGAACCTGGCATAAAGCATTGCTTGACCCTTTATGGGTAGACAAAATTACACCAAAGAGGGTGATAGGTATGTCCCCATTTCAACTTTTGTATGGTCTCAATGTAGAGATACCATTCACCCTAGAATTACCAGCATTGAAGTTGGCAAAGGAAGTATAAGATTCAAATCTTGAAAGTTTCATCAATAAGAGGATCATGTGCTTGACTAAACTTAATGAGCAACAAACTATGGTGGTGGACTGAATTACTGCACATCAAAGTCTAGTGAAGAGACTCATTGACCAAAAATCAAGGATCCATGATTTTCAAGTTAGAGATCAAGTCTTGTTGTGGGACAAGAGGAGAGAACCAAAAGGAATGCATGGAAAATTGGATTCATTATGGAGAGGCCCATTTTCCATTCATCATTTAAATGGTGAAAATATTTTCTTGTTGAAATATCAAGATGGAACGCCATTTGCTCTACCTCACAGTGGGTAGCATTTGAAGCACTTCAATCCTTGAAGTATCAGATAAGTCTAGTTGTACATATGTATAGTTTTTGTATAGTTTTAGTTTGTTTTGTCTTGTTCATTTATTTTTGGCACTTTTATTTTTAGGTAAGCATGACTCTGTAGCCCAATGGCATAGATGAAAGCACTGAGATTCTAGATTCTACTCCCTTCGATTGTTTCAAATTTTCAATTGATAGAATTCTCCAACTAGAGCCAGTTGTTGTTCCCAAAATCCATCACTTATTTTTTTGGACAACATGCCAATCATTTTGGTCCTACAAGTGAAAATGGTCTCTTTCTTTCTTTTAAAATGTTTTGAGTAGTTAAGTTTTTCAAATATTCAAGCCTTTTTAGCTAAAGAAGTCACGGGTTCAACAGGCAGGCTTTCTCAAAGGAAAGTTCAAAATACTTAAGGCATTTCTTTAGTGTTTTGAGGATGGTTCAATGTTGAGTTTCAATCAAAAGACTTAACGGTGGGATTTAAACAATTTGAATGAACCATTAAACCATTGAACCCCACCTTCATAAGGTTCAATGAGTTCAAAGGTTTAGTGGCTTCGACGGACTTAAAGAATAAAAGGATTCGAAGAGTTAAGATTGAACTATTGAACCTTAAAATTCAAAAGGTTCAAAGGTTCAATGATTTCAATGAGTTTAATGGACATAGAGAATAAAAGGATCCAGAGAGTTTGAAGCTTCAAAGGATTCAAAGAAATAGATCTGAACCATTGAATCGTTGAACCTTGAACTTCGAAAGGTTCAAAGGTTCAAAGGTTTAAAGGGTTCAAAGAGTTTAAAGTTCAAGCAAAAGCTTTGAGTGAATGGATAAAGTAGAATATTCCAAAAATAGGTTCAACCAAATGGTTTAAATAAATCATTCAACTGAAGAAGAAAATTAAGTGAACGTGGCCCTTTACAAAACATTGAGTCATCGAACCATTGAACTGCTGAACCATTGAACCTTTGAACCAAAAGAGTTCAAGGTTAAAAGTGGTTCAAGTGACTGGTGACATCCTCATAGATGTCAAATTTAGGGTGATGGAATAATTTTTGATTTTTAAAAGCCCTGAGAACAAACTCAGTGACCAGCTAAGAAAAGAGTTGAAGAAGCTAGCTGAAAGCGAGAAGATAGCCTCAAGAGATCAGATCACCAGGAAGAGACAAAACATGGCAAAGAAGGAGGGAATGACTATAGAAATTATATAAATATATGTAGAAGAGTTATTCCATTAGGTCGAATAGTCCACCAGGTGGACATCAAAAAGATCAAACATTCAAAGGTGTGGCCTATTTTTCTACATTAAGTAAAGGTGAATAGACAATCATGTGAGCGTCATAAAGAAGACCAGACAACCTATGCTTTAGAGGAGACATTTGAGATGATTCAAAATGCCAAAGTCAAGGTTGATGACCTATTCCAACATGTCTCTTTCACAGATATTCAATGCATTTAATTCAACATGGGCCGTTTTCATGAAAACAAGCACCCAAGTCTTTCTTGTGATGCTATATATTGTAATCTCTCATTTTGTATAAGTGGGATCTCTCGGTTATCATAAGTGAAGCTCTATCCAAATTGAAAGGCACTCTTGAGACTTTGAGATTAGACTGTTAATCATATTTTATTAAGTGAATGAGAAATCAAGTGACCTTTCAAACTTTGTGTTGAAATAGCTTGTGTCATTTAGGAAATTGTTCTTATGTATTTTTCTTAAATACAGTCTTGTTCATTTAATCAAACAAGTAGAAAAAGTGGAAATAAGCTAGAAGATGTCCTGAAGCTGACTGCAGGAGAATTTGTGCTACCATAATTGTCTTCAGTCTGTGTTTTATGTAAAGGATACTAGAGAGACTTTGAGCTCTCTTTATCCTTCGTAATCCTTTACTCTGTTGTAGTATTAGGTGGAGATTTTGGGCTACACTTCATTCTATGGTGTCCTTCATCATAATCAGTGAGAGAATCAATGAAAGACTTTGTGCTTTCATGGGTTTCTTGTGGTTACAGTTACTACCTAGGAAGTCTTCCTCTGGTTTTTTGAACATCATTTTTGAAAGAAGAGAAATGCCTTCAGCAATTACCCAGGAATTCTCCTCTATTTTGTGAACATCATCTCTGAAAAAAGAGAGATAGATGGTATGATTTCACCCCTGTGTGTATTTTTAGCTTATATATATATATATATATATATATATATATATATATATATATATATATATATATATATATATAAAATAGAGAACCTTCCCTTGCTGAGAGGAGAGATTTATCTCATTTATATATATATATAATAGAGAACCTTCCCTTGCTGAGAGGAGAGATTTATCTCATATATATATATATATATATATATATATATATATATATATATATATATATATATAACAGAGAACCTTCCCTTGTTGAGAGGATAGATTTATCTCATTTTGGCTATGGTCACCACACCCATTTTGCCACATAAATCTCCTTATGTTATGGTTGATGTAACCATTTTGCCATCAGTCAGCTGGTGACAAAATATTCACCCAACAATGTATAGAATTTTGTGACATTAGTAAATCATGGTCTAAATATTATTTCCCTTTTCCATCCATTGATGTTATTATTGACACTACTATAGGATATGATTTGTTGTCCCTTATGGATGGCTTCTTTGTATTTAACCAAATAAGAATATCAAAATAAGATCAAAATAAAACCTCCTTTACTACACCACGGGGAACCTTTTGGATATGTAGTCATTCTCTTTTATCTTAAAAACATTGGGGAAACTTCTAGAGGGACATGACCTATATTTTTCATGATCTCATTCACAAGTTAGTAGAGGTCAACGTCAATGATCTTCTTGAAAATTAAAGATGAGAGGTGATCACCTAAAGGTTTTACATATCATTATTACACATCTCATTGAATATGGTATTATTCTCAATCCTAAACAATGTATTTACAGTCATAATTGGTAAACTCCTTAGCTAAATTATTTATCAGTGTATAATCGACATCAATCTAGTAAATATTTTTGCAATCATATAAATGTTACCCACATTGATGAGTCGGGAATCACATCATTCTTGGGGAAGTTTAGGCCCATTCACATATTTGTTCTAGACCTTACCTATGCATTTCATCTCATTAATAAATTTATTAAAAAAGAGATTGATATCACTTAGATAAAGAATGTTAGGATGCATTTAAAGCTATGAAATACTTCCTTGTGTTTCCTCCAAAAATTATGGATCCTAAGTCTGACAGAACCTCATACTTTAGATAAGGGAAACTAAGGTGTTTCTCACCTATATGTTATCCCAAAAGGTTGATTATGGAAAATAATGAGCCATATACTTCATCAATCAAAATCTTATTAACTTTGAGACTCGTTATACACAAGCTTTAAAAAATTGCTTGGTCATTGTCTTCACAACCAAGAGATTAAGACACTATATGCTTAGCCAAGAAATGAGGGTTATATTTGAGTCCCAAGATTTATTTAAAAACTTAACCCAACCAAATCTCTCATGTAATTTTGGTAGTATTATCATGCTTTTGAGTGAGTTCAAGCCTACCTATGTTAACCAAAAGTCCATCAAAGGATAGATCATTACTAATTAGTTGGCAGAATATCCTATAGAATTCAGTAACCTCATCAACATTGAGTTCATTGATAGGGTTATATGTGAAATATATAGAACCACAATCATCTCTTCACCTTGGTATTTGGCATTATAAATTATTAAGTTGACTTTAGTTACTCCAAAGTTGCAAACTCACACTAGAGGTAGCATCTTCACATCATTACTGCTAAGTATGTTATTCTAGATGAGCTTCTCTAACTTAAATAATTCTATGGCATGACACTTAGATGTGTCAATAAATAGGAGTGAGGAAAGGTCATATTTCATTACCATAATGGTGTTTGAGGTGGACATTTTAGTGGTCACACAACTACGTAAAAGATTCACAAGATGGGATACTTCTGGCCAACCCTTGATCATAATGTTTTTGAATATGTAAGGAAATGTGACAAGTGTCAACACTTATCCCATGAGATTCATATTACCACTCAGGAAATCTAACCCATTATTACTTTTTGTCCTTTCTCTACTTGGGGGCTAGACTTAGTTGGCAATCTCTCTCTTGTTTCCTTAGATGGCCATCACTTTATTATCACAGACACAAAATACTTCACTGAGTGGGTAGAGGATATTCCTTTGACAACAAATACTATATTTTTAATCACCAAGTTAATCTTAAATCAAATCATTTTCACTTTCACTATCCCACATGACATTATCATAGATAATGGATCCCCTTTTCAAGAACCTTGAGGTTCATGAATTATGAAATAAATTTGGTATATCTCATCACATGGCCTCTTTATATTATCTGTAGGATAATGTCCCAGCCAAAGCCACAGATCATACCTTAAATTCAATCTTAGTTAAGACAATAAAAATAAATAAAAGATATTGGCACCTTCAACTCTATCCTACACTATGGGCTTATAGGACTAGTATTCACATGCCCGCAAGGGCAATCCCATATTCCATTATTTCCCTCAAGGTGTAAATTCCTAGTCTTTGTGTCTCTCTCAAGGATCTTCTCAATCATGAAGAATATAAAAATAGATGGCTAGTTAAGCAAGAGACTTTATATGAGCACCAACTTGTGACCACATAAAATCATGTTGCCTACATGAACCACATGTGGAAAAAATACAACAAGAATATTCATGAATGCAAAATACAATTGGGAGACCTTGTCTTGAGACTTGATATTAATTTAGATAAGAATAAGTTTGAAATATCAAATCTAATTGATTGGGTCCTTATTTAGTGACTGAATATTTCAATAATAGATCATATTGGTTGTGCACTTTAGATGACAAAGAGTTTTGTGAGTCTATGAAATCTTTACACCTAATTTTTTCCTATATTTAGTCTTTGTATTTCACATTTTATTCATTTCATTTCCATTGTTCATGTGTTTTCTTGCATATCAAATATTTTGTTTAGTGTTTTTTTAGTTGAATTCATATGGCAAAAAAATTTAAAACTCTACATATCATCCCATCTCATTTTCCATGTCACCCTATTTCCCTTTATAAAACATCCTCAAAATTAACATGACATGGGTTCTTATCTTGGTCCTTACAAGCAATAGTGAACCTAAAACCTATATACTTTCTTTCAAGCCTAGAAATTTCTATCCTATAACCTAGTATAGAAGCTTGTCCATGACAAAGTTTCCTTTTATAGTTTACTCTAAGCAAAAACACTAGCATGCTAAAAATAGGTAACCTTGCTTACTTACCTTGGTCCTCAGTGATGATCCCTTACATATTACTAATTTCAAAGGGCCAAGATTTATTAGGGCCTTCTCAATGTGTGTGTGTGTATGTGTGTGTGTGTGTGTGTGTGTGTGTGTGTGTGTGTGTGTGTGTGTGTGTGTGTGTGAGAGAGAGAGAGAGAGAGGCCACTAGTGAAAAATCAAAAGCTTATGCAAATCAAATAAATTTTACACCTCTAACATTTTACTAACCTTCTATGATGATCCTTCACATCTTACTATTTACATGCGGTTAGCATTGGGGGGATATGCCTTTACGTGCCTACAATTAGCCTTTGATGTTAAGTCCATGTATCTTCCTAATCATATGAGACTAAGTATAGCGGGTCACAAGCAAAGCAAAGAAAAAGAAAAGTCCAATAAAAAAGTGTCTAAGAAATAATAATGGAAATAATAATGACTTTTCTAGATTTTTATATTGAAAATGAAAACTTTATCCTATTTACCGATTTTATCAAGATTACCCACCTCTAAATGAAGCCAAATAAATCTAGTTTTATATGGGTTTGGTAAGAAAGTATAATTTCCCCTTTTCTCATAAGGATTAGGTAAACATCCTACTCCATGTGAAATTTTGATGTATAGTTTTCTTATTTCACTATCTCACATATATCCTATCTCCCTTTCACTCCTTGTTGCATTCTAAATGTCATATGTTACGTGAACAAAATAGCTCAATCATAACCTAAAAAATAGTCATTAGATATTTCTACATATATCCATTTTAATTACATTTGCATATATTTTGTTTCCACATCTCAAAAAATATAATTATATCCATAGCATTATCATAATAATAGAGATACATTGTATATCATCACATGTCTAGTCATCTAAAGGTAATTCCACTTGTAGAAGGTAGCAGTTGAGTAATTTGTCTGATTTAGTTACATAATTACCATACATTTTCAGTGGAAACATAACTACCCTTTCTAGCTTGTGATGGTTTCATAAATTGCCTATGTTAAAAACCTAACTATCAACTTGTGAAGACCAATAGTTTTATCCCATAGTGATAGTTTCATTTGTTGGCTATGCTTACCCTTAAAACCCTCCCAAATCCCTAAATTTCAACCAATTTTTTTAAAAAATGCATTTTCCTAGTCTACCCAACCCCCCAATCTCATCTATGTAATATATTTCTAAATTTAATGAATCTATGTGCATTTTTTAACTAATTTTATTTTCTTAGAAAAAACATAAAAATGACCCAAACTCACATGTCCCTAACCCGCTCCGCCTATCATTGGTATGTTTCTCATTCTCTTCTCATACTCATTAATTTGGATACTTTTTGGCTCGATTTTGTCACTATGAATCCATAGCTCCAATTTATCAAAATTTGATTTCACAAATGAATTCTATTTTTAGAAAGTTTTCAAATATATATTCCATACAACTAGCCATTATGTTTCAAAAAAAATCCATTTTTAGTAATTTTTTGTTAGATTAGGTTATTTACCTTACTTAGATCTTGTTCACATAGATGTTTTATTATTCCCACCCACTTATGTGTGGATATTTAATCTATCTTATTTTAGATATTATGAAATATTACATATTTATCTCTTAGATATTATGGAGATATTTGCTAGAGGTTTCTATCCTTTAGAGATAGTTATCTCTTAGTCCTAGGTTTGATTTGTTATCTTGATTTCTTAGTTATGATTGATCACTTAGCTTGATCCCTTAGTTATGATTGATCACTTATCTTGATCTCTTAGTTCGGATTGATCTTCCTTGCCTATATATACAAGGCTCATTCAATGTATTTGATAGAAGTTCTGAAAATATAATATATGATATAGCTACTCTTTGTAATCAATTTATTATTTTAGATTATTATTGTTATAAATGTGATATTATTCTAACACCTAAGATATTATGGTTTGGAATGCTTTTTTTTTCATTCCTTTCATGATAGAATAGCCTCTAGGTGTTATATTCATCCATTTATGAGTTTGCTACAAGGGCATTTTTTTCATATACCTAGGTTTGGAAGGAATATCTTTGTACTTTTTATTCCAAGCATATTTTTGGATCTTCATGGAATAAATTTGAGTCCTCTATTGCATCTAGGGTGTCTAAGAAAGCCAGATCTATCATTTACAAGTGCAAGTTTATGTTTTTCCATCAAAAAAATACATCTTTTCTTATGCAAACTAATTTTTAACTGAACATAATCACACCCAAAAAATTGGGTTTTGTGAGCCTTGTTTTTAAATTTCAAAATCATTTTGAAATTTTTAATTTCATTAAGAAATTAAAAAGTTATCACATTTTTATTAACTGCTACTAGAAATAAAAACAATATAGTAGGAGATAATTGCTCAAGATTTTTTTTTATTTTTTTCAATAAAAATAATATATTGTGGGCATATTATTTTTCACTTTTGTAGGATTGAAGATATTTTTGGTTCACTTCCAGTTACAACAAGTGGTTGTAAGGCTATGTTCCTTTTTGTTGTCACATTCATTTGATTTATGGTGTCATGTTTATTTATTTGGCCCATTTATGAGAGAAAAAATGTATTAACTATATCTTTTGATCGGTAACTCAAAATTGACTGCTATTTTTCAAAAGTGTATATTTTTAATGTTTGATGTATTGGTGTCATTTATTTTTTTAAATTCACTAAATTATAAAGTGCTAAATTTTGGGGTGCTCATTATTTTTGTCGAGAGACTTTAAATTATCAAAGAGAGATTTATTTTTTTAGGAGGGTTCTTATTCTTCTTCCTAACTTTATTCTTATTTTTTGGCAATGGATTCCCACTTCTTTGACCCCTAAACGCCTCAAATTACAACACGTGGAAGATTAAAATGAAAATACAATTATACTAGAAATGCTTATAGAAAATGGTGCTTGGTGACATTCCCCAATTTTTAGATGAGGAAGGTATTGCCTAGATTGCATCCATGAAATATTAATTTCTTTGCTTGATTAGCCTCCATGTTTCAAACACTTTGTATTCCTATGTCATTGTTTCTTGCTTTTTCTTGATTTTTGTTTGTAAAGGAGAAGTGAGAGAACAAGAAATAAAGGGTATGTACTTGGTAAATGTTACACTCATTGATGACCAAATGAAGTGAGAACTCCTTCTTTGGCTAGGGAAGAATAACCTAAAAATCACACTTTATGAAAATGGATTAATAAAGGATAAATGGGCTGCTTGGTGAGACACCACTCCCAAGAAAGGAAGATGCCTCCCTAGATGGATGTCAGCCCATGTTTGACATTCAAGTTTATAAGTAAACAAGGAATTACAAAAGATATATATATATATATATATATATATATATATATATATATATGATGTCTATAAGCAATATCTTATTATATAATAAGATTAATGTGATCAAAGTAATCATTCTATAATTTTTTAGCCATATAAATATCTTCTTGGATTATAGCTATTTGTTCATCCACATCTTCTTGATTAGGTAAGAAAACCATAGCACAAAGAGCTAATTCAAATGCAATGTCACTTTGATCAATGAAGAAGGGTTTTGGTACAATAGGAAGATCAAAAATGCTATTAATTTCATGTGAAAATCCTAGTAAAGTAATCTACATGTAAAATACAAACTATGTTCAAATCTAGAGAGGTCATAAAAGGGGCTGTGTGTAGGTTAGAAGGCTAAAAGAGGTCTAGTGGGCTGTAAATAAGGTCAAAATAAAAACTTGTTGTTTAAAGGTGATAGTGACCATCAATGGTTATCCTAACTAGAGACGATTGGGTAATCAATGGTAGTTACTATAACTATTAATGGTTATAGTAACCGGCTACGGTTACCTGTTAAAGAATTCTTGCTATAGGAGTATTTGATGGTGAAGGAGTATCTAATGGATAGAGGGTATTATGTGGGTATCTAGAGTAGGGAAGAAGACTCAGGTTGACTAATTAAGAGAAAATAAAGAACAAAAAACATTAACATAAAGTAAAATACCTTTGTTGTGTTGAAGAGTTGATAGTTGAAGATATTTGAGTAGTGTAATGGTACTTTGGCCTTTGAGAATCATGTGAACAAAGCTTTGGAATGTTGGATGCCTACACAAAGAAAATAAGAAAGCCTAGATGCACAAATTTGGGGATCCATAATTCTCCGAACAGCGTTGTATTTGTAGCACAAAACTACTAAGTAAGGAGAAAGAAGCTTGAGGGAAAGTTGTTAAGTTGGGAGGGGGTCAAGTTACCTATTTTTGTTTAGTTTTAAAAGGTAGTGTTAAATCAATTTTTCATTCTGAAGGATGCTTATCATGGACAAAGATGGCACTGCTTTAAATATTTAGGCAAGTTTTATAACCACAACCGTCGATGGTTAGGCCAACTATCAATGATTACCTTAATCAGTGATGGTCGAGGGGGTACGAACAAAAGGTCATGATTTAGGTGTTTTGACATAGTGAGGTTATAAATAGGTGTTAATAGGTTATGTGGGGTCTATAGGTCAAGACAACATCAAAAATTATCATTGCATAGTTTTCAAGTGTTTACATTTTGCCT
Organism: Torreya grandis; assembly: GCA_037957365.1. NCBI lineage: Eukaryota > Viridiplantae > Streptophyta > Pinopsida > Cupressales > Taxaceae > Torreya > Torreya grandis. The sequence goes on along the minus strand of JARHVA010000538.1, from coordinate 679,693 downwards.
CTTTTTGTTATATATCTCTAAGCAAGCTACAGAACAAAAATAGGTGATTGGTCAAGGTTCAGGTCTAGTTGCCCTGAGTATGGAGGGGAGGAGGTGTTCCCCCTCAAATTAGGAGCCCTTAAGGAGAAACTGAAAGTGGTTCATGGTTTGATAGATGGTAAATGGTGAGTCACGAGTTGGGTGATAAAAGGGCGGTCTTATGAAATGTAGGGATATGCAAAAAATGTGACCAAGTATGAAAATTAAGATCACGTAAAGACTAAAGTTGCCATGGTTGGTAAAAATAAGTTAATGTTCTAAGATAAAGGATAAGGTAACTAGTCCCCAGTATTGGTCATATTTGATCGGGTTAGTCATATCAAATTTCATAGGTAGGGTTGGTGTTTCCATAGGTAGGCAGTGTTTTTGATAAAAACTCAAAATGGTAGGGTTACGCACAAAGTGGTGTAAATATTTAACATGGAAAAAATGGTCAGTGCAGTCAAAAAGACCAAAGTATGGTGGGTGTAAAATATGCAGATAGGTAGGTTTCAAAAGGTACTAATAGTGAGGTGGACATGTGCAAGTCGGTGGGTGGTTTGGTCAGTTAGGTAGGGAGTGGTTGAGTTGACTCCTAATGTAGTAGGCAAGAGGACACTACCTACATAGTCCTAAGGAAATTAGATCTAATCAAGGACTTCAGGCCAAATGCAATTCTAGTTTTAGGGAGAGATGACTCGTAAAGTAGGTAGAGGGTGGCTGAAATAGGTTGCCCCGTGTAGATGTGCTCAAGGTGAATTTAAGGTGGTGGTAGGTAAAATCATGGGAAAGGGTGAAGGGGAAATGGGTAGGTTGGGGTTTAAATGGGGAGAAACTTAGCCATCAATGGTTATGTAACTATCACTGATTAGGTTGACCAGTGATGATTGGGCGACCATCATCAGTTAGAGTTAGTTGGTGATAGTTAGATAACCATTAATGGTTAGAATCTGAAACCATAAAACTATGGATAAAAGGGTAAATAGTGGGAATTCAAACTCATTTGCAATTAGACCCAGCTAGAGTTTTGTCATTTATGAGTGTGGCATATGAAAAGTGTGCATGAGTGTGGTGAGGTTTCAAGATAAGCTTGGTTTGTGGGAGCAAGATTGTGATCAAGATGGATGTTGGAGGAGTGACGAGACAAGTTGTAGGATATGATTTGAGGTAGTGCCACTAGTCACAGAATGAGGTAGGCATTGTAATTGAATTTGATTTAGATATGTAAATGGTAAAAATAGAATTAAATAAGGGAAATAGTTGGTTTAGGTGGGGCTGAAGTTTTTAGAATGAGGTCAAAGGGTTGAGGCTCATCACCTATGATCACCTAACAGTGACCATTGATAGTTGGAGCTGACTAGCACTAGTTGACCTTAGGGGTAAATGGCTCCAAGGAGACCGTTGATGGTTAAGGGGATCTATCATCAATAAAGTATATTTGGGATGGGCAAGGAATTGGGCTAGGAGTTGGGATGGGGTGAGAGGGCTGGGATAGGAGTTAAGCTATGTTAGAGTTGGGATGGTTTAGGATTTTTGATGGGGTGGGTTAATATGGGGTAGGAAATTATGAGAGTTGGTGTAAGATGGAATTATTTTAGATACATATAGGTAACAGTTTGGTAATATAGGTAATAGGGATAATAGGGGATTGAAGGTATAACATTGCATTGGTATAGAAGGGCATGAAATAGTTGTTATGTATATAGGGAGTAGTTAAAATAGGTTGCTTATTAGAGTTGTGATATGGATTTTATTATTGTAGGCATGGGATCAGATCCAGCTATGATATTGATTTCTTGAGATGTTTGCCAAGGTGAGGGATGCCATGTCTACATAGGACTGGCACTTCATAGAGGTAGTGGGTTTTAGAGCAATGCACCACTACTAGTGCTTGCCTAGGGATGCTTTGATGGTAGTTGCCCTTATCAAAAGATGGGATCTGGTAACTAACACATTTTGGTTCCCTACTAGAGAGATGAGTATCCTACTAAAGGATATTTAGAAGTACCTGACTGTCGATAAGAGGGGATCATATTTATCATTCAAAGAGTTATGAGATAGATGACCTGATTAGTTTTTTATATAGAGTGGATAGAGGTCATACATAGTTCCACACAATGGATTTTAGTATTAGGCCTTTATATGAAAGGGCTAAAGATGAGAGACATCTCTTGATGATGATGAAATTAACAATGACATGTTTTGTGTTACCAAATTTAGTAGGAGGGAGATATCCCTGTATGTTGTTATGGGTTTTGGTGGAGTTGATGTTTTCAAGGATAGTTTTGGATGGGGATAGGTATTATTGGTTTAGATTTATAGGGAGTTGTGGGGTTTCAGAGTTCATATGTGTTACAACATTAGTGTGGGAATTATTTTGCATTATTGGGCATATAAGTACATGCATGTGCTGAGACTATTGGACCTGTCTATAGATACATATCTACCGATAGACTATAAGGTGGGGTTTTTGAGGTGGAAAAGATGAGGTGTGATCACAAGAGCAGGTGGTTGCATGAGGGATTTAGAGTGGTTTGGGGTGTGTTGCAGAGTCTAGCACTAGGAGATGTAATATGGAGGCCATATATGACTTGGCCTATATGGGATGATTATAGGTGGCATACATTTTCACTACAGATCTAGAGATGGGTATATGGTAGATGAGACAGTGAGATAGAGCACATTCTCATAGAGAGAGTATGATGATAGTTTAGACTCTAGTAGGGTATTCCACTAGATTTTCCTCATTATAAGAGAGAGGATGTCGATTACTTATTGATAGAGCCACAGCCTAAGGAGGTGGTATTAGTTTATGAAGAGTTGTCAGATAGGGTGAGAGATGATGCTATTATGACTCCAGATTATCTGGCATGGTTTTCACTTAGATATGTGACAATATATTTTGGTTGGGGGAATGGAGGCTAGGGGCTTATGGATGTTGACCCAATAGGAGTACCAACACCAAGTGACCCACAGGCAATGGCAATATAGGCTTAGATAGACATGTTATAGGGGTAGATTACCACTCTTAAGGGGTAGGTAGGTGGTGTGACTATAGAAAGAGATTAGGCCTAGGCCTAGGTTAATGATTTAAAATGTTAGGTGGTTGTGTTATAGGGTAGGTTATGACATTGACTAGTAAGCAAGACTAGGCCAAAGTTTCACTTAGTTTAGTGACACAGGAGAGAGATTCTCTATGACGTGTAGGTGGATGGGTAGTGGTGCCATCAGGTTTTGTCACATAGGCTAGATATTTAGCAACCATTCAAGAGTTACATTATTATGAGGGCATTGTGTTAGCATAATGTCTTAATGAGCCATGATGGGGAGATTACCAGGTTAGATTGGTGGGTGGAGCAATAATTGTGGCCCCAAGTTAATGGGTGATGATAATGGGTCAGCTAATAGGGCCTCCATCTAGGATAGGTATAGGTGCCAGTGGTTCTAGTTTAGGTGCTCCTAGGTCATGAGTAAAGATTTTATGTGATGTATTTTTATATTTTGATACCGGCTTATGTGCTAAGATACGAGATGTATTTATGAGCGAGGGATATGTACATGTGTTGAAACTTATTGTTATATATAGATGTGATTTTTTTCATTGTGATGTGTTATGGATTCATGGATCTTTATATTTTGAAAAGGATTTAAGGTTAGTATTTATACATGATGACCTATGATGTTGATCATTAGCTAGTATAGCATATCTTAGGTTTGTGGTTTTGATTTATGTTATGATGTTTGCATGTTATGATGTTGTTAATGTTGTTAATGTGATGAGGGTATTGACTATGATTTTACTATTTTAATTAAAACAAGAATTTTGTCAAAAATGTTTATTATGATGTGGATTATGATGAGGTGATGATATACCATATATTAGTGATGATCACGTTATGTTATGCTATGTTAATGTTATTGGCTATATCATTTGTGAATAAAATTAAATATTGAGGTGTATGATGAGGATAGTTATAAGATAATGTTAATGAAAAGGAAACATTCACTTGTTTTGGATAAGATAAGGACATATAGTGCCTTTTGCTACCAAAAACCTATCAATAAGATTCCATAGATGTATTGACTTAGTGAATAGAAACCCATCAAATGCTTCACAAGAGCATGTTTCATTAAGAAAATGTGTATCTTGACCACTTCATACCAAGTAAGCTCATAGTTCCTTAGGTGCGATGAGGATGATATGTAAGGTTGTAAATGTGGGATTGAAATCATTATCTTTCATAAGTGACCAAAGAACTCTTAGTAGACAAGTCCATGAATTTTGAATTTTTGATTAAATGGGTAGACTGATCAATGCAGGAAGCCTACTCATGCCATATATTAGAGCTAATTATGGTGTAAGTGAGATAAAAAAGTAGACTGGTCGATATGGGAAGTCTACAAATGGCTGATATAAGAGCCAATCATAGCTTACTTATTGATTTTGCCTTTTGTTGTTGATTTAAAGTTATTAAAGATGATCAATATAAGAAGCTTATTTTGAATATTGTTTAGCCATCCTTTAAGGGAGTAGTCTAAGATTTTACTATGCATAGCCATCCTTTAAGGGAGCAGTCTATGTTTTGAGCAAATATTGATTTGAGGAGATAGCTATCCTTTGAGGATGTAGCCTATCATTTATTTGGATATATAGATATGTTTTAATACTAAAAGTAGACATGGACAAGTCTAATGAGGTTCTAAAGGTCTACCTATGTAGGAGCAAGGCCTAGGCACAGAAGGTTAGTTGGAGGGAGTGGTTTTAAAGAGCCAATCATAGCTTACTTATTGATTTTGCCTTTTGTTGTTGATTTAAAGTTATTAAATATGATCAATATAGGAAGCTTATTTTGAATATTGTTTAGCCATCCTTTAAGGGAGTAGTCTAAGATTTTACTATGCATAGCCATCCTTTAAGGGAGCAGTCTATGTTTTGAGAAAATATTGATTTGAGGAGATAGCTATCCTTCAAGGATGTAGCCTATCATTTATTTGGATATATAGATATGTTTTAATACTAAAAGTAGACATGGACAAGTCTAATGAGGTTCTAAAGGTCTACCTATGTAGGAGCAAGGCCTAGGCACAGAAGGTTAGTTGGAGGGAGTGGTTTTGAGAAATAATTGATCATGGGATTCCATTTAATAAAATATGAAAAGCATCTATGAGAACCATGTTATGGGTAGAGCTAGGGTACCCATACTTAGGATAAGACTATAACTGTGACAAAGAAGTCACACGGTTTTATATAATCAATCAATCTCAAAAGGGATATAAAGAGAATGAGGTGGAAAAGGGTTAATGATCCAATAGAATGAGCTTAAGTTTGACACAAAAGTGGATTTGATCCTTGTTTTAATAATGAAAGAGACATAAATGCAAAGAATTAATAGGTTCAATTTTGGGTTTACCTTCCAAAGAAGACAAGTGATAAGTACCTGATCCATACTTATGGGTTATAATGTAAGGTCCTAACCATTTAAAATCAAACTTTCCCTTTTTGGTCTTCTTCATGTTAGTGACATGTTGGTTTTCCTTGAGGATGAGATCTCTGATGTTGAACTCCCATATTTTCAAATTTTTATTATATGCTCATTTAACACGATCTTGATAGATACGAAGGTGATTAAGGGCAATAAGGTGATGTTCATCAAGGATCTCTAAACGTGCTAAGTGTTTTTGATGATATTCACTTTCAGAAATAATTTCATACAAAGATATGTGAAGAGATGGAATTTAGACCTCAAGAGGTAGAACTAGCTCACCTCTAAAAATAAGAGAAAATGGTGTAACCCCTATAGCATTTTAGATAGTAGTACGATAAGCCCATAAAGTAAATGGGATATGGAGATGCCAATCCTTGTCAAAAGCATTGACTACCTTGGTGAGTATTTTGATGAGAGTTTTTTTGCAAGCTTCAGCTTGCCCATTGGCTTGTGAATGATAAGGGGAAGAGAAGCTTAAGTCAATGACAAAAGCCTTAAAAAGTTCTTAGACCTTTTTGTTCTTAAAGGATTTTCCATTGTTAGTGACAATTTTATGAGGGACACCGAAGTAGCAGATAATGTGATGGGTAATGAAATCAATGATTTTTTTAGCTTTGATTGAGATCAATAGAATGGATTCCACTCATTTGGTGAAATACTCCATGGTGGTGATGATATATTAGTGACATTGAGAGGAATGAGGATTAATTTCTCCAATTAGATCAAGACCCCATTGCAAGAAGGGCCAATAATCTATTAATACCTGGAGACCATAAGGAGGTGCATGATGGATGTTAGCATGTTGTTGACTTTTGATTCATTTCTTGGTGAAGAATACATTTTGAAATAGCTAAACCACTGAAGTGTCCTCTATAGATGCCATCATGTGCTTCCTTAATGGCGTGAGGGGCTTCGTTGTTATGAAGGCAGTGAAGGAGGCCATTAAAGCCTCATTTTTAAATAATGTCCCCTAGTATTAAGTAGTGACAGGTGCTTTGAATTAAATATTTATGAGCATTTATTGAAAGATCAGGCAGAAGGACACCAAAAATAAGGTAGTTGAAGATTTGGTCATACCAAATGTCTAAATGTGATGTTTCCACTTGGTAAATGGTAGGAAGATCGAGATTGAGGTAAGATGGAGTGATAAAGTGATGTATGGTGACAAAAAATTTAGAGTCAATAGGTTGGAATGAAATTTGGCATGCAAGGGAAGCCATTGTGTCTATAAATTTATTTTTATAATGAGGGACTGATTAGATGGTATAATGGTTAAGTGATGCTAATAGTTTGTCAACAAGTTGTTTGTATTTCAGAAGAACATCATTTTTGCATTGATAGGCTCCTATCACTTGGTTGATAATAAGTTGAGAATATCCAAAGATGCATATGGTTTTGATCCTAAAGTTAGGGTGTTTTGGAGACATATGATCAAGGCCTCATATTCAGCTATATTATTGGCGCAGTCGAAATCAAATTTGAAAGAAAGAGGAAGAGGTTCTCCATCAATGGGAATGAGGAATATGTCGGCACCCACACCATTTTGACATTTGGAACCATCAAAATACATAGTCATTTGATAGGTGGTTTCTTCTGAAAAAAGAGTAGCTATAGACTCATCTGGAAAGGAAAAAAGAGGAGTTTGATTATCAAGGAGAGGGGCTTCAGCTAATTAGTCTGCAATGACCTATCCTTTAATGGAATTTTGTGGAAGAAACTCAAGATCAAACTCAATTAAAAGCATGAGCCACTTAGCCATATGTTGGTTATGATATGGCTTAGAGTGCATATGCTTGAGGGGGTCAGTGTTGGTAAGGACATAAGTTTTATGGTTAAGAAGATAGTGACAAAGTTTAGAGGTGATAAAAACTAAGGCAAGGCAAAGTTTTTTTGGATGGTTATATCGAGTTTCACAATCAATGAGGGTATGACTGATGTAATAAACATCCTGCTCCTTATGTTGGTCATTATGATGAGTGATCATGGCTCCCAAGGAATGATCAGTGGTAGATATGTATAAATAGAAGGGTTCATCTTCCTTTGGGGGAATAAGGATAGGTGGAGAAAGAAGATACTCCTTGATTGCATCAAAGGCTTGCTGACATTCCTTGGTCCATTTAAAGGAGTTATCCCTTTTTATGAGGTGGTGAAAGGGTTGACAATGATTGGATAGCTGGAAGATAAAATGGTAGATTGACTGAAGTTTGCCTTGTAGGTTATGAAGTTATTTTAAGTTAGTAGGAGGCATTTCTAGAATGGCTCAGACTTTTATGGGGTTTATTTCTATTCCACAGAGGGAAACAATGAAGCCCATAAGTTTTCCTGCTAAGACCCCAAATATGCATTTCTTTGGGTTGAGCCTAACATGATAATGGATAAGTCTTTCAAAGATGATGGTTAAAATGGTGAGGTGATCCTGGTAATGTTTTGATTTTCCATGCAAATCATCAACATAGTCTTGGACTATTGTATGAATGAGGTCATGAAAAATGTAGGTCATAGCTCATTGATATTTGGCTCCTATGTTATTTAAGCCAAAAGGCATAACGTGATAATAGAAAGTTCCCCATGGGGTAATAAAATATGTCTTATGTTGATCTTGGGGGGCAATCAAGATTTGGTTATATCTCAAAAATCCATCCATGAGGGATAATAGTTCATGACCAGTGGTAAGATCAATAAGTTATTCGATGTTAGGTAAATGAAAATCATCTTTAGGGCATGCAAGGTTAAGATCTCAAAAATCCACACAAAGGAAGAGTCCCTTAATGGGTTTGGTGATAGGAACAATGTTAGAGACCCATTGTGGATAGTCAATAGGTTGAATAAAATTAACAGACAAAAGGCATTGAATTTCTTCTTTGACAAGAGGAGATATATAGGGATGGATACGATGAAGTTTTTGTTGGACTAGCTTAACTTTGGGATGGGTGAAAATGTTATGAATGGAAATGGATGGGTCAATACTGGGCATATCCTGATAAGACCAAGCAAATGATATGTTATGATTGAAGGAAGGCTGTATAGTTTCTTTGTTCTTCAAGAGTTAAGGATTGGCCAATCTTGACAATATGAAGGATCTCCTGAGTACCCAAATTAATGTATGTGGTTGATTCATTTATCATTGTTTGGTTTTTAGGAGGGAGGGATTTTTGAAGAGAAGAATCCTCTACACCCAAATAGGTAAAAATAGATTTTTCATCTTGACATTAGATGGTGTTAATGGTGGGAGAATCATGTGTGATCATTTTGGGGTGGATGAGAGGAATGATTTTACTTTGACCTTCATGTTGATAAGTTAAGGGACCTAAACTGACGGTGTTGATCCAAAAAAAAAGTTAGGTGGGATGATGTCACTATCTTCAAATGGAGTTGGTGACGGTAGAGGTTCTTCAAATTAGAAATGTGAGGTAGATAATGGTATAATTTTCTCAAATGGGAGAGATGAGTCTGGTGGTTCCCCAAATGGGAGAGCTGGAATTGGTGAGGTTGGTGGTTCTCCAAATGGGAGAGGTGGGATTGGTGAGGTTGATATGGGCTCTTCCGGGGTAACATACCCTAGGTCAAATAACTCACAAGGTTTTTGAGTTTTGATAGCAGGAAGTTCATGGGGTCCTTGTTCATGTTAGGTTGTGGAGCTAAAAGCTTCACTATATGCAAACATGGAGGAGGTTGCTAAGTGTCACAGTCACTGGCGTCGGTCAGGCCAACCGACATCGGTCAAGGGTGAACAGGAAGATGCTGACATCAGTAGGAGTCGACTGATGTCAGTCACCTCCAGTCAGACAGAGACTGATGTTGGTCACCTGTGCGGTTCCAAAATTGTTTGTTGCATGAACAGTTCATTTGTTGAACCAATTGTTTGCATGTAAAGGCTATTTCGAGTCTTGAGTTGCGTGTCTAATTATTGTAAATTAGAAGTCTAAGTTATTGTTTAGTATGGAATTTATTTATAGACCCATTGGCATGTATTGTAATTAGAGCAATAGAGGAAGGCATGGTAGATCCTTCCAATTGTAAGATCATTTGAATTGCAGGTTGTTGCAAGTTCAGGGTAGATCTACATGTGTAAGTAAGATGATTTGAATTGTAGGTTGTTGCAAGTTCATGGTAGATCTACATGTGTAAGTAAGATCATTTGAGTTTTAAGTTGTTGCAAGTTCATGGGAGATCTACTTGAAGTACTTTGAGTACTTGTGTACTGGCAGTGTTATTACTGACTGGTTGGAGGTGAACACCAACTCTATGTTTGAGTTGTGTGTTGGGACCATTTTTGGTAGGAGAGTGAACTCTTGATTGAGAATTACTGGGAGCCCTTGAGGTGTGGGAAGCCTCACAGAGGTGTGAGAAGAAGTGGCATCTTCTTTATTGTATTTTCTTTCTGGATGAGTATTAATACAAGATTGTGTATTGTCTCTCATATTCTGTGCTATTTGTGAATTCTAGTTACTTGTTCATTCTGGTATAATTCCATGTTTAGTTTCTTATACAAGGTAATCATATGTACTCTTATTGAAGAGTAAGATCTTGACAGTTGGTATCAGAGCTTTTGGTTGGGTTACTAACAGGTTGTATCAGATCTGGTTAGTGTTTGTTGATTACAGGTCACTCACAGGGGTTTTTGTTTGAGTGGGAGTATAATAATGGCAGAAGAAAGTAAGCTATGAATGGAGAAGTTTAATGGCAAGAACTATCAATTATGGAGGATGTAGATAGAAGATTATCTGTATCAAAAAGATTTTTACTTACCATTGGGTGGGGTTGCATGCAAGCCCACAGATATGAAGGATGAAGAATGGGAGGTTCTTGATCAGAAGGCTCTGGGATCTATAAGGTTGAGCCTTGCATCGTCTGTGATTTCCAACTTATCTCAGGCTAAGACAACAGTAGAGTTGATGGAATCTTTGGCAAATTTATATGAAAGACCCTCAGCTTCGAATAAGGTATTTATTATGAAGCAATTATTTAATTTGCAAATATTGGAAGGTGGATCTGTACATAGTCATCTTAGTGATTTCCATGGTTTGGTAAACCAGTTAAATTCAGTCAATATTGTTTGTGATGATGAAATTAAGACTCTCTTAATCTTATGCTCATTACCTGAAAGTTGAGAGAGTTTTTTAATGGTAGTTAGTAATACTGCGTCTACTTCAAAAATCTTAAAAGTGGATGATGTTGTGAGTGTAATTTTGAATGAAAAAATTCAAAAGAAAAGCACAGGTGTATCATCAGGGAATGCTTTGAGTGTTGAAAGTAGGGGAAGGCAAAGAGAGAAGATCGAGCATGGGAGATCAAGGTCCAAGATAGGCAGGAGATCCAAATCTAGGTATGGTAGAATAACCTGCTGGAAATGTGGAAAGTAAGGACATGTAAAGAGAGATTGCTGGGTGAATGAAGATCAGGATGAAGGACATGAAGAAGCAAATGTTGTAGATTTTGTTGCACAGGATGCTCTGGTATGTTCTTTAGATAAATTAGAATCTTGGGTTTTAGATTTTGGTGCCTCTTTCCATGCATCCCCAAATAGGGAATTTTTTCATGAATATGTCCAGGGAGACTTTGGAGAAATTTATTTAGGGGATGATAAGCCTTGTCAAATGGTTGGCAAAGGGAAATTGAAGCTAAAATTGTAGACGGGCAACACATGGGTGTTGAAGGAGGTCATGCATGTCCCAGTCCTGAAGTGGAATTTGATTTTGATTGGAAAGTTGGGTGATGAGGGTTGAATAGTAACTCTCACAGTGGACTCTTGGAAAGTTTCCAAGGGTGCACTTGTTGTAGCAAGAGGTAAGAAAGTAGGTACACTTTATCTATCTACTTGTATTACTGATTCTCCTTCTAGTTTATCTACTTCAGCTGTAGATTCAAAGATGTGGCTTAATAGGCTTGGTCACATGAATAAGAAGGGGATGCATGTTTTTGAGTCAAAGGGTATGCTTTTGGATTTGAAAAGCATGGATCAAGATTTTTGTAAACAAAAAAAGAAAGTGACGTTTCTTGAGAAATTCGATGTTCGTGACAAGAACAAAAAAGCCTTGGTTTTCAAAGAGAAGATGATGGACAGAGATTAGTGCAAGGGGCTAAATAATTCTGAGTAGAGCAAGGTTGATATGGACAAGGGTTTGATTCAAAAGGAGCTTGCGAGTAGAAGTCATCGCTCACAAGTAAAACACAGAGACCGACGATCCAGACAGGGACTAACATCGGCTATGTGTAGCCCGACGTCAGTGACTCTGAACAAATAAACATCGGCATCGGTCAGGGGGAACCAATGACGGTGATGAGGCAGTCACATGGAACTGGCATCGGTCGGGTGTAGACTGAGATGTGACCGACATCAGTCACTGAGACGGATTTTGGGTAGACAACAAGCTGTCAAGGAGTCTCAAACGCCCATATGGAGGACTAAAAGGGTAAGTAAGCCTCAAATTCATCATTTCCCTTCTTTACACTACTTGTTACTCACTGATGGTCAAGAACCAAGAAGTTATTAAAGAAGTAGAGCGGGTAGAATACAAGAAATAGTGGGAGCTTGGCATGGATGAGGAATGTGATTCCTTGGAGAAGAACCAAATGGGAGTTTTTTGGTAGAGTTGCCAGCTGGAAGAAAGCACTGAGAGACAAATGGATTTTTAGGATAAAGAAGAGCGGGAATGGACACGTGAGATGAAAGGCTAGGGTATATGGTCTTGAGTAAGCTGCAGGACAATGGAGGTTTAACCATTGTGTTTTCTTTACCAAGTTGGATTATATTAGCTACATTATCCTGTTACTATATGTTGTGCTTATTGCAGGGTCACATATGTAGGGAGTTGTTGAACTAAAGGTAAAGTTAGTTCAGAGGTGTGTCATGAGGAATCTGGGAGTAGTAAGATTCTTTGGCATGAGTGTGTTCTAGAGACATGGAAGGTCACAAGTTGATTTTGTCTCCAGATGATTGTGTGAAACTGGTTAGCATGCTGATGGTTGGATAGTTCTATGAATAGTGTCCTGATTCACATGATGAGGTTAAGTACATGTGTACTAGACCTGAGATTTCCCAAGCAGTGGGAGTTGTTAGCAAGTTTGGAGCCAATCCAAGAAATAAGCACTGGAGGGTAGTTCAGTGGATTTTTAGATATCTGAGAGGGACCAGCAGCATGTATACATGTTATGCAGGGTCAAGCACTTCTGTACATGGGTTTGTAGAATCGGATGTGGCAAGGTGATTTGGATGACAGGAGGTGTACCATAGGATTTGTGGTGGTTGGTCTTCAAGAGTGATCTTGAAGAGGGATACAAAGCCAAGAAACAAATTAGATGATGTACAAGTACAGTTACAGGTGTAGTTGTTTATCTCCAAATGGGAGATTGTTAGGTTGTGGAGCTAAAAGCTTCACTGTATGCAAACATGGAGGAGGTTGTTGAGTGTCATAGTCACTGATGTCGATCAGGCCAACTGATGTCGGTCAGGGGTGAACAGGAAGATTCTAACATCGGTAGGAGTTGGCTGACGTTGGTCACCTCCACTCAGACAGGGACTGATGTCAGTCACTTGTGTAGTTCCAAAAATGTTCGTTGCACGAACAGTTAGTTTGTTGAACCCATTGTTTGCATGTAAAGGCTATTTTGAGTCTTGAGCTACGTGTCTAATTATTTTAAATTAGAAGTATAAGTTATTGTTTAGTATGGGATTTATTTATAGACCCATTGGCATGTATTGTAATTAGAGCAATAGAGGAAGGCAAGGTAGATCCTTCCAATTGTAAGATCATTTGAATTGCAGGTTGTTGCAAGTTTATGGTAGATCTACATATGTAAGTAAGATCATTTGAATTGTAGGTTGTTGTAAGTTCATGGTAGATCTACATGTGTAAGTAAGATCATTTGAGTTGCAGTTTGTTGTGAGTTCATGGGAGATCTACTTGAAGTACTTTGAGTACTTGTGTACTGGCAGTGTTATTACTGACTGGTTGGAGGTGAACACCAACTCTGTGTTTGAGTTGTGTGTTGGGACCATTTTTGGTAGGAGAGTGAACTCTTGATTGAGAATTACTGGGAGCCCTTGAGGTGTGGGAAGCCTCACAGAGGTGTGAGAAGAAGTGGCATCTTCTTTATTGTATTTTCTTTCTGGATGAGTATTAATACAAGATTGCGTATTGTCTCTCATATTCTGTGCTATTTGTGAATTCTAGTTACTTGTTCATTCTGGTATAATTTCGTGTTTAGTTGCTTATACAAGGTAATCATATGTACTCTTATTGAGGAGTAGGATCCTAACAGTTCATAGAGGCCAAACCCAAACCCTTTCCAAGTGCATTGATGAAGGTACATTTGGGTAAAGGTCTAGTTTCTAAGATAATAAAATTTGAAAGTGAATGGTTGAATACAAGGCATGGTAGTGGGAGCAAGAAGTAGTTATCAAGTCCCCCATAGAAAAAATATGTTCTATTATTGGGAAGGCCAAAGGGTACCAATATTGGGATCATAAGATGGATCATTTTGAAGGTTCCCAAATTCATGTGGAGATGGAAAAGCATCTAAAGCTAAAAGTTGATATTCCCCAAGTGTAAGTCATTAGAACATGGATTGCAAGGGGTGCTCGACTAGGATTTATGATGAAGGAATAGTTGAACTAGTGGATGCTTCACCATTATTGAAAATATAAGTTTTGGTATGTTGGTTTGATGTGGTGGTTTGGCTAGTGGTTGGATGTGAAGAGGGTAATGGTTGAATAAGAACATTATTGGGTTAATACATCATATTAAAAGAAGCAAAGTGACTTAGATTAACTTTGATTGTACTGACTTGTCCCTCATGTTCAAATTTGATGCATCAATGAAGGGTAGAAAGGACACATGCCATAGCATGGATCTAGGGGTGATCAAGTAACACATTATATTTAAATTCACCATCTACAATGTAAAATAGTTCATGAATGGTTTGAGGCCCTAAACGAATGTGGAGAATAATTATCCTCAGAGTAATGGCCAAAGTATCATTGAATGATCAAAGAATTGTTGAGATTTTTGACATGATTTTTTATGTAGTTGAAGTTGATCATAGGCATGGGAGGAGATGACTCACTCCCCCATCAATCATGACCCTTTTGACATGTGTATTATTGATGGATGCTGTGATAAAAAGAGGGGGATCAAGATCTTTGCTATGATGTGATGGGATTTTAGACTCTTGACAGGTGATGCTAGTAACACGTTGGACAGCTACAATCAAAGATGTAAGAGGTTGGGAATCATCTGGTTGAACCTCTATGGAATGCATTGCTTTGATTAAATCTTGACGATGTTGAGGGGAGATGTTAATTAAGTCATAAAGACTCATTTTGATGGGCATTTGGTGGAGTTGTTTTATCACCAGGCATTAGATTAATGAAGGTGTATTGGAAGATGAAGGGGCTCCCAAAATGGAGACCTTATGCTTAGATGGTTGTGAAGTTGAAGGTGTAACCTTCTAGGTTTGGTTGGTTGGCTGAGGAGTTGAAGGGTAAGACCATGGAATGGTGGCTTTGACTTTACCTTTTTCATTTTATTGGACTACTTTACCCTTGTCCTTGTGTTGGGATCTAAATCAAGTTACCATATGAATATTATGGATAAGGGAAGCAATTACTTGCTTCAGTTCCTCTATTTCACTCCTTAGTGGGAGAGAGAAGTAGATGATTTTTAGGAGGATTAGATCAGTAGTAAAGGAGACAAAGGGATTAAATAAGGTTCATCCAATAGATCATCCTCCTCTAAAAGGCCATGAATGATAGTTTGGAGAGCTTTACAATTCTCAGTATCATGCCCAGGGGTTCTATGGTAAAGATAAATTAGATTGTCATTGAACCAAGTTGGCTTTTAGCATGTGGGGTCAAAAGGCTTGATGGGGGGTAAGTTAATGGCATAATCTTATAGGAGCCTTTGTAATATAGTTGTATAAGACTTTGATAAGGATTTTGGAGATGGTGGAGTTTAGGTTTTTGGTTTATGTTCCTTGTTGGGTAAGGGATTTTTAACAGGAGGTATGGTTGGTGGAGTAAGCCTAGTTAAAGGTTTCAAATGAATTGGCTTGGTTATAATTGGTTTTGGAATTGGGGGTCTAGATGATGAGGGTTTAATAGATGAGAAAGTGGATGGGTAAATATTGGTGAGGAATGATGATGAACTAGGAGATGGGCTTGTTATAGGTAGAGAAAGGGGAGATGGTTTTTTGGAGGAAGAGTAGGTTATGGGAATGGTGGAAGGATGCGGTCCTAAAATAGAAGGTGAAGGTGAAGGAGTTGGTATGGTTCTTCCTCAAAGTTGAGGTCTAGGCAATCCCTCCTTATTAATGGGCTTAATTGGATTACATTTTGATTGTATTGGTGTGGTTAGATCCAGTCTCAAAGGAGGGTGAGCAGGATTTGGCATGGGAGTGATCCCCAATGTCTTGATTGGCTTCGTAAAAGAATCATAGGGTGATTTCATAATTTTAGATAGGGGTAATTGAGGTGGTTTCTTTGTAACTTTAGGATTAGTTGGTGGAGTTGTAATAACAAGGTCAAGAGTGGATTCCAGTGAAGTAGAAGGTTCGGTCTTATTTCAATATGAGAGTCCAATTGGATGCTAAAAGGTGGCTCTATAAAATTTAGGTTGGGAGGTGAATTCCAAACTTTAAACTAGCCAAGAGAAGGGTTTCTAAATAGGAATTGTTCCTTGATCATTAGCTCTAAAGTGTAAACCCTTTGGGGATGAAGATGGAGTGGTTTCAGTGTTGTTATCCTTGGTGGAAGGTTCCAAAGATAATGGTTTGGGAGATAGGGGTATTGTCTTTTGGGTAATGGATTTCAAGAAAGATAGGGATGATTTTTTCATTGGTGTAGTAAGGGTAATGGTTTCAGGTGGAAGGGTTGTTTTAGCTTCTTCCTTAGTTTGGTTGTCCAAAGGAATAAGTGGTTTTTCGAGTTGGATTGGAGGAGTGAATGAAATGGTCAATGGAGTGACCATCTCCTTGGGTGTTTCCATCATAGGAGGGGTGGGTGAAACCATGGTTTCATCCAAAGAAGTGGAAAGGATAGTTACTTCCTTCATTTGGGCATTTGAAGGGATTGGTGGCAAGTGGTTCTCCTTGATTTGGGTGATAGAGGTAATAACTTCTTTAACAATGGGCACATTATTGATGACATTGATTACATGTGCATCATGTGAATTGGAGGATTTGGGTTAGTTTTCATGGTGTTGGGTTAAACGTGAATGGTTTGGAAATGGTTTTTGGAAAATATCAAGGGATTGGTTTGAAGGAGCATTTGGGTTGTCATTCACGAGCTCCCCTTTATCAATTAGGTCTTAGATAATGCTTTTAAAGTTATTGCATCTATTGGTATCATGTCCAACAACCCGATGATAGTCACAATGATCATTCTCATTATACCACCCAGGAAGGGGGTGAGAAGTATAAAATTATTGAAGGGTCTTGATGGGTGGAAGTTGGATTAGATTGGCTTTGAGTATTTTTTCTAACACCAATGCATAAAATTCCCCAATCAGGGTAAATGGTTTTTAAGGAACCTAGTTTTGAGTACGGTTTTGGTGATTAGAAGGGTTGTTAGTTGGAGGTACAATTTTAAGAATGACCAAATGGGCTGATGCTTTTGATTTAGAATTGGTTGGGTTCATGGTTTTGGTGGAAGATGACTCAGTGGATTTGAAACTAGAATTTTTATTTTGACGCTTCAACTTCCCTTCATCAATAGCACAGTTTTCCAATTTACGGGCCATAGTAAAAGCTTTGTCAAAGGTCCTAAAGGTTTAGAATTGGAGATTTGGATCAATGTGTTATAGCACAACCCTGGGAAAATAATTTGATTAATTCAAGTTAGGGTAATGGAAAAGTGAGTTGATTAATGAGACCTCTCCATCAAGCAACGAAATCAATAATAGACTCATCTTTAAACTATTTGATGGAGTATAGGTCTATAATGGAAACCTTTTTAGATATGTTTATAGAAAAGTGTTCCAAAAATGTTTGTGCTAATTAAGATAAATAAAAGATAGAATGAGTGGGAAGAGCACTAAACCAATCAAGGGTGGCCTTAGATAATGACATGAGAAAGGTTCAGAGGAGAAGAGCGTCATCATAAGTGATTAACTAGCATACATGTCAGAATGTTTGTAAGTGTTGTTGAGGGTCCTCTTTACCTTGGAATTTAGAAAATTTGGGCAATTCCCATTGAGAAGGATAAGCATGAATAGGTACAGGGGGGTGGATAGTCTCATTACAAATTTGGTCTTAAGACAAAAGATTTGTTGAGGCAGAGATGGATGACTGCAGACTAGTCATTTTGTCCATGAGAATTTTGATTAGGTCAAGCTGGGGTTGAGAAATCAAATAATTAAGAGATACATTTTGTTGAGGTTGGTTTACAACAATGTATGAATAGGTAGCAGATGGCATTGATGAAGCCACATACTAATAGGTAGTGCCAAGAGGTTGAGATGGTAGCACATAAGAACTACTTGGTATAAAAGGTTAAGTGGTGGTTGGTATGTACCCTTGTGGGTTAGGGACATATTGGTAAGTTATCATAGGCACATGCTGAGGAAAAGATGTGGTTGGTATGTTTAAGGTAGGAGGAAGTTGGGTAGGTTGAGGTTGGGTGGTTACCCTAGTGCTAATTGGAGGAAGATGGATAGCACTAGGCTTTGAAGTGGAATTGTGGTCAAAGGATTGGTTACAATCAAAGGGAAGATAGAAGCTAAAGTGGAAGATAATGCCATAATAGATGGCCTATAGGTAACTAATGGCAAGGTTGAACCCCCATGGGGTATAACTAGTGGTGTTTGGTTGGGTGGTGGAAGGTTGGTTTGGGTTTGGGTGGATGGGATGTTAGAAGAGGTCTAAGTTAATGGTTTAGTTAAATTGTTTCCTACTATAAGGTGGGATGGCATACCAAGAGAAGGATCAAAAGAAGGAACCAAAGTAGGGGTTATGATGAGGTAGGGTATTGAGGTAATGTTGCAAAGTAAGTAGATTGTTGTTGAGAAAGGTGGTGAAGTTGGGATCTCTTTCAGATACAATTGGGATTCTAGAAGGAGATGGTTGTGGAAGAGAATTGTGAGGTGAACCATGGGGAGATTTATCTAAATCTAAGGTATAGTCCATGGATGAAGATGAAGATGGTGGTTGGTTATTTTTATTTTTCACTTGTTGTCTAGTCAAAACCATATGAAAAATCTAAAAGTGGATAATGAAACTTTCACCTCAAACAGTGAGCAATCAAATAAAATCACAAAGCAAATAAAGCACACACTAAAAGTGCCATTAATCCTAGGATTTATTTTAAATCACTTTTAGCTTATGCCTTAAAGAGTATGAAATGAAAAATTGGCTTGTGATTTGGGTAATAAAAAAAAAGCCATCTAAAGATGGTTTCAGGTTAAGTTTTGGTGCTCAAAAAATCTGCACTAGACTGGGTATGTGGCCTGGTACTAGGAGCTTGCTTCCCACACTTCACAAACCCAAAGCCAAGTCGGGCCACTTAGTCAATAGATACCATTTATCTAGAGTTTATACTCTACCAGGGAATGGAGTGGTTCCTCCTCTTGGTGGTGAAATCCAAGTGGGATCATCGAGTAGGGTAAGGTGATCTAAAGGGTGATGAATCCCCATGGGCCTTGTCTCATGTATGTTTTGATGTGTTCTTTGGTGCAGTGATTTGGTAGTGTAATATATGTGCTCTATGATTTATTCATAATGTAGTTAATTAGTCTAGGTGATATAAGCATTAAATAGGCAAACAATGGATGCACTTAATTTTAACCCAAAACAAATTTTTGGTGTCTTTTCATGCAAATAAGGAATAATGCAATGAATGCATGATGAAAATGCAACCCATCCCTAGAATGAAGTTTGCACTTTTTTTTTTTTTAAATTTAAGATTTGAAAAAATGCAAGAATATGAGATTCACTAATGAAACTATATGAAATAAACAGAATTATGAACCCTTAATGGGTCCCATCGGGCATGCCAAAATGTTTCCTACTTTTTCTTGATTTTTATTTGTAAAGGAGAAGTGAGAGAACAAGAGATAAAGGCCATGCACATGGTAAATGTTATGATCATTCATGACTAGATGAAGTGAGAACTCCTTTGGCTACGGAAAAATGACTTAAAAATCACACTTGACAAAAATGGATTAATAAAGGATAAATGGGCTGCCTAGTGAGACACCAGTCCCAAGAAAGGAAGATGTTTTCTTATATGGATGTCATCCCATGTTTGACATTCAAGTTTATAAGTAAATAAGGAATTACAAAAGATATATATGGAAATGATGGGTATCAACAATATCTTATTTTATAACAAGATTAATGTGATCAAAGTAATCATTCCAAAATTTTGTAGCTATATAAATATCTTCTTGGATTATAGCCATTTGTTCATCCACATCTTCTTGATTAGGTAAGAAAATCATAGCACAAAGATCTAATTCAAATTCAATGTCACGTTGATCGATGAATAAGGGTTGTGGTACAATAGGAAGATCAAAAATGTTGTTAATTTCATGTGCTAATCTCAATAAAGTCATCTACATGTAAAATATAAACTATGGTCAGGTCTAGAGAGGTCATAACAAGGTTTATGTGTAGGTTAGAAGGCTAAAAGTGGTCTGGTGGGGTGTAAATAAGGTCAAAATAACAAACTATTGTTTCAAGGTGGTAGTGATCATCAATGGTCAAGGTGACCATTGATGGTTGTCCTAACCAGTGACAATTGGGTAATCGACAGTGGTTGCTATAACCATCAATGGTTATAGTAACTGGCTACAGTTACCTGTTGAAGAATTCTTTTTAGTGGAGTATTTGATGATGGAGTATCTAATAGACAAAAGGTATTATGTGGGTATCTAGAGTGGGGAAGAAGACTCAATTTGAATAATCAAGAGAAAATAAAGAGAAAAAAACACTAAAATAAATTAAAATACCTTTGTTATGTTGAAGAGTTGATAGTTGAAGAGATTTGAGCAATGTAATGGTACTTCGGCCTTTGAGAATCATGCAAACAAAGCTTTAGGATGTTAGATGCCTTCCAGGGAATATTTTAGTGTTGAATATTTATACTTTGGTGAATTTTACATTTTGTCAGTGTGTTTTTTGGCGATTTCTATGTCGTTCCATGGTTTCCTGGTCGCCAAGGTTTCTTGGGTTTCGTGATTGCCTAGCTTTGTAATCGCCAAGGCAAATGTTTCGTTTGAGTTTCTGCCTGGCAGTATTTGCCTTTCATGCAACCGACTAGGTAGCGCTTAATGTGGAATGTTCGCCGGGTTTCATGTTATGGGAAGTGGAGGAGTCGGCTCGTTTCGCCAACACACTTTCATTTGTAACATGTATAAATCTGAATTCAAGAAAATAGCAATGAGACATTCAATAACCCTTTTTTTTTCGAAAGCGAACAGTATACAAATGAAATAAACATTTAAGTATAAGTTATACTTTAAGTTATATTTTATTTATATACCTTCAGGGTGTTTGAGAGGGGTTTCAGATTGCTAGGAGCTATAATGCAAATTCTAGGTTTTGGTGGATCCTATCATATTTCAGAGTTAGTCAGATTCCAGGGTTTCAGGGTTTCAAACTTAGCCATATTTTAGGGTTTCAAGATTTCAAGGAGACATCATAGGAGGTATGAAAGCTGCATGAAGGGATGTATGCATGATAGAATAGTATGAAAATATCTCTCGCAAAGTGCCACAAGCCGATCCCACCCCATTCCCAGTGCCGAAAAAATTAAAATTTTACTATGATTATTATTTTTTGTTCGCCAATGTATAATTTTTTTGTGGTTTTAAAATAACATAATTTGCCCAGATTTTACACATTGTTTGAGAGACTATGAATGATTCGCCAATGGAGATTATTATTTTTTCTTTGTAAACTATTTTTTTCGCCACAAAAAAATAATTTTTTTGTCAGGTGTTTTACACATTTCGCTAATTTTTTACACCTTTTCTAAAGGAGGGGTTTCTTAAAGTATACCCTGATGCCTTCACAAAGAAAACAAGAAATCTTGGATGCACAAATTTGGGGATCCATAATTCTCCCTAGAACCTTGTATTTATAGCACAAAACTACTAAGTAAGGAGAAGGAAGCTTGAGAGAAAGTTGTTAAAGCAAGTTTCCATTCTAGAGGATGCTTATCACAGACAAAGTTGGCACTGCTTTAAAGACTTAGGCAAGTTTTATGACCACAACCGTCGATGATTAGGCCAACACTCGACAGTTACCTTAACCAGTGACAATCGAAGGGCTATGAATAAATGTTCATGATTTAGGTGTTTTGACATAGTTAGGCTATAAACAGGTGTTAATAGCTTAGGTGGGATCTATAGGTCAAGATGACATCAAAAACCATCATTGCATAGTTTTCAAGTGTCTACAGTCACATGTGCCACATCACCCAAGAAAGTTTGGGACAACTTTGTAGCCTTATTTGGGAAAGATATTAAGTCTTATAGGTCATTTTAACCCTCTTTTAATCCTCATGTTTAACTTCCTTATCCACTTGTAAGTGAGTATTTATTTTTCGATGATGACATAGACATCATTTCTCCTATTAGTAAGGACTTGTCTTTTAATGGTTATTTACTTGAGGCACCTATTACTCCTCATATAGTTTATACTCCTCTTATTCATTTAATTGATTGAGAGGACATGATTATTGAGGATGTGGTACCCCCACCATCACTTTTAGATATCATGGATGAGACACCATCATGACTTCCTACGGAGGACTTTTATTATGCCACAGTTGTTCTTTCATCACCTACTCCTCTTGTTTGTGAGGATATGTGTATAGACAATGATTTTCATGAGGAACCTATTACTATTGCATATTCTAATTTGGAGCTTATTGTTTCTCCTACTACTACTATTGTTACTTGTTTTATGATGGATCCACTTGCTCACATGTTTGGTACTTGTAAAAGATATACTCTTATTTCTGTGTCTTACACACTCAACTCTATGGGCTACACTGACAGAGTTATTGATAGTGACTTATAGAGTATTATATCTATTATTAGGCCTATTCTTTGGAAAGGTCACCATAGCATCAGTGATTTTACAAGTGATGTATCTTTGGGACATCATAATCACATACATTAGTTGGCTTTTCTTCCTAAAGGGAGAACTCATGGTTTGTGTACATGGGACTCTTTCATGCCATATGGATATGGCTTCTTACATCCTTTCCATCCACATAATATATATATTATTTATTTTTGCATGGGGTGAAGGAAGTTATCCTTAGGGGGATTCCATATGAATTCTTTCCTTCTTTTCTCTCTTTTTGGAGGGGAGGCTTTTTTCTATGATTTTTCTCCTTTTCTCTATTTTTTGAGAGATCGCTTCATGGATATATTGTACATGAATACTTGATCAAGCCTTATTATCAGGACTCATATTATGGATGCCACTCTATTTTTGGCCCCTAGTTTCACTTGAGGGGGGGTGTTAGAGTATGTTGTTTACCTTACTTAGCTCATGTTCAGCTAAATGCTTTATTATTTCCACCTACTTATGTGTGGATATTTTATTTATCTTATTTTGGATATTATGAGATATTACATATTTATCTCTTAGATATTTTCTAGTTATTTCTATCCTTTAGGGATAGTTATCTCTTAGTCCTAGATTTGATCTCTTAGTTATGACTTATCACTTAGCTTGATCTTTTAGTTATAATTAATCACTTAGCTTAATCACTTAGTTAGTATTAATCTTCCTCGCCTATATATAAAAATCTCAATCATTGTATTTGATAGTTCTATAAATGTAATATATGATATAGCTACTCTTTGCAATTAATTTGTAAGTCTATTATTTCAGATTTTTGTTGTTATGAATGTGATATTAAGATAACATCTAAGATCTTTTGATTTGGAAGGTTTTTTTTTCATTCCTTTCAATTTTTATTCACATCCTATGTTTTCTTGAATTTAGAGAAACATTTTCCACCTAATTCACCCATAACATGTCAAATGTTAATAATTTTAACATTTTATTTATTGTAGCACTGTGGCAAGGTACATTGTTTTCCATTTTAGTTTTTGTTAGATGGTGGAGCCTAATCTTATTTTAATGCACTGTTCTTGATGGGGGTGTGGGGGGGAAACATCCCCCCACAAGGGTCACCATGGGGGTCTAAGGGGGCACCCCCCTAGCAGGGGTTTGGGGGAAGCACCCCCGAAGCAAAATTATGTTAAAATGTATTGTAAAATATTATAATTTCATAGTAAATCTAGACCATTCACTATTAGGTCACAAATCTAATGGTAAAAATTATGTTTGCATATTTTTGTCCTAATATGTAACCCTCCTTTGACTTGAGGGCATTGTAATCATGACGGTATATAGTGTGTGAGTGAAGATAATATTATAGTGGATTTATTTTAGGTTTTTCCCTTCATTAGTTAGACTAAATAATAAGGACTGGTTGTTTCTATGTAGATGTAGCCCATAATAGGTGAACCACGTTAAATCTATGTCTTTATTGTGTTATGTTTTTGGCATTTTATCTCCATCTTTAATTCATTAATATTTCTCTATGTTCAATAGTCCTAATAGTTTTACAAGTCAACATTACTCACGCTGAGCTAAATCCCCTGATGGGATAATTTAGGTAATATTCTCACCCTCGTATATATGATAAGTACACTTGTCCATGTTTTGATTAATTAGATATTTCTGATTTTGTGTAAAAACTATATTTGATTCTCACTTTTTTGTTTGCAGGTCGTGAGGGCATCTTGGTTGACTTCATTGCACCACACAAGTAAGGTAAGTTTTCAAACCCTCATTTTCCTTTTAGTGTGACACTACTCTGGGAAAACACTCTCATCAATTTATGACAAGGCATTTCCCTAATGAGACAATATGTACCACCCAAAAATTACATGGTGAAACATTTCTAAAAAATATAAAGATGATGCAAAGATCTTCACCTAAATATGCTCAAATTTGGTGTTCTCTCTATCTTATTTGTCTTACGTGACCCTTTTGGGCCCTTTTAAATTACTAAATTTTCATTTTTGGGAGTCTCTTTGTCTTAGTTTTGACATGGTTTCTCTCATGATGAAATTGTCAATTCTCATAATAAAACTATGACATCTCGAGACAAAACTTCCACCTCCCAGAAGTTTAATTTGTGGTAATTTCATAAATTATCTATCAAAAATGTTATATATGTGTTAGTTTAAAATTAATTCTTAATTTTTTTCATGGACTACAATGGTTTTGTCTTTAGCACCTGTAGACAACTATAATTTTGTTATCATTTACGTATTTTTAAAATTAGCGTCTGAGACTTCAATTTTCATGCATTCTTCATATTTTTTCTTACATTTATTCATTATTTTCTCTTATTTTATGTCTTATGGATGGCCTAGATTATCTCTAATATTATTTTTATAAATCCTTATCACTTCTAAATTAATCCAAGCTTCACTTAAAATACCGCATGCAACCCTCTTTCTTTTCTTACAAGTATTTAGTTTTCCTTAGGTTTTTGGATCCAAAATTTGTTTTAGATATTGGAGCTTTAAATTTTTATAGAGACTTAGTTAGCCTAATTTAATTTTTTTTTAAATTTTCTTCAATTTGTGATCATTTTTATGTCATTTTACACAAGCTTGGAAAAGAGAATTCATAGAATTGGTAACCAATTCTTTGCCATTTATAGATTATTCCATCCATTGTTTAGTTGATCTTTTATTCAATATTGTGTCCTCACTTTATTATTCTTCTCATCCTTTTTTTAGAGTTCCATAAATTTGAAATTTAACAATAAAAGATCTAGCTACCTGAGGATAGTATACTCACAACAATAATCTCTCTACTTTTACTTGGTAGTTTGCCATTGATTAGGTTGGAGGTTTTATCATCAATTTTATTTGTTAGATTATATGAGAATAGTTTATTATTATTATTATTATTATTATTATTATTATTATTATTATTATTATTATTATTATTATTATTATTATTATTATTATTATTATTATTATTATTCAACAAATTCAAAAAATTACAATAGATAAAGAAAGGAAACTTCTCTCTCTCTCTCTCTCTCTCTCTCTCTCTCTCTCTCTCTCTCTCTCTCTCTCTCTCTCTCTCTCTCTCTCTCTCTCTCTCTCTCTCTCTCTCTCTCTCTCTCTCTCTCTCTCTCTCTCTCTCTCTCTCTCTCCAATAAAAAGTAGTTTTAAATTCTCTAGTTTACATCTTCATATTAAATCTCAATGAATAATATTTTTTCATAAAACTTAGGGTAGATTATAGGAAAAAAATAAATTATTTTTATTTTAAAAAATAATTTTACATTCACAAACATATACTCACACACGCACACTAAAACCTAGACAAATCAAAACTTGTATGTTAGATTTAGCTTGTCTTTTTTAGATAGTGAATGAATGTTATTTTAGATCAACAAAATCATAAAAATCATAAATTTATATTTTCATGAATATTAATTTAGATAATTTATTTTCATTAAAAATTATTTAAAAACTTTAAAACTAGTTTTATAGCTTCTTCGTGCAGATTAATTTTTGAATACTTACGAGTTTGTGCATTCTAGGTTTTGGATCTAATTTCCATTTAAATGTTAAAAAATTTGATTTCATAATATTTTTATTTTATTTGTATTCAAAAAAATACAAAAAATAAAGTTTCATTTAATTCATTTATTGTAATCACTTTCATTTTCAGAAACTAACATAGTCTATTTTATTTATAAAATATTATAAAAAACATCTGAAAACACAATCAAACAACCCTTGTCAAAATTATTAAAAGCCCAAAGATTACTCCTACCCATTGAGAGAAATAATTAAACCTCTTTCAAATCATTATCTAGATAATATATGTACTTAAGTAAATCAAACACAATTTTACTTTGCTTCTTTGATGACACTTCCAGAGTGACTATACCTCTTTAGAGTAGGTATATTTCCTAGATTTAGATCTATCCTTCCCGATAGTAACGTTCAAAGTGACATAAAAACTAATATTATATTATAATTTGTTTGTTTCACTCCCATCACATATCTGAGATCATTAACTAACTCAATGTTCTTGATGAGCAAGATCATGTGCAGCCACACCCATAATTATGGATGCCACTACAGCGATCATCAAGTATAGATCTCCACTTAATATTTTCTTCTTCCTTGGGACTAGCCTCATCATATTTTCATTCTTTTTATGTATGACATTATCTAGACGTATTCAAGCTTAAAGAGTTGATCATATTCTTAGATTCATCCAAGTTAATTATGTATATTTCCTTGTACCTAGCATAGATCAATAACTTCGATACAATATCCATACCCACACTCAGGGAACTTGGAGTTTTGTTTCCCATTATTTATCCACTCTCAATGAGAAACATGACATAGGATATCTCTTTTGGTATCATCACAAACATCTTTTACCACCCATCATCCAAATCCACATTTATTTACCTTAACCTAACCTACCTACTCATCTAATCATTCATTACGTCAACTATCTTAAATAGACCTCAAGAAGTCAACTACATAAGTTAGTCTATTATTTTCCACATGTACATGTACCTCTATAAAAATTCAATCTTTAAGCATGGAGATTATAAAACTTCTTAATTATTTAGTAGGTGGGCACTCAGGGTACTTGAAAACTTATCATAGATTTAAGAAGGATTTATTTTGGGAAGGGATAAAATGGGAAGTCTAGAAAATTGTGACAAAATGTATAGTGTGTTAGTAAAATAAATGGAAGGCAATCAAGACCTCGGGTATATTGAAACCTCTATCTATTCCAAGCCAGATGTGGGAATATTTTTCCATGTATTTTATCATGGGGATATCAAAAATGAATAGCAAAATGTCATCATAGTTGTTATGGATAGACTCACCAAATGCCATTTTTTGTGCATTATCACATCCATTTTTAATATGTACAATAGCAATGACATTTATGAATATAGTTCAAAAATTTCATGGGACATTGAAGATCATAGTAAGTGACCATGATCCTATCTTTACAAGTGATTTTTTGATTGAGTTATCTCATGTTTTAGTACCCATCTAGCTCTTAGCTCATCTTATCATCCCTAATGTGATGGGAAATCAGAGATGGTCAACAATTTTTTAGAGCGTTGTCTATTAGGAATAACCTAGGGGTGATTAATTCACCATTTGAAAAATAAATGTGAGGTATTACTCACAGTAGATAGATTTTAATAGGTTATTAGTTTGTTAATCGTGCATTCCATAAATCTTTTTTTTAAGGATTTTTTAACTCCTGCAACATATTTGGGAGGAGTTTTGTTTGAAAACCTACTTTATATGGATATTTGGATAATTCTCTCCCTATCTTATAGGGACTATATTGAGCATAGAGTTGTGTATAAATAAGATATTTGTAAAAGTATTCAATTAGAATAAACAAAATATTGTTCATCTACATTATTTGGTATCAAAGCTTCATTCTCTACCTAAGAGAAGCATGTGTACTCTCTAATAATTATGATATTGGTGGTAGAATATATGTTTGGCATTGGAGTATTAAGACTCCTCTAATCCCTCAATCTAGTTGCATAGACTTATTCCTCACATGCCTACATGAAAAATGCACTGGCAAGGATATCTACCAGCCAAGGGCAATTAGACTTTGAGTGGACAGTCTTATTTTTTATTGTCATTTGGAGTTACATTCAACCAAAAGCTATGATCAACTAAGACATGAAATATTGACACTGATTAAGAACATTTGGTTTAAATTTGACATTGAATATATCGAGTTACTTTAGATTGTGCTATATTTTGACATCAAAGTGGACACAACTAAAGTGTGATGGGATATATTAGACATGGTACCATGGAGGAAAATGTGTTGTCTCAACATCAAATATGATCAAAACCACTATATAAAGACAAGTTATTATAAATAGAAAAGAGTGGCAACCCACCTAATCAAATAGAATTTTACCTCCATTAATGGCATGTTACTCTACTGAAAAAGGTGTTTACAATAGTATCTAAGGCATCTTTTAGTAAATCAAGTGTTTGAACCAGTGAGATAGGCATGGTATTTTTTAATTTGGACATGTTATTTATCATCCCTCGGGCGTGAATAGGGGGAACATTTTAGATGAAGACAAAAACTAAATTTTGGATAACACTAATATAAGGTTGGTGGTTCATTTCTTAAATCAAAACTTTAATTTTACAAGTTTTATAATTAAAAAAGAGCCAAAACAACCTTTATTTTTTCAAAAATGCCATTCTATAGTTCAAAATCACTTTTCCAAACCTCAAAACTACCTACCAAATTAGTTCTTTTCTATAATGTTTTTACAAAATCACCTTGTTACTAAACCCTAATAGATTTCACCAAGTTCTCTTAATAGTAGCCATGTGATGAATTTCAAATTCCTATAAAAGAAGAATGAGAGCTCTGAAAACAAAAAAAATCCACAAAGGAAATGTTTGCATTAGCCACTTTAGGAAAAAAGAAAGTACATATAGGGTGAGATTAGGTCACCAAAAAGGTAAAACCCTAACACATAATTAGAACCCACTTTAAGGTAAATGACCCCTAATGACTTAATTAACTAACCTAAGTAAGCTAAAAAGGCATGTAGGTAAAACCACTAGGTGGGAAAAAGCCTACACTGACACCCCCTTGAAGCGTAGCTTAGGTGGGTAGAAGAATTGGGTCCTGAAAATGAGGCTTGATAAGATACCCAAGTACAATGCAACTCCCATAAACTAGGGTAAAGGAGAAAACATGTAGGAACAAAAATCCTCTCTGAAAAGAGAGAAAAGAAGAGAAGAGGGCTAAAAATCCCTGCTGAGGTCTACAATTGACTGTAGCCATTTGGTGTCCTCCAGATGAATGCTTGACAGTGACTGTGAATCAGAAGTAGATGCAGTGAAGAGTGGATTACTCTAGAACAATGAGTTTATCCACCAAGTTCTTGATATATATTCAACCAAGGTGTAATTCCTATGAAAGGAATGATCTTCATACTATCAGGTAGGTGAGCCAACTACTCTATACCAAGATGGTGTAATAGAAGTAGAGGTGAAGAAGGTCTATGGAATTATCTGTAAATGTGGAATAGATTGCTCGATGTCTGATGTGTCTTAGATTAGTAGACCATTACCTTGTAATGTTGAAAGTAGACCAAAGATAGGTGGATCAAGAACTAACTCTTGAATATCTAGAAGGTGACAAGGAGATGGTGAAGGTGTGTCCACTTAATTTTTGTAGTCATTTTTAGAAAAAGAGTTGTCAATATCAGAAGAATGCTCAAGCTCAGAAGTGTCATCAAGTACAAGTGAGTTTGAAGAGGAATCTAAAGAATCTGAAGGAGAGTTAGGAGAAAAGTGTGAGAAGCTATATAGTTGAGTTTAATGATTGACCATTTTCATAGACAAAATAGTATCACTATTTAACTCCCTGATGTATACTGAATCTGGAGTAAATTTAACTCACATGCCCAAACCAAAGTGAGTGATCTGGTAGACTGACAAGAGATTAGTTGAGAGTGAGGGCACACTTATAACATTATTTAATGTTCTATCACTCACTTTAATAGACCCTCTCTCGAGAACATTTTTAGAAGTGTTGTCACCTAGTTATATAGAGGACATGTCACATGGTTCTAAGGAATTGAACTCAATCTATGAAAAGGACATGTGATGTGAAGTACTAGAATCAATGACCCATGTAGGAGGATTTGGAGGCACAATTATAACTAAGGCTTTGCCCTTATGTTTCCCCTTGTTATTCTCTTTTGCCTTTTCTTTGTTAGATGCATTTACCTTAGTGGATTCATGGGTTGATGAAAATAGTTTGACAGAATTTGGAACACCTATGTTGTTCTGAATAAGAAGGCTAATAAGGTGGTCAATTTGTTTCTTCAAACATTTACTCTCATCATGCTAACCTGAGCAATGCCCACATTTGATCTAATCTTTCTTAGGCTCATGACTGGAAGAAGAGGTCACATTGTTTGATTTGGAGGTGGAAATATTTTCACCCTTCTCAACATTTTTATTGCTTTGCTTTCTCTCTTTATTATTAGAAGCCTTATCTTTCTCATCAAGCAATGCATGAGATTTATATAACTTCACTATGCCCATCTGTATCAACTTATCTTGCTCTTGAATCAGGTCAACAACAAAGGTATCTAAAGAAGGCATCTTCCATGTGGTGTCAGGAGCATTCTTAGTGGCATGGAAAGTAGACATAAATATAGAATATTTAGGACCCAGTTTAGAGAGTATTGATAGAACAAGTTGTTCATCTTTATTTTCAATTTCACATTATTTCAACTACAATCTCAAAATTTTGAACTTGGTGAAAAAATATTGAAGAGTGTCGAAGTCATTTGGGCTCAATCTGATGAGCTCATTTTATAGTTCATGTCCTCTCATCACATCCTACACTCCAAAGAGCTTGGTGAGCTGGGCCCACACTTCAGTAGGTGTTTTGGCAGATTCAATGTGAAAGAGTAGATTTGGGGAGATGGAAAGACATAGTAGTCCATGGATTTTATCACAATAGTTAAACCATTTGATTTTTACTCTAACATCAGTAGGTTCAATCTCAATGCCCATTATAATTTGATGGTAATCCTTAGATTGCAAGATAATTTCCATTCATAATAATTAAATGGTGTAAGTGGACTTATTGAGAATGAATCCATAGTGCAGAAGTAAGTATTACTATAGTAAGTAAAGAAATGATGTGAAAAAAAGAAATATTGAATGCATAACAAATACACAAGTACCCCCTTAGAACTATCAAGAAATGACCCCCCTAAATGTCTCAAATACAAGCACACTCGTATAGACATCAGATTCAACCAAAAATGTGTCTTGAACAGTAGGTGTGTAATTAAAAGGAACAAGAGGAACGTTGGATACAACTGATAATGCATTTAAGAGTGTACAAAAAATATAAAAAATTTATATCTGTGGAAGGCCCAATGAAAGGTCCAATGTGTAGAGCATAAAAAACAAGCACTTTTAAAGAAAATGTCACTCAAAAAGAAGTTACCGATCAAAATTTATGACACTTAGAAGTTCTTACTTCAACATATTCCTCGACCTTTCCAAAAGAGGAAATTTAAATTATCCACACATGTTTTTTTCACCAAAAATCTAAAAAAAGAAACTTGAGTCTATTTCTTCATTACCATTTACCTAAAATTTGATGGCTTTTAGAATGTCACACACTTACTTGCTTAGGGTTTCAAACAAATTCAAGTTCAAGTTCTCTAACTACTTCAACTTATGAAACAATTAATGAGTAATCGACCCTAGAAAACCCAAATGGGTCTAGCGAGCAAGTAATCAGGGTTGAGAAACCTAATTACTTATAAGTTGTCACCTTGGAAAAGCCTGATTACTTATAAGTAGAAGCACTTGAGAGACCTGATTTGGTCTATAAGTAAGTAGAAGCACTTCAGAAACCTGATTTGGTTGGTGAGCAAGTAGAAGCACTTCAAAAACCCAATTTGGTCAGTGAGTAAGTAGAAGCACTTCAGAAACCTAATTTGGTCGATGAGCAAGTAGAAGAATTTCATAAACCCTATTTGATCAACAAGCAATTAAAAGCACTTTAGAACCTTGATTTGGTCTATGAAGAGTAAATCGGGGTTTGCAGGCTGGATTATTTCGATCGTATAGATAGTGATCAGATAAAAGAAATTGAATTTTTTGGAAAATCCATGAACTTTCTCAAAAAACTAAGAATGACCCTAGATATCAAAAACCCCACAAAATATATGCAAACATATTTTTCATCAAAGTCCTTCTGACATGAGTTTCAAGGAAATTTTTAGAAAATACTCCATGGTCAAAAATGGTAATCGTACAGTATAAAAAAATAGCAAGGTGAATGCAGGAGGATCTTACTAAAAGAAACAAATGTATGAGGCTATTAGGAAAGCTCTGGTATCATGATATATTTTGCCAAGATATATAAATGGTGGTCACACGATGAATGTTGAATTCCTATAGAGGCAGAATGAGAGCTCCAAAAACAAGAAAATTTCACAAAGGAAATGTTTGCATTAGCCACTTTAGGAAAAAAGAAAGTACATATAGGGTGAGATTTCATCACCAAAAAGGTAAAATCCTAACTCATAATTAGAACCCACTTAAAGGTAAATGACCCCTAATGACTTAATTAACTAACCTAAGTAAGCTGAAAATACGTGTAGGTAAAACCACTACGTGAGAAAAAACCTACACTGACAAACCCATGGTATTGGGTAGGAAGATGGTTTTCATTAAAAAATAGGATTTTTAGCCTTTAAATATATTTTTTTCTTATATACACTTATACTTATGGATAGGTGAGTTGGTAAGGTTCATTTTTACTAGAAAGGTGGTTATAAGTTCAAATGCCGCCCCCAAAAAAAAAACTTTGAGTATTTTTTTCCCCCACTAAATTTTCTACTTCTGCCAAATCTAGTTGTAACTAGCTAAATTTAGCTAGAAAAATCATATTTATTTTAACCAAAAAAACAAACGAAGGAAAACGTGTGGGTGTGTGTGTGTGTGTGTGTCACGAAAGAGGCCAAAGAGCCCAAAACAAATCATTTTTGTTTCCATTAAAAGTGTAATTTCTTTTTCTCCATTGTATTGTATTGCAATTTTTAAATCATGAGTTTTAAACTCAAATGCAACATTCGATATACGTTATACCTCTAACTCATGTTTATAGGTAAAGTGATCACACTTGAGTTACTACATACATAGTCTAATATAGTTATAATAATGTTGTATGGGCATCATCTCTATAAAGCTTCGGGGAGAAATAAGGCACATGCACTCATAGTTATCCCTCTATTACCTATTTATTACAATCAAAAGACATAAATCCTGAAGGTGAAATTTATAGTTATAGATAAGTTACACTCGTGTATGAAGAAATCCATCTAAGAAGGTGTTAATGATTAGACAAACCCATTTCAGTACTATTTATGTACCATGTACCAGATTCTTTCACATATATTAATGCATATTTCATGTACTGAAGGATATATAAAAAGGGCAAGCTTCTTGCACGTGTTTATAGGTATATAGGAAGGGCACATATATAGAAAGGTCTTGTATATCGATCTGATAGTATATATAAAGGGATACCTTCATACCTAGAGTAATAAGGAACCAATCCATCACCTGCAGTCTTAATCATGGTTGCACAAGCACCAAAGTTCTTTCTACTAGATTCTTAATTACTCAAAGGGGATAACTACTGAGCTTGGAAGACAAAGATCAAAACTCAACCTGAATTTGAATAAATTTTCCCTATTGTAGATGGATGATACACCTGACATGCCACTGACATTGATTAATAGTGTAAGTATGATAAATCCAATCAAAATGCAAAATTGATCATCGTGTTCAAGGTATCAGATGAGGTGAAACCACACATTTGTGAAGCTAAAATAACTAAAGAAGCTTGGGATAAGCTCCACATTAT
The DNA here is from genome assembly GCA_037957365.1 of Torreya grandis. Lineage (NCBI taxonomy): Eukaryota > Viridiplantae > Streptophyta > Pinopsida > Cupressales > Taxaceae > Torreya > Torreya grandis. The sequence continues at coordinate 645,683 of JARHVA010000538.1, read as the reverse complement.
ATTTGAGTCCAAAAATAAGAGCACTATTCTACATATACAAAGTTAACTCTCTCAAATTTGTCAGGAATCTTGAACAACAAACATGCTCTGATCCCACTTGTCAAGATGCGAAACCGGAAACATACAATTGATTACCAAACTTCAAGCGACTTAAATATGCGGAAATAACCAGAATCAACAAGTAACTAGAATTCAGAATAACACAGCATATGAGAGACAATACACAACTTGTATTAACACTTTATACAGAAAAGAATACAATAAAGAAGATGCCACTTCTTCTCCACCACCTTACAGAGGTTTCCCACACCTCAAGTGAACAGTACTTCTTTTCCCCAAAGCTCTCCCTCTCACAGGTCCCAACACCCAACTCAAATACAGAGTTGGTGTTCACCTCCCATGCTCCACGCACAACACAAGTGCTCCACGCACTCCGCAAGCACTCCACGTGCTCCACAAGTACTCAAAGTACTTCAAGTAGATCTCCCATGAATCTGCAACAACCTGCAATTCAACAGACCATACTTATGGAAGGAACTCCCTTGCCTTCCTCTTTGCTCTATCTGAGTACACACCTGTACTCCAAGTAGATCCTGCCTGATACTGCTCCCTGTTGTGTTGCTGTCTATATGACCTTGCACACTTGCAAATCAAACAACGGTTCTGCTCACCTGTGAACCTCGACCTTGCACACACATACACTTGCAGATCAACGATCTTACTTACCATGTAGATCTCCTATATAGGCCATGCAACTGTGACCAAGATCCTACACTCCTGAAGAACCCAGCTGGCTCTCCAATCCAGCACCAACACACCTGGTACTGAGGCACTAGGAGGAACGCACCATTGCTCTACCTCACACACAGAAGGAGCTTATAATTATGCTCTCTTATTCCCTATCACACTTTTCCAATACAACCATGAGTCTATTATATAGATCTCATCCAAACAATAATTAGACATCTAATTACAATAATTAGATCCACAGCTCTCAGTCTAAAAATAGATCTCTTCATGCAAACACTTGGTTCGTTAGCTAACTGCCCGTAAATAGCTCGCAGTCGAACCACACAGGTGACCGACGTCGGTCCCTGTCTGCCTGGAGGTGACCGACGTCGGCCGATATATGACCGACGTCGGTTTCTTCCCTTTGCTATCCTGTCGATGTCGGCTGATCAGACCGACCCCAACTTCTCTGCAACTCAGCAACCTTCAGCAACCTCCTCTCCTGTTTGCATCAGTGAAGCTTTTAGCTCCACAATCCTAACAATCTCCCACTTGGAGATAAACAGCTACACTGTACCTGTACCTGTACTCCGTCTAATCTATTTCATGGTTTGTATCCCTCTTTAAGCTCCCACCTGAAGACAACCCACCACACAACCTGTGATGTACCTCCTGTCATCTGAGTGCCCTGCCACATCCGAACCTACAACACCTGTAGTGAAGTCCTGACCCTGCATAGCAACACCTACTGCTGGTCCCTCTCAGAAAACCTGAGAACCCACTTCCCCGAATTGGCTCCTAACTCTGACAGCTCCCACTGCATGGGAATACTCAGGTCTATACCAGACCTCATGTGATTTCGGACACTGTACCTGTCCAGCCCTTAGTGTGCTCCGATTCTGCATCCTGAACCTCGCCAACACCTGATTCACATCAGCTCCCACTGGAGACAAAATCAACCTGTGATCTCCATGCCTCCCATGTCAAAGAATTCCACTGCTCCAAACTCCTTATGACATGCCACTGAACTAATCTTACCCTTAGCTTAGCAAAACCCTGTATGTACACCCCTGCTAGCTAGCATACTATCCACATACAGCAACAGAATGATGTTGCAATCATCATCCCCCTGGTAAGTCAAGCCACAGTAGTTACCTGACACTGACTGAAGCCATGCTTCATCCTCCACCTGTCAAAACCTGTAACACTATCCTGCAGCTACCTCAAGACCATATGCCTGGTCTTCCGTCTCACGTATCCGTTCTCTCTATTCTTCTACTAAGGCATCCATTCGTCTCTGTGCTTTCATCCAGCTGGCAAACCTACCAAGACTCCCGTCTGGTTCTGCATCATAATCCTGCCTAGCTCACACCTGTTTCCTGGATCCTTCCTGCTCTACAATCAGCAACAAGTATGAAAAAGAGGAACATGAATTTGAGGGCCTACTTACGCCTTCAGTCCTCCGTATGGGTGTTTGAGACTCCTTGACAGCGTGCTGTCCACCCAAATTTGTTACAGTGACCGACCTCGGTCACCCCACAGTCTGCATCTGACCGACGTCAGTTCCATGCGTCTGTACCTGACTACCAACCTGCCAGCGCTGGTGTCCCTGCTGTCGACGTCGGTCCTCCTGACCGACATCGGTCTTACATACCGCCAACGTCGGTTCCATGACCGACATCGGTCTTACTCTGCCCGACATCGTCGGCTTCGGTCTGCACATGACCGACATCGGCACCTGTCTGTTCGACTCCGGTTCCTCCTGACCGACGCCAGTGTCTGTGTTCGCCTGTGAGTGATGACTTTTTACCCGCGAGCTCCTTTGGATCAAAACCCATGTCCAAACTGCTCTGCTCAGATGTATCCAGCCTCATCCACTAAACTCTGTCCGCCATCTCCTCCAAGAACACCAAGGCTTTCCAGTTCTTAAGCCTATCAAATATATTTGTATTCCGCTTAAGAACATGCATCTCCTTCCTGCTCATGTGACCAAGCCTACGAAGCCATGTCTTCGCAACAGAAGAAGAATCAGTAATATAAACAAGTAAATAAAGTATACCTATTTTCTTACCACCAGCTAATTCAAGTGCATCCGCTGTGAGAGTTCTTGTGCATCTCTCATCACCCAATCTTTCTGAAGAAATTAGCCAAATCTCCAAACCTGGGACCTGCATGACCTTCATCAACACCTGTGTGTTGGCCGCCTATAATTTCAGCTTCACTTCCCCTTTGCCAATTCTTTGGCAAGGCTTACCAGCTCCTCTACCTGGGGCTGCATGGAAAGAGGCAACCGAATCTTTTATCCAAGATTCAACTTTATCCAAGAAACCTGCAAATACATCCTGTGCAACAACACCTGCTACATCTATATCTTCAATTTCTTCATGCTGATCTGTTACCAACCAACAATGTTCTTTTACCTGCTCTTTCTTTCCATCGGACCGTGAGTAACCGTCTGTGCTTTTCAACTCCTCCATTCTTAGCTTACTTTGATCTGCTGTTGCTCTACTCCCACTCAATCAGAAACCCCTGAGAGTGCCCTATAACCAAACACAACCTGCTTCCTGCAACCTTAGCTCTGATACCACTTGTTGGTATCAAGCTTAAGAACCTACAACCAAGGCTCTGATACCACTTGTCAGGAATCCTGAACAACAAACATGCTCTGATCCCACTTGTCAGGATGCGAAACCGGAAACATACAATTGATTACCAAACTTCAAGCGACTTAAATATGCAGAAATAACCAAAATCAACAAGTAACTAGAATTCAGAATAACACAGCATATGAGAGACAATACACAACTTGTATTAACACTTTATACAGAAAAGAATACAATAAAGAAGATGCCACTTCTTCTCCACCACCTTACAGAGGTTTCCCACACCTCAAGTGAACAGTACTTCTTCTCCCCAAAGCTCTCCCTCTCACAGGTCCCAACACCCAACTCAAATACAGAGTTGGTGTTCACCTCCCATGCTCCACGCACAACACAAGTGCTCCACGCACTCCGCAAGCACTCCACGTGCTCCACAAGTACTCAAAGTACTTCAAGTAGATCTCCCATGAATCTGCAACAACCTGCAATTCAACAGACCATACTTATGGAAGGAACTCCCTTGCCTTCCTCTTTGCTCTATCTAAGTACACACCTGTACTCCAAGTAGATCCTGCCTGATACTGCTCCCTGTTGTGTTGCTGTCTATATGACCTTGCACACCTACAAATCAAACAACGGTTCTGCTCACCTGTGAACCTCGACCTTGCACACACATACACCTGTAGATCAACGATCTTACTTACCATGTAGATCTCCTATATAGGCCATGCAACTGTGACCAAGATCCTACACTCCTGAAGAACCCAGCTGGCTCTCCAATCCAGCACCAACACACCTGGTACTGAGGCACTAGGAGGAACGCACCATTGCTCTACCTCACACACAGAAGGAGCTTATAATTATGCTCTCTTACTCCCTAGCACACTTTTCCAATACAACCATGAGTCTATTATATAGATCTCATCCAAACAATAATTAGACATCTAATTACAATAATTAGATCCGCAGCTCTCAGTCTAAAAATAGATCTCTTCATGCAAACACTTGGTTCGTTAGCTAACTGCCCGTAAATAGCTCGCAGTCGAACCACACAGGCGACCGACGTCGGTCCCTGTCTGCCTGGAGGTGACCGACGTCGGCCGATATATGACCGACGTCGGTTTCTTCCCTTTGCTATCCTGCCGACGTCGGCTGATCAGACCGACCCCAACTTCTCTGCAACTCAGCAACCTTCAGCAACCTCCTCTCCTGTTTGCATCAGTGAAGCTTTTAGCTCCACAATCCTAACAGAATTGAGATCAGGTGAAAAATTAGAGGCCTTTATTCGATGTATTGTAACACTAAGGGCATCACTACAATTCTTGGGTTAAACAGTATCAGATGACTCTCTTGTACACATTGTCTTGAGAGCTCTGCCACCCTCATATAATATTTATGTGACCACCTTGACTATCACATAACAAAAACCAAGTTTTGAAAAAATTGTGAATATGTTGCAACAAGAAGAGTCTTTCATACTCAAGAAGAATGAGAAGAACATGTTCTCACTTCACATAAAGGCAATAAACCCATCAAGTCTTCAAATCCATCATCAAAATAGAATCCTTAGCAAAATCCACAAGGGGGTAAATCACAAAAATAATGTCTCATTTATGGTCATAAGGGACATGAACTCAAATATTATTGGTATAATACATTATAGAATGGATCTTCTAGTGGCCATAAGCCCATTATCCAATAGACATCCATGTCATCTCAAAGTAAACCACTAGGATAAAAAAAATTGGTAGAAAAAATAAAATAATAAGGTAGCATTGATGAACAAGAAGACATTGACAAAGATGGAGACTTCCTTTACTCAATCAACTTCCATGAAAAATACCCTTCACAGAGTGATATTTGGTATGTTGATTCAGGTGTGACTTGACATATGACAGGCTAAAAAGACTACTTTTTCACTTTGAAGGACACACCCAATAAAAATCATGTTTCATTAGGTGATGATACCTCATACAATGTCCAAGGAAATAATGGCATTGCTTTGTCTCTTAGAACACAAATTTGTAGAATAACATATGTATTATATTTACCCAGCTTAACCAAAAATCTCTTGTCAATCAGCCAACTCTTGGACCACAATCTAAAGATTGACCTTAACTGTAAAAGTAGAAATAAAATGTGTTTGTTTTGAGATAAATCTAAAAACTCAAAAATTATTACACAAGAATCCAATGTGAGCTGAATATTTTAAATTGATTTTGTTTAGAAAAATAATTAAGAACTTGTTGCAAAGGACATAGACTCAGCATAATTGTGGCATAAAAGATTTGGTCACATTAGTTTTGAATAACTGGACACACTCCATCATTTTGACATGGTAAGAGGGTTTCCACTTCTCAAGAATGGAATAGATGTCAAAAATTCTTAGTAGGAAAAAAACATAGAACTTCCTTTCAGACAAGTATATATTGAGCCCATGGGAAACTTGATCTAGTACATACTGATCTATGTGTAGACTGATGAAACCTAGTCATGCTAGGTTTAAGTACTTTATGCTCTTTATTGATGATTTATCTAGAAAAATGTGGGTTTACTGTTTGAAAACAAAGAGTCAATATTTTTAAACTTTACAAAAATTCAAAGTTGTTGAAACAGAGACTAGTAGGAAAATCAAAACCCTCCACTCAGATCATGGGGGGAATTCAATAGAAATGAGTTCAATTTTTTTTACAAGAGAACACAGTGCATTATCAAATGGCACCTCCACATACACCAAAATAAAATATTATTATTGAATAGATAAATCATACTATTATGGAAATGGTATGATGTATGCTACATGATTCAGGCTTGATAAAGGCATTTGGGAAAAAGTAGTCAAAACTAGAAGATATTTGCTCAATAGATTTCCCATTATAGATCTTGATGGGGTAACACCATGATGAGCTCAAAATATGGCTCATTACTGACATGTTATTTCTCTCAATTCATCTCTCTAAGGATATTATCTTATGCAAATCATAGATTGTTAGATAGTTATTACATGGAAAGTAGATATTTGTCTTGTTTATATTGAACCAAAGACTAAACCTTTACTTTGTCATTAATGTCTAATACATAACATGTTTTAGTAATTTTTATTATGAAGAATGCTCAGGAAGAAGACACAAGTGATGTATAGTGAAATTTCAATTTTGATCACCATCCAGTAGAACATAAACTCACACAGATGGCTTGGTTCTATGGACTCCGCAGGTTTGTTTCTATGGACTCCACAGGCTTGTTTCTACAGACTCCACAAGCTTATTTCTACAGACTCCATAGGCTTGATTCTACGGACTTCATAGTCTCATTCCTACCAACTCTATAGGGTCAATTCTATGGATTATGTAAATGTCAAGATCTTGCTCCACCAATAGAGCACATATATGATTACTTCTTGTATTAGCAACTAAACACGGAATTTAACCAGAATCAATAAGTAACTAGAAATATGAAACAACACAGGAATTGAGAGACAATACACAATTATATTAATAATCACTCAGAGACAGTACACAATTGTATTAATAATCACTCAGAAGAATATACAATAAAGAAGATGCCACTTCTTCCTCCACCTCAAAGGCTTGCCACACCTCAAGACCTTCTTCTCTCTCTCTCTCGGTCCCAACAATCAACTCCAATATAGAATTGTTCACCTCTCCAACTAGTTAGTAACACACTGCCAGTATGTCAAGTACACAACCATACTCCAAGTAGATCTCCTGCTCTCTGCTACTACCTACAAATCACTAGACCTTACTCACCATTATAGATCTCCAAAAGAAGCCATGCTATCCTGCTAACTAAGATCATACAAATATGAAGAACCCTGCTGATTCTCCAATCCAGTACCCACCTTGGTATTGTGGCACTAGGAGGAACACACCATTGCTCTCTTCTCTCAGAAGGAGCTTATTGCTCTTTTACTCTCTAGCTACACCTTTACAATACAGCCCATGAGTCCATATATAGATCTCATGCTTACAATAATTAGACTATCTTAATTACAATAATTAGACATGCAACTCAAGACTAAGACTAGCCTCTAACATGTAAACTAACAGTCCACAAATAGACTCTCCAGAATCAACATGCAAACTACATGTTCACGTACAAGCTGTCGACGTCAGCTTTTCCATGACCGATGTCAGCCGACTGGTAATCAACGTCGGTTAGTTCTTCGCTGCTATCTGATCGACATCAACTGATCAGACCGATGTCAGTTTCCCTGCAATTGATTCTGCAACTCTCCGCAACCTCTGCAAGCTCCGTGACTTCTCCTATTTGCATCTTGGTAAAGCTTTTAGCTCCACAACCTAATAATCTCCCACTTGGAGATAAACAACTGCACCTGTACTTGTACCTATACACCGTCTAAATTATTCCTTGGCTTGTATTCCTCTTCAAGATCAATCCTGAAGACCAACCACCAAACAACCTGTGATGCTACCCCTGTCATTCAAGTAACCTGCCATATCCGAACCTACATATTCATGTAGTGAAGACCTTGACCCTACATAACAAGAATCCCTATTGTTGATCCCTCTCAGATACCTGAGAATCCACTGAACTACCCTCCAGTACTCCTTCCTCGAATTGGCTCCATACTTTCTGACAACCCCCACTGCTTGGGAAAATACAGGTCTACACTAGACCTCATGTGATTTCAAACCCTGTTCTAAGCTCAGCTTGAACTATCCAGCACTTGGTGTGCTTTTTGATTCTGCATCCTGCATCATGAACCCTGCCAACACCATCTTCACATCAGCTCCCACTAGAGATAAAATCTCCATGACTCTTATGCCAAAGAATTTTGCTGCTCTAAATTCTTCATGACACACCTCTGAACTAACCTTACCTTTAGCTCAACAAAACCCTGTATGTACAAACCTGCTAGAAAATCACCCACATATAGTAACAAAATAATGTTACAATCATTATCCACCTGGTAAGATAAACACAATAGTTACACTGACATTGACTAAAGCCATGCTTAGTCATCCACCTATCAAACCTGTACCACTGTCCTGCAACTTCCTCAAGACCATATACCTTGGCCTTCCGTCTCACGTATCCATCCACTCTCTTCTTTAACTTGGGAATCCATTCCATCTCTCAGTGCTTTCTTCCAGCTGACAACTCTACCAACAAACACCTATTTGGTTCTTCTCCAAGGACTCACACTCCTCATCCATGCCAAGCTCCCACTGTATCTGGATTCTACCTGCATTGCCTCTTCGCATCTTCCTAGTTCTTGACCATCAATAAGCAATATAAAGAAGGTGAACAATGAATATGAGGTTCACTTACCCTTTCTAACCTCGATATGAGCATTTGAGACCTGTTGATAGCTTGTTGTCTGCCCAATATCCATTTCAGTGACCGATCTCAGCCATCTCACAGTCTACTCCCGACCGATGTCGATTCCCTACACTGACCCTGACTGCCGACGTCATTTCCCTGGCTGATGCCGATATCCTTTCTGCCGATGTCGGTTCCTTCATGACCGACATCAGTCTTCCTTCTACCGATGTTAGTTACTGTTTGACCGATGCTAGTACCTGTGTTCGCCTGTGAGTGATAACTTTTTACCCACGAGCTCTCCGTGGATCAAAATCCTATTCAAATCAACATAGCCTTGCTCAGAATAATTCAGTTCCCTCACCTGATCTCTGTCTGTCATCTCCTCCATGAACACCAAGGCTTTCCAGTTCTTTAGCTTGTCAAAAACATTTGTCTTTCGCTTGAGAACCTGCATTCCCCTCCTACATATGTGACCAAGCCCATGAAGCCACATCTCTGTAACAGAAGGTGAATCAGTAATATAAGTAGATAGATAAAGGATACCTACTTTCTTATCACCATCTAATTCAAGTGCATCCGCTGTGAGAGTTACAGTGCATCTCCCATCAACCAAATTTCTTGAAGAAATTAGACTCATCTCCAAGACTAGTACCTGCATGACTTCCTTCAACCACTGTGTGTCATCCGTCTATAATTTCAACTTCACTTCCCCTTCATCAATAATCTGACAAGGCTCTCCAACCCATAAATAAATCTCTCCAAAGTCTCCAAAGACATACCCATGAAAAGATGCTCTATTTCGGGCTGCATGGAAAGAGGCAAAAGAATCTATAAACAAAGATTCTACTTTATCCAGAGCAACTTGTGCAATGACCCCTGCAACATCTATTTTTACACGTTGATCTTCTACCAACCAACAATCTCCTTTTACCTGCTCTTTCTTTCCATCAATCAAACCATTTGTGCTATTCAGTTTCTCCATTCGTAGCTTACTTTCTTCTACCATTGTTATACTCCCACTCAATTTGAAACCCCTGTGAGTGACCTGTAATAAAAAACCCTACCAGATCTGAACCACCTGTTAGTCAACCCAACCAAAAGCTCTGATACCACTTGTCAGGATCTTGCTCCACCAATAGAGGACATATATGATTACTTCTTGTATTAGCAACTAAACACAAATTTTAACCAAAATGAATAAGTAACTAGAAATATGAAACAACACAAGAATTGAGAGACAATACACAATTGTATTAATAATCACTCAGAAGAATATACAATAAGGAAGATGCCACTTCTTCCTCCACCTCAAAGGCTCGCCACACCTCAAGACCTTCTTCCCTCTCTCTCTTGGTCCCAAAAATCAACTCCAATACAGAATTGATGTTCACCTCTCCAACTAGTCAGTAACACACTGTCAGTATGTCAAGTACACAACCGTACTCCAAGTAGATCTCCTGCTCGCTGCTGCTACCTACAAATCACTAGACCTTACTCACCATTGTAGATCTCCAAAAGAAGCCATGCTATCTTGTTGACTAAGATCATACAAATATGAAGAACCCTGCTAATTCTCCAATCCAGTACCCACCTTGGTACTGTGGCACTAGGAGGAACACACCATTGCTCTCTTCTCTCAGAAGGAGCTTATTGCTCTCTTACTCTCTAGCTACACCTTTACAATACAGCCCATGAGTCCATATATAGATCTCATGCTTACAATAATTAGACTAACTTAATTACAATAATTAGACACGCAACTCAAGACTATGACTAGCCTCTAACATGCAAACTAACAGTCCAAAGATAGACTCTCCAAAATCGACATGCAAACTGCATGTTCACGTACAGGCTATCGACGTCGACTTTTCCATGACCGATGTTGGCCGACTGGTAACTGACGCCGGTTGGTTCTTCGCTACTATCTGACTGACTTCGGCTGATCAGACCGACGTCGGTTTCCTTGCAGCTAATTATGCAACTCTCTGCAACCTCCGCAAGCTCCGTGACTTCTCCTGTTTGCATCCTGGTGAAGCTTTTAGCTCCACAACCTAACAGTAAAGACAAAGCTACAAATAGGGATGCTAGTGGCCAGATAAGATGAAAGGTAATCATTCTAGCTGGAGTCAAATGAGGAAAATAGCCACCTACTATTTTGTAGGATTTGCTTTTGATAAAGTTGTATATATTCTGATCTTAGGACTATTTTTAGGATAGTATATCTATTTCATCAGAATAATTAGATCTCTTGGAAATCCAATCTCCTATTTTTGGATGAGTGGATCAACCAATGAATCATATCTCTTTGCATCTTATTTTGAGTTAGTTATATTAGTATAAAATGTAAGACTTTTTTTATTAAAAATATATATCATAGATGAAAGATACGTATAGACATATTACAAGTTTTAGATAGATTGTAATCATTTCAATTTTATGAATTATCACTTCAATTTCTAGCATTGATTAATCTTTGTTCCTGAGTTCGAGAGGAGCAAGGGCCCACTCTCCTTGGAACCAGGAACTATATACGATATTTATATTATGTTATATTAACTCTCTATTGTAACTAATAGAATCTTGTTAATGTTTGCATTCATTCATAAAACAACAAAAAAAATTCATAGTTCAAAAGGCATTTCCTTATTCCAAAGGCATTTCCTTTCTAAGCAAAGTGTGTTTTCTTTTACAACAAACGTGTGAAGTAAATTTCTTTTTTAAGTTAGGAGTGTGATTTTACTTTCCACACAAGCATAAACAGGAATCTGATTTTACTTTCAAGCAAAACAGTGGATTTATTTGATTAAATAGTTACATCTTTTCCTTTTCAGCAAAAAAGTGGATCAAGTAGTTTAGGACACATTTCTTTCATAAGTCAAAGTTAGAATAGGACCATTAAACACCCCCACAAGTAGACTTTTAGATCTACCATCCTACACCTTACTGCAGATAGCTTTGGACACCAACCCTAGTTGATAAGACATCAATTGAACATTGATTAAATGAAGAGTTAAATGACACTCATCATTTTTGACGTCATTGTGAGGGAAACAAGGTGTTAGTAAGGTAGTAATTATTGGTCTAGAGTGTAAAATAGAAAAAATTGTAAAAACCATACAATCCCAAAAACAATTCAATAAATTGATGTACCATCCTAGAGACTCTAAAGGATGATTCATCCCAAAATTTCTACCAAAAAACAAGTTAAAACTCCTTCAACATCTCTGAGTAGTGAACCAGAAGTTATGAGTGAAACCTATCTACAAAAATATTTAGAAACTTGGATAGAAACCAAGCCATTTCCATAAGCAAGCCCCATAGAACAAATTCCTTAGGATCAATATCTTGTAGGATGACATTATTTAGAAATTGCCAAGGACTTAGAAGAAGCATTTCAAAAATCCAAAACTAAAAAAAAAAATTGAGAACTTTGAACAACCCATAACTGGTACCACAAATATTCAATGGGAAGGTCATCCCATCTTTGGAACATCATCAGAAGAAAAAAATATGGCTCTCTAACAAAATCCATGAAATCAATAATTTGCACAACCAAGAAGGACTTTTTCCTTTCCTATTGTTGTAAATCCTAATGATCAAACCCCCATGAAAAATATTTTATCAGCTAATCTACCAAATTTCTGGGGAAAATCTATAAAAGATCATGATCAATTCCTATTTGAGTTTAATGTGCTATGTCAAACATATGATTACACAATAAATAGTCAAAAATTAAAACTATTTCCCTCTACACTTAAAGATGCAGCTATGAGATGGTTCATGGGTTTATCTAGTGATTCTATTAGAACATGAAATGACATGGAGACAAAATTCTTAAGTAAGTATCAAGATTATTGCTGAGTGTGAGAAAGAAAAGAGGATTTCTTCAAAATCAAATAGAATGAGGATGAATCTTTAGAGGATTATTTGGATAGATTCATATTCACTCATAAAAGAATAAATTATCCACTCACTGAAGAAGTTCAGAATTTTGTTTTCTTAAAAGGGTTGGACAAAGATACTAGAGATAACTTAAATTTGATGGGAGGTGGAGATATAATTGGCTTTTGATTAGATTTATTATCTTTGTACCAACTACTCTCGAACAAAACCCAGAATTAGGAGAGGAAGGTTTGGGAAATCTAATGAAGTGGGTAAGCTAATAAAAGAATTTACCAATCTAAAGATAGATATTCTAGCTATACTAAATAGTACTTTGGATGGTCTTCAAGCTAAGGCAAATACAACATAACCCTTAGCAATCTATTGTCCTAAGTGCAAACAAAAACATGCCCTTAGAGACTACCCCTAGATAAAACCAATGTTTCATCATGTGGGATCTATGATGCAATAGATCATGATAGAAAACATTGCACCCTTATGCCTATTTTAAAAAATCAAATAAATACACAAGTCCAGTCCACTAAAGAAGTAAATTATATCTAGAGACAAAACTTTGTCCCACAAAACTAGGCTCAAGGATAGTTTAATGTAAGAACACCAGTTAATCCATGGATGGCACCATGGAATGTTTCAGTTCTTTCACTTTTTTGGATTCAACCCCAAATTTCATTAATCCAAAATCCATATGTAGGACAAGTTTGGATGCCAACACCCCCATGGATGGTTCCACAGCCATAGCCACAGCAACAATAGGTACCACAGTACCAATGGATCCCATAGCAATATCAATAATGGAATCCGTAGTGGAACCCACAGCAACAATTCACCCAACCAAGAAGACCAATTCAATAGAAAACTATAATGCCACCTCTAATTATTTAGCAATAAGGATAAATTAATCAACCCTCAATGCCTACACAACCAATAGCAAATCCAAAAAATAAACAACCAGCTCCTGTTTATGTTAATGAACAGGAAGAGATAATGAATGTTGGAGCTATTGATTATTTGAACATACATTTAAGATCAAGGAAAAGTATACAAAAACCTCCAATTCTCATTTCTGAGATACCTAATGAAAATTAAATAATAGAATCATCTCAATTAAACACTAGAGAAGCTGAAATCAAAATGAGCCCTGAAGCAAACAAAGAAAACACTATTACACTAGTAGTTCCTTTTCTTGAAAGCTTAATAGAAATTGATATTAAACCAGAATCAAACCTAATCCATGAGTTGAAAAAGATTAAAATTGAGGTACCCCTACTACAAGCAATTAAGGATATACCTGAATTGAACAAGATCATCAAAAACTTTTGTATCAAGACACCTGGGAGGAAAGCAAAATATCCAGGAACCATTCATGTTGATGAAACTTTTTTTGATTTATTAGCAGGGAAACTATTAGTTCCAAAATATGTAGATCCAAGAAGCCCAGTGATCACAGTCACAATTGGAGGTAAAGAAATTCCTAACGTCTTAGTAGATTTGGGAGCAACAATTAATGTAATGACAACTGGTACTTTTCATACATTATCTCTTATGAGAATGCAACCAATAACTACCATTCTTCAAATAGCAAACCAATCTGTAACTAAATTAGAAGAGATTATAGAAAACATTAAATTACTAATAGAGTCTTGGGAATATCCAGTAGTTTTCATGGTCTTGCAACCTACAATAAGGAATCTAAGATATCCCATAATCCTAGGTAGACCATAGTTGGTTACTGTAGCAGCATTAATTGATTATAGGTCAAGAGACATGACTATTTCTAATGGGTTACAATCTAAATGCATCTCTTTGTATCCTCCTACAAAACCATCAACAAATCACATACAAAAACTTTGGGTAGACAAATTAGACAACACATCAAACAATATTTCCTCCTTAGCTATGATCATAGTTAAAAAACACTTAGAAGAATTGAATGGATACATATACCTAGAATCTACGGACTCTGTCAGTCTGAAAGCTATGGACTCTACTCGTCTGAAAGCTATGAACTCTACTAGTCTGGAATGTATGGACTCTGCCAGTCTAAAAACTATGGACTACCTCAATTTAGGATTCTTGGGTCATACAGAATATTATGAAACCACGACTCTAATTCTTCTATTGTTTCTTTACCATATGATTATAGACTGATTCAGGGAAGTGTGTGGAAATTGGTAGAACAATAGTAAACTCATTTCTTAGATATATTCAATTGTCTTTAACAAGACTGATTCCTCCTAGAGAAGAGTTTGTTAATAATGTAACCATGTTTTATAAGTTACTTCTTCATCCATGTCCTCTAAACTCATTGATTAGTAAATTCAAGCAAATAGAATCCAACTACCCAGGCACAAAACCAATCATGGTATTACTTGAAAAGATTTTGAACATCAATAGTTGGTTAACAAATGAAGAGGAAGATCAACTCTTTAAAGTATTGGAAAGACATACCAAGGCTTTTGCTTGGGATTATACTGATATGAAGGGAATTCATCCTAGAATTTGCACTCATTACATTTATACATAATCTATCAAATTGGTCAAACAACCACAAAGAAGAATAAACCCAACATTAAAGGAGATAGTCAAAACTAAGATCCAAAAACTGCTAGAAGTTGAGTTTATTTATCCCATCTTAGATAGCTAGTGGGTTTCACCCCTAGTAATTGTGCCCAAGAAAAATAGAAAATTAAGGGTGTGTAGATTATAGAGAATTGAACAAAGTAACACTAAGATATTATTTTACTCTACCTTTCATTGATTAAGTTCTTGACAACTTAGCAGGAAAAAGATATTTTTCTTTCCTATATGGGATTAGTGGGTATAACCAGATAATGGTAGCAGCTAAAGATCAAGATAAAACCATATTTACCTACCCTTGGGGAACTTTTACTTACCGAGTACTCCCATTTGGACTCTATAATGCTCCAACAACCTTCCAAAGAGCAATTCTAGTAATATTCTCTGACATTATAAATGATTATGGTGAAGTATATATGGATGATTTCACCGTTCATGGTGAAAATTATGAAGAGGCTCTTACCAACTTGGAAAGAATATTGATCAGATGTGAAGAACATCAATTATCTTTGAGCCATGATAAATGTTTGTTGATGATGGATGAAGGAATCATGCTAAGACACCATACTTTTGTAAAAGTCATTCAAGTAGATCCAAAGAAGGTTGAAATAATCTCCAATTTACCCATCCCACAAACACAAATTGAAATTAAGAGTTTTTGGGACATGTTGGTTACTATAGATGCTTCATATATAATTTTAGCTAAATAACTACCCCTATGTTTGCCTTGCTTATAAAACATAGTACATTCAAATGGAGTGATAGTTGCCAACAGGCCTTTGAGACCATCAAAGCTAAACTCGTTACTACTCCAGTATTGAGAGGACTAGATTGGACTCAGCCATTCCATATATACATAGATGCTTCTAATATAGTAATAAGAGCAGTCCTTAGATAAATGGATAAAGAGGATACCATGTATGTTATATATTATATTAGCAAAAACTTGACATCTGCTAAAAGAAACTACACCGTAACTGAGAGGAAATTTCTAACTGTAGTCTATGCAATTTACAAATTTAGACACTACATAATAGGCTATAAGGTATTTATCTATACAAACCATTCAGTTATTAGATATTTTACCAACAAACCAATTATGAGAGGTAGGATTATTATATGGTTGTTAGTCTTACAGGAATTTGATGTTACTATTATAGATAAACCAAGGAAGTCTAATGTGGTTGCTGATTTCTTGTCAAGAATGAACAATACATATGAGGAAGAACCAGTGGAAAATGACTTTCTAGATGAATATATATGTTCGCTATTTCATCAAAATCTTTGTGGTTTGATGATATAACCAATTATCTCACCACAAGGAAGTTTCCTCTATAATTTTCACAAAAAGAAAAGAAATGTTTAATCAAAAAAAGTTCTTATTTTAAATGGATTAATGGAATGCTATTCAAACTTGGACCTGACCATGTGTTTCACAAGTGTGTGACAAATTTTGAAGCTTATGATATCATCAGAGCTCATCATGATGAATTAGGAGGAAATCATTACTCAACTCAAAGAACCATACACAAAATCTTAGGAGCAGGATACTATTGGCCTCACCTTCATTAGCAAGTAAAAAGATATGTCAAACACTATAATACTTGTCAAAGAATTAGACAACCTACTCTTCCAATAGAGATGCCTCTGCACCCTCATCCTCAATTGGTTTTAGAACCATTTGAGAAATGGGGAATTGATTTTATAGGTCTTATGGATCCTCCTTCTAGAGGAAAAGAATATCCCCTAGTATGTATAGACTATGTGACCAAGTGGGTGGAAGTGGAAGTATTCAATTATGCAAGAGAAGAGATGGTAGTTGATTTCTTATATTTCAAAATCATGCAAATATTTGGTGCTCTAAGGGAGATAGTCTTAGATCAAGGACTACAGTTCATGTCAAATATGATAAAGCACTTCATGCAAGTATATCAAATTCAACATAGAAAAACATCTCCATACCATCCACATGATACTGGGCAAGTTGAATTCACTAACAAAAAACTAAAAACCATTTTAATCAAGGTTGTTAATTATATCAGAAAAGATTGCGCAAATAAGGTACTAGAAGCTATTTGGGCCCATAATACTACTTGGAAAATAATAACTAGATTTTCACCTTGTGAATTGGTTTATGGTAAGAATCCCTTATTCTCTGTTAAATTTGAATTATAAACTTTGAAAATAGCTGTAGAAGTAGGGATTGAATTAGAAGAAATACATAAATCAAAAATCTTACAGCTTAATCAACTTGATGAGATGAGGATGGAAGCACTACAAAGAACTAAATTAATACAACATCAAACAAAAGCTTGGCATGATTCAAAAATCAAGTAATGGAAGTTTCAGAAAGAACATTGGGCACTATTGTTTGATTCCAAATTTCAACAGTTTAAAGGAAAATTAGAAATGAGGTGGTTGGGACCTTATCAGATTGAGGAGGTCTTTGAAAATGGTTCTATTAAGCTAATACCTATTGATGACAGTAGAAGAGTTTTGTTAGTCAATGAAAATAGATTGAAGCTTTATCAAAAACTTCTCAATAAAGAAGAATTTGTTTAAAAGGTAAAAGATCAAGTAGCCTTTCTAGAGGACTCTGCTTCTTCTAATAAGATTGCTCCAAATCAAGTAGTTGTTCTGGAGGACTCTGCTTCTTCCAAAGAACTTGATCCTTGATGATCCTGCATATATATATAAATAAATATCAATAGTGAAAATCATTTCAAGAACACTATCGATAATGCATGCCTAGAAAACCAGCTTATTGGTTGGCGATGCATTACAAAAAGGGCTTTGGTTAGAAAACTAGTAATGGCTGGCCAAAGGGCAAATATATATATATATATATATATATATATATATATATATATATATATATATTTATATTTATATATATATATATATAATAAAAAAATAGAGAGCGAATCCCATCATGACACTATGATTGGTCTTCTTCATGCAATAAAAGTTATTCTTTCAACACCTATTGACTAATCTATGCAAACTTATTTGTGCAAAAGAAATGGCGAGCAAAGGATAAATCTAAGGTCAAAATTAAGTGAGACATATATTCTATTTATTTATGTTTAGTTAACTAATTATCTTTGATTTAATTAAGATTTATTTTACAGAGATGACCCAAACTTGAGCCTTCCGAAATAGAATGGCATGACACATACCATAATGAATAAGCATTCAAACAAGCCACCAAAGGTGTACGAATAAGTGTGCATCTTTGGTACAATCAATTGTGTCATCAATAATTATAATGATAGGACATCATAAAGGGGTTCTAAATGAAATGATAAATCACTGTCACCATCAAAGTGCCATGTCATCATTTCATTCCATTTGTAATAAATTAACAAAATGGCTAGCACACTTCATAGAAATGTGTGGCACTAAACTGTATAATTAATCATATCAAAATACAAACTCATGAAGTTGTGGAGTTTTATACAAACTATTTCATTTCTACAAATTTCAACAGAAGTTGGTCTACAAATCCTCAGTGATTATTGCCTACAAATTTCAATAGAAGACTAGTCTAAACTCTAATCTAAGTTAAAGAAATAGAGTTGTCTGTAAACCTGAGTAGAAATGGGATAAAAAATGAGATCAGATCTGAAGAATGTTGCGAAGTTTCATAAAGACAAAGCTTTTGTGATAGTATTTAGATCAAATGGCTAGCTACCTTTCATTGAAAAGTTACAGGGTTTTCATGAAACAATGGTAAGAGAATTCATCACTAATCTTACCCCTGAGTTTTTAGTTGTTAAAGGCATTGTTATTCCTATTTCAACTCAAATTATAAGTCAAATCATATAAGTTCCAGAAGAGGCAATGAGAGTGACAGGTAGAATTCCATTTAGTGATTTAATTATTCATTTTAATGGTAATTAGTAGACTAGGAATTCATGTGTAATAGATTTCAAGGAAAAATCAAAAGAGATTCTTAGAAATTCACTTCCTGAACCCTAAAAATCTGTAGCCAAGTGGGTACTCAATTATATCATTTGTGAGGGGCAACACGGTCTTTTAGGAGGAGATGCCATGAAAATATTAATACACTTTAAGTATGGGAGGCAAAACCCTCATTACAAATCTTTCTTATATGGTGCCCTTCAAATTATGACTACAACTCCTAATGCTGCTCTTAGGCACCATGGCCTTATTCACCTAATTATTCAACATCACTTCCTTCAACAAGGACAAGAGGTCCAGGAGGAATTTTAGAATAGTATTCCACATTTGTTTGCATAAGAAACCTCAAATTTACCATAGGAACATTCATCTCCACTAGCTGCATTAGTTGAGAAAACAACTCCAAAGAAGAAATCATAGACTATAGTCTCAACAAATATCCCTTCTTCTTCAAGAAGAATCATAAGGTCTCAAATCCCTGTAGTTTCAAGGTCCTCACAAAAACCTGAAGAATCTGTATTACAACTAATTCCCTTGTTAGGAAGAAGAAAATTGAAATAAAGGGTTACTACAAAACTTGAGAAGATCGAGGGTTTGATGGTTGAGAAGGAAAGACAACTGAGTATAGCTTAGAGAGTGACCAAAATAAGGAGAAGGTTAATTCTGACAGATGAAGATGAATAAGAGGCTGTAGACATTCTGGATAGTCTTAAAAAGGTATCTCATTCCCCCATACATCAAAGTATCTCTAAAACTATAGATGTTGAAAAAACTCTTTTCAAAAGGAACTCTCCAATCATAATAGAGGAGTCAATTTCAAGAGAAGATCCACTCATGGCAGAGGAATCAAGTATGATGGGACAACCACATGTTTCAGTTGAAATTACAATGAATAAAGGAAAAATTGTATGCACAAATGAGAAAGGAGAGTCATCTGATCTAAATGATCATGTTATGCAGTTAACCTTGAAGCTTTCTCAAGCTCAAGATCTAGAGTAACAACAAACAACTGACATTGCTAACTTGATCAATTAATTACATAATAAGGATCATCTCAACTCATTATTGGTGCAAAAGTTAGACGCAACATCTACCAATCATACAACATAAGTTCACAAATTAGAAGAAACAATAAATAAAAATGAAAGTAAATAAATAAACCTCTAGATATATGTAGAAAATTTGAAGGAGAATAGGAGATTACAGAGTTTGGTAAACTCTTCCAAAGCACCTTCTAATGTTGCACCTTCTCCTCCTAAGGTATTTGTTGACCGAAGTTGTCAAATAAGTTGTCTAGGAATTTCTACCTTGTAAATGCTAAATCAAATTGAAGAAGAATATTCCATACTTAAACAAAAAAACAAAGTTGCAACTTCTTCAAACAAAATATTAGAAAATGAAAAGAAAGAATTGGAAGCTAAGGTCTAAAATTTAGAAGAAAATTTGCAGGATGCATGCAAATTAAGAGAATCTCTTTTGGCATGTAGGAATCCTTCTCCTGCATATAGTTTATTTTTATTTGATAATTTTATAGATGGTAGCTTTTGAGGATCTCTTGTCATCTTCCTTACAAGATTTTACAGCCAACAAAATTTTTGGAAATTTTCTATAGTGTTGAACTTGATCAACAGTATTTGCTTTGTGAATTTTATTTACATGATTTGATCATAAGATACCATGAGCATAATAAGTTCTTGATAAACATTCATGTAGGAAAAGTTCAACTGAGGGCATTGCATTCTACATTCAAAAATCAACTAGCATGGAAAATCAAATTTGAGGAGTATACATATCATGCTAAGACTATAGGATTGCGTATCAGACCAACCTTTCCTATCCCCAGATTGATTAGACATAATTTTAACTGTGCTTGTCTAAGTGATGATGTTAAAACTCATTATTTACAAGCTTTATATGATTGTGATGTTTCTTTTGACTTTTTTTTTAAGATAGAGTTTTGATTCAATAGTGACTACAAGTGTGAAAAGGTGGGACCAAATTTTAATGTCTCTTAGAAAATGAGAGGTCATGTCTCCAAATAACTTAAGATGGAGTATGAGGAGAGCTACCTCAATTTTGGAAATCTTAATAAAGCTAATAAACTCTGGGGGAGAAAAGAATGGATTGGCATGAGATATAGACCCCCTTTGTTGATCATACCTATTTTAGGATGGTAGAGTTAGGCTCCACAATTAGAGGAGCAATTCAATATATGGAAACAAATAATTCAAGAACATCAGGGATTTATAAGCAATTTAGACAAACATATAATAGATGAATTTAATGACTATGATTTGAGTAAAAGTGTAGAAAGCAGATGCCAGAGCTATGAATGCCAATGAATGTTTGCAATGGGACTTGAAAAAGGTAAAGCCTGGGGGAGATGATGAGCTCAGAATATGGCTCATTATTGACATGTTATTTCTCTCAATTCATCTCTCTAAGGATATTATCTTATGAAAATCATAGATTGTTAGATAGCTATTACATGGAAAGTAGATATTTGTCTTGTTTATATTAAACCAAAGACTAAACCTTTACTTTGTCATTAATGTCTAATACATATCATGTTTTAGTGATTTTTGTTGTGAAGAATGCTCAGGAAGAAGACACAAGTGATGTATAGTGAAAGTTTAATTTTGATCTCCATCCAGCAGAACTATGAACTCACACATATGACTTGGTTCTATGGACTCTGCAAGCTTGTTTCTATGGACTCCATAGGCTTGTTTCTATGAACTTTGTAGGATTTTTTCTACGGACTCCACAGGCTTGTTTCTACGGACTTTGTAGGCTTGTTTCTATGGACTCTGCAGGCTCATTCCTATCGACTTTGTAGGGTCAATTTTATGGATTCTGTAAAGACAAAGCTACAAATGGGGAAGCTATCAGCTAGATAAGATGAGAGAGAATCATTCCAGCTAGAGTCAAATGAGGAAAATACCCACCTGCTATTTTGTAGGATTTGCTTTTGATAAAGTTGTATATATTCAAATCTTAGGACTATTTTAGGATAGTATATCTATTTTATCAGAATAATTAGATCTCTTGGAAATCCAATCTCTTATTTTTGGATGAGTGGATCGACCAAGGAATCCTATCTCTTTGCATCCTATTTTGAGTTAGTTATATTAGTATAAAATGTAAGAATTTTGTTATTAAAAAGATATATAATAGATGAAAGATACGTACAGGCATATTACAAGTTTTAGATAGATTGTAATCATTTCAGTTTTGTAAATTATCACTTTAGTTTCTAGTATTGATTAATATTTGTTCCTGAGTTCGAGAGGAGCAAGGGCCCACTCTCTTTGGAACCAGGAACTGTGTATGATATTTATATTATGTTATATTAAATCTCTGTTATAACTAATCAGAATCTTGTTAATGTTTGCATTCATTCATAAAACATCAAAACAAATTCATAATTCAAAAGGCATTTCCTTATTCTAAATTCATTTCCTTTCTAAGCAAAGTGTGTTTATTTTACAGCAAACGTGTGAAGCAAATTTTCTTTTTAAGTTAGGAGTGCGATTTTACTTTCCACATAAGCGTAAACAGGAGTGTGATTTTACTTTCAATCAAAAGAGTGGATTTATTTGATTAAATAGTTACATCTTTTCCTTTTCAGCAAAAGAGTGAATCAATTAGTTTAGGACATTTCTTTCATTAGTCAAAGCTAGAATAGCACCATTAAACACCCCCACAAGTAGACTTCTATATCTACCATCCTACACCTTACTGCAGATAGCTTTAAACACCAGCCCTAGTTGATAAGACATCAATTGAACATTAAATTAAATGAAGAGTTAAACGACACTCATCACACCACATGAAGCATTATCAAAGTGAAATCCATCTATAGCACATCTTCAAGTTTTTAGATGCAAATTAAGTATGTACATTCCCAAAAAGGAGAGCACTAAACTTGACATGAAGTTAGAAAAGTACGTCTTCTTTGGGTGTATTGAAAAAACACTTGCCTATAGACTCATAAATTTAAAAACTAGGCAAAACTACACTAGCAAGGATGTTGAGTTTTTTGAGAAGACAAAAGTAGTAATTCCTACTACAAGTTCACCTAGTAAATCAATCAGTCCCATAGAAAATGTAAAAGATGGCAATACCCCAGATGAAGATAATGATGATGGGAATAATGGTGCAACTCCACCACCCACAAAAACCACTCAACATATGCCTAAATAGTATACAAGTACAATAACGGATGTTAAATTGGGTAGTGTTCTAGACACATCCACCACTAGACAAAGGACTCATAGTATGACTCAACGAAAGGTCAATTTATCCTTAACAAGTACAATTGTTGAATCTATTGAGCCTTGTATATTTCAGGAAGTCTATAGTCAAAGCCTTGGAAAAATTCCATGGATGAAGAATATAACTCACTAATGAAGAATAAAACATGGAAGCTTATAGACCTTCCACCAGGGAAGAAGTTAATTAGATGCAAGTGGATTTTCAAAATAAAGTACACAATAGATGGTAGTATCAATAAGCATAAGATAAGTTTGGTTGTAAATGGGTATGCTTAGAAAGAAGGCATTTACTATGAGGAGACTTTTGCTCCCATAGCTAAGATCAAAACTATCATAATTATTTTTGCTCTAGCTACATAGTTTGGTTGGAATGTCCATCAAATAGATGTAAAAAGTGTCTTTTTAATAAAGACTTATAGGAAGAAGTCTACATGACTCAACCAAAATCTTTTATCATACCAGGAAAAGAAGAAAAAGTTTGTAGATTTGTCAAATCATTGTATGGTCTTAAACATGCTCCCAGGGATGGTATATCAAAATTGATGAGCATCTCTTAAAACATGGATTCAAAAGGAGTCCATATGATCCCAATATCTACCTCAAACAACAAGGGGGGAGATGGTAATCGTAGTGGTATATGTCAATGATCTAGTCATCATTGGTTGTTCAGTGAAGATAATTGAGTCAACAAAGAAAGATTTAAATCCATCATTCAATATGACAAATCTAGAGATTTTGCATTATTGTCTTGGTTTAGAAGTTTGGCAAAAATAAAATCACATCTTTGTATTTCAGCTCAAATATGTCAAGACAATGCTTGAGAAGTTTCACATGGTGGATTACAAGTTAATTGTCACACTAATGAATACAAGACTTCAGTTGTCTCAAGCAGATCCATCACCACATGTAAATACAACTCCTATATTAGAAGTTGATATGGAGTCTCATACCTGACTTATACTATGTCAGACATTAGCTATGTTATTAGTTATCTCTCATGGTTCATGCAAGAGTCCAAAGTTTCCCAATGTAAAGTAACAAAGTGAGTATTGAGATATATCAGAGGAACCATGGATTTTGGCCTAGAATACAAGAAGAATGATAATTTCTTCTTGAAATGATATTCAAATTTAGATCATGTAGGGAACATTAATGATAGAAAATCTGCTTCAGGGTTTGTATTATTTTTGGGATTCGGACTCATATCATGGGGGAGCAAAAAAAAATGTGTTTCAAAGTCCTTTACATAATTATAATATCGCACAGTAGGAGTTGTCTATGAAGTGATTTGGCTCAGATGTATACTTGAAGGATTTAAAATACCATAGAATCATTCAATAATATTTTATGTAAAAAATAAAAGAGTAGTGAAGCTTGTTCATAATCTTGTATTTCATGAATGCACCAAACACATTGAGGTACAAGTACATTTCATTCACGAACATGTTCAAAATAATAACATCCAGCTCCAATATTGCCTGACAGATCAACAACCTATAGATGTTTCAACTAAAACACTTACATGGGAAAAATTGAGGCATTTAGAGAATCTCTCTCTTGTTCACTTGAGGCAATGCTGAAGTAAGGTTGGGAATATTAGGAATAACCTAGGGGTGATCAATTCACCATTTGCAAAATAAATATAAGTGAATTATTATTCACAGTAGATAGTTTTTAATAGGTTATTAGTTTGTTAATTGTACATTCCATAAATCTTTTGTTTTAAACATTTTGGAACTCTCATAACATATTTGGGAGGAGTTTTGTTTGCAACCTTACTTCGTAGGGATATTGGGATAAAGTTCTCCCTATTTTATAGGGTTTATATTGAGCATAGAGTTGTGTATAAATAAGATCTTTATAAAACTATTCAATTAGAATAAATAAAATATTGTTTGCCCACATTATTATCTTAGTTTTTTTTGTTTAGCATAAACATGAGAGATGGGATCAATGGTTGACACTAGAAAAATGGTGGTATAAAACTTGTTTCCATACCTAATTCAAAATGCATCTATTCTTGGCGCTATATGGGTAACATCCACCATCCATTACCTCATATTTGAGGGTCCCGCCAAACATTTGAATAGTGAAGAACACATTCAACACCAGCATGAGGTATGATCTAGTTTCAAAGAGAACTTGAAAATGGCACAGAGCCACATGGAGCAACAAGTTGACCAGCACCATGGTGACAAACATTTAAAATTTGGAGATTGAGTTTTTTTTTACAACTATTTAATAAAATGTCCTTTAAACAATAAAATAAAGATAAAATTATTTCACCTAAGTATTATGGCCCTTATCAAGTCTTACAAAATATTGGCAGTGTATCATATGAACTGGAGTTACCTCACTCAACAAAATATATCTGGTCTTCCATGTTTCCTGCTTGAATAAGGTCATTAGACAAAGGGTTTCAACCCAGGCCGAGTCACCAGAGTTTGATGAGGAGGTATGAATCATTTTGGAACCTAAGGGAATAACTCAAACACACACTAAGAGGTTAGAAATGAGGGTAATTATAGAGTGTCTAATCAAGAGAGAATTTGTACTGTGAAGATGCAACAGGGGAGGATGAAGTGATCCTATAGAAGCATCCAACAACCATCAATATTGTGTATAATATTGATTTGAAGGGGAGGGGCATGTTACACCCTTAGCCTATAGTGTGTATTGGGATATATGTAGTCGACTTGTGGCCATCATAACTTTTAGTTAAGTCATATGATCATTTTTATGGTTTCATATTAGTAGTAATTTTGGCCCAAATTATTTTCATAATATAATTAATATATATATATCATAGATAACAATTACTATTCAATCATCATATTGTGAATTCTATTATTATTATATAATTATAAAGATTACTCTTTGAAGTAACTCCTCATTTAATCATATATTTTATTTTATTTTACTCATATTATAATCTATTATTGTGATTCTACTTTATTTTTTAAAGAATTTCATTAACATCTTCTTTATAATAAATTGTTTGGGTCCTTTTCTATTATTATGATCATAAATACATATCTTTTATTTTAATGTTAGTGAAATTTTATTTTATCCTCTTGTAAATACCATGCAACTCTGAGAATTTACTTAATACTTATTACACATTTCATAATAGCCAAGGTATAACTAACATCTAATGTTAGATACAAATGATGATGAAATGGTTGAACATACTAACCATATACATAGATCTAATGTTACCACATCTAAATTCCAAATCTTGTGTTTGTACTTGCTAGTGTTTTTCATGGTTTGCTAACAACTACAACAATAATATTTAGTCACCTTTTGAGTTTATTTTTTATTTTTTATTTTTTAAACATCGTTAGCAAACATGGTTAAGTACCCCATGAACTTATAGAAAACACTTAATACATTATTAGCATTTTTGTTGCAATGGCATCACCATTTTTTTAAGTTTATGGAACTACATGCATGAATGCTAAAACAAATTTCCACCTTTGAAAGATTTTAGCTTGGTTGTGTAATTGTTGGTTGCTTTACCATCACTAACAAAATAATTTAATTAAAAATCTAATTAATGATTTAATTATAGTTTAGTGATATTTGGTGTAAAATTTTAGTTGGAATAGTTTTTAAAAGATTTTAATTAGAATTTCACCCTTATAAATATAATTTTTATTTGAAAAATTGAAGTTAAATTTTTTTTATTATTATTAATAAAAAAAAAATTGAAAGGGATCCAACTTTCTTATAATCACTATCAAATTTAATCAATAATATCAAAAAATATAACAAAACTTTCTAAAATATTAAGAAATTTGACACTTTGCAATAATAAATAGAATATAAATTTATAATAATAAAAATAATTTAACTAAACATATAGGAGACAAAACACTAGAATTGCATGGTAAAACTTTAGTAGAAATAAGGAAACATCCATGGTACACAATATCAGGGTTTATTAACTAAAGATAAATAGATTATAAGCGAACTCGTCATAGATTATATGTGAATTCTACAAAGATAAATATATATACTTGACAAAGCATTGTTTGGATTTTTCCTTCTAAAAATAGAGTGGGAAAATGTTATTAGGACTTTCCTTTCTAAAAATAGAATTCATTGTAATTCGTTTTCCTAGAAATAGGTATTTGTCTTCTTAATTTTTTGTTTCAGGGGCATTGCCCTAGAACTCCTGCTAAACGGGGCTCCATAAAATGTCATTGCCCCCTAAAATCCAATATTTAACTTTGTTGTCACATATCTAACATGAAATTTAAAAAATCACATAGACAATTACTAGACAACTACTTTACACTTAATAAAAAACAAAATAAACCAATCAACAAACAACAAAGAGAACAAAGATAAGTAGAAATATTATGACTTCAAAGATTACATTACATACATTTTAGAAGTCATAATTTATTTATATTGGTTAGAAAATTCAAAATCATTGAATTTTGTTTTGTTGAATAAAAAGGCAAGAAATTTTCCCACCTGAGTTTTTTTTGTTTGATATATTTATACCTTAATGGGTTTCGGTGAAAGAAAATGCCCTGTTACATTTCAATTCAGTAGAAAATTTTATTTAAGATAAATAATTTATTAATATTTTATATTAATAAGTGGTGTTACATTTCAATTTAGTAGAAAATTATTTAGATAAATATTTTATTAACATTTTATATTATTAAGTGGAGGTTTGAAAAAAATGCTACATTTTATTGTATCAAAATTAAAATTTGTGTTTAATTTTGTAGATTGCATTTTTTTTTCAACAAACAATTTAGAAGAATTCATAAATATATTGTTATATTTTAATTTTGTGGATTGAAGGTCCAAATAATATTTGTTTTAATATCACAATTTTCATAAAATTTATTTAATTAACATATATTAGAATAATTAAAAAATATAGTAATATATATACTATTTAAAATTTGTTAATTTATTTAAAAGTTTATAAATATAAAAATAATATTTTTATTAAATAGATTGTAATTTAAAGATAAGAATGATGGTATAAAAGATATTCTTTAGTTATTCATCAAAATATAAATCTTAGAAGATATTAAAAAGAGATGAAAGCAGAATTGTGTCCCAATTAAATTTGACGGAATAAACACCTTCCAATTATTAATACTAAATTAAAAAACATTCTATATACTTAATCTATATAAAAACAAAATTTCAATTTATATATATATATTATTAAATAAATTTTATAAATTTAAAAATTATAATATTTTCATATTCTTTATGAATTATCACAACACGTTTTTTAAATGTACCATTACTATATGGTATAGGAATAGAATAATAGCAATCTTATATAATTTGAACGAACGAATTGTTATATGCCACTTATTCACCATGCCAACGAATTGTTTGTTCTTCACTTTCCCTTGAAGGAAGGAAGGAAGTGCCGTTGGCTTAGACAACAAACATTACATTAAACTCCTCTCAATATTTTGTTTATTCGTACTCTGTACAACTTGAAAGTAATTAAGTTAGAAAGTTAAGCGAAGCAGCACACAAATTTTGTTTTTAGCCGAATTCATATTTATAACTAAAATTAGCATGTATTCTTTCCTGTGTAGTATACTAAAATCGACCCCTATTTTCTTTCCCTGTAGGCTGCAGGCGTTACGTATTTTGAATCAACAAAGTACGGTGCGGTGCGGTGCGGTGCTGTGCTGTGCCACTTTTTCAGCAGTCGCAGTCGCCTTGGGAGCTACGCGTAACCTCTGAGGGGGCCCCACATTGAACGATAGGCGTAGATGGCGCAACTTGACGGACGTGGAAGTCCGAGCTATATTCTGTCTAAGTTCACATTAAAGTAGACATTAAGTTATTGTTTGTTAATAACTTAATAATTCATGGGGCAACGGTGTAAGATAACATAACATAACAAACTTCACCCCTACGCCACTTTGAAGGTTTGACCCGTTTCGTCCACATTCTAGATGGTAAGTAAGTAAGTACAATGTTTACTTTCTTTTTTAAACACGGCGGCCCCGATTTCCGTCCTAGTTCTTTATAAGTTAAGATCTGGGATTTATTGTTTTTAAATTATAATAATAAAATGAATATTTTCCTTTTTATTGTTAGATTGATTTCATGGAATTAAAACAACACACTCCAAGAATAAAATAGATTTTTTTTTTTGAACTCAAAAATTGCACATTATAATACGTTTAATAATATTTTTAAAATTTAAATTATTTTTTTAAATATATATATATAATTATAAAAACATCTCGTTAAGAAAACCATAGGGTTAGTAGAGGAATATGAGAGAAGCCACATTTGGTGTTTGGTTAGTAATGTTATAAAATGGGAGGGCAACACAGGTCGTTATTGTTTTAAAATGCGAATGGGGTTGGTTTATTTGGAGCATGGTGACGCAAGACGAAGCGGAAGCATAATTTTATTTCCGTTGTAATTGCATTGCAGAGCAATCGCAGCTCTATTCTTCCGCAGCCTTTTCAATGCCTCTGGCCAACCCCTGGTTTTATAGACGTTGGCACGTGCACAAGCAGCCATGTATTATTTTAACACCTGGTTATCCGATCTCAATCTCACAGATTTCCGCTCCTTTTATTCCGTCGACTTGATCGCGACAGACTCAGCTCGAAGACTCTTGCTCACCTAACAGGAATAAGAAGTGTGTTTATTCCATTGCTTTGCTTTGCCGGTTTTAAAGAACCAAAAAAAAAGAAAAAAGGAGTTTGCTTGGAAAGACTTAATAAGGATCTGAATGGGCACTACAAGGAAACTAATCGTACAAGTCTCCAATGCCCACAATTTGATGCCCAAGGACGGCCAGGGCACCTCCAGTCCTTATGTCGTTGCAGAGTTCGACGGCCAGAGGTTGCGCACGCAGACCAAATTCAGGGACTTGAATCCCCAGTGGGACGAGAAGCTTGAATTTCTTGTCAATGATACCGAGGCTATGGCTACGGAGTTGCTGGAAATTAATGTCTACAACGATAAAAAGCAGGGCAAGCGGAGTAATTTCTTGGGTCGATTGAAGATTTATGGCAGCAGCTTCGTCAGCCGGGGCTCCGAAAAGCTCATTTATTATCCTCTTGACAAGAGGAGCGTCTTCTCGCAGATCAAAGGGGAGCTCGGCCTCAAAATATATTATTTCGACGAAGAGACCGCGCCGCCACCTCCTGCAGAGGATGATAAGCCCAAGGAAACCCAGGAGGCGGAAGCAAAGCCAGATGAACCCGCCAAAGAGGAAGAAGAAGAAAAAGAGAAGGCTACTGCTGAGGAGGAAAAACTTGCTAGAGAAGCAGCTCCCGCCGAGGAGGACCAAAAACCGGCAGAAGAAAATACATCAGAAGACAAAGCGGCCCCGGAGGCTCCCAAGGAAGAGCCCGAGCCTACTCTTAAAGTGGAAGAACTTGTTTTCCGCCACCACGATCTTGTAGATTACCCTCTCAGGGACCTGAACCGCTCGCTGGGTGCCATCAATGGCGAGAGAAACAGCACGTACGATTTGGTCGAACAGATGCCTTATCTCTACGTGCGGGTTCTCAAGGCCAGCAATTTAACCCCCATGGACCTCGACGGGAGCTCCAATCCTTATGCCAAGATCGCCTTCGGTAACCACATCATCCGCACGCGGACCGTTTCGAATAGCCTGAATCCGGTGTGGGATCAGGTCTTCGCTATCTCTAAAGAGAAGCTCAGCTCAGCCGTGCTGGAGATCGGTCTGTGGAACGAAGCCGTGGGCAAAAGGGACGATTTTTTAGGCTTGGTGTCATTTGATTTGCAGGAGATTCCGAAACGAGTGCCCCCGGATAGTCCCCTGGCTCCACAGTGGTATAGACTGGAAGGGAAGTCGAAGGGCGATGTGATGCTAGCGGTGTGGATGGGCACGCAGGCGGATGAGGCCTTCCCAGAGGCATGGCAGTCTGATTCGGGTGGCCTGCTTGTACACACGCGCTCTAAGGTGTATCTGTCGCCCAAGCTGTGGTATCTGCGGGTGAACGTCATCGCGGCGCAGGACATCATGAAGGGGGCTCACTATGCGGAGCTGAGCGTCAAGGCCCAGCTCGGCTCTCAGCTCTTCAGGACCCGTCCTGCAGACGCTACCAACAAGACGGCCGGCGCAACCCCGTTTTGGAACGAGGACCTCATTTTCGTAGCCGCCGAACCGTTCGAGGAGCAGCTGATTTTAACCGTGGAGGACCGCGCGGGTCAGAAGGAGGAGAACGTCATCATCGGGCAAGTCACGATCTCTCTCCACACCATACAGAGGCGCCTCGACCACAGACAGGTGAGCTCCCTCTGGTATAATTTGCAGAGGAAAGAGGAAGGCGACAAGGAGTCGAAGTACAGCGGCCGGCTTCATCTCCGTCTTTGTTTCGATGGCGGTTATCACGTTTTGGACGAGGCTGCGCATCTGACGAGCGACGTGCGGCCGACGGCGAAGCAGCTGTGGAAGGCTCCCTTGGGCGTGTTGGAGGTGGGCATTCTGGGCGCTAAGAATCTCTTGCCCATGAAATCAAAAGACGGACGCGGCTCTACGGACGCATACTGTGTTGCGAAATACGGGCAGAAATGGATCAGGTCTCGAACCGTGGTCGACAGCTTCAATCCCAGATGGAACGAGCAGTACACCTGGGAAATTTACGATCCCTGCACAGTTCTTACGCTCGGCGTCTTCGACAATTCGCAGCTTATTATTCCCATTCCAAAAGAAGGAGGAGAAGAAGAAGACAAGAAGGCTCTTCCGCCTGGTAAGGACCTCCGCATTGGGAAGGTTCGAGTTCGAATCTCGACGCTGGAGAGCGATCGTATATACACCAACTCCTACCCTCTGTTAGTCCTTCATCGCACGGGGATCAAAAAGATGGGGGAAATCGAGTTAGCGATTCGATTCTCATCCTTCTCTCTACTAAACGTGCTCCAAGTCTACAGTCAGCCGCTTCTGCCGAAAATGCACTATCTCCACCCGCTGGGAATAGGGCAGCAGGACGTGCTGAGGCACACCGCCATGAAAATAGTGAGCCTGAGACTGTCCCGCTCAGAGCCAGCGCTGAGACAAGAAGTGGTGCACTTCATGCTGGACTCGGACACCCACATGTGGAGCATGCGGCGCAGCAAGGCCAACTGGTTGAGAATAATGAACGTTCTGTCCGGGCCGGTCGCCATGTTCAGGTGGATCGATCAAATATGCAACTGGAACAACCCTGTAACCACGGTGCTCGTTCACCTCATATTTCTTATCCTGGCCTGGTACCCTGAACTCATATTGCCTACGGTGTTCCTGTACATGTTTCTGATAGGGCTGTGGAATTACCGTCGCAGGCCTCGGATGCCCGCTCACATGGACACGCGTCTCTCTTGCGCCGACGCTGTCAATGCAGATGAATTGGACGAAGAGTTTGACACGTTCCCAACGTCGCGTGGTGCAGACATTACACGGATGAGATACGACAGGCTGCGAGCGCTTGCAGGGCGAATCCAGTCTGTGTTGGGCGACTTGGCCACCCAGGGCGAGAGATTCGGCTCTCTGTTAAGCTGGAGAGATCCTCGGGCCACTGCCATTTTTATTTTATTCTGTTTGCTGGCCGCCATTTTTCTGTACGTGACTCCCTTTAGGGTAATAGCCATTGTGTTTGGCCTCTACTTTCTTCGACACCCTAAATTCAGAAAACCTCTGCCTTGTGCTCAGCTCAATTACTTCAGACGCCTTCCCGCTCTTTCTGACCAAATACTGTAATAACCTCCGTCACAGACTCACATGTCCGGGGTTACAAATTTTTGCTGTGACGGAATTTTGATTTCTTATATCGCGTTTATTTGTTTCTTCTGCTTTTTTCTACAAACAGAAGAATACTTGTAAAGAATAAAATCGACTGTTTTTTCGGTACTTAGGTGAGCCTGATTTTGGTTTTGTGAATAGTTTTTTTGTGACAGAGAAAGTTGGTGACGGTATCATTCACGTCAGCAGCAGTTAATCGATTTTTGTGTCGTATTTTGTAATGTATTGATGTGTGACGGCACGTAAGAATGATATTCCGGAGAGAAAAAAGGGTGGGTATTGGAAGTAGGTGGAATGTTATTCGCAAAAGAAGCTTCTTGTCGACGAGAATGGTCAAACGTAGAATATATATTATCCATTACCCAACTTTTACTTATGTTATTAGGGTCAAGTATGTGTCTTCAAATTCTAATCATGTGCGCTATGTTATTATTGACTCTCCTTCTTTTTGGCATCACTCATGACGATTATGAACGACCTTTTTTTCTTTTTTTCTTTGGGGGTGGTTACAATAGAAATCCTTTATAATTTTTATTATTTCCATTTTGATTTGAAATTCTGTTTTATTGATTGAGTGGTTATTTTATATGTTTCATCTTTCTTAACTTTTATTATATTTAGTTTTTGATTTAGGTTTTGCATTTAATGTAATTTATTTTTATTTCAATTAAATTTAGTTAAAGTGAATAAGATTTACAGAGGTATAGGGTTTGAACTATTGATTTTGAATTGCAAGTATTCAACAACATGCCAAATGTATTATCGAAAATGATTATAATTTTTTAAGGTGAAAGCAAACTCTAAAATCTTGTATGTTATATATATATATATATATATATATATATATATATATATATATATATATATAAATGAATTGTAATCAAATTGTAACATAAATGCCCATAAAGATTTAACTACTACTAAGAGATTAATTTTTTTTTCAAAATTGTATAATGAGAATAATATTTAAAGGTATGTTTTGATTTTTGAGAGATCATCGGATAATTCTTAAAATTTGATGTACTATAAATGAGGGTTTTGTGTTAAGGCGATAAGAACCTTGAAAAATTGCTGTGAATAGAGGATCTTGTTGAAAGTATTAATTATTGTTTTGGGTTACTAGGACTATGGAGAGTATAGTTTTAGGAAGTGTCAAGTAAGTGCAAATTTTTTTGACTACTATGTATGTTAGATTAGGAATTCCAAAAACCTCATTCAATTTTTAGAAATTTCATGTTGATCATTAAGCAATTGTCCTTCATCACCAAACCCTAACTAGGCAATCAAACTTGATAATGATAAGAAAAACAATGTGTTTTGGAGCCTACATTACACAAAAAAATTAAAAAAACACCTCAATGATATACAAGTCCCTTAACGATATACATTATTGGAAAAAAACACACCACTAACTGTAATAATCCATCAGACATGAAAACCAATGTAATGCAAGGTGTCACTACTATGAACTTCAATGCTATAATGACTGCTCTCTAAGTGGTTGCTTGATTTGTGTAGAATGGTTGTAACTGCTTAATAGATCCTTGTGAAAATAAATGTTAAATGCTCTTCAAATTAGGACCCTTATAATCCTTATATGCCTAAATGCATTAAGATAAGTGTGTATTTATAGAATATTTGAATTCAAATTAGGACCCTATAGGTGCACAAACTGACATCAAATAGTCAAGCAATCGAACAAGATAGGACTACAGAACTGCTAATCTACCTTAATGAACCCAAACACCAATAACCTTTAAAATGTACTCAACTTATTTTTGGAGGGGCCACCACAAAGATATAGAAACAATAGGAAAGAGAAATGGGGAGAGAAGAAGGGGGACATGACATTAAATGACAAAAATGCATCAATAATGCCTTATTTGGACCAATAACCAAATAAAAGCATAAGTACCCTATAACATTGTAATTTTATAACTTTTAAATGCCTAGGGACTATTTTTTTGTTGTCTACATGATTCCCCACTTTGATGTATGTGTGTGTGCACGCACATACATATCAAATTAAAACAAGCATGGTATGGATACAATATTTTTTTCCTCTAAAGCTCTTGAAGCAAACGCCAATATGCTTGTGAATCTTATAAGAACATTTAAACATTAATAAATGATAATAATAATAATAATAACATTTACACATTGATAAATGCTAATAATAATAATCTGTTGAAATCTAGAAATAAAAAATGAAATTATACACCTTGTTTGATTGAAGATGTGAGAATGTCCTTGTGAGATCACAAGCCTCTAAATTTATATTGGAATAATGAACAATATTCAACAGTGTCTCATGATAATTTAAAGCTAGATAAGCCTTCCCTAAATACACAAAGAGAATAATTCACGATATTGGAATTATATTGACCAACTTGATTTTAAAACAATATTGAAAACCCTGTATTTATAACAAGGAGTACTACTAAAAATAACTAATGAGAATTGGAGTTGTAACATCATGAAGGTGGAATTACACACCATGAGAAGTGGATCTACAATATCACAAAGGTAAACTTACACTTGATGAGTCTAAGTGGAGTTATAACATCACAAAGGTGGAAGAGTTACATACCATAACTTGTGCATAAATCGCATGACTAATTGTCACAAAATATTATACATAAGTTTATTATCCACATTTAGTAATGATAACTAACTAATTTTACCTAAATAGAACTTAACTATTTTCTAGTGTGTGTATGAATAATATCTAGACTAGTAAATAATTAAAATATCTAGCCTAATGTGAAAAGAGAAAAAATAAAGGAAAAATAAAATGGCCTCTTTAGTGCAAGTAGGTCAAAAAAATTACTTTGAAGAGCCTTGTTAACTTGAGTTTAAAATAATATACATGCCCTTGATTTTATAACAAGGGGCACTACTAAAAATAGCCAATGAAAAGTGGAGTTGTAACATTACAAAGATGAAGTTATACACAATGGGAATAGATTTAAAATATCATAAAGGTGGAGTTACACACCATATGAAGTAAAGTTAAAATATCACAAAAATGGAGTTATAGGTCATAACTTGTATATGAATATGTGCATGAACAACATGACTATTTTTCACAAGATTTTACAAGTAAATTTATTATCCACATTATTAATGATAACTAACTAACTCTACCTAAGTGGAGTTTAAACATTTCCTAGTGTGTACATAAATAATATCTAAACTAGTAAATAATTACAATATCTAGCTTAATGTGAACACACTAACAATTTGTGTTAAATCATCCATACATTTCTAAGTACAACTTTTAATGATAAAAAATAAAGTTAAGGTAATAATCTTAGTACTATAAAAAATAATTCTAAACAATATCATGAATATATCTTATAGCGGGAGTAAGTGTCCCATCCTAGGTACATCTAGGAGTAAGTGAAATTTGAATTCTTACTCTATGGAAGTGAAAGTTGTGTGGAATACTTCAATTTTGTATGAATATAATGAATGGAATGTATGCCCCCTTTCAAAATATGAGATGAACTTGTGAAGCACATATATATAAAAAAATTATGCACATCATGTATAAGATAGATATAAAACCAATGATGTCTAACATAGAAATATGTCATCTTGGAAGCATGTACATTCTAGCTAAGTTTACCACATGTCCTAACAAATTTTACCCACATGGATCTGTGATATAAACAATATAAGTGCATAATGAGTATTGTGCCCCACAAAGGTGAATTGTAACAAAATATCATAAATGCACTAAAGTATGTCCCACATGAGTGCAATATATAAACAATGTACAATAAATTATAGATGTCTTGTGTCAACATAATATATAAATAATGTAGTACTATTAGCATTAAGTATAAGAATGTAATGCAAATGTATGTGTTCTTGTCCAAAATAGATGTATGATAAGATTCATGGAAACATAGGAAAATAATAAAATCATTGTGCATAATATATATCATAGCACCATAAAATATATAAAACACTTGATATCAAGAATTAGAACAAGTTATATGTCACATATATGACCAAGAACAGAGCAAACACATAGTAAACATGCCAAACATGTTGGAGACACACCAAAGAATGAGCCAACATATATATTTAATATACAACAATTCATATAGGATTTGGATTAAACAATCCATTTAAGAGAACTATTAGATATTTGGAAGAGATTATTCCTTAATATTTATGTGGTAAAGAAAGAAAAGGCCTAAGTAAGACTATTTCTACATGTCTAGTTATAAGCTTAACGTGCACACAATTTGCTTTTTCCATCTATGTGCCTTTTTCTACAGATCATTATTCCTACAATGGATTTGGAGATTATGGAACTGAGGACAAGTGTAGATGTTTCATGAGAAAATCATATTTCTAAGCACTAAATAAAATAGATTTCAAATCCCAAATCTCATGATCATGATAATAAAACCTTGATTGCCAATGACTAGACCATGTAATCTTGTATGGATGCAACAATGATGATTTAATTACTCAATGCAAAGGGCAAACTATGTTCAGTTTTTTTTAGTTCATCACTTTTTGGCCAACAATATTGACATGCATCTCCTTTAAATAGTAACAAAAGACTTTTCTCTTTTATTTGTTTCAATTCATTATATATTTGTGTTACAAGTCAATAACATTCATGTAAATAAATCTCGACTTTATTTGTATATAATATAAACTTTACATCATAATTTTATATCAATATGCTCTCATACGCCAAACAAGTTGGAAGCAAAGATTATCTCTTGATAAAAATTATTCTCTTATAAATAAGATGAATCATATAATGAAGTTGACATTATATTGTTATATAATGTAAGACTGCATATTCAAATAACTAATGGCATCTTCTATTTAAAAATATATGTTGTTTTTTGTGGATGCATCAAGAATGATTAGATTTTTCAATGCAAATGACCAAAAATGTCCATTACTTTAATTTTTGATGTTGACAAGAGATTTTATTCATTTCAATTTATTATTTATTTTTATAACAATTCAATATCATTTATGTGAATGAAAATTGATTTTGTCTCCTTATATATAAAGTTTACATTATATTTTAACTGTTAGTTTTTATGATTTCCTACTTTATTCAATATCTTGAACAATTATATATATATATATATATATATATATATATATATATATATATATATATATATATATATATATACAAGTGAGAGTAAAGAGACACATCTCTTCAATCTCCCTGTCGGCCTCCACCAAACAAATTATGTCTTAAATAATACAATAAGTTAGGCTGGAAGTGGGAGCCCGATGTTACTCCTTCAACATCAACATTAACATCAATAAGTTATGATATAATAGACAAATTGCAAGCAAAGATCATTTCTTCATAAAAATATACTTTGATATATATAATGAATCCTACAAACAAATTGACATCATATTTCTATAAAATACAATATTATAAATACAAACAGGATAAATATATATATTTAATATTTCTATGCCTTTTCATTATGAATGTATAATGCCAAAAAACAAAGAAAAAAACATACATATCATAATGTAAGAGAGTGTTTTTTTTTTTTGGGTTTCAATTAGTTCTTTATTTTTATAAGAATGTAATAAGATTCATATAAATGGAAAGTAGATTTGTCTTCCATATATACAATAAATCCTACAACTAATTTGACATCATCTTTTTATATAAAAAAGTAATATTATGTCATGTCCCTTTTTTCATGGACATTGACAGACTTGATGATTAGCCTATTATGTGACCTTTGTAGGCTGATAGGATGGATAGAGGGTCTTGATGGAGATTGGCTTGGCTTCGATTAGCAGAATTCCTACAGTTGGCTTTCATTCAGGCTCTTGCAGACACATTTGGCCTGAGCTCCTATTATTTAGGGATATTTGACATGCAATGGAGCACCTTTATTTTGGTATGGTCATGTGCGGAATCACTCCCTAGTTCACCAGCTTCGAATGGTTCGAGGATCCAACATGTATTGAAGGAGATATTAATATTTGATTGATTTAATCAAATATTAATTATTTAGCATATTTTTTATTAGAAACCCTAATTCTAATTTAAGAAACCCTAATTAGGGCAAGCACATCTTTTTGAGGGTATAAGGGTTTCTCATGGAGGCCATTATTGATTATGATTGATTATTGATTTTTGATATTGAAGAATTCTTCTGTGAAGACTGAGCCAAGGGTTCCAGGATTCCATTTGCATTGGAGAACGTCCACTCTTTAGAGTGTGCGATTCAGAGGCTGTGAAATATTAGCTGATCTATTGCCAAATTGAGAGATAGCTTCATACAGAAGTTATCACAGAGATTTATAGGGTTGAGAGATAACTTCACACAGAAGTTATCACAGATATTCCAGGTATTTATTTCTTTATTAGGTTTTTGATTCAAATAATTATACAGATAGAGATTATCAGATCAGGGATCCAGAATATAGGGCCGCCGCATATTATCTTGCTTTGGTACAGAATCTGTATCGATCTATGCAATTACGTACAGTTTGGCAGCAGGCCAGAATAACATCGTAGAGGACATAGGAACTGACATCGGCACCCTAGTGACCGACATCAACAGACTGAAGATCGACGTCGACAGAGAAGCCGATCGACAGCGACCGACGTCATCAGTATATTGACTGACGATGGCGACTGTGTGTCGACACAGTAACCCGAGACAAACAAGAACCTGATTTATTCCCAGATTTGCAAGAGCCCAAATTTTCAAGACTATATTTTCATATTCTTTATATGCATAAGAGAGGACTGTAATTGTAATCATCTGAACAAGTGATAAGATCTTTGATTTGCTATTGAGAGATTATATTGTGGTTGATTTATTTAATTTGAAGATATTTTGCAAAAAAACCGCAATTTGATCTTATTTCATACCAATTTTAGAATAATCAGAAAAGAAATCAGAGCTATTTGTGTTTCTATATTCCCTATTGATTGGGGATATTACAGTGGTATCAGAGCTTTTGTAGGAAAAAAGGAGCCCCTGAGTAAGGGACATTATAGTGGTATCAGAGCTAATGTCTTGCCATCCTGTTGGGTAGTTTGGGTAGATTGAATTAGCAAAGTAATCATGGGCATTCCAAGTACTTCAAGTACTCAGAGACAGTGGGACTATGATATGAAGAAGTTGAAACTAAGTTTGAAGAGATTAAATGAATCTCTTTCATACCCTACATTCAAAGACAAATCCACACGGTATATGACAGCGAATGAGGAGTGGGACTTATTAACTCCTCGAGTTCGAGAGAGGTTGTCTTTTGATCACTTTGTTACGCTGAGGAGGGAGCACTACAGATCAGTTGGACAAGATAGAAGCATGTCCCATGACTCTTATGAGATAGGAGATAACAGGTGTGCTACTGTTAATAGGAGGAAGCTTTGCTTATACTGCAAAGATCCATATGACGCCAATCACAATTGTCATTTGAGGCCTAAGGGAAAGGCATATCGTGTAATATGGGAGTATTATGAGGCTTCGAAATCTAAAGATTTTGAATAGCATGATAGTTTCGAGGAGTCAAAGGCAGAGGCTTCAAAGCCTAAGGTAGAGACAATGAAGGTGGCTCACCAAGATTCTGAGAGACATGTGGATGAGCTTAGTCATGGGGATTCGGACTCTCAGTTAGTTGCAGAGTATGAGGGAGCTGGAGATTGTGATGATGAGATAGTTTCAACAGTAGCTTCTTCAGAGTTAGATGAGGATGAGTTCGATGCTGGCATTCAGAGTGTGGAGGTATACTCAGAGGTTAGTACACTGAGTGTTGGTGGTGAGTACATTCTTGCAATTGTTACTGAGGAACATATTGTTGAGGCTGACACACATGTTCAGGATTTGGGAGTACCTGGTCCTGATGAGTTTGAGATACCAGTGGAGTTGAGTTTCTAGATTGATTCTTCTCACACCGATGACAGTGTGGTACAGTTGGTTGTGCCATTTTTACAGAGGGATCAGTTATGGGATGGATTGACACCATCTTTTGCAAATGGAATTGGCAGTTTGAGTTGTCCATTTTACTTGGGTTATGATGATCCGAGAGTTTGTTTCTCATGTGTTCTTGACCATGGCAGTTGTGCTTTTAGAGTTTGGTTGAGTTACATTCTCCAGTTTGATTATGGGTTCCTCTTTGATCTACTTTTGATGATAATGCAAGAACTTGCATTGATTTACAGCAGTGCAGAGCATAACTACATTTGGGATCCAGGTGGATCGAGTGGTTCATTGTTCTGAGATTGCTTGGGGACAAGCAATTTCTGGAGGGGCGGATTGTCATGTCCCCTTCTTCATGGACATTGACAGACTTGATGATTAGCCTATTATGCAACCTTCGTAGGCTAATAAGATGGATAGAGGGTCTTGATGGAGATTGGCTTGGCTTCGATTAGCAAAATTCCTACAATTGGCTTTCATTCAGGCTCTTGCAGACACATTTGGCCTAAGCTCCTATTATTTAGGAATATTTGACATGTAGTGGAGCACCTTTATTTTGGTATGGTCATGTGTGAAATCACTCCCTGGTTCACCAGCTTTGAACGGTTCAAGGATCCGACATGTATTGAGGGAGATATTACTATTTGATTGATTTAATCAAATATTAATTATTTAGCCTATTTTTAATTAGAAACCCTAATTCTAATTTAAGAAACCCTAATTAGGGCAAGCACATCTTTTTGAGGGTATAAGGGTTTCTCATGGAGGCCATTATTGATTATGATTGGTTATTGATTTTTGATATTGAAGAATTCTTCTGTGAAGACTGAGCCAAGGGTTCCAGGATTCCATTTGCATTGGAGAACGTCCACTCTTCAGTGTGTGTGATTCAAACACTGTGAAATATCAGTTGATCTATTGCCAAATTGAGAGATAGCTTCATACAGAAGTTATCACAGAGATTTACAGGGTTGAGAGATAACTTCACACAGAAGTTATCATAGATATTTCAGGTATTTATTTCTTTATTAGGTTTTTGATTCAAATAATTATACAGATAGAGATTATCAGATCAGGGATCCAGAATATAGGGCCACCGCATATTATCTTGCTTTGGTATGGAATCTATATCGATCTATGTAATTACGTATAGTTTGGCAGCAGGCCAGAATAGCGTCGTAGAGGACACAGGAACCGACATCGGCACCCCAATGACTGACATCGACTGACTGAAGATCAATGTCGGTAGAGAAGCTGACTGACAGCGATCGATGTCGACAGTATATCGACTGACGACGGTGACTGTGTGTCGACACAGTAACTCGAGACAGACAAGAACCAGATTTATTCCCAGATTTGCAAGAGCCCAAATTTTCAAGACTGTATTTTCATATTCTTTATATGCATAAGAGAGGACTGTAATTGTAATCATCTGAACAAGTGATAAGATCTTTGATTTGCTATTGAGAGATTATATTGTGGTTGATTTATTTTATTTGAAGATATTTTGCAAAAAAACCACAATTTGATCTTATTTCATACCAAATTCAGAATAATCAAAAAAGAAATCAGAGTTATTTGTGTTTTTATATTCCCTATTGATTGGGGATATTACAGTGGTATCAGAGCTTTTGTAGGAGAAAAGGAGCCCCTAAGTAAGGGACATTACAGTGGTATCAGAGCTAATGTCTTGCCATCCTGTTGGGTAGTTTGGGTAGATTGAATCAGCGAAGTAATCATGGGCATTCCAAGTACTTCAAGTACTCAGAGACAGTGGGACTATGATATGAAGAAGTTGAAACTAAGTTTGAAGAGATTAAATGAATCTCTTTCATACCCTACATTCAAAGACAAATCCACACGGTATATGACAGTGAATGAGGAGTGGGACTTATTAACTCGTCGAGTTCGAGAGAGGTTGTCTTTTGATCGCTTTGTTACGCTGAAGAGGGAGCACTACAGATCAGTTAGACAAGATAGCAGCATTTCCCATGACTCTTATGAGATAGGAGATAACAGGTGTGCTATTGTTAATAGGAGGAAGCTTTGCTTATACTGCAAAGATCCATATGATGCCAATCACAATTGTCATTTGAGGCCTAAGGGCAAGGCATATTGTGTAATATGGTAGTATTATGAGGCTTCGAAATCCAAAGATTTTGAATAGCATGATAGTTTCGAGGAGTCAAAGGCAGAGGCTTCAAAGCCTAAGGTAGAGACAATGAAGGTGGCTCACCAGGATTCTGAAAGACATGTGGATGAGCTTAGTCATGGGGATTCAAACTCTCAGTTAGTTGCAGAGTATGAGGGAGTTGGAGATTATGATGATGAGATAGTTTAGCAGTAGCTTCTTCAGAGTTAGATGAGGATGAGTTCGATGCTGGCATTCAGAGTGTGGAGGTATACTCAGAGGTTAGTACACTGAGTGTTGGTGGTGAGTACATTCCTGCAGTTGTTACTAAGGAACATGTTGTTGAGGCTGACACACATGTTCAGGATTTGGGAGTACTTGGTCCTGATGAGTTTGAGATACCAATGGAGTTGAGTTTCTAGATTGATTCTTCTCACACCGATGACAGTGTGGTACAGTTGGTTGTGCCATTTTTACAGAGGGATCAGTTATGGGATGGATTGACACCATCTTTTGCAAATGGAATTGGCAGTTTGAGTTGTCCATTTTACTTGGGTTATGATGCTCCGAGAGTTTGTTTCTCATGTGTTCTTGACCATGGCAGTTGTGCTTTTAGAGTTTGGTTGAGTTACATTCTCCAGTTTGATTATGGGTTCCTCTTTGATCTACTTTTGATGATAATGCAGGAACTTGCATTGATTTACAGTAGTGCAGAGCATAACTACATTTGGGATCCAGGTGGATCGAGTGGTTCATTATTCCAAGATTGCTTGGGGACAAGAAATTTTTGGAGGGGCGAATTGTCATGTCCCCTTTTTCGTGGACATTGACAGACTTGATGATTAGCCTATTATTCAACCTTCGTAGGCTAATAGGATGGATAGAGGGTCTTGATGGAGATTGGCTTGGCTTCGATTAGCAAAATTCCTATAATTGGCTTTCATTCAGGGTCTTGCAGGCACATTTGGCCTGAGCTCCTATTATTTAGGAGTATTTGACATGCAGTGGAGTGCCTTTATTTTGGTATGGTCATATGCGAAATCACTCCCTGGTTCACCAGCTTTGAACGGTTCAAGGATCTGACATGTATTGAGGGAGATATTACTATTTGATTGATTTAATCAAATATTAATTATTTAGCCTATTTTTAATTAGAAACCCTAATTCTAATTTAAGAAACCCTAATTAGGGCAAGCACCTCTTTTTGAGGGTATAAGGGTTTCTCATGGAGGCCATTATTGATTATGATTGATTATTGATTTTTGATATTGAAGAATTCTTCTGTGAAGACTGAGCCAAGGGTTCCAGGATTCCATTTGCATTGGAGAACGTCCACTCTTCAGTGTGTGTGATTCAGAGGCTGTGAAATATCAGCTGATCTATTGCCAAATTGAGAGATAGCTTCATACAAAAGTTATCACAGAGATTTACAGGGTTGAGAGATAACTTCACATAGAAGTTATCACAGATATTCCAGGTATTTATTTCTTTATTAGGTGTTTGATTCAAATAATTATACAAATAGAGATTATCAGATCAAGGATCCAGAATATAGGGCCGCCACATATTATCTTGCTTTGGTATGGAATCCGTATCGATCTATGCAATTTTATACAGTTTGGCAGTAGGCCAGAACAGCACCGCAGAGGACACAGGAATCGACATCGGCACCCCAGTGACCGACATCGACTGACTGAAGACTGACGTCAACAAAGAAGCCGATCGACATCGATCGACGTTGTTAGTATATCGATCGATGATGGAAAT
The DNA here is from genome assembly GCA_037957365.1 of Torreya grandis. Lineage (NCBI taxonomy): Eukaryota > Viridiplantae > Streptophyta > Pinopsida > Cupressales > Taxaceae > Torreya > Torreya grandis. Next base: position 600,741 of record JARHVA010000538.1, on the reverse strand, counting down.
TGTGTGTCGACACAGTAACCTGAGACAGACAAGAACCAGATTTATTCCCAGATTTGCAAGAGCCCAGATTTTTAAGACTGTATTTTCATATTCTTTATATGCATAAGAGAGGACTGTAATTGTAATCATCTGAACAAGTGATAAGATCTTTGATTTTCTATTGAGAGATTATATTGTGGTTGATTTATTTTATTTGAAGATATTTTGCAAAAAAATCACAATTTGTTCTTATTTCATACCAAATTCAAAATAATCAGAAAAGAAATCAGAGTTATTTGTGTTTCTATATTCCCTATTGATTGGGGATATTACAGTGGTATCAAAGCTTTTGCAAGAAAAAAGGAGCCCCTAAGTAAGGGACATTACAGTGGTATCAGAGCTAATGTCTTGCCATCCTGTTGGGTAGTTTGGGTAGATTGAATCAGCAAAGTAATCATGGGCATTCCAAGTACTTCAAGTACTCAGAGACAGTGGGACTATGATATGAAGAAGTTGAAACTAAGTTTGAAGAGATTAAATGAATATCTTTCATACCCTACATTCAAAGACAAATCCACATGGTATATGACAACGAATGAGGAGTGGGACTTCTTAACTCCTCGAGTTTAGGAGAGGTTGTCTTTTGATCACTTTGTTACGCTGAGGAGGGAGCACTACAGATCAGTTGGACAAGATAGCAGCATGTCCCATGACTCTTATGAGATAGGAGATAACAGGTGTGATACTGTTAATAGGAGGAAGCTTTGCTTATACTGCAAAGATCCATATGATGCCAATCACAATTTTCATTTGAGGCCTAAGGGCAAGGCATATCGTGTAATATGGGAGTATTATGAGGCTTCAAAATCCAAAGATTTTGAATAGCATGATAGTTTCGAGGAGTCAAAGGCAGAGGCTTCAGAGCCTAAGATAGAGACAATGAAGGTGGCTCACCAGGATTCTGAGAGACATGTGGATGAGCTTAATCATGGGGATTCAGACTCTCAGTTAGTTGCAAAGTATGAGGGAGCTGGAGATTGTGATGATGAGATAGTTTCAGTAGCAGCTTCTTCAGAGTTAGATGAGGATGAGTCTGATGCTGGCATTCGGAGTGTGGAGGTATACTCAGAGGTTAGTACACTGAGTGTTGGTGGTGAGTACATTCCTGCAGTTGTTACTGAGGAACATGTTGTTGAGGCCGACACACATGTTCAGGATTTGGGAGTACCTAGTCCTGATGAGTTTGAGATACCAATGGAGTTGAGTTTCCAGATTGATTCTTCTCACATCAATGACAGTGTGGTATAGTTGGTTGTGCCATTTTTACAAAGGGATCAGTTATGGGATGGATTGACACCATCTTGTACAGATGGAATTGGCAGTTTGAGTTGTCCATTTTACTTGGGTTATGATGCTCTGAGAGTTTGTTTCTCATGTGTTCTTGACCATGGCAGCTGTGCTTTTAGAGTTTGGTTGAGTTACATTCTCCAGTTTGATTATGGGTTCCTCTTTAATCTACTTTTGATGATATTGCAAGAAATTTCATTAATTTACAGTAGTGCAGAGCATAACTACATTTGGGATCCAGGTGGATCGAGTGGTTCATTGTTTTGAGATTGCTTGGGGACAAGCAATTTTTGGAGGGGCGGATTGTCATGTCCCCTTTTTCGTGGACATTGACAGACTTGATGATTAGCCTATTATGCGACCTTCGTAGGCTGATAGGATGGATAGAGGGTCTTGATGGAGATTGGCTTGGCTTCGATTAACAGAATTCTTACAGTTGGCTTTCATTCAGGCTCTTGTAGACACATTTGGCCTGAGCTCCTATTATTTAGAGATATTTGACATGTAGTGGAGTGCCTTTATTTTGATATGGTCATGTGCAAAATCACTCCCTGGTTTACCAGCTTTGAACGATTCAAGGATCCGACATGTATTGAGGGAGATATTACTATTTGATTGATTTAATCAAATATTAATTATTTAGCCTATTTTTAATTAGAAACCCTAATTCTAATTTAAGAAACCCTAATTAGGGCAAGCACATCTTTTTGAGGGTATAAGGGTTTCTCATGGAGGCCATTATTGATTATGATTGGTTATTGATTTTTGATATTGAAGAATTCTTCTGTGAAGACTGAGCCAAGGGTTCTAGGATTCCATTTGCATTGGAGAACGTCCACTCTTCAGTGTGTGTGATTCAGAGGCTGTGAAATATTAGCTAATCTCTTGCCAAATTGAGAGATAGCTTCATACAGAAGTTATCACAGAGATTTATAGGGTTGAGAGATAACTTCACACAAAAGTTATCACATATATTCTAGGTATTTATTTCTTTATTAGGTTTTTGATTCAAATAATTATACAGATAGAGATTATCAGATCAGGGATCCAGAATATAGGGCCGCCGCATATTATCTTGCTTCGGTACATAATTTGTATTGATCTGTGCAATTTCGTACAGTTTGGCAGTAGGCCAGAACAGTGTCACAGAGGACACATGAACCGACATCGACACCCCAGTGACCGACATTGGCCGACTAGAGACTGACGTTGACAGAGAAGCCGATCGACATCAGCAGTATATCGACCGACGACGGTGACTATGTGTCGACACAGTAACCTGAGACAGACAAGAACCAGATTTATTCCCAAATTTGCAAGAGCCCAGATTTTCAAGACTGTATTTTCATATTCTTTATATGCATAAGAGAGGACTGTAATTGTAATCATCTGAACAAGTGATAAGATCTTTGATTTGCTATTGAGAGATTATATTGTGGTTGATTTATTTTATTTGAAGATATTTTGCAAAAAAAACCGCAATTTGTTCTTATTTCATACCAAATTTAGAGTAATCAGAAAAGAAATCAGAGCTATTTGTGTTTCTATATTCCCTATTGATTGGGGATATTACAGTGGTATCAGAGCTTTTGCAGGAAAAAAAGGAGCCCCTAAGTAAGGGACATTACATATTATAAATTAAAATGGGTTAAATAAATATGGACAATATTTTTATATCTTTTGATTGTGAAAAAGTTATGTCAAAAATAAAGAAAAATAAAAAACTTGTCATAATGTAATATGTTTATCTGCCTTATACATTACTTTGAATTATAATTTTAAGCTATCTATCCAATTTCCAAGTAAATTTCTGGCAAAATTAATGTAGTAATAACAATACATAGGATATATTTAGAGTGACATGAATAAGCAAACCATACACAAATAATAGTGAACACGGATCAATGAAACGATACATAGGAATTATTGTGGGAAAACCTCAAATAAGTAAAAAACCCACCAATGTGATATTCATATATTTGAGAAATCAAATCACTCCAATACATAAAATCCTCCTTCTCACTTCTTCAATAGACTTCACAAAACTCTTTGTTCACGCATATAATTTGTGATTCATAATATAATATTTCTACACTCATTCACAATAGGGGTAAAACCTTATTTATAGTGAAATCTGAAGAGATACAACTATTGTAAATAATGGATCTGACCATCCCAAAAACATTTTAAATTATCAATAATAATAAATAAATATGTTTTATTTTTACTGATAAGTAATAAATAATTTATGTTTTATTATTTATTTGCATGAGATTGTTAACCAATATTAATAAATAATAAATCATTATTATTTAATTACTTAAAATGTACTAAAGATCTTATAATTTCACCACTTAGACATAAATGTTCTAACAATTTCCAAGCTATATTGATACACTCTTTCATACAATTAAATGAAATCCATGTATTCATGTGTGTAACATAATGCCATGAATATATAACAAATTGTAACCTCCATACATGAATTTAAGTTTAGTAACTAGTAGAACAATAAATAACAAATTCAAATTCAATATACATAAACAAAGTTCATTAAATAAAATTCTTGTTCAATATTAAAAAATGCTTTTCAAATACAACATATAAAATGTATTTTAAAATCAATTCAATTCTTGTAAATCATACACTAAAGAACTTACAATTTTTCTTATATTGATATTAGGTATTATTTTTCATTATATTACACTCTGAATTAGGTCATTTTCACATTGGAGTGGTCATTTTTAAGATTAGAATAGGCCATCTTGGGATTGATTTTGACCAATCTATAATTGAGGTAATCCTTTGTTGACCAAAATTTATGTTAATCGGATTTTTCTTGGTTATATGACTCATCCAATGGGATGCGACACAAATTTTGTAACAAATGCATAAATCCCCATTGATATGTTGATTCTTTGGTATTTGATAGGGGAAAGTCCTTTATATGATTATAATTTTTGGGGGACATTTTGGTACTTTTAATCAGAAAGCACAAAAAAGAAACAAATTTAGAAAACGTTGGAAGCTAAAAATGAGAGAAGAATGGAGAAGGATGGATTTGAACAAGGTGAAGGTCAGAAACCCATGGTAGAATAAATGTAGAGAACTATTAGAATAACTCTAAATTAAATGAAATCACTATAAATTCTTCCTCCCATTTAAAAAATAGATGTATGAGCAACAAATGTAATAGGAATTAAAGGCTTGCTTGGAATGACAAAGTCTCCTCAAAACTTAGATTAGGTACGCTTGATACAAATCTCACACATAAGATTTTCAATATAAATTCTAGAAACACCGCGAGTTGCACAAAACTAAGAAAAGTGAAAAATATTAATGGTTTATATATCAATGAACAACAATATAATATTAACAAATAAAAAACATAACAAATAACAAATCCAACACATGATCTCACTCGCTTGTATTCGATTGTTCAAATCCAAAAAGTATATAACATACACAAAGTTGCAGCCAACCCTTTCCTAAGAGCTTGAAAGAAAGAACTCCTTTATAGAATAAACATCTCTCCTATTCATAACATAGGAGAAAGGAACTGACCTTTCATATTCTTATAACTACTCTTTCCATTATTCTTATTCTATTTTTATATTCACTTTTCACTTTTTAATAAACTAAATTAAATAATATAAAAATATAAAATAATGACTTAATTAAAATCAACACGTGAGCTCACCAAACTTTATCTATTAGGTGGTAGAATCTAGAAATATTATGAACACTAATTCATAGTCTCACCATGCATGTGCCACATAAAAATATTTTAAATTGGGTCCCTTATAGGTACATTTGAATAAAAATGAACCCATTTGAGAAAGTCTCTCAAGATTTAAAAAATTGACATCATTAGATTATTCATTGAAACAAATTTTGATTTCTTCAAACAAAAGCCAAAAAAAAGTTTGGATGTGAAAGATATGTTAAAATAAAGAAATCGTGCTTAGCGCACCCATTAGGTACAATCATAACAACTTTTATCCCTCTTTTTATTCCCTAAAAATTGGTCTTTGAGAATCAAATATTTCACATCATTAAATTGCTCATTGCAAGAGCTTTTCGACGTTTTAAACAGCAACAAAAAAAGAATCAAAATACGAAATTTATGACAACAACAAGAATCTATAATTTTCATCTTTGTTTTATAGCATGTTTTTAAGCCTGGCATGCCCAACATGCTTGGTGCACTTATGAGGTCAGACTAGCCCCACTCCCACGGTGCACTTCTTTAAGATCTCCATTTGGATTTTTTAATAATCTATCTAGTTTCGGATGTTGACACTTTAAACAAAGATGATCCTTCAAATGAGCAAAGGAAATGAGAACAAAAAATGGGTGAGGTGGATAAACACATCCAACATGCTCGATTACATGGTGCCAAAGTTCTAGATATACATTTAGATTTTACATAAAATATATGAAGTTTTGGACTTTATCACTTTGGAAAAAGATGATCCTTGGGACGAGAGCTTTATAATGTTTCAACAAAAGCTAAAATAATCTTTGGTTTTGAAAGATGTGAAAAAATAAAATAAATACACCTATTGCACATTTGAGGTGCAAATGACACCTAATTTTATCATTTGGATTTTACAAAAAAATGTGAAGTTTGGGGCTCTGATACTTTAGACCAAGATGATACTTGAGATGAGAGATTTCAAACACTTTGAATGAGATTCAAAACAAAGTTCAGATGTGAAAAATATGATAAACGATAAGAATTGTACGTGTCGTGCACTTGAGGCGCAAATGGAACCTAGTTTCTCCATTTTTATTTTACACAAATTCTGCAAATTTTTAGACTCTAAGACTTTATACAAATGTTATCCTTGAGACTACATGTTTCCAATGCTTTGAACAAGATCCAAAACATAGTCCAGATATGAAAGACATGACAAAACGAAAGAACCATACACGACATGCACTTGAAGTGCAAATGACACTTGATTTCTCTGTTTTGATTTTACAAAAAATATCTCAAATTTGGGACACTTAGATTTTAGACAAAGATGATGCTTTGGGCAAAGGCCTTTCAACATTTTAAATGAGAGCCAAAATAGAATTTAGATGTGAAAGATATGACGAAAAAGAAGAATGACATCTAGACTATAACTGTGAATGACACTTGATTTCTTTGTTTGGTTTTTACACAAAATATATCAAGTTTTGGACTTTGATACTTTAAATAAAAAGAATCATTGAAACAAGTACAATATATAAAAACCATTTTTTTTGGATTTTGATAAAATTTAATTTTAGATTTAAAATAACTCACAACTTTTGATTTCTCCATATAAAAACCAAAATTTCAAAAAGTTTAAAAATTCAAATCTCAAATATAATAATACTTTAAACATTATAAAGTTTTCTTATTACATTTTTTCTTAAGTAATGTGTGTATATTATTACATTATTTTAAATGACTTAATAATTTTGTATTTCTTAAGTATTAAATGACTCATTTCTTTGAGTGGGATATTTATTAGCGGCCACATGCTTTGCTTAAAATATTTATTGTAACCAAATAGCAAATGTGGCTTGTGTGATATTCCTTTGGCAACGCGTCTCGTGGGTGGCGGATTACTACTGTCACGTGTGGATTGCCTCTCCATTCCAAACATTTAACTAAAGTTTTATTGGACGAAAGGGATTAAATTAAATAAAATAGGGAGCCATTGGAAAGTTAGCATCAATATCAAGCACTTAAAAGACGATATATTGTTACTTATATAAAATAAATATAATATTTTATTGATTATATAAATTTATAGAATAAAATTAAATGTAATTAAATATAATTTTTTTTTTAATTTAAAAAATATATTTAATATAATAAAATAAGTAATTCATCAACTAATTAAATATTAAGGTATAAATATTAGGTTGTAAGAATGATCATAGTAAATAATGGAGGGGGAGGATTAATAAACTTATCATCCCAACAATTATTAATAGGTGGATTTATCGTATCAAATAATTGTTTTGTCTTATCATTAACTTTATCCTTGTTTGCATCTTTCTTTGGATCTTGTTTGGATGGGGAAATTAGTAAGGCCAAACAAGAGAATTTTCCTTGTTGTTGAGCCATCCATCCACCAACATTTGGGAACACACACCTACCATCATAAGAGTTGACTAGACGAAGGATGCTACAAACGTGATGAAGGACTTCATTATCAACTCCATGAATAGTGCCCACCACAACCTCCATAGTCACAACCCTAAGAAGGAAACTGTCAACATGGAGAATTTGGAGAGCCCGAGTGATCATATATAGAACACTCCCCCAAGGGTCCAACAAATATTGAAGGTGATCAATCTCTAAACGAACCTTCTTATCTTGCACTTGTATCTAAAGCATTACATTAGATGTAACTTGTATTTTATTAGTAACCAAAAAATTATTAACAAGAGATAAATGATTAAAAATTACATTATTCCTCTATATCCATAACTACAAATATATTTTTAGAAAAAAAATGTGCCATATCTAGTTGTATTGTACATGTAAAGTGGTCAAGTCTCTAAAGAACATCACTATCTAGGAAAATAATTATAAATGAAATGGTTGAAATTTTCATGAATCCACTTCCAGGTTGACCAAGCATGCTTGCAAAACCAAAAGACATGCTTAATAGAGTCAAGTTGTTGACATGAAAGGCATAAAGGATTAACAAAGCCTAAGTGAACAAGATTGTTTCGAACAAGCAAGCCTTGGTGTAAAATGCACCAAATAAATGTGCATGCTTAGGTTTAATGACAACTTTCTAAATTCTGGCAAACCTTTGATGCTAGGTATTCGTAGAAGAGTGAATCTTCCAACCAACATTCAAATAATACACCTAAATGTGTTGAGGATAAAGTACCTTATAGCCATTTTAAGATTATATCAGTGAAAATGGGTCCTTACAAGGCACTTCCAGTCTATCCATGACCTGGAGGGCAATTTAACTCCAATATTACGGAGATGTTCATTTGGAGTACCCTTTTGTATATTAGTGATGGAGGAAAGATCGTTACTATTAAGTTGAAACCAGTCACAGATGATAGGCCAAAGGAGCCAATCTTAGGATTGTTTGTAAAAAAGTCATAGATAACCTTCATTCATTTTTTGAAAAATCTAGGTCAGAGATAACCTTAATTTCTTTTTTGAAAAATCTAAGACTCTTAAACCAAGTGACCATGGCAAAGGGAGCACCATAGTATGAGATAACTAGAGACCACCATAGAGAATAAAAATTCAAATACAATCCAAATTTGAAACCATCACCATCCCAAATTAAAATGAGGCTTGATCAACTCCTAGGCTTTCCATACACTCTTTGAAACAAGGTTCCTGTTTTATCAAACTTGGGATTAAGAGAGTGTTAATCTTTATTTGAAAAATTATTGCATAAAATCAGAATATATAAAATAAACATAAATTAATTTTTTTGAATTTTGAACTTGATAAATATAGAAATATGCTAAAAAAGAAAAATATGAAAGACAAATTACTTAGCCGAAAATAGAACATGCAGGACTAAAACTACGACTACAAAATTCACTGTGTGGCTATAAGAAATCACTATGAATCGGGAATAGGGATTCACATTCTCCTAAGACAAGGCCACATTATCTAGATAGGGTCATGCCATGTTGTAGTCATTATGATACACTTTCTTTATTCAATTACGAAATCACCCACTGTCAATAAACTTTTTCAATTAGAGCAATTAATTTATAAAATCAATAAATTAAATACTCCATTTAAACCAAGTTTACTCCATTGTTTTATTTAATTAATAAATAAAACACTTCACTGAAATAATTCCACAAACCAAAATACCACAACCATGTATATATAGATCTATTTAATGGAACGTTGAGTACCGTGTAGAAATCTTTCATCTCACCATGTAATACATCAACTGCATATATCTATATCTAATTTAGCACTGAAATCAACACTCTTACATTGTCATTTGGCAAATTACAAATTAAAAGCAAGAGCAGATTTAAAACCGACCCACTTCAATTAATACGCCTCACATCAAGATGGTTTTTTTTAACTATAACAAAACATATCGACCTACTTCTCCATGGATCTTGAACAAAATAGTGGATCTATCTAATTATGGATTTCCCTTTCGATCATTTAAAGCATCAGTTTATAGAAAAGAACATATCGCTACATTCATATATACATAGAGAGAATTCAATTGCCACCCTTTTTACTCTTTTTGATCCTTCCAAAAATAATTAGACGCTACCCAAATTTACTTATTAATAAAAAAATTCAGAATTCTTAATGCTACATGCAAATCAATTCCATAGTAGTTGGTGTCATTTGTCTTTAATGTGAATAAAAGTAACATTCAGTTAACTGCAGTGCAGTCAGGGTCTTAATACATACGAAATAACAAATCTCAATATTTCGCAGCTATATTCTTCAGCTCATGCAATTGAAAATATGTATTTCTGCCTAACTATAAGTGACTGTATAATAAAGAGAATAGGAACTTATAGATTAAAAATACAAAACACCAGAATAAGTACCCATATTTCAATAGAACATTGAAATATTATTCTTGGGGGCACACAACACCACATCTGAAAGATTTAAAATGCAATCTCTTTTTTTCCATATAAGAAATCATGCCTTTTTAACTCCTGGACCTCCAAATTTTATATTGGCAGACATATCTTAAAAAAAATCTTAATCATGAAAAAACTTGTTTTTTCTTGCCCAAATATCATCTTGTGCGTCCTTCTAGTGATGGATTCAAACTAATCCCACGAGAAGATTGTTATCCAAGCTTAAAAATGGCCAAATTTGGCCCAAGAATCTCTCTTAACCACTCTAACTCAACATAACAAACTGACTTTCTTGACACATTATTTAGTTACACTTTCCTTTTTTAAGGCTTATATGATAACTATGACGTCAAATGGACTTAATTTATTCCTAAAAATGTACTTAATTTATTCCTAAAAATGTAGTACAACCTCTAGAAGCTCTACTAGACTCATCAAATTATTACCAATTAGCATATATCTATTCAAATACAATTTGAAAATTTAAATAGCTGGTTTAGAGGGGAACTCTCCAAAGAGCCTAAATGACCAGACATAAGCTCCTAATGCCTCAAGTAAGGCTTATTATGACCAACTTGACTTACCTAAGAGACCTTTAAACCTATGAACAAGACTAAAATTGCATGTTTGTAGGATGCTCTTGCATCACATTAGGATGCACTAATGTCTAATAGGGTTTCAACACTCTTTGTAAATTTGGATCAATGCAGCTTCATCTGTAATTATTTTGTGCATGATTAGATTTGTGTGATTTGTTGTAGAATCCATTGTATGTCTATTTATTTTCTTAGAACCCTAGTGTAATAGATCATGAGGAATAATTGAAATAAAGGTGAAAAGGGGTTGGTGGTTGAAGTTGTGCTTGACCTCAACACCCCATGTGTTGAGTGATGTCCACATACCAATACTACTAAGAGGGATCAAACTCCATGTAGTTCTCCCATTCTACAGTGGTGTGTGTAAAATACTAGTACAAGATACTGGTACAATCCTGGCGTAATTATGCACTTCAACATTGACTTCTTACCTTTGAGGTGGATTCAAATTTAACTCAGGGCTACTAGGTTGTGTGGAATTAAAATTAGGAAGGATAGATGCTTTCCTTTCAATGTGTAGTTAGATGTTCTAGTGTTTTTTCATCATATGAGCCTCTAGTGAGAACATGGTTGGAAAATGTAGCTTTATAGTGATATTTTAGTAAATTCCTCAGATAGGGATTGTAAATGTGTGAGACGAAGTGAATTTAAATTTGAAGAAATAGTAAATATTTGGTGGGAGGACATGACCAATGGATTTGGTGAGTAGGATATTCCTAAGGGACTAACCTTGTTTAAGAAGTAATAATAGTTAAGCTATAAGTGGGGATCAATCTAGAGATGAAGTTAGGTTGTTTAGAATGAGAAATATGAATGTTTTATATCAGAGTTTCTAAAGGGTAAAGGTAATTTGCATAGAAGTAGAGGAATAATGGCTTAGATCTATGGATTTGAGCATGAGCTGAGTGATTAAAAAGAATTGGTCACAAGTGCATTATTTTAGTGATAAATGTTAATTTATGTGACTACATTTCTTCCCCTTTATTATAATAATACAACAAAGTGAAAGTACTAGAGTAAAAATAAAGAGTTATACCTGAAATTACCTATGAAGAATAATATTGAATGCATGCCACACACTGAACCGTGTTTCATGCAAACCTATAATGAAACATGTATAAATAAATCCTTACTTAAGATGAAAATTTGAAAGTAAAGATAAGAAACTTATATATCCAAACAGTAAATAACAAATACACATGTTTGGGTTTGTGAATTTTTTTTTATAGTGCAATAATTTTGACCTTAGAGGGTAGGATCCATGAATATTTTTTTGTATTAAAACACTTTGATTTGACTATGTATGGCCCAATCCTCATGTGTAGGAGAGTGTGCTTAAGAAGTGAAGGTGTGATTGATTCCATCATTGCATACCCAAGGTAGTAGAGTAGCTTGGAAACACTATATGAATTTAAATAGATCATTCTGGTGAAAATATGGTGTAAAAAGATGAATCAACCATTGCTAATGGAATAAGATTCATTTATGGTGCAAAACTAGTGAAAAATAGTATTTTCTAAGTCTAGTGTATACAATGTATAGAATGACATGAGTTTCCATTCCTTTTGTAGAAAATTGGTGAAAATTTGAGCAAAAGAAGTGACCATGTGCCACACGCATTCCCCTAATATGATATATGAGCATATTGATTCTAGTGACTGAGTAATATCAACTAAGTATTTGAGTAAAAACTATGTAAAAACCTAAAACACGTGTCACACATGATGCCTTCAATTATGAGTAAAATATGAGACAAACTAAACATAAATTTGTAAAATTATTTTTGGGATATATTAAAATTGATATGTAGACTGATTTAATTATGAAAAACCTCAAAAATTATGTTTTTTTATGGTTAGGATGATAATGCGTTGCTAGACAGATTATGGGGCATGGATGTCATTCATGCATGCACTTTTCTATATTCAAGTTGGTAATGAAGGCACTAAAGGTAGCATTCTAAATCTAAAATCCATTTACAACTGTAGATTCATTTTATTCAAATTTACATACAAGCTTAGTATGGGTTCCACCTTCCATCTTAAGGTTCAAGATCAATAAAATGAGTAGTGTAGTTAAATTTTTGTATCACTTAACAGACTATCATTACACTTTGTTCATGAGGGTTGGGAGAATTTATATTCCCAACCCACAATTTTAATAGTGGTACTCACATTCTGGTATAATCATCCCATCACACACTCCATTTGGGAATAATCCCCCTAATCTTTGAGGCTTCATAATGTAACATATTTCACCCGCTTATAGGTGTATTCCTTCCTTGCTCTTCGAATTTCAAAATGTTTCATTATTCTAGTTTACTTCATATTTAATATCATATATAGACATTGATTATTAAATGTTTTATTATAGATTTGTATGGAAAAAACTAGACACTTGGAACATTTCAAAGACATTTATCTATGTCAGATTTATCTATGCCCTTGCAACAAACATTTTCTAAATTAAGATCATCCTTATGGGTCTGCCCTTACATTCAACATATTAGGTTCATGAGGGTGTACCCAAATAGTCTTCTATTTATACATAATAGGTATAAGTCTATTTACTATCAATCACTTGTCTATAAAGTATCAATCAATCATATATCTATCAATTTCACATTAGAAGGATAGTCCTAAATATACCACATTAAAAACCAATCACAAGCAGTAAGACCTAGCCAAGTTTGAGGCATCTAAGCCAAGTCAATATTTCTATTTTAAAGTATAAAAAATCTATATTACAATTTACATCCATACTAAAGGATAACTATTGCACACATACACTAAATGGGAGAACTATTAGGTTGTGGAGCTAAAAGCTTCACCAGGATGCAAACAGGAGAAGTTACGGAGGATGCAGAGTTGTGGAGAGTTGCAGAATCAGTTGCAGGGAAACTGGTGTCAGTCTGATCAACCGACGTCGGTCAGATAGCAAAGAGGAAGCAACCGACGTCGGTCACCAGTCGGCCGATATCGGTCATGGAGGAGCCGACGTCGACAGCCTGTGCGAGAACAGGTAGTTTGCATGATGAGTTTAGAGAGTCTATTTTGAGACTGTTGTTTGCATGTCAAAGGCTAGTTGTAGTCTTGAGTTGCGCGTCTAATTATTGTAATTAGGTTAGTCTAATTATTGTAAGCATGAGATCTATATATGGACTCATGGGCTGTATTGTAAGCTTGTAGCTAGTGAGTAAGAGAGCAATAAGCTCCTTCAGAGAGAAGAGAGCAATGGTGTGTTCCTCCTAGTGCCGTAGTACCAAGGTGGGTACTGGATTGGAGAATCAGAAGGGTTCTTCGTGTGTGTGTGATCTTGGTCAGCATGTGGGCATGACTTTCTATAGGAGATCTACAATTGTGAGTAAGGTCTAGTGATTTGCATGTAGCAGCAGAGAGCAGGAGATCTACTTGGAGTACGATTGTGTACTTGGTGAAATGGTAGCGTGTTACTGACTGGTTGGAGAGGTGAACATCAATTCTGTATTAGAGTTGATCGTCGTGACCAAGAGAGAGAGGGAAGAAGGTCTTGAGGTGTGGCAAGCCTTTGAGGTGGAAGAAGAAGTGGCATCTTCTTTATTGTATATTCTTCTGAGTGATTATTAATACAATTGTGTATTGTCTCTCAATTCTTGTGTTGTTTCATATTTCTAGTTACTTATTGATTCTGGTTAAATTTCGTGTTTAGTTGCTAATACGAGAAGTAATCATATGTGCTCTAATTGGTAGAGCAAGATCCTGACACAGTGGGATCAGAGCATGTTTATTGTTCTTAGGTTTCCCTGACAAGTGGTATCAGAGCCTTGGTTGTAGGTTCAAGAGCTGATACCAACAAGTGATATCAGAGCTTTTGGTTGGGTTGACTAATAGGTGGTTCAGATCTGGTAGTGTTTTTGATTACAGGTCACTCACAGGGGTTTCAAATTGAGTGGGAGTATAGCAATCGCAGAAGAAAGTAAGCTACGAATGGAGAAACTGAATAACACGAATGGTCTGATTGATGGAAAGAAGGAGTAGGTAAAAAGAGATTGTTGGTCGGTAGAAGATCAGCGTGTGGAAGCATATGTTGCAGGTAATATTGCATAGGATGTTCTGGATAAAGTGGAATCTTTGTTTATAGATTCTTTTGCCTCTTTCCATGCAGCCCGAAATAGAGCATCTTTTCATGGGTATGTCTTTGGAGACCTTGGAGAGATTTATTTAGGGGTTGGAGAGCCTTGTCAGATGATTGACGAAGGGGAAGTGAAGCTGAAATTACAGACAAATAACACACAGGTGGTGAAGGAAGTCATGCAGGTACCAGTCTTGGAGATTAGTCTAATTTCTTCAAGAAATTTGGGTGATGAGAGATGCACTGTAACTCTCATAGCGGATGCACTTGAATTAGATGGTGGTAAGAAAGTAGGTATCCTTTATCTATCTACTTATATTGCTGATTCACCTTCTATTTTAGAGATGTGGCTTCGTAGGCTTAGTCACATATGTAGAAGGAGAATGCAGGTTTTGAAGCGGAAGTCAGATGTCTTTGACAAGCTAAAGAACTGGAAAGCCTTGGTGTTCATGGAGGAGATGACGGACAGAGATCAGGTGAGGAAACTAAATTATTATGAGTAGAGCAAGTTTGATTTGAATAGGATTTTGATCCATAGAGAGCTCACGGGTAAAAAGTTATCACTCACAGACGAACACAGGTACCGGCATCGGTCATACAGTAACCGATGTCGACAGAATAAAGACTGACATCGGTCATAAGGACCGACATCGACAGAAGGGACACCAGCATCAGCCAGGGAAATGACGTTGACAGTCAGGTTCAGTACAGGGAGCTGACATCGGTCAAAAATAGACTAGGAGATGGCTGAGATCGATCACTGGTACGAATAGTGGGCAGACAACAAGCTGTCAACAAGTCTCAAACGCTCATGTTGAGGTCAGAAAGGGTAAGTGAACCTCATATTCATTGTTCACCTTCTTTATATTGCTTATTGATGGTCAAGAACCAAGAAGATGAAAGAGGCAATGCAGGTAGAATCCAGATACAGTGGGAGCTTGGCATGGATGAGGAGTGTGAGTCCTTGGAGAAGAACCAAACAGGTATTTGTTGGTAGAGTTGTCAGCTGGAAGTAAGCACTGAGAGACGGAATGGATTCCCATTTTAAAGAAGAGAGTGGATGGATACAAGAGACGGAAGGCCAAGGCATATGGTCTTGAGGAAGCTGCAGGACAGTGGTACAGGTTTTGACAGGTGGATGACTAAGCATGGCTTCAGTCAATGTCAGTGTAACTATTGTGGTTTTATCTTACCAGGTGGATGATGATTGCAACATTATCTAGTTACTATATGTGGGTTATTTGCTAGCAGGTTTGTACATACAGGGATTTGCTGAGCTAAAGGTAAGGTTAGTTCAGAGGCGTGTCATGAAGAATTTGGAACAACGAAATTCTTTGGCATAAGAGACATGAAGATTTGATCTCCAGTGGGAGCTGATGTGAAGACGGTGTTGGTAGGGTTCATGATGCAAGATGCAGAATCAGAAAGCACACAAAGGGCTGGACAGTTCAAGCTTAGCTTGAAATAGGGTTCGAAATCACATGAGGTCTAATGTAGACCTGAGTTGTTTTCCCAAGCAGTGGGGGTTGTCAAAAAGTTTGGAGCCAATTCGGGGAAGGAGTACTGGAGGGCAGTTCAGTGGGACTAGCAGCAGGGATTCTTGTTATGCAGGGTCAAGTTCTTCACTACATGGATATGTAGGTTCGGATGTGGCAGGTTACTTGAATGACAGGTGTAGCATCACAGGTTGTGTGGTGGTTGGTCTTCAGGGTTGATCTTGAAGAGGAATACAAGCCAGGGAATAATTTAAACGGTGTACAGGTATAGGTACAGGTGCAGCTATTTATCTCCAAGTGGGATATTGTTAGGTTGTGGAGCTAAAAGCTTCACCAGGATGCAAACAGGAGAAGTTACAGAGGATGCAGAGTTGTGGAGAGTTACAGAATCAGTTGCAGGGAAACCGGCGTCGGTCTGATCAACCGACGTCAGTCAGATAGCAAAGAGGAAGCAATTGGCATCGGTCACCAGTCGGCCGATATCGGTCATGGAGGAGCCGACGTGGGCAGCCTGTGCAAGAATAGGTAGTTTGCATGATGAGTCTGGAGAGCCTATTTTGAGACTGTTGTTTGCATGTCAAAGGCTAGTTGTAGTCTTGAGTTGCGCATCTAATTATTATAATTAGGTTAGTCTAATTATTGTAAGCATGAGATCTATATATGGACTCATGGGCTGTATTGTAAACTTGTAGCTAGTGAGTAAGAGAGCAATAAGCTCCTTCAGAGAGAAGAGAGCAATGGTGCATTCCTCCTAGTGTTGCAGTATCAAGGTGGGTACTAGATTGGAGAATCAGAAGGGTTCTTCATGTGTGTATGATCTTGGTCAGCATGTGGGCATGACTTTCTATAGGAGATCTACAATGGTGAGTAAGGTCTAGTGATTTGCAGGTAGCAGCAGAGAGCAGGAGATTTACTTGGAGTATGGTTGTGTACTTGGTGAACTGGCAGTGTGTTATTGACTGGTTGGAGAGGTGAACATCAATTTTGTATTGGAGTTGATCGTCGTGACCAAGAGAGAGAGTGAAGAAGGTCTTGAGGTGTGGCGAGCCTTCGAGGTGGAAGAAGAAGTGGCATCTTCTTTATTATATATTCTTCTGAGTGATTATTAATACAATTGTGTATTGTCTCTCAATTCCTGTGTTGTTTCATATTTCTAGTTACTTATTGATTCTGGTTAAATTCCGTGTTTAGTTGCTAATACGAGAAGTAATCATATGTGCTCTAATTGGTAGAGCAAGATCTTGACATAGTGGGATCAGAGCATGTTTATTGTTCTTAGGTTTCCCTGACAAGATCAAGATCAATAAAATGAGTAGTGTAGTTAAATTTTTGTATCACTTAACAAACTATCATTACACTTTGTTCATGAGGGTTGGGAGAATTTATATTCCCAACCCACAATTTTAATAGTGGTACTCACATTCTAGTATAATCATCCCATCACACACTCCATTTGGGAATAATCCCCCTAATCTTTGAGGCTTCATAATGTAACATAGTTCGCCTGCTTATAGGTGTATTCCTTCCTTGCTCTTCGAATTTCAAAATGTTTCATTATTCTAGTTTACTTCATATTTAATATCATATATAGACATTGATTATTAAATGTTTTATTATAGGTTTGTATGGAAAAAACTAGACACTTGGAACATTTCAAAGACATCTATCTATGTCAGATTTATCTGTGCCCTTGCAACAAACATTTTCTAAATTAAGATCATCCTTATGGGTCTGCCCTTACATTCAACATATTAGGTTCAAGAGGGTGTACCCAAATAGTCTTCTATTTATACATAATAGGTATAAGTCTATTTACTATCAATCACTTGTCTATAAAGTATCAATCAATCATATATCTATCAATTTCACATTAGAAGGATAGTCCTAAATATACCACATTAAAAACCAATCACAAGTAGTAAGACCTAGCCAAGTTTGAGGCATCTAAGCCAAGTCAATATTTCTATTTTAAAGTATAAAAAATCTATATTACAATTTACATCCATACTAAAGGATAACTATTGCACACATACACTAAATGGGAGAACTACATGTTAATTAAGCCCTCTTTGGTGTATTAGAAATGTAGGCAATGCTCAGCTACTCAACAAAGGGTGGTTAGGGTCAACTCAATCCATCTTCCTTACAATTTTTTTAGGTCAAAACACATTATATAAATTGGAGGTAGGGTTTCAAAGTGAAGGAGATAGGTTTTATATACTTTGGACATAGGAAACTTATGATTTTACACAAGACAACAATTTACATGCAAGCATAATGTTATATGACAAAATAGTTGGGCACAAGTCATAGGGACATTTATGTCAGGATTAAGATGCCTTCATTTGATGTAGATGTCCAATTATTGCAAAATTTGTCAAGGTAGGTCCAGGCAATCAATTTCTAGAACTGAGTGACTCTAGATCCATTTTAAATCTTTTATGCCACTTGCACATAGTCTCACACTTACACATAACGGTAACAAGCTAAGACTTTTCATAAATAGTAAATTTTAATTGAACATAAGCTTTTAGAATTATAATTTTATTAATTTAGACATATCTTAGACAATGTGAATATTCATAATTTTACACTTTTTTAGGTTCATTGATAAAAAATAAGGTAAAATAACTAGTAATTTTTGGATCAATTTATTTTCTTTTTTGGATACTCACGTGGCTCATATCTCTTCATATCATCATAAAAATAATTGGAAAATAAAGGTGGTCAACAAGTTTTTGTATGGGTATTTGAGTTTCTTTACTTCTAATAAGTAGGCACAATGGCTTAGTTGGCTACTACTAGAAAAATGGTGATATAACACTTCTTTCTATACTTAATCTAATATGCCCCCATTTATGGACTTATATGTATATAATTAGCTGGAGGTTTATATGGTGGGGTGAATCCCCCAGTTCATCTCGCAAGAGACGAGACAAAGAATATGTTATTTCCTACTTTTCTTGACCTGACATCTGCATGGTAATATCAATACAATGATGCTTAGTAGTTAACAGTGGTGGTTTCCATGTGCAGCTATCAACACATTCTCACCCATCCACCATTCATAGTTTATTACACCTATTTTCACACAAAAATACATGGCAAGAAACCTGAGTCTTTTTGGTTTAACAGCATGATAGAGGTGATATGATCTCACCCATCCACTAAAATCTATAGTGTAGATTTGATTGCCAACACCTATTTTGGTTTTTATGCTTAAACATATGGGATTTGCCAATGAGAGAAATGTCAAATTTTAAACTTGCAACACAATTACAGGATAGATAACATATTCACAAAATGTCCAAATTTTTACATGGAGATGCAAAAATAAATAAAATAAATAGTCAATTACCTTGAATTTGGATTCAAGCAATGACATTGGAATAGTTTCAAAAATATACACCTTGTAGAATGCATAAGGTACACCATATACATCACCTATGCTTTATAGCACCTAGAATTGTATAGTTATTTCTCCAGGTGTAGCACATTCTCCCCTCTAGAGTCAATAAAATGAAAAAATCATATAACCATTGCAAACAACATTGTTGTAGAAACAAAAGGAAAAACTCTCCCTCCTCATGGTTGCACCATAGCTTGCTTACTTCATTGGAAATTACAATACTACAATTCCATAGAATCGCCACTTTTTGCATGGCTTTGTAGCATGCTTTGCAATGGTTATCATCACTATCTATGTGATAAATAGTGAAGCACATGTCGACAAAATAGTCAGGTTGATTGTTTGAAAGGATTTAAGCATGTTTTGAAATTTTAAAATGAAAACACTTTCCCAAAAAAAAAGGCTATGTAGAAGGATGACCTATGAAATTCGTTCCATACATGAAACCACAATTTAAAATATTTTTCCACATGGTAAAAAAATATTTTCAAAATGGATCATTACCACAAATTTGCAGTGGGAAGACAAATTTAAAATGGGGCATTACATGTATTTCAAAATTAAAACAATTCCCTTTTAAAAAGAAACCCACATGGAGAATGTCATAAGGCAAGTTTTTTTTGGCTAAAGGGAAAAGACTTTGAATTGGTGATTTTAACAACCTTTTAAAACCCATTACCATGCATTTATGTTGGTATACCATAATTTAAAAATTCTTGCATGAATTTGGAGACTGATGTGTTGTAAAAGGAAATGAGTGGAAATAATAGGAAGGTTTTGGAGGTTAATTTTACATTTTACATGTTTTTTCAGGGAAAAATATGTTAATATATATGGTAAAGGTCACACTAACATATAATAAGTTATAATATATTTATGATTCTTTTTAATTCAAAATAGAAATCCACAAAGGCTCATAAAATTAGGTTATGGAAGCTAAATAGTCTCAAGATGAATTGTCCATTGAAGGAAGAATTGTTGTCTTTAAGAATGAAGGAGAATGGTTAGATCATGAACCACAAAAATATGACATTTTGAAACTTAGATGGGTCGGTGAGCTTCCATGTGACTCCTTTCAAGGTGATCAGGACAAGAATGATGTCAAGGTTGGCATTGTCCCGGTTGACCAAGAGGAAGTTGCCTTTTAGGATGAATTAGAACTCTTTTGCCTAAACCTAGATAGTCAACCTTCAGGTTCAAAAGAGCCATCAAGCGGGAAGATTTCAAGTGCTCCTATAGTCCAACATGAAGCAAGAATCAAAGATTGGGACTAGTATGTCTACATTAGAGATATGTTTGCCTCACTTCATCCATTGGAGAGTATGCCAAAAGGACTAGTAATCAAGTAGCCTAATTTACCAATTTTGGTGCCTCCAAAATAAGGTATTTTTTATCCTAGTCCATTACAAGTTAATGATGTTAAATACTTCCCATTTGATCTAGGAGGAAAGTACTTGTAAGTAGCAGCCTTGTATATATTAGAGTAGATTTTCATGTTTTCCTCTAAGTGCCTTGTGCACATTATTTTCAATTGTGTGTTCCTTACCATAAGTGCCTTTGGGTATAGTGTTTGTTTTGTTCCTATTGTCCTTATTGCTTTAAGAGGATATTTTGGGAAAAAGGGATAACCTTGTATCATTTTCATCAGCTGGGAAGGAAAGACTTGAGACTCCATACCCAATGGATCAAACAAAGCAAATAATCTAGGTTCTCAAGCATAACAGGCATGGAATCCTAGGATGCCACCAGAAATGTTGGCCTATATATAAATATTTTACTAATATAGCCTGAGCAATCTTCATCTAAAACTATAGTTTGAGGATCAAGGGAAGGAATTACTCCCTTCAGGGTTTTGGCTCATTTGTCTTTTCTCAACGAGTGTAACTATATAAAAAACCATATAGGAATTGGTTTTCATAGATAGGATAATGAGCTAAGTTCATAATAGGCAACCTTCAAAGGTCTAAGTTTAGTCAAGATCCACTTGGTCCATTTGATTAAAATAATTCACAAGTTTTAACCAAGTATATGCCTTTAAAAGTGATCTAGCGGCATGGGACGTACCTGGGGACATCAAGTAAAAGCCACAGGAAGTAGCTGTTTGAATTTAAAATCTTCAAAGGATCTTGAGATTGGATGCAGTGCTACTCAATTTCAACATCTCACTTGATTAGAGCATGGATCAACAATTTGTGTTAAATATTGGGGTTAGTCAGACAATCAAGATCAACAGTGCGAGTTATATCATGCAAATCAAGATCAATGATGAGCTCAAAGTCAACAAGTTAGAGGATCTTGAGAAGGAAGACATGGATTCCATGTGTCACAATCATGATGGATTAATATATTGATGGTGAGCATTTGAATTTATAAATTGGAGATCAACAGAGCATGTTCAACCATATAAAGGAGATCGATGGTGCAAAGCAGGTCAAAAGGTCAATGAGTCTAGATTACATGAGAGGCTGCCACATGGCATAAAATTAGTAACTAGATGAAGACTAGCAGTAATATCCATAGACTAAATATGGGGTTGGTAAGTGTCATAATTTTGGAATCCTGAATCAAAGATCAACAAAGGAAATTCAATCAAGTTCCAAGAGGTACAAGATGGTGACATGTGTCTGAATTTGTGGTGGTCATATTTTTAAATATGATAAAGAGCATGATAGGGATGCCACATAGGTAGACACATCATATCAAAGTATTTTACAAACCCAGGTAGGCAAATGCATAGAGCCAAGATCCAGATGTAATCCAGGTTGAACTAGAACAAATATTTCAAGTCTGAGGGCTAGCATTAAAGCTCAATTTGGACCTCTAGTTTGAAAATTTAGAATCCACAAGACTTGTTTTATGAGGTTACAATGTTATTTTGTGACTGAGTTCATTAGCCTTAAAAGGGGATCTATGTATACAATGAGCTCTTGGCTTCTATGATGCTCAGAGGTAGAATAGGTCTATTTAGACCTAATAGAGATCAAGAATGAAGTTATGCAGCCTGTTGGATATTCATTGATATCAAGATTATAAGAAAACCAATAAATGGGATTGGTTTTCATCTATAGTGAACCTATGTTCAGGGTTTCAATTAGGGGTAGATATAAATATGATATGGATGAGTGTCTCATCTTTTGACATAGTCATATCATCCACTTTTAGCAAGTACCTATAGTCGCTTAAGTTAGACATAGTCATGGTTTTGTCAGGTCTATGGATATGAATATTTTGTCTTTATAAGTAAGGCAAGTGGAAGATGGCGTATAGTTCCAAGGAGGAGAATTTAGTGGTTGGAGAGTGTAGGTGGAGCATTTAATACATTTTTAGAGCCTTAAAAGATTTTTCCTTTTTGGTAGGATCATGTCTCATCATCCTCAACATATTCTTATCTTCTAGCGTGTTTCTAAACCAATGAGAAGGTTGGAAGGCTATTAAGACAAATGAAGGTTATTTTGTCGATGGTAAATTAGTCCTGATTTGATCAAAATATGGTTGAGAGTTCATTGAAAGGTGGCAGCTCATTTATTGATTCTGATGGTGTGCTTCTCCTCTCTCTTCCCCTTTCTCCTATGTCTCCCATATCTCCCCTATTGAAAATGGGGACTCTCCCTCTATCTGATTTGATATAGACTTTCTAATTTTAGAAAGAAGAGTAAGAGACTTTCATTTTTGATAAGGCTAAACCCTATCCATTTTTTAAAAAAACTACCTCTTGATGCAATAAGATGATTTTCACCTATCTCTTTCCTTTAACTAGTTTTTAGTAAGCTTGTGCATGATGGCTTTGTGAAGGAATTTCTTCCATATCCATTGCCCTTATTTCTTATCTCTTTTAAGGTGTTTTTCAGCTATTTACAGGTCTAAACTCATGCTCTTTGGCCATTGATAGGGCCATTGATAGATCCCTGGTGTGAATCTTAGAATTCCTCTTTGTTTTCATTCATTACTTGGTGAGCCTAGTTTATGAAATACCTATGCAAATTAGCTAGTCCATGAGATTGTGTGAGCAAGGATTGTCTTGTGATGATTTAGTATGTGTTCAAGATTATGTGAATCCCCATTTAATTTTATGAATCACCCTTTTATCTCTCTTATTTTCCCTTCCTCCACTTTATAACCCTTTTCTAAGAAAAAACATTAGTTTAGGTGATCCATCAGGGGGAAATTGGCCTTCTCTGGAGGTCCAACCCCACTACAGGATACCCACAGCCTGGGGTTGCTCCAATATTATGGTTGGGAGTGGGAGAGATTGAAGAACTCTCCCACAAGGGTGCAATTCTATGCCATAATAGGACCTACCACCAAAACTGAATAATAAGGGCATATCAGTCCTCCATAGCCTTTGGCCTGAGGTTATAGCTTTATTACAACAGGAAGATGGCTCCCTAATTTTTATGTACAATCTAGATGAGTGTAAATAATGACAAATATACAACATATTTCTAATAGGTAGTGAGAGCACGAGTTTGAGAAATCAAGGAGAATATTCAACATCAACTTGAGGGATACTCTCTAGTCCAGGAAGAACTTAGCCATGACACAAAATTAAATGAAAAATAAGTTGATCATCATAAAAATGAAAGGAATTTTGAAGTATGATATTGGGTTTTTCTAAGGTTGCATATGTATAAAAAAATTATCCTTAAAGCAACAAAATAAGGATAAAAAATAGTCAGTGAAGTGTTATGGTCCTTATTATATTTTGTATAAAACTAGGAGTGTGGCATATACATTTGAGTTACCTCTATAAAAAAATTACTTTTACTCTGTCATGTTTCTTATTCAAAAAAATTTATTTATCAAAATGAATGATCCCAAACAGAGTTACCAAAGCTTGATGAGGATGGAATTATTATCATCTTAGAATGTGTAAAGATTATATAGACCCACACTAATAGGATGTAGATGAGGGTGATCACAAAGTATCTTATAAAGTGTAATAACCCACACAAAGAATATGCAACATGGGAAGTTGAAGCTTTCACATAGAAGCATCCAAAATTGGTCACTGTTGATGATAAGGCTTGTTTAAAGATGAGGATGTTGCACCCTTTTCCTATGTCATGTATTGGGATATGTGTGGTACACATAACCTTTGGCATAAATATTTAATTATCTCTAGGTTTAATATTGGTAGTAGTCAACCTAAATAGATTATGGAGTTCCCATAGCCTAATTATGGTTTGTATAGGAGGTAGTATTAGGATATTATTCATCGTACATTCCAAAATTTATTCATATTTTTAAGATTTTGGATGTTTCTCTATCGAAGTGGATCTACTCTATATTTGAGTATTCTGCTTCACATTTCACTTATATTGTGTTCATCTCATCTCTTAAGTTATTACTTGAAAAATTGATTATTGTTATTATGCTTACAATTCAGTATATTTTAATCTATTGTTGTAAATATGATTTTGTGATATTAAGTTCATTATACCTTTAAATTCTTCCAACCCCCTCTGTCTATCATTTTCCTTCCCTTTGGTTTAGTCGTGTTGTTACTTCCTTGGACAAAGCATGATATCATGCTATAGATTTATCTAGAGCTTGTAATTACACTTTAGACATGTCTAAAATGCAATTGTATATTCATGAATGTTTTAATTATTTTAGGTTTTAATTGATCTAAATAATATAAAACTATCAAAATTCAAATCGCATAAGGTAGAACATTTACCATATTAATATGAATGATACAAAGAGATTGATTGCACTTACTAAATATAAAAATGAGTAAGAAAATATGGGAGAGAAGGCACTTAGCTTATTTTATGGTATGTATTGCTGACTTCCTATGTCATAATACTCAAAATAACTATGTAATAGTTATGTAATTGCTCCAATTTGTAGATGTTACATAACTATTATAGAGTCATTTTGAGGACTATGACATAGAAAGTGAGTAATACAAATCATAAAATCCTCCAACTACTTCAAGTGAAAATTTTATGAACAAACCAAGTTAAAAGGCCATAATGAATGATATTAAGAATGAAAATAACTATTACAGAGTCATTGAGGACTGTGATTCCATGTAAAAATCTACGTGGATGCTGTCGACAAAGCTCAGACACCTATATAAATTGATTCTATCAATTATCTATTGACATTATCTAAGTTGACTGTGTTAAACTATTCTGCCACATATCATTACACCTACCTTTATAGATGACTTTTGGATGGGTTTTCCCGTCAATCCTATGTGTAGATTTTTATTTTTCTTCTCTTTTCCTTGAAACCCTAGCTTCACTTTTGACACCAGATTGAATTATAAAAAAGGTTTAAAAAGATGGATCAAATAACCCCAATCATCCCCTATTGAGTGATTGAGAATTTTACTATATTAAAATAATCTAAAGAGGGCTCAAACCACATGTAGTTCTCTCACCTATGTGTGTATGTGCTTGATCATGATCCACTATAATGTAATGCAATGCTTTGATTTTTGACACTTAACAACATGCAACTTTTACCTTTTGTTAGTGTTCATACTTGGCTTTAGGGTTTCTCCTAGAGTGATTTTCATATGTATGTTCCTTTTTTGTAATGTCTCAATGAAGTGCTAATAGATTTATTAAGCTTGATAGTATTTTCCGAGATAAGTGATAGATAGTACAAGATAGATATGGCCCTAGGATTGATTTGTATTTATACATGAATTTTATGGTATTTACCCCCCATAAATGACATAGGAAATTACTTAGACTGACTCAAGGGATACATTTTTATTTGAAAAAATGTTGCTGGAATATACTAGATGTTGTTGGCAAAGGCAGACACCATTGATAACCATAACTATTTGACATTTACTGACATTTTCTAGAGAGAAAATTAATGATCTTGAATATGGAAATAATTTGCTTAGGATTTTGGAGCATTACTGCATAAACAAGGGTGATCTTGAATACAAATGATATAAAAGGGGGTTGTCTAATATAATATATAGGTAAACGGATATATATAATAACGTGCACAAGATTAAAATATGTACGCACAAGTCATGCGTGTCAAAATTGATGTTATCAAGTGTCTAATACCAAATTTAGGTGTCTAGATTGACCAAGAGCATTTGAGTCCTTTCCCCCCATGTTCCATGTGACCTTTGTCTCGTGTTTTTAATTTTTTTGACTATTAGATGTTGGTTTTAGAGCTAACAGGGTTGTATATTGAATTCAAGCTATCTATGAATACACAAGCACCATAGTGCATTTAGGTATCTCAAAAACATCTAGCACTTGGAAATAAATTGTTCTATTACATTCAAATGAATCTATTTAGCATTTACAAATATTTGGAGAAATGGAGCAATTAATAGAGCATTCATTGAAGCATAAAAATTCATTTTAGCGAAACTTTGTATTTTATTGATTTTCTTGCTTAATGAATTAATGTAATTATTTTAGGGTTATTTTTAATATTGTATGCCATTGAGGGACTTAAAAAATATCAAGATGGATCATTGTTTCCTTCTTATAATGTAGACCCCAAAATATAATTTATTTTTCTCATGGTTTTCAGACCTAACTATCCAATGAGAGCAATAAGAAGTTCATTTTCTCATTGATATGAGTAAAGGTATGAAAAAATGAGTGAGAATTTTGGAGGCCCATACATAAAAAACACAGTTGCCTAAATAGATTTCACTTGTTTGATAATTTATAAGAATGAAACTTAATGATTTGGACATTGCTAGGTTTGGAACTTGATGATTTGTACACCATTCTCTCATAGTCATAGACTTTTTGGGTCATCTTATAATTGCTATTAAGGCATGTTTCTAACTATAAAATTTTGATAACTAATCCCTTGATTACACACACACACACACACGTTACATTTGTCTTTAGAAATTAACTAAGTGTAATTTATTGTTTTATGATTTTGTTTTGACAAAGTTACATATACACGGGTATATATATTGCTATTTAATTATAGATCTATTTATTTATATTAAATTGTCTTTATTTTTCTAGTCTCGAAAATTAATTAGGTTTGATTTTTATTTTACATTTATTTATTTTATTAAGTAAACTCAGGTATTTGTGTTACAATTTAATTATAAATCTATATATCTATATTACACATGCAACTAATTATAGGGCTTGTTATTTGTACAACACAATGTTTTGAGTTTGAACTATCGAATGGAAAATCATAATCAAACAAGAGGTCTCAAATTCAATCTATGAAATAGACAGTGGTATTCAAATAAGGAGTAGAACCCCTCTCCAAATAAGGGACCTACAACTGATTGTGGGTCTTGCGACTTATACAACTCCATGTTTCGAGTTTAAACTTCAAAATGAGGGGTCTTGAATTTGAACTATTAAATGAATAGTCAAAATTAAATAACAGATAAAACCTCTCTTCAAATAAAACACTTATTATTAATTGTGGGGCTTACTATTTTTTAGAAGTCCATATTTTAAGCTTGAACTATTAAACAAATAATTATAATCAAAGAAGAAGTAAAACCCTTCTTCAAATTAAAGACATGCAAGTGATTGAAGGACTGATTATTTATACAACTCTGTCTCAAATTTGGATGATGAAATAAACACTTCCATAAAATGAGAGGTAAAAAACCTCTTCAAAGAAAGGACTCGTCGAGGTTATCGCCCTATAATTAGTGAAACTCTTGGCAATGACCATAAATTTTGCAATTTTCTTGTTTAGAGGTGTTATTAGAAAAGAAAGAAAGGAAGATCTCGTGTTTTGCGCAGTGGGAGTGGCCATTGTCACAAATTTACTGCTTCGACTTGAGGAAATTGAGGTATTACAAAACCTGTTTTATTGTATTTAAAATTTTATAGGATTCGAGAAAGTGGGGCTTCCAATTTAGATCGTATGTCAGTAACTTAATCTTTAATTCGATATGCGTGCGAAATCTGTGGCCATTAAAATCTGCATAATGCAAATTGCAAAGATTCGAGGTGGTTGGGCATAAAATTGTGTGCCTTGCATGCTTTCTACAATTAATTTTCTTTATTGATTCGCATCGCATCGCAGACTCCAAGACAAACATCATCTTTTTTGGGTGTTAAAAAAGAACACAATTCTTATTCCTCATGTCTGCTTATTGCATGGGAAGAATCTTGGACGTGAGTCTGTCGCAAACTGCAATCAAGTCGACGTAACGTAGGATAATAAAACATTTTAAAGGCTGCAGAACTGCAAGAATGGAGGTGTCGTGTAGGTATTGTTTACAGAAAATAAAGCATGATTTCCATCCACGAGGCAATGCCCAAACAAATGCTTGTAACCACCTAAAATATTCTAACCACATATCTACCAAATGTGGCTTGCATGACTCTATTTGGCCAACAATGACGTACTGCTGTGACGTGTGGATTGCCTGCCGGTCTGCCGCCTCGAAGAATCTCAGCCGTCTACCTCCATTTAACTTAACTATTACTTCCGCACAATTAAAATAGGGAGAAATTGAAATATTAGCATCTCTTCTCGCAGGGATCGCCTTTGCCACTGTTTCATTGATTTTTTAGTTTGTAGAGCGTTATTGAATTTATTTATTTATATATTTATTCATTGGTTAAGCTTTCCTCCCTCGCCATTTAGATTTGAAATTCGACGTCTAGCGTTTTCTAATTGAGATCATGTCAAAAATTATTTTTAAAGAATACCAAAATTACAGTATTAGGTCAACAAAATGATCAGTATAAAATGATATAATGCATAACATTATTAATAATTTATTTTAGACTTAAGTGCACTTAATAAGATAAAATTATAAAAAAATCAAATTGCTACAAAATTTTAATAATAGAGTTTTAATGATTTACTATAAATTATTAATTTGAAAATCTCAGAGGAATTGAGCATTTAACTTGTTTCTAGAATATGCAGGTTTGTGACAAGGTGTTATTGTTGTTATTGCTAGTAGAGATTAGAAAGGTATTTGTGAATGCTTAGATTTGGAAATAAAGTGT
Source organism: Torreya grandis (assembly GCA_037957365.1). Lineage (NCBI taxonomy): Eukaryota > Viridiplantae > Streptophyta > Pinopsida > Cupressales > Taxaceae > Torreya > Torreya grandis. The sequence goes on along the minus strand of JARHVA010000538.1, from coordinate 571,256 downwards.
CTGCGTGAGTTGGAATAAGTTCACACTTCTTCATCGCCTCCGCAATGCAACATTGCCTATTAGGATATGGAACTATTCTATGTGTCTACACTAATCTGTGATAATTCTCATTGTTGTGTGTGCATTTAATAAGGGCACATGCATGTGTAAATGTCTTTGATCCTATGTGAATGGCTATGTTATCATTCTCCTTACTTCAAATCCTAGTTGTGCATTATAGAGCCAATGTAAAATAGAGAGAATAGGTGAAAGGGAAGGTAGCGCTGACCTCAACCACTCCTTGTGGCTAAGCGTTACCTACGTATCTAATACTTTGAAGAGGGAAGTCAAACCAATCATAGTTCTTCTACCTAGCAGAGTGTGTGCAATCAGTGTAATACTAACATGCAATGCTATCCTGTATATGGCTTTCAACACTTGACAATCTGTGATTTGACCTTGCATAGGTATTCAGACTTAGATCAAGGCTTAGTCTTTTGAGCAGTTCAAGATTTAGAAACTTCAGGATAGTTCCTCTCAATGTGCAGAGTGATTTCTAGTGATAGATGTCAATATTCTTAGGATTGATATGTTTATACAACTGACTCTTAGGGTAATTTCCTTTTGACCGACATACAAAACTTATGGGTTGACCCATATGAATAATTTAAATTTTTGAAAATAACTGTTAAAGGGCATGTGGATAGATGCAACCCTTGTGGACATGGTTGCAGTTTGACACTAAATGAATAAACACAGATCTATCCAGAGAACAAGAATAGTGATATGAGATTAGGAGGTAGTTTGAGAATGATATTAAGTTGTTCATACATGGATTAAGAAAATTCTATGTATTAATAACGATAATTTGGGAAGATCCAACCCATATATGGATGAATTGTTAAGAAAGAATGTGAACAAGAGTTATGTCTGCATGCATAAGTCAAATATGTTAAAGATTGGTCAAATTTGACATTTTCAAGTGTTTGATACAAAATATGAGTATCTACGATTCCCTCTTTTTATTCTAGTAATGGAATTGCTAGAGTAAAATGATAGAAGATGGTACCTGAAGATAACCATGATGGGTGTGCTCAAGTAGGTATTGAGTGTTATGCCTTGCTCCATGTAACCTTGTAATGAAACTCACATATGCCCCTGGTCTAATGATCTATGTAATCCAAGTCATATAATTTGTGAAATATTTTCATAGAATTTCTGAAATGTTACTCATAATCCTGTAAACTCATGACATATGTCCTACATATGCCCCCAATTCTATACCTAACCTATCATAATATGAGTAAAACCTGTAATAATTTGCATAAACCTATACCACTATGAAGTAATATGTGCCCAAAATATAAAATATTTGACTGTGAAGGCTTGGTATCTAAGACAAGCCACTGTATATGCCCCCTTTTAAGGTGAGCAATGTAGGTTGTAAGTTATTCATTTTAAAAAGATGTTAAATGCATAATGTTATATATAAAAATATATAAGCAATGTAAATCATGTATAGACATGTGGAGAATATGTCATCATAGTAAAAATAGATCGCCTAAGTATATATGAAACATCCATCTTGAGGAATACAAGTGTCATGTCAACATAAATATAGCAATGAGGGATGCAATGAATAGTTAACATAACAATGAACATCTATAAATAATTAATAATTACATAGAAGGTGCATGATATGCATCATGGCACCACAAAAAATAATAGGAGTGCATGATATGCATCATGGAATTGCAAAAGAAAATAGGAGTGCATAATATGGATCACTACACAAACAAGTATAAAACACAATCCTATATTTATCCACACATGGAAAATAGAGTTAAACACATATATTATGTCCATGATGCACATAATATCACTCCATGTCATCCAAGGCAAAAACCACATACAATAGACAATCAAATGTCACATAAGGAAAGAGCCACACACAGTGAACATTCAAATGTCACATCGAATCAAATTCAAACACAATGGGAAATCAAATGTCAAACAAAATAAGAGTCAAACATAATGGATAAGAAAATGTCACACATAATTAGATTCAATCACAAATAAAGAAAGAGTCACATAACATAAAAAAACAAGCATCACATCATGTAACACACAATAACATCAATCATGCATATAACAAGCAAGGATAGTCTACATAATGAATGTATATCATCATCACATATATCAGAATATAGTATCTAGTAAGATAACATTATAAGTATTACAAGTTAGAACATGTCATGTATAATTAGCATAAAGTGTAGACACTCATATTTAGCATTACACTTAACAATGTCATATTTGACCAACCTTTAACATACTTGACTTATGGATGCATACATGATCCTTGTTCACATTCTTCCTTAGCCAATCATCCATATATGGGCTCGACATTCCTAAATTTATGTTAATATTATAAAATATTTCCCTAGTATATGCATGAATAACTTAATATCATTCCCAAACTACCTCCTAATTTCATATCATTGTTCATGTTCTCTGCATAAGTCCACATTTCCTTAGATAATGTCGTACTTTGGACTTGCCCCTATGGGTTGGATCTATTTGAACACCCTTTAACAATAATTTACCCTAGTTCAATTTTTTTCATACAGGTCAACCTATACGATTCACATGTCAATTCAAATAAAATTACCCAAAGAGTCAATTATATAAACATATCAAGCCTAATCTTAAGGACATCTAGCACTCATTTGTCTATCACTGTAAATCACTATGCACATTGAGAGAAACTATTCTAAAGTTTACAAATCTTAAACCCATTAAAGGAGCAATCCCTAATCTTAGTTTGAATATCTTTTTATGGTAAAATCACATGTTTTCAAGTGTTGAAACACATACACAAGATTTCCCTACATGTTAGTATTAAATTGATTGCACACACTCAAGTATATGGGAGAACTACATTTTGTTTGAATTCTCACTTCGAATTATTGGATATGTAGGCAATACTTAGCCACATGGGGTCATTGAGGTCAACTCAACCCTTTAATTTTACCAGTTTTCCCTATTTTACATTGGTCCTATAATGCACAACTAGGTTTTGAAGCAATGAGAAGGATAACAAATCCATATGGGAAGATCAAAGACATGTACATATACAAAAGCCTTTATAAAATGTAGATGCAATAGTTAAAATTTTCATAGATCATTGTAAACACATAAGATAGTTATGTAACCTAACATATGGTGCCATAATGCAAAGGCATCTAAGAAGCTCATATTTGTCCTAGTTCGCACAAAAAATAGTTCTAGATCTGAACACTCATAGGCCCTTTTCTAAAATTTATTGATGATTCTGTCCTATCCTAGACCTATATATATTCTAGAAACAAGCTAAGTGTTTAATTCCTCTATTGTTTACAAATTAATAAATTAGTAAAAATTTACTAGTTACACTCAAATTTGTATGTGAATATTTTACATTTTACAATTTGATTTATCCTATTAGGGTTGCATTACTCTAAAAATTTATAAATTTTTTTGGTGAAACCATTCCATTATCTTGATCAAAATTAAACTCTAAATTCCTTAAGGTTTCATTCTATTTTCCTAGGGTTTCAAATCTTTGTATTCACCTCTAATCTTTGGAGATATTTTATGATTCTACCTTATCAAATCATGCATATAATGGATTTACATAGTTTATATTTTTTGATTCAAGCTATGTTTGTAATCTTTACATGTTATTTTCCTTTTATTAAGTAAAATATTTAACAACCATGTATGCAAATAGGTCAAATATCTATTTCATAATAAAGCTAAAATTAATGCTGTAAAATATTTCACCCTTCTTAATAATTCATATTATTTAAATATTGAATTTTAAATACCTTTTATCACTACTAGATGCCAAAGAGAAAATGTGACTCCTTTCATTCCTCTTCTCCCTAGACCTTATGTTCATGATAGCTACCAACCTAATCCCAATATACGCATATGAATTATATTGGATTATATGGTACATGATGCTGTAATAGAAGAAAGAGGGTGCCCATCATGTGTCACAAAAGGAAGGGAGTCAAGTTTTCCCTCCTCAGCCCCCTCCACTTCCCATAAGACCATTCAATCCAACTAGAGGATATGATATTATTGATTAACTCATAAATAATTTGGATAAAATTTCCATGTTAGATCTACTTAATTGGGCACCTATGTATAAAGACATATTATATGCATCTTTATGTGACAAAGATCTACCCAATGATGTAGAACTTACTTTGTGTTTGTTGTCAAAACATTGAAATATAATGAAGATATGCTATCTTTTGAAAGAGATGATTAACTTACTCAACATACTATATATCAACATCTACCACTGTTTATTCAAGTAAAAATATTAAATAAAGGAATCAAGAGAGTTTTGAAAGATAATGGATTAAGACTAAATATATGAAACATCACTTTTTTTCAAATTTTAGGTGTGAATGTGGATTATATTAAAAAATTGTATAATAACATTAAAGTATTTGACAATGTGCCTCACCAAGCTCTAGGTTCCATTACTTTGGATATAAAAGTAGGACCTAAGAATCTACCTTCTATATTTCATGTGATGCCTAATCACTTTCATTATAACATACTCTTAGGTAGGCTATGGATACATGTAATGTGGGCCATACCATCTAATTTACATAGATGTGTGAAGTTTATACATGAAGAGAATTTGTATACATGCCAAGTAGATAATCAACCCTTCAAATAATGTAAAACAATAGATCTTAATAATATATGCAATCTAAAATAAGATTATTTTAGTCTATTATAGTACCTCCATCATAGATCATACCACTACAATGAATACATACATATGAATTGGTGAGTCAATCAATATTAATGAAAAAAATCAACTCTCTGTGTTAGGCCAAAAAAAGAGCATAAAGGAAAAACAATAATAAAAAATACCAGATCTTCCTTTAATACTTAAATCAGAGAATCTAGATCAGATATTCATGGAAGAATATGATAGTGATGATGATGAGAATGAATTTCAATTGAACATATATTACTAGTTATGTGGTCTCAATTTTACACATATTTGTCCATGAGAATATTGAGTGCTTCTAATTTGGTAACTAAAACCAAGTTGGATAAAGGGAAAACATATCTGCAAGGAACACATAAGGATGACTATGAAAACACTTGTTACAATATAAGTATACATCAACACAATTAAATAGTAAGTGCTCCACTATGGGCTTTTTTTGTAAAATAAAGCATCACTAAAGACTAGGGGGCACACCAATTGTACAATGCATCACAAAGTCATAACCAATATTTACGATAGATATAGTAAAAAAATATAGAAATCATAGATCCAAAATTAGCTATTAGGCTATAAATTGCTAGTGTATAATATACACTCAGTACCATATTATAAATATTGCTTGATAGGAATTTGATGACTCTACCCACGACTCAACATAGAGCTACAATAGATTGTCAACTCAAGAAGGGAATTCATTTTATAATTGTCATATAATAATAGGGAATCAAATAGATACTCTTGCATCATTAGTATTAAAAATTAAAAAGTTTAAAGATGAAGGGAATATCATAGTCACTCAAAGTCATCAAGATTCACTAATTCTAGTTCTCAATATCCACTAGTATATGGATTGAACACACAAAGAGTTAAAGCATCCATGCTAATAATTTTGACTATTAAAATATACACTAAGGATGATTACAATAAACACTTTAAAATTAATTAGAAAAACTATCCAAGCACATATAGAATTATATTCTTACAAGATATGGTGTGGATGACTTGCAACATAGTATGCTTTGTGAAGGATCATTTGAACATATTATGTTGCCAATTATTTTTGGACCAAAGGTGGTTGAGAAAAACATATGGGTGATTCACACTAGAACCCACTTGGAGGATAAACTTGGACAATGGTGGTTAAAATAAATGTGGGTTGTTGTAGGTATAAAAAATACATGCATGAGTTTTTTATATGGATAAAATAAAATCAAGATTTGAAATGATGGTGAAATTGATAATCCATAGGGCCATGCTTCAAGAAAAATTGGAAATATATTTTTCCATAAGATGACACATGAATGATCACACATAATTAAATAACATGTCATGCATATGCATCATATTTGGAAATTCACAAAAATAAAAATTATTAACATGAAATACTATGATGACACTTATGACCTTATCATAGGCACATTTGATGACATCCAATACCCATAATTGAACACCTTATAAGTCAAGCCTCCACATAAATTACATCATTCACTGGATAAGATTTTAGGTTTTTATAATTCATTTCTAAAAAATACAAAATAAAAAAATAATTCAAAATATTTAAAAAATAGAAAACCAAGACCTATGCATGACACATATTACTTGTTTACATGATTTTTACGCTTTATCATATATAGTACATTATATTTCTAGTTTTTATATGCAAACATGTTTCATGAAATACATGAATGAGATGCAGGACATATAGGTCATTAATGACATAGGCACATAAATGTGTGACATTCCTAGACCCAATGTTACCTTCGTATAATGGGGGCATGTTATTAATGAGTGCATCTTCCTACCTCACATAGGTTCTATCTTCCTATTCATATTGATCATGTTGAGCTAATTTACACTAATTATACATGAATTTCTATGACTCATAATACTTATAATGTTATTTAAATATATAATATATTTTTTATAAATGCAATGATGACATACATTGATTATGTAGATTAACCTTACTTGTTCTATTTATGATTGTTTGTTATTGTGCATTACATGATGTGGTGTTTGCTTTTTTATTACATTGTGTGACTCTTTTAATGTTTTATATTTTGAATTTTTTTTGTGTGACATTTTATTGTCCATTGTATGTGGCTTTTGGCCATGCATGATAATGAGTGATGTTGTGTGTGCTTTATTGTCTGAGTCATGTCCATGACATTGCATGTGACTCTATTTCTTAAGTGTGGATAAATCTAGGATTGTTTGTTGAGCTTGTTTGTGCCATGATAAATATCATACACTCCTTTTATTTTTACTATTCACTACATTTCTCATTTTTATATATAGCTTGACATGACACTTGTATTCCTAATGCTGCATGTTTCATATAAATTATTATAGCTCAAATTTCCATGCTTGAGAGGGTGTATTCAATCCCTCTCACTTGAGTTATACAATATGATTAGTCCTAGGTTGTGGGTGACCTCTAAGTGGACCAAACATCTAGGTTTTGGGCTAGCTCACAAGTACAACACCTTTATTAACAAATACACTATTGATTTTGCATGAAAAAGAATAGATGAAGGCTAAAAATAACAAAGGAAACTTGGAGGTGATGCACCAAACATTTAGTCCTCTACTTGTTAAAGTATACACTATGAAATAACAAACTACAATCTGATTATATTGTCATAAGACAATCTTTATCACACTAGTTTTTTAATATGAAGGCCATGACATATGCAAAGGCTAATATGATCAGTCAAGAGGAACTTAAAAACAAACATTAATGACACATAAATTATTAAACTCAAAAAACATGTATCACACTTCATATGACCTATGAAAATAAGACCAACTCATATAAAGGTATGAAGAAGAAGGATAAATCCAAGGAAGTACACATACCATCACAAAGCATTCATCAAATAACCCATTCAAAGTTACTATATGCAAGATGAAGATAACAATATTCAGTTTGAATTGATTCCAATAGGCAATTACAAGTCTTAATTTTGGCAGGGCTTCACCATAACCAATTTGAGAACACTTACAATGCCTCTCAAGGCTATATTTATAGAATAAATTAGAAGAAGAGAGAGAAAAGAAAAGAGTTTAAGAACTACCTTTAATTATCATATCAATTAAAAAATAGAGCAATATTGACACCAAGCCTTGAAATAGTGTGTTGCCATCTTCTTCCTTCTCATTTAGAATAAGTGTTAATGAACCTCTTCACAAGATTGGTGTAGGAAAACTCCTTGGTAGTTTTAATGATTTTTTGTTCATAACTCCTCCTTAAAGAGATACACATCTACCTCTTTAAAATAGTTACAAACCTTCTAATTGACATTTGGCATGTTGAAGGTGTTCTATCCTAACTTTTATCTCTTTCAAAGCTTCTTCACTAAGTAGAACCTAAATTTGAAACTTTAACTCCTTCTCATATCCTCTTGTGAACTTAAGACCTGTTTAATCCTTCAAATTTAGGTTTTATGATTTGAGCATCTCCACCATGTTTGATACCTCTTAAATACCTTGTATCAGGTTATCTAATTCTATGATAAATCTAATTAGATCATTTCACAGATTTAGTCTTCGATATACTCATCAAGAGGTAAGACTAAGAGACACTCCTTATCATATGAGCTTTTAAACTATCTTAGGAGCCATGTTTAGACCTTGATTATGCTAGAGGGTGTCTTTCAAGGTTAAAATCATGCTTACAGGGGTGTATTTCAAGTTTATAAAATTCAATCAACCTTTACAAAGTCTACACTTCAGCTTCTTAGACATGGTAATGAGAGAGTTATCTCTTTGACCCAACATGGTGACTTGGTAGCTCATTTATTGCTTTGAGAGGTCCTAAAAAAGATTATAGAGGATCATATAATCTCTGCCTAGGCTTATAGGGCCTTCTTCTTTGATTTGAAGACTTTTATCATTACCATGCTCATAAATAGACTTGTAACCATGCCTTTTAGGCTATTTTCTATAAACAGTGGCTCACACATGCTAACCTTATGCTAAGCTAGGTATTTATGAGTGTCTTGAAAACCATTAAATTAATTTAAACTCTCATATAATCCATCTTAGGCACTTAAGTAGCCAAACTCCTCTCTCAGGTCCTTTTGAAGGGTTTAAGGCTCTCCTAGTATTAATGATTGTTCATGGAGTTGGGGGCCTGAATGAAGGAAGAAATGCCAAAAATTTTGATCAAAAAACACCTTCACCTTCCCCAATGAGCTAATAACACCATGCATATTATCAGGGATGTTCACACGTGAAGAACATGCTTCTTGGGCTAACAAACCTGCATTTTGATTCAAGAAAGAACTTTGAGTGTAAAGGGTGTAAAATTTCCTAGGTTTGACTCCAAACATTTCCATAAGGTCTGTGACACCCTCTTAACATGTTACAATGGTTTAATCTTCTTTTTAACTCCTTAGATCCTCTACAAACCCTATTGTATCATGCTTAGGGTTTGTAGCATATCATGTATAGGTGACCCTAATGGCCTATTTTGGTCATTTATCCCATATTAATTGATTCTAAACTTCATGGGAGTAATCCATGTCTTATTTAAAATCTCAAGATTCCTCATTCTTCATATTCACCTCAAGCTTGTATGCTTCTTCATGTTCATGTATTCAAATGTAGGTGCCTATTTAGGTTTCTTGACTGCAACCTAAGAATATACTCTACTCAACTAAATTTTAGCATATAATTGACCTTAACAAGTGTTATGGAGGATCTTCACACCTTTCATGAATTTATACATGTTTCACCAACTTCATATCCAATACAAAGTACACCTATTTCTTGCCCACATCAAGGACTGTAACTTGAATATACTCATTAGATTTCTTGTATGTAGGATAATTTTGAGGTCTTGGGTATAAAGAGGAGGTACTAACTTTTTTTTTGATCATGGCCATTAACAAAAAATTATTCAAGATTCACTGGAGTCACTACCCTTTTTTGAAATCAACCACTCACTTTCATACTTGAGCTCCTACAATTAGGTCTCTACCACCTGCACATAACCATATGAGGGATCAAGAGAAGTTTGAAGGCTAATGAATAGTCTCTTGAGTTCCTAAATATTACCTTTATGGTCTCAAATCCATTATTACTCTTTAAATCTCAACTTCAACATAGAATACTCATTCTTCTATCTCAGAAAGTGCAAGCTTGTAGGTGAATTTTTAGGCCCTTTGGATGTAGGTGCCTATCCCGTAGGTAAAAGGCTCTCTTCACCTAAAGAATTTGTTAAACCTAATAGTTTTAATTAATTATGGGGGTATAAATAAAAAAATAAAAAAATATCAAGGTCAAATACCTTCCAATAACTTTTAGGGCTCTTATTCACATTCATGACCTTGTCTGCATTCTCTGTTTTGTACTACTAGACCTGTAGGTGTCTTCTTAAGCTCTTACCTTTTTCAGACTTGATTTATTCACCTATTAATTGAAATGTATGATTAAAAATCTCAATAATATTTTTAAATTGATATTGGGGTATATAAAAAAGTCTTCATCAACCTCATCTACACTCTCAATACTAGTCTTAGGTACAAATGTTGACTTATAGGCGTGCCTGCCTGTAGGTTAGCAAAAGACTCTCTGAACCGGTACTTTAAAGGCATGAGTTTAGGTTATCCTCATGATAATAATATATAAAAGTATTTGGAAAAGGTATTGAGTATTATTAAAACCTGTTGAATCTGACCTTTGAACACAAGTGTTCTCATAGAAGGATAAACATCCAAAGCCATGACATAATCTACTAAGATCTTATTGCTTATCCAATAGCTATAGAGCTTTGATTTTATATTGTAAATCACATATATAATTGATATAAAATGAAATTTAGGATAGAGGTGGTCTTATTAATTTTCTTTAATCCACTTAAAGTGGAAAACTATCCAAAACCTATCAAACCCCTGACTATCACGTTCTTCCTATGAGTATGCCACCATGAGTTGGATTAAAATACCATATTGAATTATAAATGTAAAGAGGATATTAATGGAAGTGGGAAGATTAATATGGTTGAGAGAGGAATTTTTAAAACCATTTGATGATGAAAACATTCAAAACCATTCCAAATTGTGCTTGCAATCTTGACTGAAACATGCAAATAAAGGAAATGAACTAATTTTCCACTTTTGTGCAACTTATCCAAATATATGCTTGATGATATTGAAACCATAGAGTTATATTATAACCCTTAGGTCACCCAACCATGACCAATTTCTTCCATTGAGCTCTAAGGTTGAAAAACTAAGTAAACCTAAGTCTTGCATGGATGAACAAGGCACTGTGAGCCCCTTTCACTCTTAGCGATTGTCAATAGAATTAAGGGGATTGAACAAGAAAATAATTACACAAAGCGGAAGGTCATAGGGACCCACTACTATGCCCAAATCTAAGATTCCAAATTTATCTCTCCTACCTATACCAAGTGAAAGCCAATGCACCTTCTAGAGATGCCAAAGAGAGAAATAGGGATAATGTGTAGGTTTTTTCTTTGTTTGTGTTTTTAACTCCATAAAATGCATGGATTTAGACATATAAATTATGGAATAATCCATGCGAATGTATGAAAGTGATATTTGTTCTAAAAACTTGTAACCATACCTTGAAAACTTCTCTTTTGCCACTAGAACTACCATGTTCTTCTTTATAACTTGATTGAACTAATGTGATAAGCATTCCTAGAGCTCTTTCATGCCTATATGGCCTTGGGGTGATGTGTCACCCACTTCCCTCTACCGCAAACCTACCATTCTCTTACAATATTATTCTTTGGACATTACAAATGATTAAGAAAGTTTTTCAAAATGAGTTATAATGTTAAAAAGGATATTTAACTTCATTTAAGACACTTATACAAACTATGGGGCATATGAAATGACATTGACATGAATTTCATGACATAACAAGACCCTTCAACCCTTAACACTCTTTGAACCCTTTTAACTAGGACATATCTTGACTCGACAAGTATGATGTTAGAAATAACATTTACGTTAAACTTGTCAAACATACGTTAATCTATGCTAAACATGCTTTATGAAGGATTTACAAGACTATCTATCATGATGAAGGCTTGACTAGACAAGTTTTTTGTGGAACTAGTGTATGGTAGCCAAAATTTGGCCAACATACACTAAGATGATCTATTCTTACTATGATGACATATTTTCCATATGTTAGTACACGTTTTACATTGATTATATATATTTATATATAACATGAGGAATTTAACTCTTTTTGAGATGATTAATTAATAGGCTACATGCCTCACCTCAAAAGGGGGGCATCAACAATGGATTAACTTAGAGACTAGGCCTTCATAATTAGATACTCTATGTTTTGGCACATATTAATTTAGAATGGTATAAGTTTATGCATATTATTATAGGTTTTATATTGATTATGATAGGTTTGGAATAGAATTGGGGGGAAATGTAGGGTAAATGTCATGAGTTTATAGGATTATGAGAAGCATTTCACAAATTATATGAATTATATTATAGATTACATGACTTGGATTATAAAAATCCTCAGATTGGGACATATGTGAGAGACATGTTCAAAATTTCATATATATTATGATACTTTGGCATAAGTTATTTGACTCAAATTACATATATTTTTGGATTAAGAACATGTGTAGGGTATATGTGGCACATTCTATAGAACTTATACTTAGGCATCACTTAGATTGAATCATATAATCTATCTGTTATGGATGATTCAAACACTTTATGAAAATTCTCAATAAATTTTTAGAATTATTGGAACCCGTAGTGGATTCCATTTCAAAGAGATAAATAATTGTGAGGGGTTGAATATTTGTGTGGCTTAATTTCTAGGAGCTTCTCCATTTCTAATGATTATTAGGGAATATTCAGCTCAACACATGGTTTTACATTGGCATCTCTAAGGGGCATAATCACCCCATTCTCTATTGTGCACAAAAGACATATTGGTTACTATATCTACATGTGTATTCATTCCTTAATGCTACATTTCAAATATGTTTAGTGTTGAAATTCATATTTATATCATAAGTGAAAAATAGATTTCTACATGTTTCAATACAGGTTTGCATGGAGCAAGGTGAAAAACTCAGTACCTACTTGAGCACACCCATCATGGTTATCTTTAGGTATCACCTTATATAATTTTATTTTAAAAACCCATTACTAGAATAAAAGGGCAAAAAATGTAGACACTCAAATTTTATATTACACACTTGAATAATGTAATACTTGACCAATTTTTAACATAATTTACTTATGCACACATGCATGACTCTTGTTCACATTTTTCCTTAGCCATTCATCATATGAGCTTAACCTTACCAAATTTCCATTACTCTTATGTTGATATAAAATCCAAAGTTTTTGGCTACAAATATCTTATGTTGATAAAGGTTAAGTTTATATAGACTAATGTAACACAGGGGTTAGTATTACTTAAAATCCTTAACATTCACTGAAAAAGAAGTCATGTCTATATTGAAAGTAAATCACACAATACACAATACACAATAATTCCTACTTGAACTTCTCTTTCTTCACACACACACACACACACACACACACACACACACACACACACACACACACACACACACACACACACACACACACACACACACACACACACACACACACACACACACACACACACACACACACACACAGACACAGACACAGACACACACACACACACACACACAGACACACACACACACACACACACACACACACACACACACACACACACACACGAAAAAACACACACACGAACACACACACACACAATTGAATACAATGTTTAGATATATCTTTACCACCTTAAGCAATTACATAAGTTACTCTGCTCTATAATCTCTTATAATTATTTTGTGTCTTATCTATTATACACTATTTTATTCTATTACAATGCTGTAGTATAAATAACAAATCAATAAAAAATAACTTAATGGTCATGTCTATGTGATACATGCCCTTTCTATAATCCAATCATTATTTATTTATGCAAGGAATTATCTCTTACCATAGCATCTAGTTAGCAAAATCCTTTGTTCTATTAGCCTAGAGAAGTGTCATTTTATTGTGGTAACAAAATCAACTCTACAGTGTCTGCGAATTGGTCATTTATCTGATAGATAATCTTACCAACATTTTATTGGATTTTATACCTTTATCTCATCTTCAAGATAACTTCAATTACTAATAGGTACCAAAAATTATTCAAAATTAATTATGATTATGGAGTTGGTTCCCCCTCTTTAAGTAGATGCTTCTCATATTTACTCATCATAGTCTTAGTAAAATTCTTCTAGTCAAGAATGCCCCTCTCTACTTCCAAAATATTATATAATATATCTATTTTTTCTTTTACTATCATGAATATGTCATCTGGGACTAGAGCTATTTCTAATGTGTCTAGATAATCTATATGAGTATTTATTTGAACCTCTATTGTCTCTATTTGGGTTCTCAAGTACACACCATAGTCCTCTATTTACTCACAGATAGATATTTGTTGTGCCTATTTTTCCTTATATATCACCTTCAAAGATATAATCTTAGCCTATTATATTTTCCAATGTATGCATTGAGATTCAAAGCTAGTGGAGTCTGCACTCAATTATTTTTCTATTTCTTCTAACTCATGTATCCATATAATCTAGTTGAATGAACAAGAAAAGTAGGTGGTTGTATCTTCTAGTTTTTCCTTCATCTTCCCTACTTGATCCTTGTATTATGCTCTTATTTTTTGATTTTAACCTCTGAGTGGCCCTAATAACTCTTCCTTATACTCCTCCCTAGCCTCAAGTTTTATTAAAATTTTGTCAATTGTGGCTCTTGCATGATTTATAAAATTATCCATAGTATCCTCCAATTATTTCTCTATTGGTAATGTTTTATTAGGGTCATATTGTGGGTAGGTATTGGTTAATACATTGAGGAATGCTTTTATGCCCTCTTCAAGAGACACATACTGTGCCATCTAATATCCTTTGATGCTCCTAATGAGAATTTCCATGAGAATTTCCTTTTCTATTGGGGCTAAATTTTGTAGGGTTACTTGAGTTTTCCCTATTGTAGTAGGCTGAAAGAAATTTGTTGGTACCAAGATAGTGGACGTGGATTGTCTATGCCTTGCCAACTCTAATTTTATTCTCTTTAGGGGTCCATGGGAGTAATTGTGCTACTAAGTTTGGTTCATAATTTTCTCAAGGTATTCTATGTTGAAATATAAATTCTATCCTTTACTACTTCAGAACTTGTAGATGGGATATTTACTCCTTTACCCTTCTCTTTTGCTTCCATTTATACTTTTTCTTATTTCTCATGTTTTTTCTTTTCCCCCTCTGTTTATTTTTTCTTTTTGTCCTTTGATTTATCATTTTCCTTTCTATTCTCATCTTTTTTTTTTTTTTTCTTTTCTGTCTTTCAATTTTTTCCTCTTCTAATTTCATTTATTTTTCTTGTATTTTTCTCTCCTCCTATGCTATCTTATTTTTATACTCCTCTTCTATCATTTTTTTCTCTTGTTCCTTATTCCTATTCTCATCTCTTTTTATGTTAGCTTCTTCTTCCCTTATTTATTTTCATTTTTTTCCTTATTCTATTCTTATTTTTTCTACCTCTTCCCTTTTTACTTTCTCCTTTTCTAATAGTTGTCTAGCCTATTAAGTGGCTGACTTTGCAATTTATTGGATCTTCTTATTTTATTCTACAAGTTCTTTTTCTAATTTCTTGTGTTTTTGGATGATCTCCTCTTCTAGATCTTTGGCCTTTTCCAATTGTCTCTACTTTTACAAGGTGTCAAAGATAAGATCTATATTTTCCTTAGTTCTTAACACTACCATTAGAGTTTCCTTAGTCTTTCTTGGTCTATAGGAGACATTTTTGATTTTAAAACAATTTTTCTTAATGCTTCCTCTTAATATTTCTCAACTATCATCTTGAACTCTTTGCTATTTTCCTTTGTATGTATGAGTATATCCTTTAGATACTTTATAAGGCCACCTATCACATCATCCAACTCAAATGGACTAAGCTCAACATAGTCCAAAAATTTAATTATCACCTTTTTCTTTCCTATAGTATCTGCATCTTTATGTAGGCTACCCCCTATATATATTCCTACTTTGTTATGGCACATTACTAAGAGAGTATTCATATCTAGTATCTATATGTTAACATCTCTTTCTTCCTCTATCTCTATCTCTTCTTCATCCCATTGTTCAGATGATTCTATTTCTAAATATGTTACTAGTGTTTTAACTTGAACCTTAAGTTTTACCACTTTCTACTTCCTTTTGCCTTTATTTTATGGCTACAGTGAATAAATTCTCCATATTTTTACTACACTCATATATAACAAAAATTTCCTAGATGCTAAGGATTATGTATGTAACTCCTTTTGTTTCTCTGTTAGAATTTTTATTTTTATTTTTGGTGACAACCCTTCCCTAGGTGATAGTTTCCTCTTCCTCAAGGCGTAAGCAGGAGTAATTTTTTCTTCTCCAAAATCCTCCATGGTAGAATAATCCTTGACTACAAATGTAGTCATGTCCTCTTCCTCTTCTACTTCATTTATTTTTTCCAAATCTATGAGTTCTCACCTTAGTCTTGAGGATATGTGGGTACTAGGTTGAGGCTGAGATGGTTCTATTTCTTCCTATGGTAATGGTGTTTCATCTTCAGGGATATCCTCTTCATCTTCCATTTATCGATACTCCACACCTAGTTCACTAAAAAATTGTTGTGCCCTAGGTGGTAGACTCAGAGATCCAATAATTACTACCTCAAATTGTTCATCATTGACTTCATAGGGCAGGGGTGGAAGGGGTACAACTTTTGTAGCATATAAGGATCCATCTAAATGTTGTCTGCATCTATGGTGAATTGAAATTATATATAATATTTTTGGATAATTTTCTTGTAAATATGAAATATCCCCTCTACCACATTCCTTATAATTTTATCCCATTGAAGAAACTTTTCTACTTGTTGTAATGCATGGATATATTTCATTATAACTATTATTTGGGCTCCTATGGAGGACTATGAACTCCATTCTACAAGACCCTCATGTCCTGAAATAGTGTGTGTAAAGTACATAGCTAATAATAAAATAAGTTAACTATAGTAGAAGTAATGTATATTTTTACCTTTCTTTTTTAGAGTTTCTCTAAGTATTGTTCATGGAGTGCAGTAGCCAAGTCATACTGCATGGCTATAGATACCATGTCGTATGTTGTCTACACCCTTCTCATTATTGTTGAGTGATGTTTGTTTGTATAGTATACTTTCCAAGAAATGACATTTGTTTTAAATTAGAATTTTAGATCTTTCATGTTTTAAATTGACAAGGATTGATTATTCACTTTTATCCTTGCCATCATGGCTAGGGAGCTTGTACTAACATTATTCTTTCCATCATAATTATGGGAGGAATGTACTTCATGCATAAGTCCTATGATTATTTGAATCATGTCTAGTGTGATGCAATAAGGTTTGTCTAGATATAGAATGCATTCATGGTCTTTGCTCAATATGAATTTTTTCATGCTAGTCATCAGGCTAAAATATGAGAACTAACTCCACACATCCAATTTTATCTTTGGGATGATGGTGTACTCCTTGTATTCCAAATGTTGTATTTGTGGTTTAATTACATCACTACACTTATCTCCACCTTTAAATTTGTATGATCAATTTATGATAAGTGTGTCTTGATGTATCTATAGGTATATTCTACATGTGTTACTAAAGACAAGACTTTAGAAAAATCCCCCAATGGATTTGGGCTCTCCAATTTGAGTGAGTGTTTCTTGTATTTGGGTTATTTAATCTATTTAGCAACGATAACATGAGGAATATCCATATTTCCTTCACCTAAATACCTAATAACTTGTATTTACATAGCTTATGAACACTTTGCATAAAAATATCTATAGAGTGTTGATGCTAAAATGATTACGTAATTTATTGTTAGTAAAACCCTTATTTTATAGTGTGTTTTAATCTATTCATTAATCATGCTGAGTTATTTTATTGCATTTAATCTCATTTATTATCGATGTTCATTCCCCCATTTCACTTATTTTGGTGAGTAACAACATGTATTATCATTCATTTATTTCATTCTTATTCTGTGATGTCATTGCTTTAACAACATTTTTGACTATGTAGTTCTTGCCATCCACCAATTTGCCTATGTTAACTTATTTAAAACTAATATGCTTAATATTTTTGTTGTGTGGGAAAAAAATCAACTATAATTATTTTTTATTCAATCTATTCTATGATTGCTATGTATCTATTTCTTTCACAGATGCATTTTTTCTTTACTTCCAATTTCTATGTCTATAGTAACAATTTTCATTTGCTTCATTTGTAAAATATCAAGTTCTCTCACCATTGTGTATTAGTATCTTTTATAGTCCCATATTTTTATTGCTTCTATTTCCTATATCTATGAAAAGAATGTAAAATGGTTATGTTCATAATTTTTTTCTCATATTTTCACTACCGTATAACATTTATTACCACAAATACATATTTTCCTTCTGTACATGATAAATATTTTCCTTATTACCTTCTCTCTATTATGTATGCTTTTAAGGTTTTGAATTATTTTTCTCTTTTTCTTATATATATATATATATTTCATAATTTATTTTATCTTTTCCATTGTTTTTGTTTTTAACCTCACTTTGTTCTTAATTCCTATTCTTATTAATTTTGCCACTATTTTTTTTGGTAGCATCAGACAACCACTTTAATGAAAAAACCATTTTGAGAATACTACAATAGCCATATTCAAATTTTGCATCTGGAAATATGATGAAAACCTAATATGGAGGTGACATGAAATACAACCATAAACTTAAGATTCTAGTATAGGGAACCTTAGTACCTTCTACCAAACTTCACCTGGATGGAAGGACAATGTCACCTCTTTAGTTATTTCATCATTATTTTAACTACTCTTCACGACAAGTACATGTAGTTTAGGTTTTTAATCAGGATCCATTTACAAACCCCTATCTCAATGTCCATACTAGTGTCTCAGCTTTATTTCTCATGATTCTAAATTATTTTCCACTATATAGGGCCCAAGCCATCTTATTTTTAGCTTGCCCATCTTTTTATATTTTTAATCATAGAGTAGGACCTTATCCCCAAAGTAAAATTATTTCACTTTTATATGCCTATCATGCCAATATTTTTGGTATCTTTTCTCTTGCATTTGATTATATGTTGCTAAGAACCTCTTTTCATTCAAAATTTCTAGTTCTATCAACCTCTCCTGAATGGAATCTTTCTCAATCATTTTTACTACAAATATCAAACTCAGAAATAAGTACTCCATTAGCATTACCGCTTCTAATACATAAATTAATTAGAAGGGTCAATACTTACTCAACCTTTTGTAAGTAGTGTGGTAAGCCCATAATACTATTGGTATCTTAATCTCTAATCTTTGTATTTCATACTTTATCTAATACCTTATTGAATGCCTCAAAAATGACATTTGCTTGCGGATGGTAAGGAGTTATTCTGTGATGCTAGATTATAAAGTATTTAAGCAATTCCACAATTATGTGATTGATGAAATTTTTACTCTGATAACTTATTATGATCAATGGGTATTAAAACCTTGTAATTATATTTTGATACAAAATTTTTATGGTAGTATTAGAAATACAATATTTTATTGGCACAACTTCTACCCATATTTTTAGGTATTTAGTTATAGTAATAATGAACATTTCATTGGTCTTTCTTGCCTCAAGTTTGATGGGACCTATAAAATTAATTTCCCATTTCTCAAATGAAACTAGTGCCAGAATTGGGTGGAGAGGAATATCATATCTATCATTTAGTTTACCCACTCTCTGACATATGTCACAATTTATTGTGTATTGATGTGCATCCTTAAAAAGTGATGGCCCCCATAATCTTACTAGTAATATTTTTTCTTGTAGTTTCTACGAAGTTGTGCCATCCTAAAACCCTATCATGGGCTTCCCTTAAGATAGTATTCCACTCATACGATAATGCTACTCTCTACAACACCTCGTCTCTTCCTTTCTTATATAGTGCTCCTTCAATCAATGTAAAGGGGAATGCTTGAATCATCAATATATTCTTCTTCAATGTAATATAATTTGTTGGAAACTTTCTACTGGACATTTTTTTTGAAATACCATCGATGTCTTTGGGGGTTGCTTCCATACAGAAGAGGTGAGCTCTAGGAAACTAATACTCAATTAGTCTTATATATTCCCCTGGAGTTATTATTGATAGATAGTTATGTCCATTGTTTACTTTCCCATGTTTCACCATAATTTTGAAATCAAATTCTTGAAATAACATGAGCCAATGACAAATTCTTCCTTGTATTATTGGTCTATTTATTAATTATTTTAGTGGCTCATGATCCATAAGGAATATGAATGGAGTTTTCAATAAATAACACCTTAATTTTTGTATTGTATAAACCATAACGAGTGCATCACTTTATGTAGTGACATGATTCCTTTTCATTTTTGCCAAATTTTTGCTGGAAAATAAAATTAAATGATCGATATTTCCCTGGGATTGTGCTAGCACTACTCCTATTGCAATTATAAAGGCATCAATGTGTTCGTGGAATGAGATTTTATAGTTTAGAAATCCTAAGATCAGGGAATCCATAATCTTATTCTTCAATGTATCAAATGACTCCTAACATTGTCTTGACCAATCTAATGATTGGTTATTCCACTTCTTCAATAATTCTTCTATGGGTACACTTATAACTACTTAATTTTTTATGAACTTGGGGTGATATTTAGTATACCCAAAAATAATTATAACCTCCTTTTGTGTTTTGGTTATTGGTAGGTTTGTGGTTATGGAAGTTTTAAGTGGATCTCCCATCAACCCTTATTTGAATATTATGTTTCTTAATAAAGTACCAAAAGATGTAGAAAAGATAAATTTCTTGAGATTTAGAGAAATGTTCAATTTTATACATATTTTGGACATCATCTGCAACACTTGAACATGGCCTTTGATTAACCCATATATTGTCGAGTTATCAAGATATACTTTCAATAAATCATGTATCAAATCCCTAAATACATTCACCATTATGTTGCTAAACACAACTGGTGCATTCTTCAATCCAAAGGGCATCAATGTATACATAAAATATCCCCATTATGTATACAATGTATTTTTGGGTATATAATTTGGTGCTATTTTGACTTAAAGGTTTCCTAAAAATACATAAGTGAAGGGGTATATTTCTCTTCCCACAACACTTTTCAATATTTTTCCAGTGAATGGTGTTGGGAAGGTATCGTGTAGGTGTGCCTTATTCAATAAATATACATACAACCACTTTTATAATTCTAAATCACCATGGGACTTATCCACTCAGTATCTCCCACACGTGTTATGATTCTACTAACTATCATTTTATCCAATTCAATCTTGACTTTTGCCTTAACATTAGAATTTAGTTTGTATGGTTGTTTCTATAATGATTTAATATCCTATTTTAATTGGATTTTTATAGTGCCCACATCTTCTTTGATTCCTTTGAGTTTAGTAAATGTTATTGAGAACAAATCCTCAAATTCCATTGGTAACTCTAGTATCTTCTCCACCTCTTTTTTTACTTAGTAGTTACTATCGGAGTTGTTGCCAGAATCCAAACAATGTGAGTGCAATGGAGACGTGATCACACAAGATGAAACAAGTGCACACCACATAGATGCTAAATAAATTTGAAAATAACACAAGAAGATACATTGCACAAGACAAAATGGAGAAAACCAAAATCTGATTAACATGAGATGGCCAAAGTGAGTAATACATATAGGAGAGTACATAAGTACCTCCACAAAAGGTGGACAAGGCACCCCAAGAATAGACAGTAACTCCTCCATGAAAGGTGGTGACAAGGTGCTAAGAATAGAGAAGTAACTCCCATCAAGGGAGTTACTTATGACATTCTTATGACACCTATGACACATCTATGACACACACCTCCACATAAGCTAGCCTATCCCAAAAATGTAGGAAAACTCCAAGTATGCATAAGAAATACAATTTCCCTAATTAATAAATAGGGAAAAATAAAAACTTACACTAATACCCCCCCCATAAGTCCAGCTTAGGTGGGCAGTGTGGAAATATAAAATGGGTCCCGACAACTAGGCCTGATGAGGTACCCATGTACAAATTCAATCTCCCATAAGATAGAGAAAAGGAGAAAACCTGCAGGAAAAAAATCCCCCCCAAAAGAGAGACATAAAAGAAAAAGAGTCTAGAAGGCCTCCCCTAAAGATGATGCTGCTGCAGATGTGGACTGCACCCCAAGAAGAACTCATAGATGAATGAACTTGCTCTCAGTGAAAGGTTTGGTGGAGATGTCTGCAACCTACTCTGAAGACTGGAAAAATATCAAGTCAATGACCTGACTATGAATAAGCTCCTGAATGAAATACATGCAAATCTCTATGTGCTTGGTCCACTGGTGCTGAATTAGATTCCTACAAATCTGAATGGTACTCTAGTTGTCACAATATATGATGGTGGGCTACCTGATAGGAATGCCAAACTCAGAAAGTATCCCCTAAAGCCAAATAGCCTCAGTAGCTGCATTAACAACTCCCTTGTACACTACCTCTGTGGATGATATAGCAATAGCATTCTGCTTCTTGCTAGACCAACTGATAGGACAAGAACCTAGAGACAAACTATAACCAAAAGTTGACTTGTGAGTCTATGAATCACTAGCCCAGTCTAAATCTGTATATCCAACCAAGTCAACTTCTATGCCAATTCTATAATGAATCTCGTATCTATGTGAACCCTGTATGTAGTGCAAGATCCTCTTAGCTGCTTTCCAATATAGCTCATGAGGTTCCTACATAAATCTAGAGACAAGTCCCACATTATATGATATGTCGGGCCTGGTGTGAGTCAAGTAGATGAGACTACCAACAAGTTGTCGATACTGAGTGGCATTAACTAATGGTGAAGAACAATCAGCCTCAAGCTTGACTCCTGATAGAAAGGGAGTTGAAGATGGCTTGTAATCAGCCATGTGAAACTAAGCCAATAATTCAAGAGCATACTTAAGCTATGCAAGAGAAATCCCTGAATCTAACTGTGAGATCTCGATGCCAAGGAAGTAGTGTAACAAACCCAAGTCTGTCATGTCAAATCTATCCTAAAGAGATGCCTTCACCACTACAATAGCTGATGAAGAACTCTTGGTGATCAAAAGGTCATCAACATATATAACCAAAATCAAGAGTGAATCATCCTGCTACAAGAAGTAGACATTGGGATCAGAATGGCACCTAGTGAAGACCACTATGAGAAGGAAGGATCCATCTTGGCATATCAAGCCTGAGGGGCCTGCTTGAGGCCATAGATAGATTTCCTAAGTCTGCATACTAAGGAAGAATCTTGAACAAATCCTAGTGACTGCTCCATGTGGATCTCCTCCTCTAGGTCTCCATGAAGAAAGACAGTCTTCACATCCATCTAATGCACATCCCAACCATGTGCTGTGGTAATAGCCAGGTGAGTCAAATAGAAGTCATCTTTGCAATGGGTGTAAAGGTCTCAAAGTAGTCAATGCCTGCCACCTGTGAGAAACCCTTGGTGACTAATCGTGCCTTGTACTTATCAACCAAGCCATCTGTTGCAAACTTGGTTTGATATATCCACCTACATCAAACCATCTTTCTTCCCTTAGGAAGTGAAGTCAAATCCCAAGTGTGATTTTTGATTAAGGAAGAATATTCTTCCTCCATAGCACTATCCCACTCAGGTATCCCTGATGCCTCTCAAAAAGTCTGTGGATCTGAAACTATAGCAAAGAAGGCATGTGGATCTCTCTAAAAATCCCCCCTAGTACGTCTGTCATCTACAGGATCTCTTGCCCAAGTGCCAGCACTCTCAAGTGTCTATCTGGCCCAAAGTGGCCTGAAAGTGGGCGAGTCAGGTGCTAACTCCTCATCCTCTGACTGAATAGAGGTGGATGACTCTACATCACTATCCTCACTGTCTAAACTTGAATAAGAGGATGTCTCTAGCTCAAGAACCTATTGTGGCTGATTAAAATCTGATGAGGAATCATCATGAAGAAGTAGATCTGATGAGGGAGAAGAAATGTCAAGTGTTGAGTCTCTAGGACTCTCTTAAAAGTGGACACTTCTATCAATGAACAACTCATGAGTGACTAGATCTAGAAGGTGATACCCCTTAATATCATCCAGATATCCTACAAAGATGCAAGGCTTGGACTGACTTTCTATAGCTTTGCATTTCTTCTTCAGAATGTGGGCAGGGGCTGGGGATCTGAAAACCCTAAGGTGCTCAACATCAAGTTTCCTTTTATGCCAAGCTTCAAAGGGTGTTATCCCTTTCAAATCTTTGTGAGGAACCTTGTTTTGAATGTAGCAAGCATAATTGATGGCTTCAGCCCAGTACTGTGGTGCTAAGGATTTAGAGTGAATCATACAGCTACCCATCTCTTTCAAGAACCTATTTTTTCATTCTGCAACCCCATTTTG
Source organism: Torreya grandis (assembly GCA_037957365.1). Classification (NCBI taxonomy): domain Eukaryota; kingdom Viridiplantae; phylum Streptophyta; class Pinopsida; order Cupressales; family Taxaceae; genus Torreya; species Torreya grandis. The sequence goes on along the minus strand of JARHVA010000538.1, from coordinate 546,894 downwards.
TGAAGGACTATAAGTGACTGTGCACTAAAAATCAATCCCCTTTATGGTGCAAAATTAATCAAACCTGTTGCTGACATACTCCCCTCCATTATCAGTTCAAAGAACCTTGATAAATTTCTCACTCTGTTTCTCAACAAGAGCCTTAAAGTCTAGAAAATTTTCAAACACTTCAGACTTTTGTTTGAGAAAATATATCCAAGTGTACCTAGAGAAATCATCAATGAAAGTGAGGATGTACTTGGCCCTTGTGAAAGATGGTTTGGGAAAGGGTCCCGATACATCACTGTGGACTAACTCCAAAGGTTGTGAAGCCCTCCAAGCTTTGCCTTTGTCAAATTTTTCTTCGGGTTGTTTCCCAAGGGAGCACCCCTCCCAAAGTCCTTTTGAGAATTGGACATGAGGCAAGCCAGTGACCATGTCATGTTTACAAAGTTGCTCAAGGTAGCGGTAGTTAAGGTGGCCAAACCACTCATGCCACAATTTGCTAACTCCATTTGAATGATTCTACAATGCTGTTGGAGAAGAATATAATGCAAAATGTGAGAAGGTGTATAACCTTGCTTGGTGATCTGTCCTACCCACTGCCACTGTAGTATCACTATGCAACCCCTGATAACCACTAAATTTGGTGAAAACTCAACTCTCATGTCCTGACCAATGTGAGTGATTTGGTACACTGATAGGAGATTGGTTGAAAGAGAAGGAACACTTAGAACATTATTGGATGTTCCTCCTTCCATTTCAATGGACCCTCTCCCTTCAATGGAAACTGATGTGTCATCACCCAAACTAATTGAAGTCATGCTAAAGGCTCTAAAGATGAAAACTCAACTAGTGAAGAGCCCATGTGGTGAGAAGCACTTGAGTCGATGACCCTTGAAGATGTAGAAGCTATTGTAGCTACAAGGGCCTTGCCTTTTTCTTTCTCCTTACCCTTTCCTTTTGCCTTGGTAGAATCTTGGGTAGATGAATTCTGCTTGATGGACTTAGGAACACCTATGTTGTGCTTCTCTAGAAGATGAGTTAGGTGATCTATTTGTTTCTTCATGCATTTGTGTTCATCATGCCTTGTATTTTTACAATAGGCACTCTTAACCTTCTCCTTCTTAGGTTTAGCATTGGAAGAAGAAGACTCAGTGTTGTTTTTGGCAGGATTGTTGTTTTCTTTCTTCTTCTCCTGGTCCTTGTTCTTTTTCTTCTTCTCCTTTGTTGAAGTCTTATCCTTACCATTTCTAGATATCAAAGCTTGGGGTTGAGTAGACTTCATTGTGCCCATTTGAATTAGCTTATCTTGCTCCCTAGTCAAGTCGGCAATGAATGAATCCAAAGAAGGCATTTTCCATGTAGTGCCAAGGGCACTTTTTGTGGCATGGAAAGTGGAGACAAAGACTGAATAGCTTGGACCTAACTTTGTGAGAATAGAAAGGATGAGTTGATCATCTTTCTTCTCTATCTTGCATTCTTTCAATTTCAATTTTAGGGCCTTAAACTTAGTGAATAAGTCCTGTAGGGTGTCAAAGTTGCTAGGACTTAGACTTATGAGTTCATTTTTGAGCTCATGACCTCTCATCTCATCAAGCTTCCCAAATAAATTTTTTAAGGTGTCCCATATGTCATTAGGAGTCTAGGAGGATTCTAAATGGAAGAGAATTTTTGGAGACACAAACAAACTTAGTAATCCATAGGCTTCATCACTACGGTTGTACCACTTGACCTTTTCAGCATCAGTGTTGGGTTCTACTTCAGTACCCATGGTGATCTTATACAACCCTTTACTTCTAAGAATGATTGAAATTTTAACCTTCCATTCATGATAGTTTAAGGGTTGTAGGGATTTAAGTTTAAAATAATCCATTTTTAGCTGAATTTAGGTGAAGTTGTGTTGATTGCAAGTTATGAATTTATGCAGAAAGGAGAATGAAAACAAAGATTTGCAAGTTGTGAAAAGCAATCACACCCCCCTAAAATATTGAGCCCCCCCCAAATATGCAAGTGCATGCTTAGAAGATGTTAGACTCATCTGATAATGCATCTTAGAGCAATCAGTGCAAGACTAAAGCAAATAGGACGTCGGACTTATCCGAAAATGCGTCCCGAGAGACCCAAATTTTTAGGATTTTATAAACTAGTGCATTTTTGACAAATAACAAGCCTACACTATGGAGAATTAAATTAAAAATACTTTTGAAAAAATGGCACCCAAATCTGAGCTACCGTTCGCAAGATATTAAAGGTTCAATTTTCCCATAAACTAGTGTTTTTGCAAAAAAACACTAAAACATTAAAAAAATGCCTGTTATGAAAGAGAAAGTGGCATTCCAACCACTCTTTGGATTTGGAATGGAACAAGGAATCTAAAGGAGGTTTTTGTGAGGTGGAATTGGCCTCTCGCCAACCCAGGCCTCACCCTTTGTCTTCATAGGTTGAAGATACAAGTTTAAAATGAAAACCCCCAAATTACAAAACTATCTATAAAACTGAATATTCAATCAAATTAATGGATTTTTGTTTTAATAAGTTAGTTTTAACTAAAAATATTAAATCAAAGACAAAATTGAACTACTGGCCAAGCATTTAAGGGTCCACATGGGACACTAAGCTTTAAAATGCAAACCTGTGCTGGACGCCATATGACCTGCTTGGCACCTTGTTGGGCAAGAAAAGATGATGAAATCTACTAACTTCAACACACAATAGGTCTGGGCAGAAGAAGACAAGAAAAATGTGCCATATTCAAAAAAGATAGACCTATTTTGGAATTCATACAACTGATGGCGTGACAGAAGTGAAGGCACTTTGCTGTTGCTTGGCATGCTAGAAGGACAGAGCAGAAGTTGGCACATACTGAAGTAGGTTGGCACAATCTAGAAGCTTGGCATGGCTATTCAAAAGTGCTGCACCTGGACTGATGCAGAAAGTATGTTCTACCAGAAGAGTTTCTAGTGCCCTCACCAAAAAAAGAGAACTCAGCAGACAGCTCACAACAGTATGAAGAGGCTTGCAACAAAGTCAGCTCCTCCCTCTACTTCTTGTACTCAATAATGGCACCCAAGAACAGAACTAGCACTTGAAGTGAAGACAGCCAAGACACCCAAAGGCCAAGGATCCCAAGGAAACTAACCAAAAATGATATATATATATATATATATATATTTATTTATTTTAGATCAGATCTAGAAAATAAAAAAAATAAAGAGAACTCCACTCCTCTTGATTTCAAAATGAACTAAAAGCATAACCATACACATGATTACCATTCTTGCTCTGATACCATATTGGAGTTGTTGTCAGAATCTAGATAATGTGAGTGCAATGGAGACGTGATCACACAAGATGAAATAAGTGCACACCACATAGATGCTAAAGCAATTTAAAAATAACACAAGAAGATAAATTGCACAAGACAAAATGGAGAAAACCAAAATCTGATTAACATGAGATGGCCAAAGTGAGGAATACATATAGGAGAGTATGTAAGTAACTCCTCCACAAAAGGTGGACAAGGCACCCCAAGAATAGACAATAACTCCTCTATGAAAGGTGGTGACAAGGTGCTAAGAATAGAGAAGTAACTCCCATCAAGGGAGTTACTTATGACATTCTTATGACACCTATGACACATCTATGACACACACCTCCACATAAGCTAGCCTATCCCACAAATGTAGGAAAATTCCACGTATGCATAAAAAATACAATTTCCATAATTAATAAATAGGGAAAAATAAAAACATACACTAATACCCCCTCATAAGCACAACTTAGGTGGGCAGTGTGGAAATATAAAATGGGTCCCGACAACTAGGCTTGATGAGGTACCCATGTAAAAATGCAATCTCCCATAAGATAGAGAAAAGAAAAAAACCCGTAGGAAAAAAATCCCCCCAAAAAGAGAGACATAAAAGAAAAGAAGAGGCTAGAAGGCCCCCCCTAAAGATGATGTTACTACAGATGTGGACCGCACCCCAAGAAGAGCTCATAGATGAATGAAATTACTCTTAGTGAAAGGTTTGGTGAAGATGTCTGCAACCTGCTCTGAATACTAGAAAAATATCAAGTCAATGACCTAACTATGAATAAGCTCTCGAATGAAATACATGTGAATCTCTATGTGCTTGGTCTGCTGGTGCTGAACTTGATTCTTGCAAATCTGAATGGTACTCTAGTTATCATAATAAATGATGGTGGGCTACCTGATAGGAATGCCAAACTCAAAAAGTATCCCCTAGAACCAAATAGCCTCAGTAGTTGCATTAATAGCTCCCCTATACTCTGCTTTTTTGGATGATATAACAATAGCATTCTGCTTCTTGCTAGACCAACTGATAGGACCAGAACCTAGAGAGAAATTGTAACTAGAAGTGGAGTTCTGAGTCTGTGAATCACCATCCTAGTCTGAATCTGTATATCCAACCAAGTCAACTTATATGCCAAATCTGTATTGAATCCCATATCTATGTGAACCCTATATGTAGTGCAAGATCCTCTTAGCTGCTTTCCAATGCAGCTCATGAGGTTCTTGCATAAATCTAGAGACAAGTCCCATTGTATATGATATGTTGGGCCTGGTGTGAGTCAAGTAGATGAGACTACCAATAAGTTGTCGATATCAAGTGGCATCAACCAATGGTGAAGAACAATTAGCCTCAAGCTTGACTCCTGAAAGAAAGGGAGTCCAAGATGGCTTGCAATCAACCATGTGAAACTGAGCCAATAAGTCAAGAGCATACTTAAGCTATGCACGAGAAATCCCTAAATTTGACTATGAGATTTCGATGCCAAGGAAGTAGTGAAACAAATCCAAGTCTGTCATGTCAAATCTATCTTGAAGAGATGCCTTCACCACTGCAAGAGCTGATGAAGAACTCTCGGTGATCAAAAGGTCATCAAAATATAGAACCAAAATCAAGAGCGAATCATCTTGCCATAAGAAGTAGACATTGGGATCAGAATGGCACCTAGTGAAGCCCATTGTGAGAAGGAAGGAATCCATCTTGGTATACCAAGCCTGAGGGACTTGTTTGAGGCTATAGATAGATTTCCTAAGTCTATATACTAAGGAAGAATCCTGAATAAATCTTGGTAGCTGCTCCATGTGGATCTCCTCCTCTAGGTCTCTGTGAAGAAAGGCACTATTCACATCCATCTGATGCACATCCCTACCATGTGCTATGGCAATAGCCAAGGTGAGTCAGATAGAAGTCATCTTTGTAATGGGTGCAAAGGTCTCTAAGTAGTCAATGCCTGCCACCTGTGAGAAACCCTTGGCGACCAATTGTTCCTTGTACTTATCAACTGACCCATCTGTTACAAACTTGGTCTGATATATCCACCTATATCGAACCATCTTTCTTCCCTTAGGAAGTGAAGTCAAATCCCAAGTGTGATTTTTTATTAAGGAAGAATATTCTTCCTCCATAACACTATCCCACTCAAGTATCCTTGATCCCTCTCAAAAAGTCTGCGGATCTGAAACTGTAGCAAAGAAGGCATGTGGATCTCTCTAAAAATCCCCCCTAGTATGTCTGTCATCTATGGGATCTCTTGCCTAAGTGTCAGCACTCTCAAGTGTCTGTCTGACCCAAAGTGGCCCAAAAGTGGGTGAGTTAGGTGCTAACTCCTCATCCTCTAACTGAATAGAGGTGGATGACTCTGCATCACTGTCCTCATTGTCTGAACTTGAAGAAGAAAAAATTGTCTCTGGCTCAAGAACCTGTTGTGGCTGATCTGAATCTGATGAGGAATCATCATGAAGAAGTAGATCTGATGAGGGAGAAGAAGGGTCAAGTGTTGAGTCTCTAGGACTCTCCTGAAAGTGGACTCTTCTCTCGATGAACAATTCATGAGTGACTGGATCTAGAAGGCGATACCTCTTAATACCATCCAGATATCCTACAAAGATGCAAGGCTTGGACTTACTTTCCATAGCTTTGCATTTCTTCTTTGGAATGCGGGCCATGGTGGGGATCCATAACCACTAAGGTGCTCAACATCAGGTTTCCTTTTATGCCAAGCTTCAAAGGGTGTTATCCCTTTCAAATCTTTGTGAGGAACCCTGTTATGAATGTAGCAAGCATAATTGATGGCTTCAACCCAGTACTATGGTGCTAGGGATTTGGAGTGAATCATACAGCTACCCATCTCTTTCAAGAACCTATTTTTGCATTCTGCAACCCCATTCTGTGAAGGACTATAAGTGACTGTGTGCTGCAAATCAATCCCCTCTATGGTGCAAAATTGCTCAAACCTGTTGCTGACATACTCCCTTCCATTATCAGTTTAAAGAACCTTGATAGATTTCTCACTCTATTTCTGAACAAGAGCCTTAAAGTCTAGAAAATTTTCAAACACTTTAGACTTTTGTTTGAGAAAATATATCCAAGTGTACCTAGAGAAATCATCAATGAAAGTGAGGATGTACTTGGCCCTTGTGAAAGATGGTTTGGGAAAGGGTCCCGATACATCACTATGGACTAACTCCAAAGGTTGTGAAGCCCTCCAAGCTTTGCCTTTGTCAAATTTTTCTTCGGGTTGTTTCCCAAGGGAGCACCCCTCCCAAAGTCCTTTTGAGAATTGGACATGAGGCAAGCCAGTGACCATGTCATGTTTGCAAAGTTGCTCAAGGTAGCAGTAGTTAAGGTGGCCAAACCACTCATGCCACAATTTGCTAACTCCATCTGAATGATTCTACAATGCTGTTGGAGAAGAATATAATGCAAAATGTGAGAAGGTGTATAACCTTGCTTGGTGATCTGCCCTACCCACTGCCATTGTAGTATCACTATGCAACTCCCTGATAGCCACTAAATTTGGTGAAAACTCAACTCTCATGCCCCGACCAATGTTAGTGATTTGGTACACTGATAGGAGATTGGTTGAAAGATAAGGAACACTTAGAACATTATTGGATGTTCCTCCTTCCATTTCAATGGACCTTCTCCCTTCATTGGAAACTGATGTGTCATCACCCAAACTAATTGAAGTCATGCTACAAGGCTCTAAAGATGAAAACTCAACTAGTGAAGAGCCCATGTGGTGAGAAGCACTTGAGTCGATGACCCTTGAAGATGTAGAAGCTATTGTAGCTACAAGGGCCTTGCCTTTTTCTTTCTCCTTACCCTTTCCTTTTGCCTTGGTAGAATCTTGGGTAGATGAATTCTGCTTGATGGACTTAGGAACACCTATGTTGTGCTTCTCTAGAAGATGAGTTAGGTGATCTGTTTGTTTCTTCATGCATTTGTGTTCATCATGCCCTATCTTTTTACAATAGGCACTCTTAACCTTCTCCTTCTTAGGTTTAGCATTGGAAGAGGAAGACTCAGTGTTGTTTTTGGCAGGATTGTTGTTTTCTTTCTTCTTCTCCTGGTCCTTGTTCTTTTTCTTCTTCTCCTTTGTTGAAGTCTTATCCTTACCATTTCCAGCTATCAAAGCTTGGGGTTGAGTAGAATTCATTGTGCCCATTTGTATTAGCTTATCTTTCTCCTTAGTAAAGTTGGCAATGAATGAATCCAAAGAAGGCATTTTGCATGTAGTGTCAAGGGCACTTTTTGTGGCATGGGAAGTGGAGACAAAGACTAAATAACTTGGACCTAACTTTGCAAGAATAGAAAGGATGAGTTGATCATTTTTCTTCTCTATCCCACATACTTTCAATTGCAATGTAAGGGCCTTAAAATTAGTGAAGAAGTCCTGTAGAGTGTCAAAGTTGCTAGGACTTCAACTTATGAGTTCATTTTCGAGCTCATGACCTCTCATCTCATCAAGCTTCCAAAATAAATTTTTTAAGGTGTCCCATATGTCATTAGGAGTCTAGGAGGATTATAAATGGAAGAGAAGTTTTGGAGACATAGACAAACTCAGTAATCCATAGGCTTCATCACTACGGTTGTACCACTTGACCTTTTCAGCATCAGTGTTGGGTTCTACTTCATTACCCATGGTGATCCTATACAACTCTTTGCTTCTAAGAATGATTGACATTTTAACCTTCCATTCATGATAGTTGAAGGGTGTTAGGGGTTTAAGTTTAAAATAATCTATTTTTAGCTGAATTTAGGTGAAGTTGTGTTGATTGCAAGTTATGAATTTATGCAGAAAGAAGAATGAAAGCAAAGATTTGTAAGTTGTGAAAAGAAATCACACCCCTCTAAAATATTGAGCCCCCCCCAAAATATAAAAGTCCATGCTCAAAAGATGTCAGACTCATCTGAGAATGCTTCTTAGAGCAATCAGTGCAAGACTAAAGCAAACAAGACGTCGGACTCAGCTGAAAATGCGTCCCGAGTGACCCAAATTTTTGGCACTTTATAAACTATTGCATTTTTGACAAATAAAAAGCCTACACTATGGATAATTGAATTACAAACACTTTTGAAAAAAATTTCACCCAAATCTGAGCTACCGTTTACAAGATATTAAAGGTTCAATTTTCCCATAAACTAGTGTTTTTGCAAAAAAAGCACTAAAACATTAAAAAAATCCATGTTATGAGATAGAAAGTGGCCTTCCAACCACTTGTTGGATTTGGCATGGAATGAGGAATCCAAAGGAGGTTTGTGTGAGGGGGAATTGGCCTCCTGCCTACACGGGCCTCACCCTTCGTCTTCGTAGGTTGAAGATACAAGTTTAAAATGAAAACCCCCAAATTACAAAACTGTCTATAAAATTGAATATTCAGTCAAATTGACTGATTTTTGTTTTAATAAGTCAATTTTAACTAAAAATATTAAAGCAAAGACAAAATTGAACTACTGGCATAGCATCTAAGGGTCCACATGGGACGCTAAGCTTTGAAATGCAGACTTGTGCTGGACACCGTACGACCTGCTTGGCACCTTGCTGGGCAAGAAAAGATGATGAAATCTACTAACTTCAACACATAGTAGGTCTAGGTAGAAGAAGACAAGAAAAATGTGCCATATTTAGAAAAGGCAGACCTATTTTGGAAGCTGTACAGCTGATGGCATGACAGAAGTAAAGGCACCTTATTGTTGCTTAGCGTGCTGGAAGGACAGAGTAGAAGTTGGCACAAACCAGAAGTAGGTTGGCACAATCCAGAAGCTTGGCATGGCTATTCAAAAGCACTGCACCTGGACTGATGCAGAAAGTATATTCTACCAGAAGTGTTTCCATCACCCTCACCAAAAAAAGAGAACTCAGCAAGCAACTCACAGCAGTATGAAGAGGTTTATAACAAAGTCAGCTCCTCCCTCTGCTTCTTGTACTCAACAATGGCACCCAAGAATAGAACTAGCACTTGAAGTGAAGATAGCCAAGACACCCAAAGGCCAAGACACCCAAAGGCCAAGTATCCCAAGGAAACTAACCAGAAATGATATATTTTTTTAAATTTTAGATCAGATCTAGAAAATAAAAAAAATAAAGAGAACTCCACTCCTCTTGATTTCAAAATGAACTAAAAGCATAACCATACACATGATTACCATTCTTATTCTGATACCATATTGGAGTTGTTGTCAAAATCCAGAGAATGCGAGTGCAATGGAGATGTGATCACACAAGATGAAACAAGTGCACACCACATAGATGCTAAAGCAATTTGAAAATAACACAAGAAGATAAATTACAGAAGACAAAATTGAGAAAACCAAAATCTGAATAGCATGAGATGGCCAAAGTGAGGAATACATATAAGAGAGTACGTAAGTAACTCCTCCACAAAAAGTAGACAAGGCACCCCAAGAATAGACATTAGATCCTCCATAAAAGGTGGTGACAAGGTGCAAAGAATAGAGAAGTAACTCCCATCAAGGGAGTTACTTATGACATTCTTATAACACCTATGACACATCTATGACACACACCTCCACATAAGCTAGTCTATCCCACAAATGTAGGAAAATTCCAAGTATGCATAAGAAATACAATTTCCTTAATTAATAAATATGAAAAAATAAAAACCTACACTAATACCCCCCATAAGCGCAACTTAGGTGGGCAGTGTGGAAATATAAAATGGGTCCCAACAACTAGGCCTGATGAGGTACCCATGTACAAATGCAATCTCCCATAAGATAGAGAAAAGGAGAAAACTCATAGGAAAAAAATCCCCTCCAAAAGAGAGACATAAAAGAAAAGAAGAGGCTAGAAGGCCCCCTTGAAGATGATGTTGCTGCAAATGTGGACTGCACCCCAAGAAGAGCTCGTAGATGAATGAACTTTCTCTCAGTGAAAGGTTTGGTGAAGATGTTTGCAACCTGCTTTGAATACTGGAAAAATATCAAGTTAATGACCTGACTATGAATAAGCTCTCAAATGAAATGCATGTGAATCTCTATGTGTTTGGTCCGCTGGTGCTGAACTAGATTCCTGCAAATCTGAATGGTACTCTGGTTATCACAATAAATGATGGTGGTCTACCTAATAGGAATGCCAAACTCAAAAAGTATCCCTTGAAGTCAAATAGCCTCAGTAGCTATAGTAATAACTACCCTGTACTCTACCTCTGTGGATGATATAGCAAGAGCATTCTACTTCTTGCTAGACCAACTGATAGGACTAGAACCTAGAGAGAAACTGTAACCAAAAGTGGAAATGTGAATCTGTGAATCACCAACCCAGTCTGAATCTGTATATCTAACCATGTCAAATTCTATGCCAAATCTATAATAAATCCCGTATCTATGTGAACCCTATATGTAGTGTAAGATCCTCTTAGCTACTTTCCAATGCAGCTCATGAGGTTCCTGCATAAATCTAGAGACAAGTCCCACTATATATGATATGTTGGGCCTTGTGTGAGTCAAGTAGATGAGACTACCAACAAGTTGTTGATACCGAGTGGCATCAACCAATGGTGAAGAAAAATCATCCTCAAGCTTGACTCCTGATAGAAAGGGAATCGAAGATGGCTTGCAATTAGCCATGTGAAACTGAGCCAATAAGTCAAGAGCATACTTAAGCTATGCAAGAGAAATCCCTAAATCTGATTGTGAGATCTCGATGCCAAGGAAGTAGTGAAACAAACCCAAGTCTGTCATGTCAAATCTATCCTGAAGAGATGCCTTCACCACTGCAATAGCTGATGAAGAACTCCTAGTGATCAAAAGGTCATCAAAATATAGAACCAAAATCAAGAACGAATCATCTTGCTGTAAGAAGTAGACATTGGGATCAGAATGACACCTAGTGAAGCTCACTGTGAGAAGGAAGGAATCCATCTTGGCATACCAAGCCTGAGGGGCCTATTTGAGGCCATAGATAGATTTTCTAAGTCTACATACTAAGGAAGAATCTTTTATAAGTCCTGGCAGCTGCTCCATGTGGATCTCCTCCTCTAGGTCTCTATGAAGAAAGGCACTCTTCACATCCATCTGATGCACATCCCAACCATGTGCTGCGGCAATAGCCAAGGTGAGTTAGATAGAAGTCATCTTTGCAATAGGTGCAAAGGTCTCTGAGTAGTCAATGCCTGCCACCTGTGAGAAACCCTTGGTGACCAATCACACCTTGTACTTATCAACCGATCCATCTATTGCAAACTTGGTCTGATATATCCACCTACATCAAACCATCTTTCTTCCCTTAGGAAGTGAAGTCAAATCCCAAGTGTTATTTTTGATTAAGGAAGAATATTCTTCCTCCATAGCACTATGCCACTCAGGTATCCCCGATGCCTCTCAAAAAGTCTATGGATTTTAAACTATAGCAAAGAAGGCATGTGGATCTCTTTGAAAATCCCCCCTAGTATGTCTGTCATCTGCAGGATCTCCTACCCAAGTGCCAGTACTCTCAAGTGTCTGTCTGGCCGAAAGTGGCCCGAAAGTGGGCAAGTAAGGTGCTACTCTTCATCCTCTAACTAAATAGAGGTCGATGATTCTGCATCACTGTCCTCACTATCTAAACTCGAATAAGAAGAAGATGTCTCTGGCTCAAGAACCTATTGTGGCTGATCTGAATATGATGAAGAATCATCATGAAGAAGTAGATCCGATGAGGGAGAAGAAGTGTCAAGTGTTGAGTCTCTAAGACTCTCCTAAAAGTGGACACTTCTCTCGATGAACAACTCATGAGTGACTAGATTTAGAAGGTGATACCCCTTAATACCATTTGAATATCCTACAAAGATGTAAGGCTTGGACTGACTTTCCATAGCTTTGTGTTTTTTCTTAGGAATGTGGGCCATGGCTGGGGATCCAAAAACCCTAAGGTGCTCAACATTGGGTTTCCTTTTATGCCAAGCTTCAAAGGGTGTTATCCCTTTCAAATCTTTATGAGGAACTCTGTTTTGAATGTAGGAAGTATAATTGATGGCTTCAACCCAGTACTGTGGTGCTATGGATTTGGAGTGAATCATACAGCTACCCATCTCTTTCAAGAACCTATTTTTGCATTTTGCAACCCCATTCTGTGAAGGACTATAAGTGACTATGTGCTGCAAATCAATCCCCTCTGTGGTGCAAAACTACTCAAACCTATTGCTGACATACTCCCCTCCATTATCAGTTTAAAGAACCTTGATAGATTTCTCACTCATTTTCTCAACAAGAGCCTTAAAGTCTAGAAAATTTTTAAACACTTCAGACTTTTGTTTGAGAAAATATATCCAAGTGTACCTAGAGAAATCATCAATGAAAGTGAGGATGTACTTGGCCCTTGTGAAAGATGGTTTGGAAAAGGGTCCCGATACATCACTATGGACTAACTCCAAAGGTTGAGAAGCCCTCCAAGCTTTGCCTTTGTCAAATTTTACTTCAGGATGCTTCCCAAGGGAGCACCCCTCGCAAAGTCCTTTTGAGATTTGGACATGAAGCAAGCCACTGACCATGTCATGTTTGCAAAGTTTTTCAAGGTAGCGGTAGTTAAGGTGGCCAAGCTGCTCATGCCACAATTTGCTAACTCCATCTGAATGAGTCAGCAATGCTGTTGGAGAAGAATCTGATGCAAAATGTGAGAAGGTGTATAACCTTGCTTGGTGATCTACCCTACCCACTGCCACTGTAGTATCACTATGCAACTCCCTGATAGCCACTGAATCTGGTGAAAACTCAACTCTCATGCCCCAACCAATGTGAGTGATTTGGTACACTGATAAGAGATTGGTTGAAAGAGAAGGAACACTTAGAACATTATTGAATGTTCCTCCTTTGATTTCAATGGACCCTCTCCTTGCAATGGAAACTGATGTGTCATCACCCAAATGAATTGAAGTCATGCTACAAGGCTCTAAAGATGAAAACTCAACTAGTGAAGAGCCTATGTGGTGAGAAGCACTCAAGTCGATGACCCATGAAGATGTAGAAGCTATTGTAGCTACAAGGGCCTTGCCTTTTTCTTTCTCCTTACCCTTTCCTTTTGCCTTGGTAGAATCTTGGGTAGATGAATTCTGCTTGATGGACTCAGGAACACCTATGTTGTGCTTCTCTAGAAGATGAATTAGGTGAGCTATTTGTTTCTTCATGAATTGTGTTCTTCATGCCCTATATTTTTGCAATAGGCACACTTAACCTTCTCCTTCTTAGGTTTAACATTGGAAGAGGAAGACTCAGTGTTGTTTTTGGCAGGATTGTTGTTTTCTTTCTTCTTCGCCTGGTCCTTGTTCTTTTTCTTCTTCTCCTTTGTTGAAGTCTTATCCTTACCATTTCTAGATATCAAAGCTTGGGGTTGAGTAGACTTAATTATGCCCATTTGAATTAGCTTATCTTGCTCCCTAGTCAAGTCGGTAATGAATGAATCCAAAGAAGGCATTTTCCATGTAGTGCCAAGGGCACTTTTTGTGGCATGGAAAGTGGAGACAAAAACTAAATAGCTTGGACTTAACTTTGCGAGAATAGAAAGGATGAGTTGATCATATTTCTTCTCTATCTCGCATTCTTTCAATTACAATCTAAGGGCCTTAAACTTAGTGAATAAGTCCTGTAGGGTGTCAAAGTTGCTAGGACTTAGACTTATGAGTTTGTTTTTGAGCTCATGACCTCTCATCTCATCAAGCTTCCCAAATAAATTTTCTAAGGTGTCCCATATGTCATTAGGAGTCTGGGAGGATTCTAAATGGAAGAGAGGTTCTGGAGACATAGACAAACTCAGTAATCCATAGGCTTCATCACTACGGTTGTACCACTTGACCTTTTCATCATTAGTGTTGGGTTTTACTTTAGTACCCATGGTGATCCCATACAACCCTTTGCTTTTAAGAATGATTGACATTTTAACCTTCCATTCATGATAGTTGAAGGGTGTTAAGGGTTTAGGTTTAAAATAGTCCATTTTTAGCTAAATTTAGGTGAAGTTGTGTTGATTGCAAGTTATAAATTTATGTAGAAAGGAGAATGAAAGCAAAGATTTGCAAGTTGTGAAAAGCAATCACACCCACCCAAAATATTGAACCCCCCCCAAATATACAAGTTCATGCTCAAAAGACATCAGACTCAGCCGAGAATGTGTCTTAGAGCAATCAGTGCAAGACTAAAGCAAACAGGACGTTGGACTCAGCCGAAAATGCGTCTCGAGAGACCCAAATTTTTGGCACTTTATAAACTAGTGCATTTTTGATAAATAACAAGCCTACACTATGGATAATTAAATTACAAACACTTTTGAAAAAGATGTCACCCAAATCTGAGCTACCGTTCGCAAGATATTAAAGGTTCAATTTTCCCATAAACTAGTGTTTTTGCAAAAAAAAGCACTAAAACATTAAAAAAATGCCTGTTATGAGAGATAAAGTGGCCTTCCAACCACTCATTGGATTTGGAACAGAATGAGGAATCTAAAAGAGGTTTGTGTGAGGAGGAATTGGCCTCCCACCAACCCGGGCCTCACCCTTCGTCTTCGTAGGTTGAAGATACAAGTTTAAAATGAAAACCCAAACTGTCTATAAAACTGAATATTTAGTCAAATTGACTAATTTTTGTTTTAATAAGTCAATTTTAACTAAAAATATTAAAGCAAAGACAAAATTGAACTGCTGGCCAAGCATCTAAGGGTCCACATGGGATGCCAAGCATTGAAATGCAGACATGTGCTGGACGCCGTACGACTTGCTTAGCACCTTGCTGGGCAAGAAAAGATGATGAAATCTGCTAACTTCAACACATAATAGGTCTGGGTAGAAGAAGACAAGAAAAATGTGCCTTATTCAAAAAAGATAGACCTATTTTGGATGTCATATAGTTGATGGCGTGATAAAAGTGAAGGCGCCTTGCTATTGTTTGGCGTGTTAAAAGGACAGAGGAGAAGTTGGCGCAGACTAGAAGTAGGTTGACACAATACAGAAGCTTGGTGTGGCTGTTCAAAATCATTGCACCTAGATTGATGCAAAAAGTATGCTCTACCAAAAGAGTTTCTAGTGCCCTTACTAAAAAAAGAAAACTCAACAGGCAGCTCACAGCAGTATGAAGAGGCTTACAACAAAGTCAGCTCCTCCCTCTGCTTCTTGTACTCAACAATGGTGCCCAAGAATGGAACCAACACTTGAAGTGAAGACAACCAAGACACCCAAATGCCAAGGATCCCAAGGAAACTAACTAGAAATGATATATATATTTTAATTTTAGATCAGATCTAGAAAATAAAAAAAACAAAGAGAACTCCACTCCTCTTGATTTCAAAATGAACTAAAAGCGTAACCATACACATGATTACCATTCTTGCTCTGATACCATATCAGAGTTGTTTTTAGAATCTGGATAATGCGAGTGCAATGGAGACGTGATCACACAAGATGAAACAAGTGCACGCCACATAGATGCTAAAGTAATTTGAAAATAACACAAGAAGATAAATTGCACAAGACAAAATGGAGAAAACAAACTCTGATTAACATGAGATGGCCAAAGTGAGGAATACATATAGGAGAGTATGTAAGTAACTCCTCCATAAAAGGTGGACAAGGCACCCCAAGAATAGACAGTAACTCCTCCATGAAAGGTTGTGACAAGGTGCTAAGAATAGAGAAGTAACTCCCATCAAGGGAGTTACTTATGACATTCTTATGACACCTATGACACATCTATGACACACACCTCCACATAAGCTAGCCTATCCCACAAATGTAGGAAAACTCCAAGTATGCATAAGAAATACAATTTCCCTAATTAATAAATAGGGAAAAATAAAAACCTACACTAATAGTTACCTACTTTTTCCATCTTTGGATTTCCTTATGTGGTTATATTCTCTTCTATAATTTTAAGAGGTTGGTATAAGTACAATGTTTTGTCTTCCATGGTGTCAAGGAGTTGTCTCTCTCCTTCCTCAATGTCTATATTTATATTTTTCTAGTTTTTCTTCCTCACCCTCTTCTTGTTTTGAAATTTTTTAGTAGTATGTCATATTCCATAGTTTTAGGTAGTTATCTTAAAATTATACTAATTTAATCTAACTCATCCTTATGTCATAACCTTGTTTATTTTATTTTTAATCTAGAAAATTGTTGCTTTGTGGTAGAGTCTTCCATAAATAAAAATATTTTAATTTACAAAGAGCTCAATAGACTTTAGTAACTAGATCTCAAAAGTTGAAAGTTCTAAAAAAAAATCCATTTTTAGGTCTACCCATGTATTGGTTCCTTTCCACATCTCCTGATATAAGTACCATGTTTTTTGAAAGGTGTCTAATTTCTAGTAAAAGAATTATGCCCCATAAGTGCCTATCAGTTTATCCTCTTGCCATCTGTATTGTTGTATCCAACATGCCCCCTTTTCTTCAAAATAGGGGACCCCTCTAAAAAAAATCCTTGCAAACCAGAGTTTTTGAGTCCTTCCTCTTGTTCCTATTGGTGATGCCTACTCAAAACCTCAGAATATGCACTACCTTGATTCCCCCAAGAAATAATATACCTCTTTTAAAATTTCTTTTTAGAACTAAGGAGTGTTTGTTTTTTTATAAATCATGGTGCTAATGCTATAGGTTGATTTTCATTTGAATCTCCTGGAGTCTAGTTCCCTTCCTAAAATGACAAACCCATTATCCTCCATGGTAAATTGATATCTCTGTATCTAAAAACTAAGTTTTAATATATCACATTCCTTTTAATTTTTCTTGCTTAGTCATTTCATGAATTTCATAGAATTTTGTTGAATGGGAAGGCACCATATCACCTTGAGTCAAAGCGACTAGTCCCCTAAACTTATTAGAGATGTCAGATCTTAGGAGATCTTGGAAAAATGGGAAGGCACCATGTCATCTTGAGTTAGAATGGCTAGTCCCTTAGATATTTTAGAGATGTTAGATCTTGGGAAAGCCTATTAAATGGGAAGGTGCTATGTCATCTTGAGTTAGAGCAACCAGTCCCTTAGACTTACTATAGATGTCAGATCTTGGGAGAACCCAACCAAATGGGAAGGTGCCAAATCATCATGAATCAAAGAGGCCAATCCCTTGGACCTATTAGAGATGTTAGAGCCTAATAAAGCCCAGTTGAATAAAAAAGCACCACATCACCTAGTACATGGATAAACTAGTGGCCACCTAACACCCCAAGAAGCTTAGAATAAATTATGGATGAGACTTGAAAGATAATTTAGTTATGACACACATCTCCAGGTGACACATCACCTAACCTAAGAGAATGACATAGATTATAAAACCATGTCTAGGTGGTGATTGTTAATGGGAGGACCAATGAGCAGATGATATGGGTTAGAAAACATGAGTTAGCTGAGAAGCCTCTAAGAGATGTGACTACATGCCTACCACGTGTTGGACATTAATAGAATGGGAAATTAAAATTGATTGGATAGTTTTAAAACATCCCATCACCATTGTTATATCTAGATGGTGATAGAGGATCATCGACTCTGGATTTAATTCTAGATTTAGAAGTAAAGAGAGACAATCTATCCACTAACTAAAATTCAAATTCATAGCATGTTAGCTGTCAAACACCATTAATGTAGAGGGATGTATGCATGCACTTATAAATCTTGAGGGAAGCCCATTAATGATCATTATTACTAACTTTGAATAATTATACAACTCCTTATGAAATTTTATAGATCCCCTATATCTTATGCCTCCTACGCTTAAAGCTTCCTAATTTAGCTTATGTCCTACTCTAATGGCTGCTAGATCCTCCAACCCAAAGGCCAAGCCCAATCACTGGGACACTACCTTCCCTGCTAGATTAACTAAGTATAAGCTCTATAATGATATATTTAAAGCAATTGAATAAGTCCCTAAGGATTCTATCGACATGGATGACCAACTGGCTGAGTATGAAGATGACCTTAGGTTCTATAAAAAGGGTGAACTCCATGACCAACCTAAAAAAGTTTACCTACATCAACCTATTAGGTGACATCCTCTACAAGGCCATCCAAATGCAACATACTGTCAATGAATGGGTGTTCTCACCTAACTCTCATCACCAAATTATTGATATATTTGGGAACACTTTTAAGGCCTACTACTCCCTTTTAGATATCTCTTTCTCATATGATGCAGTGGTAGTGTCAGTCTAGATGAATACCTATGAAATATATGATGTCTTCCATGACTGGGCTAAGAACCCCAACTCCAATTGGGTAAATAAAAATAAAATCAAAGCTTACATGGTTCATAATTTATGGGAGGAGGCTCGAGTAGGCATGATCCTACTAAACTAATTATTTGGATACACAAATTACTAGAATGTTAATGAGCTATGGGTGCCTCTCATGCATATGATCTAGACATGCTCAGACATCCTATACATCAGAGGTTTGATCCACCTCAAGTTAGTCCATGCCATCACAGACACTCTAGTTGGAGGCAAATTTTACATGATGAGCTACTTACCAGATGCAATCTATAGGATGCTCTCATTCAAGGCTTTGACATTTCCTACATTACTCCTTGAGCTCTACCTCCACATGTTCTAGAGACATTAATAACTAGGCTATATTATATATGACCCTAGACTTCATGATGCCAAGTATCCCAAGCACAACCCATTCAAACATTAGTGCCAAAACCCTTGAGTTTTATGTGGTTGACAACTTGAAAGTAAGACTAGAATGAGGCACCCAACATGCACCCATATAGGTTCCCTCACTCACTCTTCCATCTCATTTCATTTCCATTTCCTTCCTCACTCTTGCCTCATTCCAAATTCTAATTATAGTGTTTACTAGTTCTCTTCCATCTAAAGTGGTGCTTTCTCTATTTCTCATTGATCCCCCTCTATATTTTCCCAAGTACCTTTGGCCTCGGTCCTTCAAAGTGTCCTTTCTTACTCTTTCCCTTCTAATCTTCCCATCTCAGAACCTAGAGTCATCCTAATGTCACCCTTAGATATGCCTCTAGCAACATGCATGACTATAGCCTTTGACATCATACCACTTTTATTAAAGACCCTCCCATTCACCAATTTAATTATCCCAATACTCCCTTTCATATCTCTAAGTCCTCTGCTATTATCCCCCATGCCCCTTGCCATCTCGATTGGACCATTCATGACAACACTTAGAGTTGACCCAAGAAAGAGGTCAAAGAAGAAATAGAAGGTAGCCCACACTCTGGCTCTAACCTAAAGGCCTTATGGTCCTACTCCACCTCCTCTATAGGTCTAAATGATTCCTTTAGAGCTTATAGTAGAAACTCAATGATTAAATCCTCAATCCCTTCTTTCTCTTATCAAGGTCCCATAAGCCTCACCTTTAACCAACCCATCTCTTCCATGTTGTTCCATGACCCATTCCTAGGGGCAATTCCACCTCAAGTGAACCTCACTAAGGAATAATGGTAGGCTCAAATGTTCCCATGGGCTTCCCCTTTTGTTCTCCTTCCTTTTACTCCCATACCCC
This sequence comes from Torreya grandis, assembly GCA_037957365.1. NCBI lineage: Eukaryota > Viridiplantae > Streptophyta > Pinopsida > Cupressales > Taxaceae > Torreya > Torreya grandis. Next base: position 527,149 of record JARHVA010000538.1, on the reverse strand, counting down.
CTCTGCCTCCATTCCTTTCCTCTTTCACTCTTTCCACTTCCTCTATATCCCCTCTGCCTCATCCTCCACCCTTCACCACCATCTCAGCCATAACTCCTACACCCCTCACATCCTAAGGGATGGTCCTGGGTCACAATTGCTATAAATGGATGTTTAGGGCAACCTAGATATGCAATGGAGTTTTTACTTAGCCTATTGGAACATGAAGAGGATGATCATACATAGATTTATCTAGAAGGGGAACTTGATGATATGGTAGACCCATCAGGATCAATTTTCCCTCACCAAGGTAAGTATTATCATTAGACAGGAGAATATGGATGAGGACCCACTATTAATCCTCTATGATACCCAAAACATGTTCAAGAATCTCCTTGAGGACATGAAAATCTAATTCTAGACTCTTGAAGCCCAAGTGAAAACACATTCCCAATCAGGCTAATTGGGCAAGTCAAAGATGCCCTCCTCCTAATTTTATCAATCCTCAAGAAGGTTGGAGACTTAGAATAAGAATACTTTAATAATAGAATGGACTTAGGAATACATGGGGAGGATTTTAGATATCAATGAGAGGTGTCAAAAGCTATAGGTAGTGGTCAACACGAGAATGTTCTCAGAGCTCACATTGATGCCAACCTCAGGGTTAAGGTTGTACCAAATATATATTGGGAACATGAGAGATACAATATAGGAGTGGTTAGCCTTGGCCCACAGTGAAATAGGACCCTTATAATAGGGTGAGAAGAAGATATTGAATTAATTCAAAGAGGTCAATATCTTCATGCTATTCCATCTAGATGACACCTTACTCAACCAAAAGGAGTTAAAAGTCTACCTAGGTCAATTAAACAAGGTCATGAGGGAGAAAATAGCAAAGGCAAGCTAAGAAGGGGCTCAGGTAGTGCTATGTAGACACTAGAAATCCATACACTAGGGCTCTAAGTGTCACATTACCATTTAAACCACCCCTTGGCCCCCATTTATATTATTCCTTAAACACACCCTTTTACCCATTTACCCTTTTAGGTAATTTAATTATTTAATTAAATTAGTTAAATCCTATTACCACCTAACCTACCCAAACCCATGGCTAACCTATCAACACCTAGCCTAAAGACCATTTATACCCTAGCATTTCATGTCTTAACTCCCTAAGACTTATTTTACACACATCCCCATACCCTCTTTTTTAACCTTAGACCATTTCATAGAGAATTAATTGCCAGTCATTAGTAGAATTGGCTAAATTTAACCAATTTTGACTATGTTCCCTCAACTGTTAGCAATTAGACCTGCACCATTGATGGTTCACCCCAGACCATCGATGGTTTCTTAAACTGCCTTAGGAGTGCATGATCAAAGGAGTCAACTGTAACTTGAATACAACCCACTTGTTGATTACTATTTGTTTAATTTTTGTCTTCTATTCACATGATTAACACATGTTAGACTATTTGTTAAATTATTTGTTAAACTCTTTCATTTTAGTTCTCTTTTTCTCTATATTAAGAGATGAAGAGGAGGTTGAATTCATTAGAGGTTGGTGCAAAAATTCTAACTTCCAGGTGAATCCAAAAGATTCCCAACTAAACTAGAACCAAGAAAAGACCAAGGAGGCACTTCCAACACCTCAACATTAATGATTCTAGGACTGTTACTCTACCCATGTAGCTCCAGATTCCTAGGTGGCTCCTTTTCAACTTTAGGATTCATCCAGGCTATCAAGCACCAAAGCTAATTACTTTTCACTAGTTTTCAGTTAAGTTATTTGGTTTTAATAGCTTAGAGCCTACACCTATTTTTAACCTCTCCCCAAAACCTCTCTATTATTGGAGTTCTACAACTCCAAACACCATTCTCTCCACCAAGTACCCTATGACCACTCTTAACCATTTTGAATATTAAATACCTAACCTTGAGACCTCTAAAACCTCACTGGTACTCTCATGACCCTTAACCAACCCTTAAATGACCTATAAAACCCCTTTTTTACTTATCCACAGTCCCTTTCTCTCCCAAAACCAAGACTCTTAAACCCACAATGACTGTCGATGATCACCTTTGATTGCTAGTAGTCATCTATCGATCGGTGATAGTCACACCTTAACTACCAGTGACCACTAATGGTCACTATGTAAATCATTTTAATCAAAACAACAAGCATTTATCAACCACCAACCCCAACCAAAACCCATATTTCCTTGACCTCTGTCACTATATAGAATCAACAACAAGAACCTAACCACACCTTAATAATTTAACATTTATTTTAATGTTATTTTGTTAATATGCATTATTTATTTCTTTTGATTAAGTACTTTAATTTATGTTATGCAGTCCTTCTGATCAACAATTTTCTTAACATTAAATTGTCTAAAAGGTGGATTGACAGCCTCTAAAAAAGTCATGTACTTCTTGGATCTAGCTTGATAGGCAGTCCACCCACCTACCTAACTAATCAACTATTTTATATTTTCTTTCTTATTTGTAGGTCATCTTCCCCAGACAAGGAGGAGTATCTACAACCATCTGGACCATAGAGTGCAAACCAAATCTAGGTTCTACTAACCTCACCCTTCTTTCAAGTTTTACATCTTTCTAAATAGAAAATAAAATCAAAATTTTAGTGAAATATTATGGCACACACGGTGGGACCTAGTTATATCTAGGTACTTTTTCATCTTGTTTTATGCTCATTCAAACAAAATTAAAATTTCTTTTGGGCTTAAAGTTAACCTTTCATACATTGTTTTCTTACATAGTTAGCTCACATAACTTACTTAATCAAGTAAATTAACCATAGCCTCACTTATTTGCACACACAAAACCAAACCACTTACACTAAATCAAACATCAAATACTTGACATCAGGCTTGACTAGGGTTTCATCTCCTAGTGGTAAACCTTCACCCTTGGCTATCCTACTTAGACATCATTACCAAAAGGATAAACCAAAACTCATCTCTTTAGTTGATTATAATCTCTAGAAATTGTTATATCTTGGATAATCACCCGATTCCCTTATCATTGCAGTGTGTGAAGTGAGGGGGTAGGCCTCAATATCAAGCCATGTACTAATTTCCAATACACACCCTTTTGAGAGCCTAAACTACCTGGAACCGTCCTTAAATTTATTATCTAGTACCTATTCTACAAACCAAAGTTGGGTCACATTTTATTCTTAAAACTTAAGGCATAAGCCACAAGAGAGACTAAAAAGAACTTTAAGATTTAACATGCTTTAGTGTGTGTTTTATCTTCTTGACATTTTTATTATCTTCTCTTAGTTTGAGTTATAAGGAATCTAACCCCCTTGGAAACCTTCTATCATCTTGAATTCATCGACCTCATCTCTATTTTGCCTTGTTCAAATGGGGAGCCCACTTATATTTTCAATTGGAGATCCTAACTTTGTTAGACTCCAAGATGACAACCCTCTTACCTTAGAGTTTAAACTTGCATCATAATCCACTTGTGTCCACAAAATTAACCATAACTATGCCAAACTCACCTATAACCAACCAAAAACCTATCAACAACCACTTGATCTCAACTATAACCAACCAATGACCTATGAACACCTATTTTACAATTGTCATAACTAACCTCAACCTCAAGCATCCCAACCTCACCAACCTTTGGGTTACCTACCCAACCATCATATCAACCACCTCAACCTGATCAAACCTTGGACTACCTACCCCAACCATCATATCAATTACCTCAACCCACTTTGTGATAACCCTCTTTTCCTCAAAACTATGACTTGGTCTATCCCTTTAGTCATACAACTAACAACTATAAAACCAACCAATATCAACCTACTTTATCACCCTCATCAAATTAAAACAACAATCATATGTCCAATAGTTATCAACCAAATATTTTTAACCAATCAATATTATCACCCATACCCAACCTATCAAACCAACCTACCTTATCAACCTTACCTACCTTCTCAAATTTACCTGTTGACGCTGGAAAGTGCACCCAGCGGTAGGAGAACGGATTTTTGCCCTCTCCCCGCAACATGGAAACCCCTCTCTCACCTGTGGGATGGCAAAATAGGAGAGGAGAGTCTCTAGATATGGGCTAGTTCCCTCTGATGTATCTTGTTTATTTTAGGCAGCACAAAATATAGATATATAGATATACTGGGGGGGTGAAAAGGGAGAGAGAAAAAGCATGAAAACAAACAGCCTACTCTAAAAGAGGTGATACACCAAAACTGAAAGTGACCTTCCCACATCCACACTCAGGACCAAACAAAACATACTTACACTCAGATCTGGCAGAAAAGACCAGGTCTCTGGGGTGACAGGGAGGTTCTTATGGAAAGCACAAGAAACAGGGACTCACCAAGGTGCTGAGAAATACACACTATAAGTGACCCCACCTGTTCTATACCTCCAAAATAGAACTCTACTCTTGGCAGCAGTAGACAGTGGCACTTTGTAGATCACAAGTTTGCTGGTGTTGAACATGTGAGAGCATCAAGAGACAATGACTGGACACATATTAACATTCAATGCATACACAGAAAGATCCATCCAAATAGAGGTACAAATTGTCATTTATTGATTTAGGTGGAAAATTTGGAGAGCAGTGCTCTTTACAAAGGTGGAGAAGATGAACCTACTGATAAATGACCAAGTCTGCGTATATATAGGGAAAGAGCCAAGAGGAGTCAAGTGGTAGCTTGAGTCTCATTGGGAAGAGAGAAAACACTGTTGATGATGTCAAAAGTCTACCAAGACCATGCTTTTTGCCTTGTTTTATGTGCTGGTCTTCTCCTTTGGCGGCTGGGCGAGCTTTTTCCTGTGCTTTGCAGGTGTTTTTTGCTGCTCGCTGTTGTGGGCAGAAAATTTGCCGCCTGCTGCTGTGGACTGCATGTAGGACTTCTGCCGACGTCGATCGATAATCTGTCGACTGCGATAGTTTTGTCAACATCGATTGATGTAAGCTGTCGATGTTGGTAGTTTTGTCGATGTTGACCGATGTTAGTGGCCTCTTTTTCTCTACCAGCTGCTTCACACGGTGATTTTGCCACCCTCTACACGTGTGTAGGGGGTCTCTTTTTACCCACCCGTTTTGTGGGCGGCAATTTCGCCGCCCTCTGCATTTTGTCTGCCCTTCTTTTTTCTCTGTGTTAAATGCCCTAGTTTTTTTCCCTCTTCTCTCCTTGCGTGAATGTTTGAAGACTCTGCCTTTCGCTACCGTGAATGCCAATGAACTAGGCTGATGAACCAATGCTCTGAAATAGAAATTGTCGAACCTTGAAGATGGACCTTGCAACCCAAAATGACTGGCCATGCAAAGCAGGTGTAAGAGGTGATAGGGGTTTTGCCTGAGGGGCAAAATTGGGTCAACAAATTGGTGACTCACAAGGGAAGCATGCCTGTTATGCTTAGAACCCAGTTGCCTTACATATCCATTAGGTGCAGAGTCAGATGGTGACTTTGAAGCGAGTTCTCCACAACTTTCGAGATCCCAGAATCAAATACACAAAATTTACCCCCAAACAAAGGGAAACACACAAAGCTAAAAAAATAACTAACTGTGCAACTGCACTTAGGGAAAATAGGAAGAACAACTGAAAGCAAACTATTATATACAACTAACCAGGAATGTTCGCATCCCTCCTGGATCAAAAGGAAATTTCTTAAGTCCCCTTTCTGGCAAAGAGACTTATCATGGTAGGCAAGTAGCTGAAAGAAAAAGAGATATGGTGACTCGCTCTTCTTGCTTGTCACCTGAGTTGGCTGGGAACTGAGTGGATATTCAAACATGCCTCCAATATATACGTACTCTGATTGTCTCTAGAGGCCTGTTAAATGTTACTCCTTGATATTGGTGCCCCTTACCAAGAAATCAATGGCTATCAGCTCATCACTGTAAGCCTTCTGATCTGCACAATTTTTCTGCAATGTATCATGGTCTGATTTGTTTCCCTCTACTTCGCTGAAAACTCTGTCAGACTCGTCTTCTACTTCCTCGTGGCCTTCTTGAAGAAAGTTGACTGTGGTGATGTCTAAAATGGGCTCACAAAATGATTGCTCATCCCACAAGACTTCACTTATCTGTTTAAAGCTCAGTCCTTCAAGGCATTCCTCCAAAAAGACAGACTTCTCCTTTTTCTCTTTGCTGATCAGGTTCTCTAGATTTTTGAAAATATTCTCTTGATCCTCCTCTTTCTCGAATTCTTTAATGTAGTCATCCCCATCAATACAACAAGGAAGTTCATCAAACAAAGGAGAAGAGAGCTTACCATGCATTTGTTCCTCTTCGAATTGCTGGAACATCTGCATATACGCAAGCCTACATCTTCTCCACTGCTGATAAGGTCTTCACAAGGAACGTTAATGATGATTTCTTCTTCGTTGTTGCTCATAATAGCCTCCTGAAGACTTGCAAATTAGATCTTTTGCCCCTCACTTGCCTCTTGCAAAAGAGGTTCTTCTTTGAGAAGGGATGAAGTGGAGAAAACATGTGGGAGAGGGGGCAACCCTTGAGCTAGAATCGAATGATTCTCCTCTCTCCACTTAATTAGCACTTCATCTATATCAGGCACAACCTGATAACTCTCTTGGAAATGTGTAAGTGGGGTGTGTTCAGACATAAAATGCGCTATTTGGTCTGAACCATCCATCACACATTGGCTGAGAGAACTCTCTCTGAATTCCAAATCTGCAATTCTCCTACTCAGATCTTCTTGTAAAAGCTTTTCTTGGAGGCTGCCAGTATCATCATAGGCAGGCACAGCTTCAGCTTCTTTAAGGTTTTGAGAAAAACCTTGCTTTTTTTCATCCTCTTTGCTACCCCATGATTCCACTGTCTTCCCCCAATTCAGGATCTCTGAATTTGAATTTTGCTCTCGTGAACAGGGAGCAACTTCATTTTCCACAAGGACCTGAGGCTCTTCTGCAAGGTCTGAAAAATTTAACTCTTTTTCAAGGAGTAGCTTCATCCTAGCCTCTAAGTCTTCAATTTGTCTAGCTAGGTTTTCCTGGAAGAGTCTTTCTTGGAGGTGGCTAACATGATCCTCTTCAAAGCTCTAGGCTAGTCCTTGACATTCCTTCCTCCAACTTGGAATTTGCACATCATGCTGGAAAACTTGGGGAGGCTGAGGAATGCAAGGAAAACACTGTTGGTGCGTTGAAGGAGCCTCTAGAAGAGGGACATGCTGGCTAGTGGTATTATTTTCAATGGAAGATTCCTGATCTATGGAGTTGAAAAGATTGATCTCCATGGGGGGTTGCTCTGATATCCTTTGGTGTTGGAAAGCCAGGCGCATGGGATTGGGAGCAGCTGTATTTGATGAGTTGGAGTGAGCAAGTGCAATTTGGTAAAATGGATTTGGTGCAAAAGAGGGGGTTTTCTTCAGGGTAGGAGGGGGCACGCAAGGCTGGCTACCTTGGATAGATGGATTTCTCCATTTTGTTGCCTCCTCCTTCATGGACTACAAGGCCTGTGCTTGCCTAAACAAGCACTCTTCTTTATACATCAGCTCCTGCTGATACTTGCACTGCTCTTCCAACCTATCAATTTCTTTTGTCTACTTCTCAAATTCCAATGCCATCTCCCTTATAGTTGCAGGGCAACTAGGAGAGCTACTTGAGGGGATTCCATAAATATTTTGAGTCTGATCGATATTATATGGAGGAAAACAAAATCCATGATTTTTTGCAAAAGAAGTATACATATAAGAAGTGATGATTTCTGAATGGCACCAGGCTGCTTAACCAGCAGATTTAACTCAGAGTCGCTAGATGCTGAAGAAACTTGATTTGTTGTAACAGGACCAACATCAGCCCTAAAACTTTACTGCGTTAGAAAATTTAAGGTCCCACCGAGCATGCCAAAATTGTTGACGCTGGAAAGTGCACCCAGTGGCAGGAAAATGGATTCCTGCCCTCTCCCCACAACATGGAAATCCCTCTCTCACCTGTGGGATGACGAAGCAGGAGAGGAGAGTCTCTAGATATGGGCTAGTTCCCTCTGATGTATCTTGTTTATTTTAGGCAGCACAAAATATAGATATGTAGATATACTGGGGGTGAAAAGGGAGAGGGAAAAAGCATGAAAAGAAACAGCCTACTCTAAAAGAGGTGACACACCAAAATTGAAAGTGACCTTCCCACATCCACACTCAGGACCAAATAAAACATACTTACACTCAGATATGGTAGAAAAGACCAGGTCTCTGGGGTGACAGGGAGGTTCTTATGGAAAGCACAAGAAATAGGGACTCACCAAGGTGCTGAAAAATACACACTATAAGTGACCTCACCTGTTCTATACCTCCAAAACAAAACTCTACTCCTGGCAGCAACAGACAGTGGCACTTTGTAGATCACAAGTTTGCTGGTGTTGAACTTGTGAGAGCATCAAGAGACAATGACTAGACACAGATTAACATTCAATGCATACACAAAAAGATCCATCCAAATAAAGGTAAAAATTGTCTTTTATTGATTCAGGTGAAAAATTTGGAGAGCAGTGCTCTTTACAAAGGTGGAGAAGATCAACCTACTGATAAATGACCAAGTCTGCGTATATATAGGGAAAGAGCCAAGAGGAGTCAAGTGGCAGCTTGAATCCCATTGGGAAGAGAGAAAACACTGTTGATGATGTCAAAAGTCTACCAAGACCATGCTTGTTGCCTCATTTTGCATGCTGGTCTTCTCCTCCGGTGACTAGGTAGGCTTTTTCCTATGCTCTACAGGTGTTTTTTGCCGCCCGCTATTGTGGGTGGCAAATTTGCCGCCCGCTGCTGTGGACTGCATGTAGGACTTCTGTCGACATCAGCTGATAATCTGTCAACTGTGGTAGTTTTGCCGATGTCGGTCGATGTAAGCTACCGATGGCAGTAGTTTTGCCAACATCAGCTAATGTTAGTGGCCTCTTTTTCTCCATTGGTTGCTTCATGCGGTGATTTTGCTACCCTCTGCATGTGTGTAGGTGGTCTCTTTTTACCCGCCTGTGTTGTGGGCGGTGATTTTGCCACCCTCTGCATTTTGTCTGCCCTTCTTTTTTCCCTATATTAAACGCCCTAGTTTTTTTTCCCTCTTCTCTCCTTGCATGAACATTCGAAGACTTTGCCTTTCGCTACCGTGAACACCAATGAACTAGGCCGATGAACCAATGCTCTGAAATGGAAATTGTTGAACCCTGAAGACGGACCTTGCAACCCAAAATGACTGGCCATGCAAAGCAGGTGTAGGAGGTGACCGGGGTTTTGCCTGAGGGGCAAAATTGGGTCAACACTACCCAACCAACATACCTTACCAACATTATCAAACCTATCAAGCCAACTTACCATACCCACCTTTTCAACCTTATCAACCCCATAAAATCAAACCAATCACTATCAACCTACCCTATTGAACCAACCAAACTTTGTAAACCACCCAACCATATCAAACCTACCCACTATATCAACCATGTCAAATCTATCAAATACCTCAAACTTACCCAACCTTTGAAACAAACTTACCTCATTTACCTTATCAAACCAACCAAACTTTTAAAACCCACTGATCTTATCAAACCAACCAACCTCACCAAATCAAACTAATAACTGTCAACCAAAATTTTCTAACCCACCAACCTTATCAAGCATACCCAATCTATCAAATCACTCAAACTTGTTAAATCAACCAAACTCATTCAACCAACCAACTTCATTAAATCAACCAATTAGCTCATAATATCAAGTGCCATCGATGCACCCTCTTCCTAGGTAGTACACCCCATTGGGGGAGTCTTATGCCTCAATCCCTAACAAACTCTTAAGGAATTTTATCATTCACCTTACTCAAATCAAAACCATCAATAGTTCTCTTACAAATCCAATTTGATTTATGGAGAATGATTTTTGTGCGTATAATCATAAAAATGGGCGTGTGGTTGCTAGATGTTAATCCTTTAATATGTTAATCCAAAACCTTGTTGATCACAAGGAGGTCACAAAGGATAGACTCTGTGTTCCCCCAACCTAGCCTTGAATGTCTTTAAGCAATCAATCATTAAACCTCTTCCTAAACCCATTGTTGTGGAGACCCATAATAAAAACCCTCACCATAATGAGGTACCTTCATTAGATTTGGTCTTTAGTGAGCTTATAACTAAGAAAACCATAATTGAAACCCAAACCAATCCACTTGTTGACCAAGTGCAACCTTCTCAGATTGTTTTTATCATTATCACTAAGGAAGAATAAAAACCAATCCACTTGTTGACCTAGTAGAACCTTCTCAACTTTCCTTCGAAACCATAATTGAGGAAACCATCGTACCTCCTCCATTTCCCCTTTTAGTGGATCAAAATCAAAGAAACCTACCTCTTCCACTCCATCAAAATGTGGAATCACCATAAACAACCATGTCTCTTCTACCTCCTCTTTTTGTAAAACCAACTCAAACCCCTTCACCTATTCCACTTCTTGTTTTAGTGAATCAAACCCAAACTAAAAATACCTCACCTACGATCAACCCAACCTCACCTACCATCAACCAACCTCACCTACCATCAACCTAACCTTACCTACCATCAACCCAACCTTACCTATAATCAACCCAACCTCGCCTATAATCAATCCAACCTTGCCTATAATCAAACCAACATCTAAACCAAATCAATAAACCAAAATCAACCCAAATCTTAACCCAACCCCAACCAACTTATCTATCAACCCAAACCAAAATCAACCATTCATTTAAGGTTTCTTAAATATCAACCACCCTTTTATCCAACCTATCTATAACTCACCTAAGTTCCCTCATTGGGACAATCTAACACTCTTGTCCAACCCACATTTATTCTAGGATGATGTTTCCATCATCATTTCTAGACCCCAAACCTACCAAAATCTAACCCAATAATGTTTACCTCACCTTAGTGTCGTAGGGGAAATCCTGCCTGAACCACTACTAACAAATTGAATTCCAACTAACAACTAACAACTAAAAACCCTTGGGAGGTTGATGAAGTCATCTTTATCCCTCCTAAACCCCTTTTTACTAACCAACATATTCACCTGGAGCATTTTTCCACCTCAACCATTCATGGAAAAATCATCAAGTAAATTCTCCCTCTAAAATCTTTAAACATGCAATAACGCAAAAATTAACCAATAACTAAACCAAACCTTAACCTTTTGCCTCCTAACATTAACCAATGACCAAACAAAACTTTGGAACTTATGCCTCAACCTACACCTAGCCTAAAACCAAACTAAACTTAAAATTAAACAAACTTGGACCTTGACCATCCTTTTATCAATAACACAAAAAACCTAAACCATTACCAACTACCATCAAGCCTAAAATCCAATTTCAAGACTAACTATCATCACCTAACCAACCTTTCCTCTTGCTTTGTCAATCCAAAATCTTTTCCACATCTAATCATGTGTCAGAAAGTAACCAAGAGACCTCTTCTCTCCTGATTGGCATCAACCATTTACACATAAGTATGGATTTGGGGTATATTTGAGCCTGAACCCCTCAATGCTCTGAATTTGTACCCATTATTTTGTTAAAAAAAGTTCTTAGTAATATTGTGTCTAACTTAAGCTCATCCCTTGTTTTTAACCACCTTTATTTCCTTATTTTAAAAACAAATGATTAAAATAAGTTCATGTGATTATCCGTCACAACCTTATCTTAATCTTAAACATGGGTACCATGACTCTACTCATGACATGATTCTCATGGACACTTTTCATCCCTTATAGGATGAATCTCCATGATCATTGTCACTTAAACCTCTTTCACCCATAATTAATATTTTTATGCTATGGTTTTGCCTCCATAAAGGAAAGCCTTAAGCCTATATAGACTAGTCCACATCTAAACAAGCATAACATTAAATTTGGGATACTAAAATATCACTTGGGTAAAAAATCTCTAGCATGTAAATTTCTCCCTTAAAGGACAACTACCCACAACAATTAAAAAAAATATTAAAAAGGTAGACTAATCACTTAAATGACAACTATCAAACACAGACAAACCCAAAGCTTAAACCACTCCCTTGAAGGATGGCTAAGTCAAACTTTTATCAAACAAGCAATCACTTGGAAAGTTTTCACATTGATCAACTTCCAAAAATTTTCAAATAAAAGCATCAAAATAACCCAAGTCAAATGTCAAAAGTCAAAAAACAAAGTGATCCTAAAGAATGCTTCCATCCAATTTCACATAATAAAAAGTAGACTTCATGTATCGATCAATATACACCAAACTTAGAGCATGGACTTCTTTATACTAGTTCATAGGTCACCTATAGAAGGGGCATGCCATCCTTACAAAAAGGTTACACTATCATCTATTCACATTTCATCAATATCTCTTTTACCCTCTAAAAAAATCAAGGGATTTTGAGCTTACTTGACACTATGTGATCAAGCTACTTATTTTAACTAATGAACCAACAATAGTGAAAAGCATGATACGGGTCTATGTTCATAAGCCTACACCCATTTTACCATCATGGTCTTTGTTAATAGGAGCATTTACACCTCCTTCTACTTTTATGACCACTTGATAAGGCATTTGTCTTCCCCTTTTGAGTGATTGAACCTTAACAACCAAAATTTCACCCTTTTATAAGGAAATGGATCTGCCTTTTACCAAACCAATTGGTACATCAAATTGAGAAACTAATTTGTACACCCCCAACCAGACTTTTGAAAACCAACCACCTTACCTCATATTTTGGAGAACACCTTGTTTCCCACCAAAAATGCACCCATCAGAGAACACCTTATTCTCCACCAACCAACCAACTGAATAACCTCAACCTTGGTCATTTTGGTTTACCTTTCTCACTTTTTATGACTGACCTTGCCTTGGTAATTTTGACCACATCAAATACCTTGCCATACTTTAAAAACTTATAATTATGCGATAATTTTGTGTATAAACCATTTAGGTGCCTTAAAGCATGACCCATTTGTAGTCCTAACCTATGACGTATTCTATTTTCACAAGCTCACCCAACTTTTGGAGCCCTATGAATCTAGACACCTAGCCTAGAAGACTTGAGTTTATAAGAGTAACCCATATCAACTATGCATAATGTTATGGCCTAGTTACTATTATCACTTGAAATTTCACCCCTTGAGGAGATGACAAGTCTCTCATCATTAAAGTGGCTTAATGGAAACACCTTAGGGCTATGGCTGACCCAAATTTGAGGCGAGTCTCTAGATTAGGGCTAACTCCCTTGATGTACCACTTCCACACACCATAACCACACTTTTATTTATGAGGAAAAGGGTTATGAAACCTAAAATAAAAATATATAAGGATGTGATGCACCAAATAGATGGTCTACTCACACCACTGCAATACACTTGGAACGAAAAGGGAAACTACACATACACTTCATCCATCAAACTGAAATCCCTTCTTCTACATCAATGTTTCAATCATGGGGTCTTGAAGAGATTCTAGGTTAGGAAGACTTAGAAAATATGTATTATAAATAAACTAATGAATAGACTAATCACCATACCTATAATCCACATTAGACACGTCTTACTGACCTGAAAAAGAGAACTTTCAAACTGCACAAGGCACTAGGAAAGATAGCTTGTCAAGGTAAACAAAATACACTTGCACAAGACCAATAGCCATAACATGCACTTGATAAAGTCATGAATGAAGTAAAGCAAAATTATTTACTATTTCAAGTCAAAAATTGAGTAGGGATTCACCATACTTAGGTGGGGATATTTGTACAATAACCAAAAAGGCTAGTATATATAGCAAATGAGAGAGAAGAGAGAGAAGGTGAAGTTCATGAGTCACTAAGACACTTGTAAAGAAAATATAATGAGTTAAAATATCATGGAATCAAGAATGAGATAGGTCCTACAAATAAAACAAGGATAAATGTCTCTCAAACTCATCTAACTCCTCCATATGTGGTGTAGATGCTCTCTCATGCACAAGAAATTGCCCCCATGATTTTCCTTCATTAGACTACCTCACCACTGAATAGAGTTAGGTATAATTATTTATATAAGGGGGATGGGTTAATGAAAATCATTAAAATGCATTGGAGTGATCTCTAATCATTAATATTCTCTTGGCCATGAGAAATCATCCCAAATAGTTACTAATGACTCCTTCTCATACACCTCTCACACTTGGCATACAAGATGATTCCAATTATTCAATCCAATCCATGCACAAGGAGGAATGACACATTTAAAGAGTGTCCATGTCATTAGGTTTATCAATTAATCCTTAAAAGGTTTCCCAATTGGAGCTTTCATCTCTTTCACTAAGTGTTCACTATCTACTCACTAGAATGACTGAGATGAAGATAGTAGACACACTTAAGAGAATAGATAACTAAATAAATGATCATTAAGACTTAGAACAAGTCCCAGTATCTCCCCTAAAGGTGATTGTATCATCTAAAACTTCTCCTTACTTATAAAACAAAAAAATCTATCAAAGAAAACCTTATTATATACCATCTGTACAGGTATAGGATAACTCAATTGCACAGGGTGGAGCCTTGAAGATTTCTCTATGATCTCCAATCATTTTCATAGCCAACTTGTGTCATTTGGATGCTCCATTTTAAATATATTCCTATTTGGGTCATTAGAGATGGTTTTGTGAGGGTTTAGAATCATTTTAGGTCTTAGCCTTTGTTTATAAAGGCTAAACATTGGAATTATGAACCAATTCCACTGAAGGCTTCTTAGGAACCTTTTCTAACATCCCCAAATACCTTTAGTCTCCATGAAAACCTTAATAGGAGATATGAGCATTTCAATTTGGCCACTTGGGTCATTTCTAAACATTCTACAGGGTCTAAAAGCCTTCAATCCAAGAAATAGCTTCTTGATGAACCTATCTACAAAAAAGGCTCAAACAGCTCTATAAACATCAAAAAGACATGATTCAATCATCATAATATCTCATCAAGAGCTAAAAATGAAATTGACCCCCTTTTGATACTAGGCCTAGACCTTGTTCCACAAGTCTACTTGCAACCTAAGGCTTAAATGACATTATTCATGTTTTCCTACATCCAAAAGGCTCAAAAATGTCTAAAACTATATCTTATACATGTTCCAACTTGTTAAATAGTCTATCTAAGGAGGCTCTTAAATTGGCTACTAGGCCTTAAATCTACCCATTAGGTTGACTGTAACCCTTATAGTTTAGAGCACCCTGCTTGATTTATCTCTCCTATGAGGTGTCTATCATGTTAATGTGGGTGTTTTTAAGATTTCCAAACTATTTTTCCAATATTTCACACCTTTTGGCTTCACATCCATTTTACCTTCCAAGATTTACAGGTTTGCACAAGGAGAAAGTGCCCTTTATCTGAGACAAAATAGGGGGCACTTATCCTATTTGCCTAGATCAAATGAGAGTTTTAAAAGCTTCCCAAAGTGATAAGGATGTTATATGAAAACATTAAGCTCTTAAATCAAGAATTTTACCCTCTAAAGACTTCAAAAACCAAGATTGAGTTTCTCAAGGCAGACTGCATAGGGTTTTAGACCATGGACTGTGTAAGTGTGATTTAAGTTCCTTGTCTGCTCAAGATGCATCATGATATCTTCATGAGGTTCTTATAATAATATTGAATATGTTATACTCTAAAATATTCTCTCCAAATTTTATATGTTCCTCACATTCTTTCAACTCTAAACCTGACCTTCCAATCCTTGACTGTGACTCTATTGACCTCCATAGTCACACCTGCAGGTGTATATTGCATGATTTGAGGCCTAAACATAGTGTTTAAATATCCTAATCTAAAATTAAATTATAATTTACATTTATTTTTATATATTTAACACTTTATTTAATCCTAAACCATCACTTTACAACCTAGTCCTACTCACTGTCCTACCACCCAACTGACTATGTCGCTCTTCTTGGAGACATTGTCTATATGTGTGTATGCCTAGTTTGACTTGATGAAATGTTTGAAAACCCATTTATAGGAATTCATAGTCATTTCATAGTGATTTTAATCCCTCTTTAATGTTTATACCATACCAACTTATATAAATTTCATCCTCATTGGTCACTGGCTGCCTACTGTACATGCATTTCAGACTTGTGTACATAATGCAGGTATGTTTTGGGAGTCAAAACATGATATATCATCCTCTTAAGTGTATTTAAAGTTATGTATGCCATTATAAACCATTTAAAGCTATTACACCATGAAACAAGCTCATATACCATAAATTTTGGATAAAAAGGCCCATTATGGCTCAGGGCTATAGACAACATTGCAGGAATTTAGTGTGTTTATGGGCATATTGGGAGCCTTCAAAAACTTCACTCCTTTTACCTTTAACCTCCATCTTTGGAATGGGTGTTTCCATATGATAGAGATATAATATTCATCAAATTAGATGTCTTAGGATATTTTCTATCATGTTATATGCTATCTTCAAAAAGCTTATAAACCTTTGTTTAGTATTTTTAGGAATTAAAGGCCTGAACATAGTCATAATATGCTTTGGAGGCTCTCTCAGCTCAAAATAAGAATATATCTTCAAAACTTAGTCTTTCATGGTCTATATATCATATCAAGGCTTCAAGAAAAACTTCAATTCATGTTTCAACATTTCTATATGGTCCATATACTCTCTAACAAGCTGTCTGTAGATGAACATCTTCCTATCTGTAGGCATTGAATGCAAACTTATATAGTCAGCTAAATATATGTTCTTATGATCAATTTAGGCCTTTTCTAAGTTTTATTATGTAATTCTAAGACTTTATAATATTTGAATGAACTATCAAATCTCCTTTTCATTATGGTGATGCCAAGAGAGACCTCTATAGATGAACAATGTCTTACATATAGGTAGTAAAAGGAAAGGTGAACAATAAGCATCTTAGAGCTCCATTTGAGTTCTAGTCCTAGATTTAGGATTAAAAATGGATTATTTGAATTTTCAAGGACCTCTTGAAGGATTTTAGTTTGACTTCAACAAACTTATCTTGTGAGGACACTGGTGGATATGAAAAGAAACAATTTGCAAGTACAAATAAGCCTAGAAGACACTTCTTGAATATTTGAGACCTCAAAAATCCAAAATACAATGAAAAAAATATGGAGAGGTGTTATAAAACCTTGATAAACACCTTAAAACAACTAACCTATCAAATCAAATAAAAAATATTCTAAAATGAGCTCAAACAGGGACCCCTCATAGATGCAAGAGCATAAAAAGTTGCCTAGTTTCTTAGCAATGGTTCATAAAGGAATATATATGAAAATAAAACTTATTACCATGGATTTGAAGTAGGTGAAGACCCATTTCAACTCTCAAGAGCACTCCTTCCAACTCCATCTATATGGATAGTACCAAGCATTTTAAGTTGACCCTTGTTGGTTTCTGAAGGCAAGAAAGAAGGATCATAAGAAAAATTTGATTTCTCTGACTTTATTTCTATACACCAGGTGTGGGTAAGATCTTAGGGATCTCAAGAGACACTTTTCCCATGTTTTCCCTTGAAAGTGAGCTCACCAAATCTGTACAAGTACTATTAAGGGCTTATTTTTAAGGGAAACTCCATATTTTTATGCATGAAACTGATTATTAACTACCTATGACTACTTCCTAACATATTATAACCCCATACATGTTATAAAATTGCTTGGTGATAAATATGGTTCTTTTCCAAATCCGTATAATTCATTTAATGAGCCAAAATTGTGACCAAAAGGCATTTTTTGCATATGAAACATGGAAAAGGACAAATTTATGATTTAGGAACACCTTAAAACACATCAATGACCATATTAGGACATTTATAGAATAATTTGAGCCTTTGACCATGTTTGACTAGAGTTGACTTTGACTGACTAGACACGTATAAGGAAGATAGGCTTAAACCAAGGCTAAAGCAAGGATAGGTGAGATGTTTAGACACACATGAGACCCTATTAGACATATGGGAACCTTTGAAAAGTTTAAATATGTATGGGTTGACCTAATTTTATTGAAATTCAAATTTGGTCAATAGTTACCCTATCACTTATACTTCTAGTGCCAAACTTCTTTTACGAACTACCTCAAATATGAAAACTTAGTCTATACATGATCTATGATATCGTACTTAGTCACATTTTATGTGCCTATTCACACTTAAATGCTAAACCAACCCTGTCACCCACTTATCCACTTATTAAACCCACCCTTGATTCTACCTCACTTCATCGATTCTCAATTTGAGGGGGAACACCTCCCATACTTGGGACATCCAACCTTCCACAAACCTTTCATTTTTTGTTTTGTAGCTTTATAACACAAAATGAATAACAAAAAAGGGGCAAAATTTAGATAGTAAAAATATATACACTAGGGCTCTAGGTGTCACATTACCATTTAAATCACTCCTTGGCCCCCCTTTGATTATATTATTACTTAAACATACCCTTTCACCCATTTACCCTTTTAGCTAATTTAATTATTTAATTAAATTAGTTAAATCCTATTTCCAGCTAACCCACCCAAACCCATGGCTAACCTATCAACACCATGCCTCAAGATCATTTCTACCCCGACATTTAATGTCTTAACTCCATAAAACTTTTTTTACACGTATCTCCATGTCCCCTTTATTAACCTTAGACCATTTTCCATGAAATTAATTGCCAGTCATTAGTAGAATTGGCTAAATTTAACCAATTTTGACTATGTTCCCTCAATCATCGATGATCAACCCTTGACTACCAATAGTTGACCCAGACCATTGGTGGTTACTTAAACATCTCCTTAGGAGTGCATGATTGAAGGAGTCAACTGTAACTTGACTAGAACTCACTCATTGATTACTAGTTATTTAATTTTAGTCTATTATTTGCATGATCAATGCATGTTAGAGTATTTGTTAAACTCTTTCATTTCAACGCTCCTTTTCTCTATATTAAGAGATGAAGAGGAGGTTGAATTCATTAGAGGTTGGTTTGAGAGATTCTAACTCCCAGGTGAATCCAAAAGCTTCCCAACTGAATCAAAACTAGACAGAGATGAAAAAGGCACTTATAACACCTCAACACTAAGAATTATAGGACTATTACTCTACCCAGGTAGCTCCAGATTCCCAAGTATCTCGTTTTCAACTTTAGGATTCCTCCAGTCCATCAAGCACTAAAGCTAAGTATTCTACACTATTTTTAGTTATGTTATTTGGTTTCAATAGATTAGAGCCTACACCTATTTTTAACCTCTCCCCATAACCTCTCTAGTGTTGGAGTTTTGCAACTCTAAACACCATTCTCTCCACCAAGCACCCTCTAACTACTTTGAACCATTTTATATATCAAATCCCTAACCTTGAGACTTTTGAAACCTCACCACTACTGTTATGACCCTTAACCAACCCTCAAACAACCAAAATAAGCCCTCTACAGCTTACCCATAGTCCCTTTCTCACCCAAATCAAAGACTATCAAACCCACAATGACCATTGATGATCACCTTCAATCACCAACAATCATTTTTTGACTGGTGACAGTCATACCTTAACTAATAGCAGTTACTAGTGATCACTAATAGTCACTATGTAAATAATTTTAACTAAAATAACAATCCTTTATCAACCACCAACACCAACCAAAACCCATATTTCCTTGACCTTTGTCACTACACAAAATCAACAACCTCATCGCACCTGAATCACACTTTGATAGTTTAGCATTTCTTTTAATGTTATTTTGTCAAGATGCATTATTTATTGAAAAGTATTTATTTCTTTTGATTAAGTACTTTTATTTATTTTATGCAGTCCTTTTTATCAACAAATTTTTAAACATTTACTTGTTTAAAAGGTGGATTGACAACCTCCAAATAAGTCTTGTACTTATTGGATCTAGCTTGCTAGGCAATCCACCCACCCACCTAACTAATCAACCATTTTCTAGTTGCTTTGTTATCTACAAGTCATCCTCCTCAGACAAAGAGGAGTATCTACAATTTTCTAGATCATGGAGTGCAAACCAAATCCAGGTTATACTAACCTCACCCTTCTTTCATGTTTTACATCTTTCTAAATAGAAAATAAAAGAAAATTTTTAGTGAAACATGCTATACCTATCAACTCAATCCATGGTGAGCATCAATCAAGTCTCTGGAGTCCAATATTTAATGGAACTAACTTTAATAATCTCTCAAAGACTGGTAGCTCATGTTGAGGTGATATTCAGGGACCCCCCAATGAACTTGGACAAGCTAGACAAGCTGTTAAACCTTGTGGTAGCTATGTTGGAAGTTAAGAGTGCCTAATCGAAGTAGTTATGACCTGATCCCCCTTAGTTTCCTCCTTGTGTCAACTATTGGTCCCCTATAGATCTATCATGGTTTTGTAAGGATTATTATGGTTCAAATTTTGAAATATGGTTATAACTATAGTGAGTGGCCATCATGGCCCAGTATGGGATCCTCATGTTTTTTGGAGGTGAGCCCCAATCCTTATCTATTTAAGTAAGAGCCATATTATATTTTTGGGTGGACAAAAATTACTCAAAAGTGCTATTGGATTATTCTTAGGATTTCACCTGCATTTATTTCATCACTCTAGACTATAAAACTAACCCAAATCGATTATTGTAGAAACATTTCACTCTTTTAATGAATACAATCTCTATTTTCTATAACAAGGTCGCTTTTATGTCTCAATTTTATTTCATCTTCATGTTTGAATTATCATTAGTGCTAGGATAAATAGATTAACACTTTGTTACTTTATGTATGTCAGGGTTATGATGTGCTTAGCTATTATAATCTCTGTGTGAGTTATTTTGTTTCCCTTTTGGTAGTGTTGAAAATTTATGTGCCTATTTAAAAATTCACATATGGCATTTATGTCTTTTAAATAATAAACCCCTATTACTCATATTTAGTAGGAACTCACATTGAAGGCATACTCTTGGTTCCCTCAAACTCTCCCCACTATATGTTCTTGGAGGTATAACTCTAGTGAAACTTGGTCTATAGTAGTATAACTATGATAGAGTCACTTGGTTAAAGACCCATGAATTGAGTTCATTTTAAACCTGAAGGCCTCCCTTCTCTACCTTTCCCTTTCCTCTCTTTTGTGTTTGTTTAGTGGAATTGAAATACCCTTTCCCCTTGCATTTAGAAAGAATAAGCCCAACACTTATTAATTCATAATCATCTTTAACCTATGTGAAGTATATGGTATTGAACTTTTGGTGGTGATAGTGCATCTCTTGGATATTATTCATGTATAATCCATTTGTGAAGTCCAGTACTCATAACTGTGCCTTAGGTTTGTCTTAGATCAATCTTAAAATGGAGGATGAAAGTCCATAGTTATCTCCACCTTCCATTTTTCAAGGAACGCCCAATCTCATGGGTATCTTGTGATAAAGAGAATATTGGAGTGAATAACAAATACATTTTCACATGTGTCTAAGTGTAGTCTTGGGTTGGTTTTTCTTTTATAACTTCTTATCTCTAGAAAATAACTCTATGATTTCATAAACCTTATTTTAAGTAGTATTCAAAATGTTTTCCAAGTGCAGATGGTTGCTTTATGAGTGTGTTACCATCTTAAAATAGTTATCATGAGTGTATCATAAATAGATTTCATCTTTATTTTTTCTTTTAAAAATACTATTAACATCTATTGTAAATGATCATTGAATATCCCAATATAGTAAATGTTGGTAACTTGTTATGTGAAGCTCATTCCATGTAATTAGATCTTCTTCTCTATGTTAATGTATTTTATAGTATGATGGTGATTTTTCTTTTGCAATGTGTTTTTATTACACAACACACTTTACCCACTATGGTTTCTAGATTACAGTACATGGAAGCTTCTATTTCATCCCCTGAGGGTGTCTTTCCTTCTTCTACTATAAGTTCTCCCTCATAATTAGGTTTAGGGTCATCTTATGTTTTTATAATTTTCTTTAAAGTATATACCCCAATGAGGTCATCAAATTCCCTATCCTCATCTTCTATCCATAATTCTTCTAACCATATCACTGTCATTCCTACCTCCAACAAAAAATGGATTACTGAGCCTTTTCTTTCAAATGCGATTTCTTCCTCTTCATAATCTAATAACCCATTACAATATACAAATCATTCTAGGTTAAATAATGTTATATATCTAATATCATACATTTCAATTACTTTAAAAACTATCTTATTTATACCTATAAAATTAACTTCAACATTCTGTATAGTCCTAATTGGTGAGTATGGAGTACCATTAGCCATGACACTATCATATTCTATTTCATGCAATTGTGATTTACCTAATAGCTCTCAAGTGCTTTATGGTAACACATTTATATCTACATCAAGGTCTAAAAGTGTTTTCTTTATTTTATGACCATTGATTTTGACATTTATTCGAATGGTGGTCTTTTTCCATTTTCAATTTGTTTTGAATACATTATTTGTATTTGTATTTTTATTTTTCTCCACTCTCTACACTCAATGTACTCTTGGTTTCTTATTCCAATATTTATAGAATTGGGTGAGTTTAGTTAATAGGTATTGTTTCTTTATCAATTTAATTATTATTTTGAGATACCCAACCTCGTATTCATTGAATTAGGTTAGCTTGAGCTGATATTTATCCTACTTTTATGTTATTATCTTCCAAATTTTATCTACAATTCATTTATGTTCATAAATATCAAATTTTCCACCTTTTGTATTTATGTCTGATTTGGTATTATAATCAGTGGCCACTTCTTTACCTGTACCAATATTCATTCCACTTCTAGTGGTTACCACTAATCTTAGTTGTGGATCATTATTCATAATATGGAGAACCTTCTTCTGTGACCTCTCTTTTTGTTCTTTTATTGTTTCTTGACATTATCTATTTTTTCTGACATAGTTATTCTATGAGATGAACTTCCCTCTTCTTCTACTCTTTTCTCTTCTAATTTTTTATGATGAACTTATTTTCATGAGACCTTCATATCCTAACCTTTTATTCATTTTTATTAAGTGTTTATAAATCACCTTTCTTGGGGGCATATTCTACTAACTCTTTAGTTTTTATTGTAACATTTTTATATAATTGTGTCAATTTAGGACATGATAATGAGTCATGTTCATCTATCATGGAATAATCCACACTCTATCTATGGTTATTCATAATAATTCATAAAAACATGCCCAATATTTTCAAAATTTTAGCCCATTGGTGTGGTTTTCTCTTGATTATAACCTCGGTTATAATTCTAATTGTATCCTCTCCCGCCTTGGTAATTTCCCCTTTCATAGTATCCTCTTCTATAACTACCCTAGCCACCTCTTCTATACCCTCCTTGATTTTTATTATAGTACTATGGTTAGGTATTTTTAGATAGAAAAATTTGAATTTTAGGAGGTGCTTGATAATGTTGACTAGGTTATGGTATATTGGCATTGTTCATGGGTAGTTGTGGTAGCAATATTTGCTATACTATTTCTAATCTTCTCCAATTGGTATCATGTAAATCTATGAGTGCATATATAGTAGGGTAGTTCTGATTATAGTGAATAAATAATCCATAATTATTGTGGTATATTAATTTATTTTTAGGTGTTTCCATTTATAACATTAGGCATAAGTATTATGAATGTTGATCATATACTCGATAGATTTCTCAATAAATCCTCTCATCATATATAACTTATTGAATTGGTGGAGTCATCTCAATCGGTGGTTGTATTTATCTTATTATCACATCTCTTTTTACCATATCAATGTGGGGAATTCTATCTTAGAATTTCTTTTTACATAACAAGTTATGCACCAAATTCTTGCCCATAGTGGCATATGTTTACTACGTGGTGTCCCATATTCATCCCCTTTCATATGTATTTCTTATTTTAACATTAATTACTTTAACTCCAATTGAAATCTTTCAACATTATTTTTTAATGAGGTATCTATATCTCATCTCTAGGATTGAGCTTTTATACACAATGCCATTTCCAATGTTTCTACAAATATATTAAAATTTTTCCCATCCATGCTAGTTCTAAGGCATGGGATTAATCTATATATAAAAACTTATATTCATTTTTTCATTTAGAGGATCGTCTGATTTTTGCTCTATGGATTTAAACCACCAATCATAGTATTTAACAGTTTCCTTCTCTTTCTATATAAGCTCTCTCATTTTATTAATGTATTTTGTCGATATGTCTGGATAGTGAATATCACCCTTGAAATATTTTTGGACATTAGCTCATGTAGTGGTATGTCCAGAGTAAGTCTTCATATACCATTTAAGTGCATCATTCCTTAATGTTCTGATGAAATCAAATAATATCACCCTTTCATCATTAATACACATGACTCCTAGAGTATGAGACTAACAAAAACAAATGTTCCTCTGCATCCTTTGTATCTTTTCTAAAGAGTGGTAGCTTCATCCTATTTTGTGCCATTTTAGTGTTTTTTATGTTGGTTAGGAATACCATTGCTAGGATTACTACCCCAATTTTATAGATTATATGATGTACTTAATCCTTAAATACTATGAAAATTATTCTATTTTTTTTAACCTTTTTGCTATCTAACCAAATTTTAGTTACGACCTTGATCTATTTTCAATCGTATTTGGAACTATCTCCTTCCTAACACTTCCACCCATTTCCTTATATTTTCCCTTTTTTTATCAATCTCTTCCTTATGATTTTGGTATCAGCTTGCTACCTCTTCTCAAATAAATATATCTCTTTGTCTAAGGTATGGATGTACATGTCTATTGTGAAACAACATGGGGGATGATGATTGGTCCAAAGGGTTCATTTCCTCTCTGAACCTCTTGCAGTTGGGGTTTGGGGAGGGGGTCACATCAATTTGAATCTCTTATTCAACATCTTCTATCTCTAATTGGACTTCTTCACCAATGTTTTCATTAACTAATATTCATTTTATTAATTTATCTTTATTAATATCTCTATGTTGTATTTCTCTAATATGACTACTAGCACTTATCTTAGAATCACCTCTCCTGAAGGTTCACATCTCTTTCCACATTTATTTGTTCCACATCTCTTTCCTCGTGAGCAATTACTATTCAAATTTAAAATTTACTCCCTTGGTTCTACTATATAATTAACATATCCTATCTTAATCATATTATCTTCACTTCTCTTTTACCTACTCTCTAGGCCTCATCCACTGTGGGCCAAAATACTTGTGAACAATTGGGCTTCCATGCCCAAGTTTTTGAATAGTTCTGGTGTTCCCACCAATACAGATAAATTTACTTATTACATGTCATTCATGAATTATTGTAATGTGGCATATGAAAATTATCCTATTTTAATACTTTCATTATCTATGTCTATGCCTTCTTGTAATGTGAATACTAACTCATCCATTTGTGGCAAAGGGATAGTATTAAGATTTTCAATATTAGGGTTTCTATTAGTAGAGGATAGATGATTTTTATCTACCATATTATTTATTTGTAACATTATTTCTTCCCTTTCATTCTTTTATATCTATTTCTTAATTTATGACTAAATTCTCTCATCATCTATTTAATTATTTGTCTCTTCATTCACCATTTTCTCTTAACTATCTTTAATTTATCCTCTTACTACTATATTCTTTTTCTTAATTAAATTAATTTTACTTGATACTTAATTTTATATACCCTACATCTTATTTAACCTGCCTAATCATTTAGACTATATATTTCAAGTCATCACATATTTTGAGGACCCCCCTTCTTTTTGCACATCATCCCTTAGGTACATGTCCCCTAAAGGAACTAGTTACCTTATTAACTAGAACTCAATCCACAAACAAACTTTAGATGAGGAGTGGTAATTTTTTTAAGAAATGTTACCTTACCCCTTAAACAAATTTAACTTTATTAGTGTCAAAGCTCATCCAACCCTATATAGTCTAAACTATGATGAATGAATTGAGGGTATTCTCAAACTAGTAATCAATAGCCCAAGTTATGGGTGTAAAAAGTTGTTGGAGGGCCTCAATAATTTTCATAGTCCACTAAATAGGCTATTTAATGTGAATGCATAAACCTTATGTATGTTTATTTTTTATTAGTATCTAAGGCCATAAATGTTGTGCAAAGGGAACACATACTTCTTTCTATAATCTAAAGAATGATGCCTTTATCTTCAGTACTGTTTAATCTATATTTTTAAATTATGTGTGAATTTTTTTAAGTGTTTCTTACCACCACAATTTTATTTTCATTAACACAAGCTTCCAAAAATCTAAAGGATATGTCCCCCTAGACATCGGTCAACTAAATTCCATGCAAAACCACCATATGTTGATATAATATCTCAAGTTGTTAGATACAAATAACTTATGCTGATAAAGATTAACCTTAGTTAGAATAATGAAATGTAGAGGTTATTATTAGTTATAATGCTTAACATTTAATTAAAAATAAGTAGTGCCTATATTCACTATAAATCACACAATACAAAGCACATAGTAATTCCTACTCTAACTTCTCTCTCTCTCTCTCTCTCTCTCTATATATATATATATATATATATATATATATATATATATAAACTATTGAATATAATGTTATATATCTCTTTACACTATAATACCTTAAACACTTACATAGGTTACCATACTCTATAACCTCTTATAATTATTCTCTGTATCTTATCTCTTATATGTTATTCTATTTTATTACAATGCTATGGTATAAATATGAACTCAATACAAAAAAATTCAGTCATGTCTCAATAAGACATGATCTTTTTTCTAATCGAATAGTCCTTTATTTTTTCAAACCATTATTTTTTATTGAAAAATATATTTATTAAAATCTTTTGTTTTATCAGCTTGGAGAAGTGTCATGTTGTTGTGGTAATGAAATAAACTTTGTGGTTTCTATAGTTTGGTCCTTTGGATGATAGAGAATCTTGCCAACATCTTACACAAGATTTCCCTAGTATCTACATGAACACATTTATATCATTTTTAGATTACATCTTGATCTCATATCATTATTCATATTCTTTTTACAGGTTTATGATTCTTCAGACAATGTCACACTATAGACCTATCCGCATGGGCCAAATCTATCTTATTCCATTTAACAATATTTTTTCCAAAATTAAATTGTTTATATCAGTTAGAATGTAAACTTAACATGTCATTTTGGATGGAAGTACCCAAAAATTAATCTATATAAACATATAAAGTCTAAGCCTATGGAAATATAACACTCATTTGTCTATCATTGGAAATCAATTTACACATTAAAAAGAATATCCTAAAGTTTTCAAATCTTAAACATATCAAAGGAGAAAGCCTTTTTGTAAATATGAATACGTATACAAGGTCAAATCATATGTTGTTAAATATTTAAATCCATACATATGATTTTATTTTATGTTAGTATAACACTAATTTTAGACACTTAACTTGGTGGGAGAACTATGTTCAGTTTGACTTCCCTCTTAAAACTATTAGATATATAGGTAGCACTTAGCTAGATGGGGTGGTTGAGGTTAACTCAAACCTTCAATTTCACCCACTGAATATATTTTAAATTCATCTTATAATTCATAACTAGTGTTTTAAGTAAGGAGAAGGATAAAAAATCCATTTGCACAATATTGAAGACATTTTATTACATAGGATCCATTATTAAACACACCAACAAAGATCAAAATTATCATAGATCATCATTGAAACACAAGATAGTTCCACATCCTAGTAAAAAATGTCACACTACACAAGCATATAGGAAATGCAGACTATAGGCAATCACAAATGCATCATGTCTATAAATCAATCCTAACTCAAAAAGATATATCATACCATACACTTCTGATTGGGGATACATTTGTTAAGTAGGAACATGACCAATATGAGGATCCACTAGACCTATTAGGGGATCTCTTACCACAATACACCATGATAGGGAGGGTTCTAAAGCCTCCAGTCAAGCACAAACATGTAATAATCCTAAGGGAGTCCTATGTTTTGATATCTCACTAAACTAATAACAAGTAAAACAAATCTAATCTAGTGCTCACCCAAGCTTGTGACACAAATTGGGGGTTAGAAACAATAAAAATAAACATGCATAAGATACATATACTCATGTTAATGTATACAACATCCTAATGCATGGAAGAGAAGTATAAATGCACACACACACACACACACACACACAGACACACACACACACACACACACACACACACAAATATATATATATATATATATATATATATATATATATATATATATATATATATATATATATATATATATACTCTTATAAAGGAGGAACAGAGTTAGGAATACTTACCTTTGAAGTCAAACCCACCAAGCCTTAAGATATCCTTTGGCCAAGGTGCTTCATAAGAGGTTTTTGTGGTATGTAAGGATGACAAAGACAAATCAGATCCAGGCTACACAATCTATCAATTCATCCAAAATACTTATTCATAAGATAAGATTTGTATCTCTAAATAAAGTATGAAACCCTAAGCTTTATCCTCAAGTAGAATGGTGGATAAGAAGATGTACAATATATCTTACTTCTTCTCTTCTCTCAACAATGGTGAAATGTACTTGTATATATAGGTAAATCTAAACTTAAACCCTTACAAAAATTTTAGTTGATAGGGGCAACCCAATTGACCTAGTAATGTCTTGGACAATAACCCATGCTAAAAATGAACTATGTTTGCACTATGGGTTGATGATAAAACAATACAGGGTCAACCTAGCTGATATACTTTTAAAATTGTTAAAAGGGTATTTAGGCTAGGGAAAAAGTCAATGAAAATGGAAAATGACTGGAGGAGGGTGCAAAAGAGAAGACCAAGCTTAGGAAAATAGTTTTTAGGAGAGAAATGTGTAGATAATAAGTGGAAAAATGGACAACAATACTACTTAGCACCAGTGGTTTGCCCACCCCTTTCCTGATGTACCCCTTAAGGTGTGCACTTAGAGAGATTGAGATTCGATGGGTTTTTGAAAGATACAAAGTGTCAGTAAGTGATAAAAGTTTGAAATATTATGTGTATACATATTCCCCACTCGAATCTCATCACATCTCACATGAGTGTAACACGAGATGGTACTTCAAGAAATAGAACATGATAACATATAACACTGATGCTAAGTGAAATATAGTAAGGAGAAAATAAGATAAATGAAAGGACAAAATTAAAAAACACATACATTTACTTACTTTAGTCCTTAGATAAATAAGTAGAATATGAGAGAAGTAAAGGTGTCCAATGTAAGGAACATTAGGAAAACTTGTAGAGATTAGTGCAAAAAAGAGTGAAAAATTGAAATGTTCAGAATATAGGCATATATTAGTGAAAAAATGAGTTAGTAGAGACAAATATATGAGGGTCTTAGGAGAATTAGAAAATTGGGAATGTTTAAGGCAAGGTTATAATATTGAAGGCAAATGAATGATAAAATGATGGCAAATAAATAACAAATGATTGGAAAATGAATGATAAAATGATGGCAAATAAATAACAAATGATTGGCAAATAAATGATAAATGATGGTAAATGAATGGCAAATGATTATAGAACATAGCAAGTTAAATTTTAAATCATGTAAAACATAAATGGAAAAAGGGAATGTAGAACATACTTAATCACGTTGGGAAACATATAAAACATGAATGACCAAAAAGAATGTAAATGTAAGACAAATCTAATAAAAATATGGAAGTAAATGACAAGTAACTTCATGTAAGATAAGCATGTCAGATCAAACATAAAAAATAACATGAATGATTGAAAATGAAATGTAAGTAAAAATGTAAGATGAACATGATGAAGTCATAGATAAAGAGAAACATGTAATAATTCCAAATGTCATATGTAAGGTAAGTTAAGTCCACAAAAATCAAACAATAACATGATGGAGAAATTAAAATTGAAAGCTCTAAAGGATGAAAACTCAAACTTAATGCTTATTCTAAGATATAATGTAAGAAAACACAACCACCTAATGACATGAATAGTATGAAAGTGAGATGGTGCAGTAATAAAATGGTGTAAGGGTGTTTGTGAGGAAGGCCTAGTCCTATCCTAGGTCTTATAATGCAACTCATAAAGTATAAACCAAGAAGCGTAATAAAGTATATTGATCAAGGATGTGATTAGCTAAAATCAATATCCAAAAAAGGGAATATGTGGAAAATATGATGTAAATAAGGAATGTGAAGCACCACATGGGTTATGTGGACATCCTTAGCAAGAATGAGACACACTAGGCTAGTGAGAAAGACTAAGAACTATCAACACTAAGGACTTAGGACATTTTGACTAATGAACACAAATCTTGGGATAACAAGTGAAGTATATAGATCATCCCATGAAGGATATATGCATGAAAATTAAAATGGATTTACCTTCCCAAAAACGTGTTTCCTACTCCTCAAGACCCCTTACAAAGCTATTGATCTACTATGAAGATTGGGTACTTGCATGAAAAAATAGGTAGCTGTTGACCAAATTTGACTTCTTTGTCAAATTTGGGCACCCCTAGGAAAAATTTTAGTGTTTAAACATTGGTATGGGTCATAATTTGTTGTCATAGGATATTTCACTTGTTATATGATGTCATTTGGGGTCACATTAGTTTTAGTCTTAGTCACATTAGCTAATTTGTTCATTGGGGGTCTTTTTATGTCATTTTAAGAGTAATTAATGCATTTGGAACATTTAAAAAGGTTCCTAGGTGTCTCATTTCATGGAAAACATCCAATAGGTCAGTTTAGATGTTTGACATGCTAGTTACATCATATCCTTGTAGTTTTCCTAACTAAAATTATAAAAATGAGCTCAAAAGGAGGAAAATTGGCACTTGTATGGATTATTGGGAAGTGTGCCATGTGGGGAAGTTTTTTGAGGGTCCCTAAAACCTTATAATATTAATATATATGCTTTTATTTATCTAAAAGTTTCATTTTTAAGCCAAAACTATTTTGCACTTTTTTGCTTTTTTGACAAATTAAACCAGCCTTTAAGTTTTTGCTTGATATGAGAAGCACAAGTAATTTCAAACATAAAGCTTATGGGGGATGATATTAAACTATAAAAAATTAATTTAATTATATGGAGTTTGATACTTTTTAATATATTTTTTATAAACAATCGTTAACAAGTTAACCACGCAGATTTGATAGTTGTTTGGTGTACCCTATACGTTTTTCTCCTTTTATGTCAAATCCATTTAAACCAATTACTGGTGTTGGATATAGAGGTGTTTTATTCCTCCTTAGATGGTATATATTATTTTTTTCATGATTCATGAAGTTTGGATGACCAAAATTGGTCTATCATGCAAGGGGGTGTCACCATGTGTAGTTTTAGTTGGAGTGTTTTTATTTTCTAAGTGTATCTCTTCTATAGGTGACTTTTTCAAATGGAATATAGTGTCCCATAAGTTCCTAGGTCATATCACTACTTATTTCCATATTTTGATCTCACCGTAGCACTCTTTGGGTAGCTTACAAGCTTGTTCTTCTTCATTTGCCAATTTCATGCTTAGTTTCAGTTGAATTCCTTGTACAAGCTTATTCACTCTATGTATGAAGTAGTAATAGAGGTGTTTTGACTTTTAAATAATTTGGATGTTGAATAAGGATCCATTTTAACATTAAAGGAGGCATAAAATTGACCATGTGCTCATGTCCTAAGCTATCTTGGTCATGTAATGTCCTTGTCTATTGAGTTCCATGAACATATAGGTGATTACCACATAATGGAGGGTGTTTTGAAGTTGTTCTCAAGGTTTTATTGATAGAGGTTATCCTTTTGAAGACTAAATATCACTTAAAGTGTTAGGATACCTTTAAACAAGCATATCACTGCTCAATCTCACTCTCAGTACCTTACAACTTAGATTTGCATCTACATGACTCCTTTTGACGTCATCCTTGAGTGTGAAAGGTTTGAAATATACTCTAACTTCTTGAGAAATGGCTAAAGGTGTGTTAGAGTGCTTAATTGGAGTATAAAAGTTCATATGCATGATTAAGTTTCATGGTGTCACTAATACCTAACTATGGTGTGTCAAATACCCACCTACAAGTGGTTGGGCAGAATGTTTGAATGCTTAAAGGAAGTGAATGAAGGGTCTTGACACCCATTTAAGGTTGTGGAACACATAATAAAGTTTTGACAAACCAATGCAAATGTGAAGTGAGAAAAAGGAGTATGAAAACATGTGTGAAGACCAAGAAGATTGTGTTTAGGGAGGTTTGCTCTAAAATGGTAAAACAGAGGTCCCATGGGTTTATGTTGGTGCTCCACAACATGATTATAAGAAGTATTAAAGGATTTAAACAATTGGAATGGTTTGAATATAGTATGGAATGAGCTCATGCCAATGGTGAAGGTTAAAAGGTAGAGGATGACATGTTTTTGAGGGCATCAAAAGTGCTCTAAAACACACTGAATTATTTTAATAACATATATAAGCCTAAAGGAAATAATGACTATTTGTTACTTTGAAGAACAATATTAAATATCCAAACTTGTCTAGGTGGCTTGATGAGTTGAGTGACATGTAAACAAACTAAGGACTATCTACAAAGTTGATAAGAATTTCCATGACCCCTTTCATGTACTCATAGTCTGTACAAATGATTGAAGATTGTACCTACAACTATAATGGAAGACTATGGACAAATAGTGAACAAGGTCTATCACCTTTTAAATTTGTAAATACACTAGAGGTGATTCAAATGATTTAATTCATGCTTGGAGTTACCCTGAGGAGTTTTGAAGATATGTTTAAACCTTATTTCAAGTTTGAAAAAGCTAAAATAAGCTACAAGAGCAGTATAGGATCTAGTTTGGTGGTTCCATTACAAATGAGAAATGGTAAATTAAAAATTGATATGGTGATGTCTGATCACCTCAGTGGGAATGGAATTTTGATAGATTCATGAGATTGATCAAGGGAATCCAAATCTCACAGACCTCTTAAGGACCCCAGGTACACCTACATCCTTTGTACAGACTGAGACAAAGGTCAAATAAGTGGAATAAAGGAACAATCCATTGATATGTAGTAAAACTCTCATTTAGCCACCTTATGTGAGTTTTGATTGATAAAATAAGTTTTACTTGAAAATTAGGCTTAAAATGTTTTCTCTTTATCATAAACACTATGGACAAAGCCAACATAACCTACAATAGGGTCCTAAGAAACAAAAGTGCCTCAGTCACGGAGTAGGAACACTGTTTAGTCTGTGAAAGTGTGAAGAATGCATTTTAATCTTATAAAGAGTATAATTAAGTTTAAAAAATATCATAATACATGAAATAAACCCCTATTCTACACCTATAGGTAGGGGTTAAAAAGGCACTATCATAGTCAAGGCAGGGTTTAGGAAAATGGATGGCTAAATGAGTCATAAACCCTCTAAGAGTGAGAAAAAGGTGTGAATGGTTTAAATTGGATTCATCATGATCCAATAGATGCCAAAAAATACACAATAAATTTATAAGGTGCTTAAATTCTCCCCTCACTTGGCAAATGGACATCAGTCTATATAGGTAAGCTAGGAAATCTCTTGTTTCAAGGGGTAAACGTGGGGTATCTAGAGAAAGGAATGTTATAGGTGGTTAAAAAAGATAAATAATAATGAAATGGGAGTGAAAAAATGTTTAGATAACCTAGAAGCACAACATTGGCAAGGAAAGGTCATCCACAGGTGGGTTTGGGCAAGACTGCATGGAAATAGGGTTTTTTAGCCCCTTTTTTGAGAAGATTGAGTTGGTTAGGTACCTAAATGAGGGAATATGACCTTGATATTTTGTAAAAATACTAATTAAGACCTTATAAAACTCAAAAAACTATCATTTCTCCATAAGGAATAGGGATATATCTCTTTGTTTTGTCTCAGAGATCAGCTGCTGAGGAAAATCAAAACTTTGGTCTACCAAACAAAAGATGGGAAAATGAATGAATGATATAAGATGGGGCCTTGGGATATTAAATAAAAATTGGATGATGTGTATGGAATGTGTAATAATGATTAAAAACACTTAAAAAATATCCAACCCCTTAGAATGACCTAGCTGTACATGCATACACTCTAATTTGGCATGGTTCCACTAGGCCAAGTTGACAAAAGGGAGGAAAAGTGATGAAAGAGCTTTGGATGGGTTGTGTTATAGTTTTTTAAGAATTAATATAGTGTGATAATGAAAAATAAACCATCCTAATCATGTTAGATCAGATCAAGTGGCTCAGACTAGCAAGGAGTGTGCCAAACCCACTAGGCTTTCAAGAAACCTAGAACCATATTGAGATCTATCTTCATTTATAATCCTTTGAATGATATGTGGCTGATTGAAACATGATTAATATATAAAAATATACATGCTTGAGATATTTGAGTACAAATAAACTTATAGGAGAGTAATTTATAGCCTTGACATAGTCTAAACATGCAAAATGAGAAGAAAACAAGTTCGATGGGTACTTTCAAGAGCTCATATCTTTTCTAATGATATGCATGTGAAATATAAGGATTGAGGGAAGTTATTATGGTCCATTTAAATAAATAGTTTGTAATTTTTAGGTAGGTTAAATGTCCAAGATTTATGAACAAAGCTTAAGACCTATAACTGCCTAAAACCCTACTTAAACCTTGGTTATGATCTAATGAGGAAAATGATCTTGGAGAGCCACCATAATGGCATATTATGGTAAGAAAACCTATTGTATCATGGATAGGACTCACTCAAGATATCACACATGTAAGTATATGTATGGAAATATATAGACATTATATAAAATGTGGTTTTTCTCACCATTTTTTGTGTTTTATAAGGTCTATCCTATTTCAGAAGGAGAAATTAAGTTTTATGGGAAGATAGGGACCTATTATAACTACATATGTCATTTTATCCTATGAAAAAGTTTCCAAGTATCTAAACTGAAGCTCTCATTTCAGTTAGTTTAACTGACATGGTGCACACAAGGGTGAAAAGTATGGAAAATTGAATTAGATGTCATTTTAAGGTGAAATTAAGAGGTCCAAGGCCATGGATAAAATTTAAAAGTTTATTTATTTCCATCCCATGTATTTACATGGGAAACTAAAAGCATTCTTGAAGACAAATGTGAAGGATAACAAAAAAGTGAGTTTTTAAGACTATAGGCAGTGATTGCTTATTTACAAGAGTTTATAAATAAGTAGGACCTAAACCAATGCATGAAATTGCATGAATAAAATACTTAACTCTCATCCCAATCACTAGACATATCCATATTTAGTGGTATGATGTTCAAATAGATGTAAATTATGAAGGTAGTTTTCTTTGCGAGGATTGAGAGTTTTATGCCACTTTTCACCATTTTCATGGCTTGTATGGACCATTGTATCTCCTAAATTGAAATGGTAAAACTAATTAATATTTTACATGAAAATTTTAACTCCTTTTGGAAAATTGACACATGTCTAGGTGACCTTAGGACTTCCTTTGCTTTGCTTCTCTCTCAAAATCTATAAATATGCATTCTTTTGGCTGTTTTTACAACCTCCATTGGTTAATGGGGAAAATATGGAAAAATTTGTACTTAAAATACTCTTGAAGAAATATAAAAGTGATTTTTCCACTCACATTCTGTAATATTGGGTATTTATTGTAATCTTGTTGGTCTTGTCTAGTGAAAGATCTTCTTTTCTAGTATGTTATTCTTGGTTGTCTACCAAATGTGTAGAAAGGTTATTGTTACATGTATTTTTAAATATTATTTTATAATTTTATAGGTTTATTATAATTGGTTCATGAATATATAATTTCATGGAATCATCCATTACCCTCTTAAGTATCAAATACCTTCTTGAATCTAACATATGAAACATTGATGTGACACTACATCCTAAGTTGTGAGTTTGATGTAAGAGAGGTTTTGTTTGTATTTAATTAGTTGATATTTAGTCAAGTGGTAGTATATTAAACCTTTTTGCATCTCATTTTTTAGTTTTATTAGTTATTTTCCTAATCCATTTTCATCCACAAGTTGATAGGTAAAGAAGAGCTTCAAAGAGTGCATCAAGGGAACTAGCCCTTATAAAGATTCATCTCTCAACATTGTCACCCACAACAAGAGGGATGTTTCCATTATGCCAATTGGATGAGGTTATCTAGGCATATAATCAAGGGTGTAAATCTAAGTGTCACTAATTTTTGTCATGCTTGGTGAGACTTAAGTCCTTGAAGATTATCCAAGATTGGTGTTTGTTTTGGCATAGTTATAACTACAAGAGCATCTACATTCAGTACATAGTGAATCAATTGAGGATTTTAAGTCTTTTTTTGATGATCAATTCCTAATTTTCATGCCAAAGGTAACCACTATATCTACTGCTAAAGTTTTACCTTTTGTGTTTGTGCAATTACCCTTATATTCTATTAGAAGGTTTAGGTTTGTGAACACCCATCCTTATTCAAGAGAGTTGGTGTTTAATAAGTCTAAACTCTTATTAATTTCAGGCCCTAATACACAAATTTAATATTACAATATCTAAAGGAGACAACCTTTTGTGACTTTCATCATATCATATCCTTTAAACTTTGCCCAATATGATCAAATTCTTGGAGCGACCCTTAAGAGTGTTCCACCTTTTAGTGGAGAGGGTTCAATTAGTGCCACTGAGAAAATTAGAAACATAGGATTTTTTTTAAATATACATAATATCACTCAAGAGAATGTGGCTATTAGGTTTTTGGCTTTGTCTTTTAAAGGAAATTTTTGGATTGGTATGGGATTCTACCTAAAAATTCTATTGGTTCATGGGATGAACTAGGAAATATACTGACTAAGAGGTTTGGAGAGAAGAGTGACTATTTATCTCTAGCTAAGTAATTTACCACTATAAATAGGGAAAAAAATGAGTTTATGCAAGATTTTAACACTAGGTTTCAAAAAACATGGTATATAATTCTAGCTCTTGTGAGGCCTACTCCAAACTATGCATTCTTATACTATCTAAAGCATTAAATAGTGATGTAGCTATGATGATCTAATACATGGGTAGGAATACACTCCTTGCTACCTATTAGATAGCCATAAATGTTGATAATTTTATTTTTCAATTAGGAAATATTTCTCCTAGGCCTCTAATGACATTATTCCCCGATTTGCAGCCTCCTAGTCAAGTGACATTACCTACCCTGGCTCCTTTGCCTAGTAATGTGAAATCTACCATTGTTCCTTCCAATGAGATCCATGAAGTCAAAATTTTTACACAAAGTGTCACTAATGAGTTGGTTACCCTCAACATTCAATAATCCCAAAGTTATATACCATACCAATCCTACAATCAATTTGGACAAACCAATAAACCTCCTTTTCAAGGTAATGCTCAAGGACAAGGTCAAATCACCCAAGCTAAGCCTTATCAAAGATAAAATACTAATGATACCTCATCTTCTAAAGATATTTTCTGCACTTAAAATAACTTTGTTCAAGAACAACCATGCTAGCCATCCTTTGAGCAAAATCAATAACAAGTTGCTTATGTGAATGAAATGCACAATCAAACCATGGCAATGCAAGGTAATCAATATTTACAAATTTAAAGTCTTGAAGGACCAATGAAAAGTGGGGTAGAAAATATTCAACCATAATTTTATTCTACCCTCATAAATAATTTGGAGGGAGATTTTTATTTTATTAATCACTTGGGGAATCTAATTAATATGAATACTAGTGTTGCCTCCAACACTAGGTCCAAGAAAAGGGCTGTTGAGGAGCCATAAAGAACAACTCAAGGACCTATTTTGGTCCCCAATTCATCTCCAATGGTAAGAGTCTCAAATTAATCTCCTATATTTCATGAAAGTTATAAGTTTAAAAATATGAAGACAACTCCTATTCACCCTCCTTTCAAGCTACACCACAAGGAACTAGTGATCCTAAGGAGCCCCCAAAGGTGAATAATCCTTCCATTAATGTTGTAAACTAGACTAATAAGCTAAGTATGAACATCTCATTATGGGATTATTTGAAAATACAAGGGAAAAAAGATATGATCCAATTTTTTTTTGAAGGATTGGGTAAGCAAGTGGGCTCATCTAGGAATGAAAATTTTGTCCTAGTTAATAGAACCCAACATATAGATGGTCAAATGAAAAGTATGAAAAAATATTAATTTATACCTATCTCTAATCATTGGTGATTTATTATTTCATAATTTCATCATAGATAGTGGGGTTAGAACTTTAGTTATGCCCAAATGTATAGCTGATAAACTAGGCCTCAAGTATGAGCCACTAAATAAGGGAGTCTTACAATTAGATGGATCACCAGCCAAGACTTTGGGGGTATTTAAAAATTTAAATTTGATCCTTCATGCTTGTTCTAAATTTTCCATTCCTCATGATGTGGTGGTTCTAGATTTACCTCCATAATTTTCCCTTTACTTGTCAAGAGAGTTTACAACCAATATAGGTGAATACTTGGTAGCCAATTGGTCCTACATGGTGTTTAGGATACAATATGGCACTAAGGTGAAGATTGAATCAGAACCAATTTATCATAGTCACTTGGATCCCTACACACCTAATGTGGCAAATGTTAACTATGCTATCATTGATGAAGAGGAACTCCATATTGACCAATCTCCATCATCTTCCCTTGTAGGAGTTTCTGATTTATTCCTAGATGAATAGGGAGATGAGCATTATGAGCATGATCCTTACAAGTTCATAGAGGAATATAGTCTTGGGGTGTATTGTATGCATGAGAAGGAATATTTCATACCAAACTTAGTGAAGCCAAGTGAGAATGTGAATGGTTTATGGCAACTTTTATTTAATGGGTCAAGGAGCAAGATTGGGGCAGTTGGTGGAGCAATGTTGGTTTCACCTTCTAAAGAAAGGTACTATTCAACTTTCATATTTCAATTCTCACATAATTTTAATGTGGCAGAATATGAGGCCCTCATTCATGGCCTTGAATGGGTAAGGAAAAGAGGTGTCAAAGAATTGAATGTGTTTGGTGATAGTGAGTTAATTGTGAATCAAGTTAGAGGGTAGAATTTGACAAAAAAATCTTTGATTAGGTCCTATAAGCATAGAGTATGGGATGTTGTGGAATATTTACAAGCTTTTAACATCTCATTTATTCCAAGAGAGGATAACAAGCATGCTTGATAGGTTGGCAACTATTGGAGCTCAATTTGATGTTCCAAAAGGTATAAAAGAGGATAGGAACTGACTTCATCTAAAGGTGATTGTAAGGCCCTCCATAACAGATAATGTCACTAATTAGAAAGTGTTTGATAGTGATAAGCAAATAGTTCTTCTTCTACAAGAGGAGGCTGAGTTTTCTCCCAAGATTCAATCCAAACTACAACAACAATATGGAGGGCATATTGTCCAATTAAAGTTGAACAAGCTTCCTAAAGTCCTAGTTACTCTTGAAATCATATTCAATGAAGATGACCAAATAAAGAAAGAGAAGGTAAGCTTGTATACCAAACAAGAGAATTATTAGAAGGTATAAATCTTTAAGGATAAGTTACTTTTACTTGGAAAAGTATGCACTAGTCAAGAGAAACATGCTTTCATTGAGTTATGCAAGGAGTTTAGTGATGTCTTTACATGGGATTATAGTGATTTACAGGGTTTTGATCTAAGCCTAGCTCAACACACCATAGAGTTAGATGAAAATTCCAAGACTATTAAGCAAAGACAAAGGCTAATCAATCCTAAGATTGAACCCCTCATGAAAAAAGAGCTCACTAAGTTGATTGAGTCTAGAATCATCTTTCCTATCAAGCATTCATCTTGGTTGGCCAATTTAGTCTCGGTTAGGAAGAATAATGGGGAGATCAGGTTATGTGTGTATTTTAGGTATTTTAATAGAGTATTTTTGAGAGATCATTATCCCCTTCCTTCTATGGAACAAATTATACAAGTTGTGGTAGGTAGTGAGAGGTTTTATCTCCTTGATGGGTATTCTGGATACAATCAAATTTTGGTAAAGAAAAGTGACCAATATAAGACAAACTTTACTACTAAATGGGGTACATATGCTTATATGAAAATGAATTTTTTATTATCTAATGCTGGAGCTACATTTCAATGTGCAATGGATATGGATTTTCAAGGACTAATCAATGACATTATGTTAGTGTGTCTTGATGATGTAACAATTTTCTCCAAGGATGCAAGTGATCACTTAAATCACCTAAGGTAGATTTTTTAAAGGTGTAGAGAGTTTGGGATATTTATAAACCAAAAGAAATGTGTATTTACAATCCATGAAGGGAAACTCTTGGGACACATTATCTCCAAGAAGGGCTTATGCATTGATCCTGAAAGGGTGAGTGCCATCTTGGCATTGTCTTTGCCTAAACACAAGAAATGTTTACAAGGTTTCTTTGGTAAATTAATTATTATAAGAAGATTAATTCCTGATTTTACTAACTTTTTCAAGCCTCTAACCTCCATGCTAGGGAAGGATGAAGTGTTTACTTGGACAAGGAGAAAAAAAAGTTTTGAAGAGATCAAACAAGCAATTTCCCAAACTCCTACTCATGCAAGTCCTAATTTCTCCAAAGATTTAAATTTATATACATTTAGGAATGAAGAGGTAATTTTTGGCATGCTTACTCAAGCTAATGATGAAAATTTAGATCAGCCTATTGCCTTCTTTAGTCAAGGTTTAGAAGGTTATGATTTAAGATACACATATGTTGAGAAGCAAGTGCTTTCAGTTATTATGATCCTAAAGAAATTTAGGCACATGTTATCAAATAAAAAGATTCATATATTTGTGCTTCATCCTAGTGTCAAGAAATTTATTTTGAGCATGGATTTGAATGAGAAGAGGGTAGGTTAGATCACAAAAGTGATGGAATATGATGTGGAAATCAAGACAACCAAGTTAGTGAAAGGAAAGGGGTTATGTGAGCATCTTGTTTCAGACTTGAAAGAGAAAAAGGAAGTTTTTTTGGTACTTCATGATGAAATTATGGTATATTTACCTTCATCCATGAGGAGTTGGACACAAGATGTGATTCATTTCCTCCAAACCAGTGAGTGTCCACAAGGTCTTGATAGAGCTAAAAGAAGGTACTTTAGATTGTAATTCATTCCTTATGTACTTGTCGATGGATTGCTATTTAGGAAGGAATTTTTAGGTGTGTTATTGAGGTGTATTGACTCAAATCATATTGAAAAATTACTATTAGAGTTTCATGATGGACAAGATGGTGGTCACTTTTCTCCAAGAACCACAACTACTAGGATTATGAGGGATGGATACTTTTAGCCTAGATTTTTCAAGGACACCCATGATTAGGTAAGAAAATGTCAAAAGTGTGATATTTTTGATGGTAAAAAAA
Source organism: Torreya grandis (assembly GCA_037957365.1). Classification (NCBI taxonomy): domain Eukaryota; kingdom Viridiplantae; phylum Streptophyta; class Pinopsida; order Cupressales; family Taxaceae; genus Torreya; species Torreya grandis. The sequence goes on along the minus strand of JARHVA010000538.1, from coordinate 485,782 downwards.
AGATTTATACCTTGCCTCTTAATCGAATCTAAGTTGAGCAACCCTTCATGCAATGGGGTTTAGATTTTATAGGCCTAATCAATCCACATTTTAGTGTTGGTCACAAGTGGGTGTTGACTGCTATAGATTAATTTACAAGATGGGTGGAGGCTATAGATATTAAAGAGGCAAATGAAAGTTTAGTCCTTGAATTCTATGAAGGTATAGTAACAAGGCATAGAACTCCTTCAACAATAATTTTAGATAATGCATTGACTTTTCTTAGAGTAAGGACAAGTGAATGGGCTTCGAATCATGGCATATATATCAACACCTCCTCTAGCTATTATCCCTAAGGGAATGGAATATATGAGTCCATAAACAATAATATAATTAGGATCATAAAGAGGAAAATGGAGGAGAAATAAAGGACTTGGCATTTCAAGTTAAAGACAACCCTTTGGGCTAATGGAATTACCCCAAAGAGAGAAATTGGAAACTCACCATACACACTTATTTATGGGAGACAAGCTAGAATATCTATTTAACTTGAGTTACCAGACTTTGACCTCACCTATCGACTATAATTAATGGATAATGAAAGCATGGAAGTTAGGTTATGTAAGTTGATGGAGCTTGAGGAAATAAGAGATCAGGCTATGCAAACTATGAGAACTCACCAAGAACAAACAAAGAAATAATTTAACAAGAAATCCATGAAAATAAGTTTCAAGGAAGGAGAAATTGTTATAAAATGGGATGAAGATAGGGATAATCCTAGAAGACACATAAATTCTGATGCTTTATGGAGTGGCCCATATGTGATCACACAATGCAAGCAACACAATACTTTCAAACTTTCAAAGTTGGATAGAGAGGAGATTCATATCCTAGTGAATGGGATATATCTAAAACATTTATACTAAGGTTATCCTCTCTCTCTTTTTACATATTTTATTGCTTTCCATGTGTTCCCTAAGTGCTTATGCACATGTGTGAGTTTGTTTTGTGTCTTGATTTGCTTTGTGTCTTGCTCTTATGGTATGGTGTGTTCATTTGTGTTTTTTTGGTAAATTACCTGAAATTAATATTTAATAATACATTTAATCCATTGGCACTTGGTTGGATAAGTCTACTGGCCCTTAGTATAGCAGGCATATTGCCCCTATGAGTCACCATTTTATTGACCAAATTTGACTTCTTGGTCAAATTTGGGCAGCCCTAGGCAAAATTCTAGTGTTTAAACATTGGTATGGGTCTTAATTTGTTGTAATATGATATTTTAATTATTATATCATGTCATTTTAGGTCATATTAGTTTTAGTCTTAGTCCTTATTGGCATCAAATTGTTCACCCTAGGACTCTTTTCTTAGTTCCTATAATTTGATGCAACATGGAGTCATCTCTCAAGTTTGTGGGAAATTGTAAGAGAGATGAATATCTAGTATTATGAGGTATAAATACCTAGATATTATTTAAAATTATTGTAAACTACTATAATTATTTATTAATAAGAAATATTTAGAAGTTTGCATGAAGTAAAACTACACTAAAGTGGTGATTCACCAAGAGATATCCCGCAAACTATCATACTTTTATTAAATAACAAAAATTTATAATATTAACTCTAAGACTTAAAGGATCCTAACATAAGTGATTCAATGTGAAGGAAACATACATAGGGAAATCAATAAGACAACTAGTCCAGGGGTAGATTGCACACCATAGAGACAATAACTTACTTGAAGAGGAATCTAGTATCCTAACTACACTTCACATGATTTGTTAGATTAGAACTCTTGATTAAACATGAAGGATAGAGGAAAAAAGGATGATATTATCACTTAAATTGTCTACTCATCTCTCTTACACTTAGAAAAATATGTTCACAACTCAAAATTAGACTTTCATTCAATGTTTAAAAGCAAATTACTATGTTGTTCTAACAGGGTTTCACCATACCAGATGTGGTATTAGTTTACAATGGCCAAAATGGGTCATACTTATAGAAATTGGAAAGAGAGATAGGAAAAATAAGTCCAATAGATACAAGGACATGTGTCCAAAGGTGGAAACAAGTTACAATGCATGTAGGTGAAGTGTAAGGGGAGTTAGAAATTGATCTGCATATGTGTCTATTCCAAAAAATCATCCTCTTCCAAAATTGGTGTAACATCTCTTCAATCACCTTCCATGAAATTGAATTCATCATTGAAATTCATTGGGAATTCCAAATCTAACTAGGGGCAAGTGTCTATTTTTAACTAATAAGAGAAAGTTACAAAGAATCCTCTACCTACATTGAAAGTTTTCCAAATCATTTGTATTCTCTTGCACAAGAAGAATCATCTGTCACTGTGATCACTCCTTTTAGATCCTCTTGACACTTGGCCTTATAATATCCTAATTATTACTAAATTATATGTACCAGGGGTCTTAAGAAACATGTTAGGATACCTCATATGCTTAGCTCCATCCAAAACACCTTAAAATATCTCCAAATTTGAGTTGTCACTCTTTCCACTATGTGATCACTTTTATCATTCTAGACTAGCTAAAGTGAGAAACCTAGTAGAGATAATTAGGATAATTTTAAAGCTTTATAAATGACATGGGGAGTTGATTCAAGTCCCAATATATTCTCTCAAGTGATTAGTATCCTTTGATCATCTCCAAAACCTATAAAACACAAGAAAGTGTCAAAGGAATTGGTCCCTTGCTCCATCCGTATAGATTCCATACAATATAAATCTATGTATTTGATCCTCATGGAGTTTCCAACTTTCCTTTAGGTCTGAAGGTACTGATGGAGTCTATAGTTTTGCTGTAGGAGTCTGAAGCTGGACTAATGGAGTTTGTAGTTCTGCTGTAGGCCTAATGGCTTTGGATCCTCTTTCATGGATTTATCATACCTAAGTTCATTAAAAAACCTTAAGATAATTAATTCATGTTTTAAAATGCTTATACAATCTTTCCAAAACTTTTTTTTGCATCCACTTCAACCCTAACCTTCAATTTAAACAATTTTCTCTCTCTTCTTGCAAGTTTTAAGCTCTAAAAGTGGCCTATCTCTGAGACAAAAAAACAAGTATTGGCACTTTTCATTTATAAATTTTGAATACATGGGAGGCTTCATTAGGTAATGAGTACCCATTGTACTAAATTTTAGCTCTTAAATCCCCCATTTACACCTCCAACTAGCATGAAACTCAAAACTAACTTTTGAAGGTGACTATGTGTAAGTTGAGGGTGAAAATGGACCTTTTGACCTCATAAGTGGAGAAATTTGATATATTTGCCTTGTTTTATCTATATAATCATATTATTTGAGGTTATTATAATTATGTTCAAGACTTGGAGATTCTCACTTTCCCTTGTGGAGGCACTTGACCCTCTCATCCCACTTGCAACTGTGTGTGTTCTGGACACTTTAAAGGTTGGCTGTAGGTTGTTTTTGCATGTAGGAGTCATGTTAGTGACTTTAAATAACCTATCATAGCCAAACAACACTTGTTTGACTTTTATAATCTATCCTTGTCTCCTAGGAGTTTATTACCCTCGTCAAAGTGTGACCTTCTTTGCCAATTGTAACTTTTCTACACTCCTTAGTACACTTGGGATGTACTTTTAGCTGAGAGGAGTTGTACCATCTAAAATAGAGTTCTCTTCAATGAATATATAACCTCATTTTCGGTAGATAAAACTATTTAAGTACCATTCAGATGATAATTTTGAGTTACTTTAGGCAATGATCTAGGGAACACTTCAGATGATAATTCGGGTGATGATCCTACCCCAATTGGTGGTAGAACTTCCAGGAGCCATAAATTTTCCACCATATCTCCATTTGACTACCCATTTGAATTGTTGGAAAGCTAAGAATGAGGGGAACTCCATGAGATGGCATAGAGCTTGATTTAGTGGGATTTAACCCCTAAAAACTAAATGGAAGTGTCCAAAATTTTAATTTTAGTAGTGTAGTCTAAAATAGTAATTTCTCAAATTTTGTAATGTTGTAAATTATGGAATTCAATCCACTTCATCTCCCTCGAGATTGGTGACCTTATACATCCTCCTCCTACCTTCAAAGTATGTAGAAAAATAGATGTAGCTTGAAAAGGCAATCAGATATCTCTTCCCAGAGATAGGCATATGTTGTATCTATAATTTTGAGCAATAAAACATATCTTCTCAAAGATAGCATTATTATTTGTGTGTTATTGAAATATTATTCAACCAAGACTTTTGAGTTTTGGATCAATGGTATTAGATCAATTTTTCTTAAGACTGTATGATCCTGAGGATGAGGTCAGACTACAGGAAGCTTGGGTGGAAAATACAAGATCTAGTAGACTATCTAACTATTCACTCTAAATGACCTCAAATGGCAGACAACACCAAGACATCTTATTCTTTCAAGCAAATAGTGAATGAAGCCCTCTAACATTAGCAAGAGAAGATGCTACAATAATTTGCCAAAATTCTCCAACAAATTTTGATGAGAAATTTTGGCTCCTCATCTATAACCCCACATCTTTTCAGTGCCCCAACACCCTTCAAAGTTTAGGTGAATTTTGATATCCCCATATTTGAAGGCAAAATCTATGTTGATGCAGTAGAAAATTGGTTGGATCAATTTTCATTATATTTTTTTATAAATAAATTCACTGATAAAGAGAAGATCACTTTTTCTCTTTTGAAAGCATCATTGCCTGTCAAAACTTGATGGGAAGTGTACAAGAAGAAATTTAGTATGGATGATATTGGCCTTGAGGAAAAACCTACTTAGGATGATTTCATAGAAGCTGTAAAGGAAGAATACTAACCCATTGGAGCATATGATGATCTATACATAGAGTGGCAATAACTTCACCAAGGTAAAGAACAATCTATTCAAGATTACACTGACATTTTTCATTCTCTATCTGTGAGATTGGGCATCCAGAAAAATGAAAAACATAAGGTTCTCAAATATCATGGTGGATTACAATGGCATGTATGGAGGGAAATAAAACTCTTCAATTTAGAGACCCTAAGTGAGGCATACAAGTTCGCAGTGAAGATTAATAAAAAATATGGAAGAATGAATATGAAAGGTCGGCCTTCAAAATGGAAAAGTGACAAATAAGGTCGAGCCATCAAGTCCCTTCTTTCTGAGTCACCATCCTCAACATCCACTATTTTACTTCATACACACCCTGCAGTTGAAGAAGACAAAGAAGAGTTTGTAGATGCTGAGCCCAATGCATCATTGCTTCATAACAAACCCATAAGGAGATGATAAATGATTAGGAAAGGTTATTTCACTCTAAGTTATGGGTGAAAGGTAAGACTCTACATTTCATTCTTGATAGTGGGAGTGAAAATAATTTAATCTCTACTAATATTGTGAAAAGTCTAAATCTATCCATGAAGCCTTACCTAAAGCCATATAGTATTGGATGGTTGAGTCTAGGGAGAAACCTTTGTGTCACCCATGAGTGTCTTATTTCATATGCAATAAAACCTTTCCAAGATGAGGTCTTGTGTGATGTGGTCAATCTAGATGTTTGTTATGTACTTCTTGGTCAACCATTTATGTATGATCGGCATGGCATCTATGAATCAAGAACTTATCACCCTCACTCTTGGAAAATGATGCTACAAGGTACCAAAGGTACCAACTTTTACATCTATCTCCCTAATCAGTGCCAATAAATTTGTTCTCATGGTAGTCAAGCCATAGAAATCCAAAAGGGTTGATTTTGCAGCCCTAACTACACAATCAACACAACAATAGAAGTGAATGGATACAAAGTTGAGGAAGTTCATGGCTTTCTATCCATAGATTTATGGTTAGAAAAAAATGGAGAAAAATTAGGCCCTACATAGCTCCACAAAACATAGCCCATTCCAAGTATGCATCGGGTTACAACCCATGACACAAAATGATATAGCCATTCCATATCATCCACTTTTATTAAACACTTCAGTCATAACAAAACAATTAGACATTGGTGAGCTTGATCTATAGAGTTTTACTCTAGTGGATGAGAATTAGATCAAGACACAACTGCCACACTTGGTAAAGACTCTTCATGTAATGGGGATCATTGCTTCTCAAGGAGGGAGGAATGATTTAGACAACACTTTAGGCAATGATCTAGGAAACACTGTTAAACATGGGATATACTGAGAGGGGGGGTGAATTAGTATATCATATATCTTATAAAACTTTCTATTAACCAAATTCCACTTAATCAAACATTCAAGATATGCAATAAAAATCAAACTATAAACACCACACAAGATAGAGGGACACTAGATATAATGTGGAAACCTAATGTGGGAAAAACCACGGAGAACAATTTCAAGTATATGAATGAGCACCAACCCAAAAAATATTCACAAGCACCAAATTGTAGGAGCACCAACCCCTTTGTTGAGCACCAACCCAATAATTATTTGTGAGCACCAACCCACAGGAACACCAACCCCTTTTTCGAGCACCAACCCAGTAACAATTTGTGAGCACCAACCCATAGGAGAACCAACCCCTTTATCGAGCACCAACCCAGAAACAATTCATGATCACAAACCCACAGGAGCACCAACCCCTTTGCCGAGCACCAACCTAACAACAATTCATGAGCACTAACCCACAGGAGCACCAACCCCTTTGTCGAGCACCAACCTAGCAACAATTCGTGAGCACCAACCCATAGGAGCACCAACCCCTTTGTGTATACCACATAACTATCTCTCAATGTTGTTATCTCAACAAATGATAGTTCATTACAATATCTCTTTCCTCTCTCTCACCTTTGCTCTTCTAAGCTAGATATAAAAAATATAAATCATATTCAACTCTCAGAATTGCTCTTTTAAGCTAGATATTACAATATCAAATCAACCTCTATCTCTCATATAACAAATGGCTTCTAAAGCCTTTATTTATAGCTTTCTAAATGACAATTGGCCTTCCCCCTTTACGACCCTTCAATCCTCATGAAAAATGGTGCCAAACTTGTATGACCCTTCATATCCTTGCCTTTGAAAAGTCATGTGGTGACCCTTCATGAGAAAAAATGACCTTCCATCTTTTGTCCTTATTTTGGTGACTTTTCATATTCCTCAAAGTGTCCCTTCATGAGAAATTACGCCCTTCCTCTTTTGTCTTCACTTGGTGACTCTTGGAATTCCCCAAGATGACTCTTCATGGGAAAATGTGTTCCATCCTTCTTTTGTCTCTACCTCATGGCTCTTTGACTTCTCCATGGGTCCTTCTTTTGTCTCATATGTGACCAAAAATATATTCATTAATATTAAGTAAATATTAACTCACATTAGCCAAGATATATCTATTACAAACATCATAAAATGCAATGGGGCCTTTATCACCAATAATGCTAGACCTTTGACATCAATGACAATATTTCCAACAATCTCCCCCTTTTTCATTGATGGCAACCTCAATCTTGAAACTGCCACATCCTATCACCTATACATGTTGTCATCTAAAAACATACAGTAACTCCCCCTTACTGTAGCAACCTGTATTTGTTCCCTGTACCTATTTTTGCACTTGTACCTGTACTTGTTATTCTCCCCCTTTGACATCAATGGCAAAGGGCCTACTTGGAGCTAACACTTAGCTCCCCCTTAACTGATGCTGAACATCAATGGCAAGAAGTAATAGAAATTACTCTCAACTTCTCTCGCAGATCTTTGAATGTGTCCTTTGATTGTGCCTTTGAGAAGATATCTGATAATACATACACATTGTTCCCTATCCTTTGAGCATCTACAATCAACTCATTTAAATATTTTCTTCTAATCTCACAACCTTATTTATGAAACTTTAATGTGTATCCTTGATCACATATTTGACTAACACTCAATAGATTATGCTTAAGAACTTTTACATATAAAACATTCTTAGTCTTAGTTCTACCATAATCCAATCTCAAAGTACCTTTTCCAGCTATCCTGGTAGTGGTTTTGTCTATGAATCTCACTGTACCACCATTGATCTTCTTTAGAGATATGAACTTACTTTTATCTCCTGTCATATGCCTCAAACATCTGCTATCAATTAACCATGGCTGATTTTTATTTCTTACATGCATAGCTATCTAAACCATCATAGAATCTTCAGGTTGTTTCTTCTACCATGAACATGTCTAAACCTTCTTCTTGATGAATGGAGCTTTGAAACTTTGATCCTTCCTGACTGAATCAAACACACTTCTACAATACCAAGCTATGTGTCTAAAGTTGTTGCACTTGTAGCATACTATGGTCTCTTCATCAAAGCTTGATAGAAGAGCAAAAGAGTTGTGGCTTTTGCTTGACTCTACTTGACTTTCCTTCTCCTTATTTCTGAAATTGTTAGCTCTTTTTCTACATTCTAATTTCTTGTGACCATATCCAATACAATAAAAACAATAGCCATAAAAATAAGACATGTCTGTATATCTCTGCCCTGATTCCCTTTTGTAGCTTTGTTCCTTCCAACCTTCTTTGTTTGAAATGTCCTCTGTATTCTTCACTTCTCCCCTTTTTGTTTCCTCTTTTGTAAGAGCTTTAGCATAGCTATTTTTATTTTCAAATCCGATCCCTATCTTATGTGTATTTTCTTTTTGACTTTTCAATATCTTATTCAATATGTTAGTGTTGTCCTCAAATTTTGAGTCACTAACTACTTTATCATTGACTGCTTTCTTAATATCTTCTTTTAAAGAGGCAATTTCAATAACATACCTTTCACATTATTTTCTTGCTATTTCCAATTGTGCTGTGAGATCTTCTTCATTCTTCTTGGCTTTTTCAAAGTGTGCTTGTATATCTTCAATCATTTCCTTTGACTCCTATTCATTTTTCTTGATCTGACGCTTTAATCTTCGATTCTTCTTCTCAACAACTTTTAACTCTTCTAAGGCACAAATGATTTCTCCTTCCATATTCACTTCAGCTTCCTCCTCCTCTTCTTCTTGATAATCTTCATGTATGGCCATGAATAGAATCTCTTCTTCTTCTGAATCACTGACTCTACTATCTTTGACTGAGCTAGGATCCTCATAATACAAGTTCTTCTTCTCGAATCCCTTATTAGATTTGCCTTTGAAATTCTTTTTGTATGTAGGCTTTTCTTCTTCTTCATCATTACCCTTATTTGGGCATCTAGTTGAAAAATGTCCAATCTTTCCACAATTAAAACATTTAAAAGGTAATTTTCCTTGATATTTACCTGTTCCCCTTTTCGGCTTGCGAATGAAAAATGCTCTGTTGTCATCTTCATCATCACTGGAACTATCACTTGATTCTTGAATATTAGCCTTCTCTTTCTTTGATGTCTTGAAAGCCACTTCTATATTTGAGCTTTTATCTTGTTCTATCCGCATCTCATATGCCGTAAGAATACCATGAAGCTCATCCATCTTTAGCTTGGCTAAATTCTTCATCTCCTCGATTGCTGAAACCTTTGCATCATATCTCATTGGTAGAGATCTCAAAACCTTTTTCACCACCGTTGACTCTTCCAACACTTCTCTAAGACCTTGAATCTGATTTATTATTTGATCAACTTGCAAAAAATAACTTGCTATATCTTCTTCTTCTTCCATCTTCAAACTTTCAAACTATCTTCTAAAAGTTTGAAGCTTAGCTTGCTGAACCTTTCCATCACCTTTGTAAATATTCTCAAGTTTTACCCAAGTTTTATGAGCAGATTTACATTGCATAACTTTAACAAATTTAGATTCACATAAACCACATAAAATAGCATTTAAAGCTTTAGCATTACATTCACTTGCCTTCTTTTTTTCTAGAGTAATTGTAGATGTCTGTGGCTCTTCATATTCATCCACCACTGCTTTTCATATGTTGAATCCAAGGGCCATCAAATAAATCTTCATTCTCATGCTACAAAAAGTATAATTCATCCCATCAAACAAAGGTGCCTTATTTGTAGAAAATCCTTCCTGTGACCTAGCCATCATGCTTTCCTGATCTACCTTCAAGCTATAAAACTTTTCAAAAAGAAACGTACTTTGATACTAATTATTAAGCACATAATATACTGAGAGGGAGGGTGACTCAGTATATCATATATCTTATAAAACTTTTCCTTAACCAAATTCCACTTAATCAAACATTCAAGATGTGTAATAAAACTCAAACAATAAACACCACACAAGATAGAGAGAGACACTAGATATAACATGGAAACCCAATGTGGGAAAAACCACAGAGAACAATCTCAAGTATATGAATGAGCACCAACCCAAATAATATTCACAAGCACCAACTTTTAGGAGCACCAACCCCTTTGTTGAGCACCAACCCAACAACTATTCATGAGCACCAACCCACATGAGCACCAACCCCTTTGTCAAGCACCAACCCAGCAAAAATTCATGAGCACCAACCCATAGGAGCACCAAGCCCTTTGCCAAGCACCAATCCAACAACAATTTGTGAGCACCAACCCACAGGAGCACCAACCCCTTTATGTATACCACACAACTATCTCTCAATTTTGCTATCTCAACAAATGATAGTTCATTACAACATCACTTTCCTCTCTCTCAACTTTGCTCTTCTAAGCTAGATATAAAAAATACAAATCATATTCATCTCTCACAATTGCTCTTCTAAGCTAGATATTACAATATCAAATCAACCTCTATCTCTCATATAACAAATGGCTTCTCAAGCCTTTATTTATAGCTTTCCAAATGACCTTTGGCCTTCCCCCTTTATGACCCTTCAATCCTCATGAAAATGGTGCCAAAATTGTATGACCCTTCATATCCTTGCCTTTGAAAAGTCATGTGGTGACCCTTCATGAGCAAAAACATCCTTCCATCTTTTGTCCTTATCTTGGTGACTTTTTGTATTCCTCAAAGTGTCTCTTCATGAAAAATTACGCCCTTCCTCTTTTGTCTTCAATTGGTGACTCTTGGAATTCCCCAAGATGACACTTCATATGAAAATGCATCCCATCCTTCTTTTGTCTTTACCCCGTGGCTCTTTGACTTCTCCATGGGCCCTTTGTTTGTCTCATATGCAACCAAAAATATATTCGTTAATATTAAATAAATATTAACTCACATTAGCCAAGATATATATATATTACAAACATCATTAAATTCAATGGGGCCTTTATCACCAATAATTCTAGACCTTTGACATCAATGAAAATATTTCCAATAAACACTTTAGATGACAATTTGGGTGACAATCCTACCCCAATTGGTGGAAAAACTTCTGGGAGCCATAACTTTTACACCATAGCTACGTTTGACTCCCCATTTGAAATGTTGGAAATATAAAAATGAGGGGAACACTTTGAGATGGTACGAGCTTTACTTGGTGGGTTTTGACCCTCAAAAACCAAATGGAAGTGCCTCAAATTTCAATTTTAATAGTTCAATCTAAAAATAGCAAGTTTCTAAAAATAGTAATTTCTCAAATTCTATAATGTTGTAAATCATGGAAGTCAAACTACTTCATCTCCCTCGAGATTGGTGACCTTACAAATCCTCCTTCTACCTTAAAATTATGTATAAAAATAGATGTATCCTATAAAGGCAATTAGACATCTCTTCCCAGAGATAGGCATATGTTGTATCTACAATTTTGAGCAATAAAACATCTCTTCTTAGAGATAGCATTATTATTTGTGTTCTTGAAATATTCTTCAACCAAGAATTTTGAATTTTGGATTAGTGGTATTAGAGCGGTTTATCTTAAGAGTGTATGATCCTGAGGATGAGGTCAGACTACAAGAAGCTTGGGTGGAAAATACAAGATCTAGCAGACTATCCAACTATTTACTCCAAATGACCTCAAATGGTAGACAACATCGAGACATCCGATCCTTTCAAGAAAATGGTGAATGAAGCCCTCCAACATTAGTAAGAGTAGATGCTACAATAATTTACATAAATTCTCCAATAAATTTTGATGGGAAATTCTAGGTCCTCATCTGTAACCCCACATCTTTTCAGTGCCCCAACACCCTTCAAGGTTCAGGTGAATTTTGATATCCCTATATTTGAAGGCAAAATCAATGCTGATGTAGTAAAAAATTGGTTAGATCAAGATTTATCATATTTTTTAGTAAATAAATTTATTGATAAAGGGAAGATCACTTTTACTCTTTTGAAAGCATCATTGCCTATCAAAAATTGGTGGGAAGTGTACAAGAAGCGATTCAGTATGGATGATATTGGCCTTGAGGCAGAACCTACCTAGGACAATTTCATAGAATCTATAAAGGAAGAATACTACCCCTTTGGAGCATATGATGATTTGTACATAGAGTGGCAATAACTTGACCAAGGTAAGGAACAGTCTGTTCAAGATTACATTGATATTTTTCATTCTCTATCTATGAGATTGGGCATATAGGAAATTGAGAAACATAGGTTTTCAAATATCATGGTAGACTACAATGGTATATATGGGGGGAAATGGAACTCTTCAATTTGGAGACCCTCAGTGAGGCATACAAGTTCACAGTGAAGATTAAGTAAAAGCATGGAAGAATTAATATGAAGAGTCAGCCTTCAAAATGGAAAAGTGACAAATAAGGTCAAATATGAGGCCAAAATTGAAAGCAAAAAGAAGGGAAGACTAGGAAATGGTGTGATTACCACAAATCTAAAACTCACTCCAAAGAAGAATGTTGAGCCATCAAGTCCCTTATTTTTGAGTCACAATACTCAACATCTACTACTCTACCTCATACACATTCTATAGTTGAAGAGGATGAAGAAGAGATTGTAGATGATGAGCCTGGTGCCATCATTACTTTATTACAGACTCATGAGGAGAGGCTAGATGACAAGAAAAGGTTGTTTGACTCTAATTTATAGGTGAAAGATAAGCCTCTACATTTCATTCTTGATCTTGGGAGTGAAAATAATTTAATCTCTACTAATATTGTGAAAAGTCTAAATCTATCCATGAAGCCTCACCCAAATCCATATAGTATTGGATGGTTGAGTCCAAGGAGAAACCTCTGTGTCACCCATGAGTGTCTTCTTTCATATGCAATAAAACCTTTCCAAGATGAGGTCTTGTGTGATGTGGTCAATCTAGATGTTTGTGATGTACTCTTTAGTCAAACATTCATGTATGATTAACATGGCATCTATGAATCAGGAACTCAAAGGATCACCCTCACTCTTGGAACATGGTGCTATAGGGTACCGGAGGTACCACCTTCTACATCTATCTCCCTGATCAATCCCAAGAATTTTTTTCTCATGGTAGTCAATTCACATAAATCCAAAAGGATCGATGTTGTATCCCTGACTACATAATCAACACAATAACAAAAGTGAATGGATACTAAGTTGAGGAAGTTCATGGCCTTCTATCCACAGATTGATGGTCAGACAAAAATGGTGAATAATCAAGACCTACATAGATCCATAAAGCACAACACATTTTAATTATGCATTGGGTTCCAAACCATGACACCAAATGATATAGCCATTCCATATCATCCAACTCTATTGAACACTTTAGTCATAGCAGAACAACTAGACATTGGTGAGCTCGATCTACAGAGTTTTGCTCTAGTGGAAGAGAATCAGATCAAGACGTAATTGCCATACTTGATAAAGAATATTGATGTAATGGGGACCATTTCTTCTCAAATAGGGAGGAATGATTTGGACAACAGTTCAGGCAATGATTTGGGCAACACTTCAGATGATAATTCGGGTGACGGTCTTACCCCAATTAGTGGCAGAACTTCTGGGAGCCATAAATTTTGCACCATAGCTACGTTTGACTCCCCATTTGAACCATTGGAAAGATAATAATGAGGGTAATTCCTTGAGATGGCATGATCTCTATTTAGTGGGTTTTGACCCCCAAAAACCAAATGGAAGTGCCTCAAATTTCAGTTTTAGTAGTGCAGTCTAAAAATAGTAAATTTCTAAAAATAGTAATTTCTCAAATTTTGTAATGTTGTAAATCCTAAAAGTCAAACCAATTTATCTCCCTTGATATTGGTGACCTTCTACATCCTCCTCCTACCTTAAAAGTATTTATAAAAATAGATGTAGCCCAAAAAGGCAATCAAACATCTCTTCCCAGAGATAGGAATATTTGGTATCTACAATTTTGAGTAATAAAACATCTCTTCTTAGAGATAGCATTATTATTTGTGTGTTCTTGAAATATTATTCAACCAATACTTTAAAATTTTATATTAGTGGTATCATAGCGGTTTGTCTTAAGAGTGTATGATCTCGACGACAAGGTTAGACTACAGGAAGCTTGGGTGGAAAATACAAGATCTAGTAGACTATCCACCTATTCACTCCAAATGACCTGAAATGGAAAAAAAATGAAGACATATAATCCTTTCAAGGAAATGGTGAATGAATCCCTCCAATAGAAGCAAGCGTAGATGTTGCAAAAATTCACCCAAATTCTCCAACAAATTTTGATGGAAAATTATGGCTCCTCATCTATAACCCCACATCTTTTCAGTGCCCCAACACTCTTCAAGGTTTAGATGAAATTTAATATCCATACATTTAAAGGCAAAATCAATGTTGATGTAGTAGAAAATTAGTTGGATCAATTGTCATCATATTTTTTTGTAAATAAATTCACTGATAAAGAGAATATCACTTTTGCTCTTTTGAAAGCATAATTGCTTGTCAAAAATTAGTGGGAAGTGTTCAAGAAGAGATTCAATATGGATGATATTGGACTTGAGGTGGAACCTACTTGGGATGATTTCATAGAAGTTGTAAAGGAAGAATACTACTCCATTAGAGCATATGATGATCTATACATAGAGTGGCAAGAACTTCACCAAGCTAAGGAATAGTCTGTTTAAGATTACACTGACATTTTCATTCTTTATCTACGAGATTGGGCATCCAAGAAAGTGAGAAACACAAGGTTCTCAAATATTGTGGTGGACTACAATGGTATATATGGGGGTAAATGGAACTCTTCAATTTGGAGACCCTCAGTGAGGCATACAATTTCATGGTGAAAATTGAGCAGAAGCATGGAAGAATGAATATTAAGAGTCGGCCTTCAAAATGGAAAAGTGACAAAGAAAGTTAAACATGAGGCCAAAATTGAAAGCAAAAGGAAGGGAAGGTTGGGAAATGGTGTGATTACCAAAAAATCTAAAAATTTCTCTAAATAAAAATGTCAAGCCATAAAGTCCCTAATTTTTGAGTCACAATCCTCAACATCTACTGCTTTACCTCATACACACCCTATAGTTGAAGAGGATGAAGAAGAGATTATAGATGCTGAGCCTAGTGCCATCATTTCTTCATCACAGACCCATGAGGAGAGGCTAGATGACAAGGAAAGGTTGTTTCACTCTAATTTATATGTGAAAGGTAAGCCTCTACATTTCATTGTTGATAGTGGGAGTGAAAAGAATTTAATATCTGCTAATATTGTGAAAAGTCTAAATCTATCCATGAAGCCTCACCCAAAGCCATATAGTATTAGATGGTTGAGTCTAGGGAGAAACCTCTATGTCACCCACCAGTGTGTTATTTCATATGCAATAAAACATTTCCAAGATGAGGTCTTGTGTGATGTGGTCAATCTAGATGTTTGTGATGTACTCCTTGGTCAGCCATTCATGTATGATCGACATGGAATTTATGAATCAAGAACTCAAAGGATCACCCTCACTCTTGGAACATAGTGCTACAGGGTACCAAAGGTACCTCCTTATACATCAATCTCCCTGATTAGTGCTAAGAAATTCATTCTCATTATGGTCAAGCCACAAAAATCCAAAAGGGTCAATGTTGTAGCCTTGACTACACAATCAACACAACAACATAAGCAAATGGATACCAAGTTGAGAAAGTTCACGGTCTTCCATCCATAGATTGATGGTCAGATATAAATGGTGAAAAATCAAGCCCTACATAGCTCTAAAAATCACATTACATTCTAATTATGCATTAGGTTCCAATCCATGACACCAAATGATGTAGCCATTCCATATCATCCACCTCTATTGAACACTTTAGTCATAGCAGAACAAGTATATATTGGTGAGCTTGATCTACAGAGTTTTGCTCCAGTGGATGAGAATCAAATCAAGACACAACTAATACACTTGATAAAGACTATTGATGCAATGGGGACCATTATTTCTCAAGGAGGGAGGAATGATTTAGATGACACTTCAAGAAATGATCTAGGAAACACTTCAGACAACAATTCGGGTGACGATCCTACCCCAATTGGTGGCAAAACTTCTGGGAGCCATAAATTTTGCACCATAGATCTATTTGAATCCCCATTTGAACCATTGGAAAGATAAGAATGAGGGGAACACTGTGAGATGGCATGAGCTCCACTCAGTGGCATTTGACCCCTAAAAACCAAATGGAAGTGCCTTAAATTTCAATTTTATTAATGCAGTCTAAAAATAGTAAGTTTTTAAAAATAGTAATTTCTCAAAATTTCTAATGTTGTAAATCATTGAAGTCAAACCACTTCATCTCCCTCAAGATTGGTGACCTTCCACATCCTCCTCCTACCTTCAAAGTATTTATAAAAATAGATGTAGCTCAAAAAGAAAACCAAACATCTCTTCCTAGAGATAGGCAAATGTTGTTGTAGACATCAAAATAGTGTCTAACCCTTGGTCACCTTCCCCCTTGGCCCATTCCTAACCCATTCCTAAAAATTACTAATTTAAAATAATAAAATTATTTTGAATTAACCCCCCTCCTTGGACACATCACCCATGACACCTCACCTAGGACACCTTGCCTTGGACTAATTCCCATCCTATGACTCACCTAAGACCTATTCCTACTTCTCTCTAACCACCTAACAAACTCTCGTGCGTATTTAACCCAACCCTCGACATTCTCCAATGGATAGTGCACTTGGCGGATGAAAAATGGGCTTGGTGGCTCTTTTTTCCCATTCTAACCCCGCCGACGTCGGTCAAGTGTCGGCCGACACCGACGGAATCGCCGACGTCGGTTATACTTAACTAATTTTTTAGACTCTTTGAGGATCCCGATCCCAATAAAAAATTAGCTAATCTCTAGAAGCAACTGATGAATCCTTCAATCTTTAGTCTTTGACCATCCGTGAATCTACGAGATCTCTCAATCAAGCCTCTCACTCTCTCCCTTAGGTGTAGCAACAGCTTCAGGTTCTCCATCAGCAACAGGTTCTCCACACAGGCTACATCAACAACAGGTACGAGAATCATCAGTAGCACACCTTCCACAAGGCACAGGTAAGTATATTGTCAGTGTTTTTATTCTCTTTTTAGTTATTACTTTCAAACAATATCTCCCTAGACCAGATTGTTAATAAATCCAGACTCGAATCTTGACTTATCCACCTCCCTATTTCCTCCATCCTCTATCAGACCATACACTCTGCGCATTCAACCAGACTCTCAGACTCAGACCTCAGACCATTCAACCAAGCCCAAAACTTTGTCTCAAGACTGTTAAACAACCCAGACCCTTCCTTGGCCTTGTCCATAGACCAAAACCCTAACCAGACTCTGTCCACAGACCACAAAACCTGCCCAGACCCCGTCCAAGCTAATTGCCCCGACCGACGCCGGTCACTACCCCAACCGACGTCGGCATATTAACCGATGTCAGCACCTTTACCAATCGACGATGGTAGGACCACCGATGCCGGTGACTATGATCAGTTTGATAGCTTCTTTCAAGTAAGCCTTTGCTTCCCTTTTTCATTCCATTTCTTTATCATTTCAATCTTTTATCACTTTAGTCTTTCATATTTTGCTATTTATCAGACATACTTCTTTTTTGATTAGTGGGTTTATATCCCTTAAGGAAGTTTCTATACTTCTGGGATCAAGCTTTCGCTTGGCAACCCACCATCTGTTCATTTAATGCCTTCTTTTGTCCAAGTTTTTTTCTTTGCAGGTGTCATTCCTCCACAGCCAAAGAGGAGTACTCACAGTGTCTGGATTACGGTGCACAGACTATATCCAGGTACACATCAAGCCTTGACCATTCTTTCTTAGGTTTCTTTAATTCTCTCCTTTGAAATTGAAAGCAAAATTTGAATAGAAACATTTTGGCACGCCCGGTGGGACCCCTTTAGGGCCTTCCTTGGGTTCCCTTTCTTCTTTGTTCATTTAGGTGCATTAGGCTTCTTCCTCTTCATCTCTTTCTTCTTTTCTAAAAACATCATAAGCAGGAAAGAAAAAGAACTTTCCCTTTCTTTTTCTTGCATTTCTAGACTAGTAAAAAAATCATTTTCTTCAACCCTTTCTCAAACTTGTTTTCATTTCAATTTAATATTTCGATTTGGGGCTTTAAAACTTACTGCATTCCATTTCTTGCTTCTTGCATTCTCTTAGTCCACACTTAGTAATTAGTAAAACGCATATTGAATAAATCGTAGATCACTTGATGTTACACAACCAGACCACGTGCACTCAATTAAACATAAAACTCACTTGAGACAAGGCCCGACTGGGATTTCATCACCCAGCGGATACCTTACCCATCCCAGCAATCCTACTTGGATTTCACCACCAAGGAGAAAGCCAACTCTGTTCTCTGGCAGAGTATAAACTATAGGGAAAGTATATTTTGGCTAAGTGAAACCAGCTAACCACTGGAATCGTGAAGTGAGGGGAGCTTGCTCCTTAGCACCAGGCCTGTACGGAACCTAATACAGACTTTTGAGCACCTTAACATACCTGAAACCATCTTTAGATTACGTATTCTAGGACCCTTCTTATAGCCAACTTCCTCAAACATCACATTAAGGCATAAGCCACACGATCTTAATAAAATTGTTTCTAGGGATTTAATGCTAGGATTTGTCTGTCATCATCTTATTTTCTATTTTTATCTATCTTTTTTGAGCTGGTAAGGATGTCTTCTTATTTTCCAAAAACTTTTTTTCTGAGTTTCTGGAAAACACAGTAACTGACATCGGTCTTGTAACCGATGTCGGCAACTTTTCTGTATCGGCATCAATCATCTGACCGACATCGGCAGCCTTCTTCACCGACATCAGTTTTTATACCGACGTCGGTCTCTATCTATTTTCTTTTTTCCAAAAATAGCAAGCTTAAAATCTAACTTTTTGGCTGTCTAAACATCTATTCTGGTTTTCTGAGATTGACAGAACATGGTTTTCTGAAACCTGACCTTTTCTTGCCTTGAATGGTTTTGACACGCAGTCAAACCAAGGCCCTTCTTGACCACACTAGTCAACAACCGCTTCCACCTTCACCATCTATAACCAGTCCTATAATGGAGTTCAACTCAGAGACTGAAAGAAATCCTACTCACCCAACCCCGCCTCAAACTCCTATTGTCCCAGAAGGGGACCAAGATTTCGCACGATTCTTGGACCTTAACATCAAAGCCTTACAACACTATCTCGTGAATAGCCAAATGCGAGACTCCCTAGGCAACCCAATCTATGGGATGCCGACTTCCTTAGTTGACACAAGAATCACATCAACAGCCCCTATAATTCAGCCACTAGACAACACCTCCACCAATAACCCAATCGTGTCTTACCTTCAAAACATAGCCACTCCTTCTAAACCTACCTCCATGGGGGTTTCGATACTCCCTCAACCTCAAGTCACTCAACCAAACCCCACACCTTTCCAAAACCTACTAGTTTCTATTCTCCCTACTCTTGCACCTATTAACACAAGAGTAACCGTTTACCCGTCAACAAGCGTAGCCACTCCTCAACCATCCTTGACGGCCCCTATCCAACTTGTGCCAACCAACCCCATAACACAAGTACCCTTGGCCCCAACTTTTTCTCCCATAACCAGCTACCCATATGTTGCGCCTACGCAACCAACCATGTCATACGCCCCTCCCAATATCTTTCAAGTGCCTTATAATCTAGGGGGCGCTTCACCCACAAATCCGTCAGCATATATCATCAAAATGCTGATGGATAAGATGTCTAGCTTAGAGACCTCCATTTCTGGCTCACACAATGCTCTCTCATATGAGCAAATTTGCAATGAGCCTATTCATCCTTTCGTTCCAATTAGACCATACCCCAACCAGTGGGAGCTTCCCAAATTTTTTCGCTTTTAAAGCAAGGAAGACCCACAACAAAACTTACGGGCATTCAAAAATGCCTGTTACCTTATTGCCCATGATGATGCATTGCTCTTGCACACATTTCCTATGTCCCTTTCTGGCACTGCGCTTGACTGGTACAGCTCAATTACCAGCCATTCCCTCTTCACATTTACACAACTGGCCCAGCTCTTTCTTGATCACTTCTCCATTAACATCACTAAGAAGGTCTCGATCACAGACCTCTACACTATCTGCCAATTCGAGGACGAATCAATAGCTAACTTCGTTGCTTACTGGAGAGGCCTTATCAATCAACTCTCCTTTTCCTTACCTCAAACTGAACTTATTGAACTATTCTCCCAAGCTTGCACCAAACATATTTCTTCCACTTTAAGGGTTCAGACCTTCCATACCTTCGATGAAGCCTTCACGATGGCCCGTAAACTTGAATTACATGCCATCGAGGAGAATAAAGTCAAGTTGCGGAGCAAGAACCCCAACTCTAAAACTAATGACTCTTCTTCTTCTAAACCTTCATCATCAAATCCCAAGTCTAAAGCTTTAGCTAACGCTGTGGTCATTAGACCTTCGTCCTCTTCATCCAATCAACCTGAACCATCCACATCTTAGAGCGCCACCCATCAATTCCAGCAGAGATACGTACAAAGACAGTATACTCCTCTTGAAGAATCTTATGCGTCTATACTGGAAAAACTTGTTAAATAGGGGATTCTCAACCTCCCCTAGATTCGACCACTGCCATAATTTGATCCCTCACGTGCCATCCCTGCGTGGTATAGGGAAAATGACTTCTGTAATTTCCACTGTGTCAAAGGTCATGACACGAGAAACTATAAAACTTTCAAAAACATAATCTAGGACATGCTTGAAAAGGGAGAGCTCGTTCTAGATAATCCCAATGCACCTCCAAATCAGGGCATCGATATTTTCAAGCAACCATTCCCCAATCATCCACCAACCCAAAATAATGTCCAGACCTTGATTGACAACACACATGAACATGACATTCGAATGGTCAATACGGTCTCGCCCTTCATCCCCAACCAACCTCAAGAGGTTAGTCCATCTACCAGTCCATCACGTGTGGACGAACCTCTTTCCCCGAATAGTTCTCCGTCAACCTCACTCATCTTGGAGGATGCCTCAACTTTACTGGCACCACCGGTCTCACCATCCTCCTTTCTTCTGCCTATGGAGGACCTGACCTTACCTACTCCCTGACCGCAAGTGGAGGGCACCATAATCCCTGCCCTTTACCTGCTTGAGGAGCCACACTCTCCAGTTCCTTCTCCACCAAGAGAAGACCCTGACTCGCCATCTTCCTCAACCAATGACAATCCAGTTATAACTCCCACACACCTTGAGTCTAAAACTACTGCCACACCTAACACATCTTCTCAAGAATCCAAACCTCATCCAACATCCTCTCAACCATTTTCCCGACTAGTGGAGAAATTAGAACTTCTCCCTTCAAGGAAAGTGGAGCATCGGGGATTGTGGGAACATCTTAAAGTTCTTCAACATTCCCGTGCCCTCTCATCTCATGCTGCCAATCCTCCTAAGGCAAAATTGCCCAAGACTCCAAACAAAGACCAAACCCCTGCTTTTAAACCTGCATCTACCCAATCTAAACCGATCAAGTCACCTGGCGTTCACCCTCTCTCTACCCTCACTCATCTGCAAGTGAAGGTGGACTTAGACCAAACCTCGACCAAAAGTAGTCTTCCAATCAAGTCGAAGAAGACTGCCAGACCACAGAAGTGAACCCCTCCTCCACCGTCAACATTACCCTCCATCTTAGGTCCTCATCCTTCTTCCCTAATCAGTGTGCTTCCTACTTCGACCTTTAATCAAAACAAATTACCTCCATTACTTCCTTTGCCAACCACAAGTCAACCCGCTCTCAAAAATTTAGCACCTCTCACAAAGAAAGTGCCGTCTTCACCTGTCACCGCACCATCAAACCAAAAGGTGGTACAAAAACCTTCTTCAATATCCTCCAAGCAAAAGTCACCAGTGTGTCATACATCAACAAGCACAGACCCCTTGGTAGGTTCATATGCTTTGATATTATGCCAACTTTTGCAGACTTTTAGCATTACCCTTCCTTCCATCAAGCCATTCCAACCCCTCGGGTCAAAACTGTCTTGGTTCGATGATACAAAGATTTGTTTATACCATCTCACGCCAGGACATGATACCGAGACTTGCTATGCCCTCAAGGCAGTCGTTCATCGCTATATGGAGAAAGACACACTTCTCCTTGAGGACACTCTTGACCAACCCTCGACACCTTCCCATCCAACCTCTTCAACCACATCAACATCTCACCAACAGGCCATAACCCCTTCTTCACCTCCTATCTTTGAAATCAATGCTATCCATATAACCACTAGGTCACAAAAGGACAAGGCGAAAGAAAAAGCTGCTATTCCTTGGACCTATCCTTTTGTCTAGACACCTCAACCACTGAAACCCAAGATTTCCATCTGAGGTGCGTCCCAACTCACTTCTTCAGAGGCAATCACAGAATCTATGATAAAACAACTTCACCAAACGCCTGTGAAGATGACCCTATATGACCTTATCCAAAGCTCCCCCCAGCATTGCCAGGCTCTAATCAAAGCCCTATAGGCAGCGGAAGTCCAACCTGAAGACCCTCAACCACTTGCTGCCTTAGTCCATTCTTTATCCCCTGTCGCCTCCATCACTTTCAGTAATTCTAAAATTCTGACCTCTACCTTGGAAGATCAGGATGCCGCCCTTTTCGTCACAGCCTATGTTGATCAAACCCGTATTAAATGAGTTATGATTGATGGGGGTGCTAGCATTAATATCATTTCCACCCACGCCTTTGATCAATTGGCTCTTCCCAAGAATTGCGTATCAAAAACTGACGCAATCCTTAGATCCTTAAATGACACCATCGCTAACACTATTGGCACTGTTGTCCTCCATATCCGTGTTGGTCCACGCACAATCTCGGAGCTCTTCTATATCATTGAAGGAGAATTCCAATATAACATGCTATTAGGATGACCTTGGATCCACGCCATGGCTTGTGTCCCTTCAACACTTCACCGTTGTGTCAAATTTGAACACGACAAACAAGTCCATGTCATTCCTGCCGACCCATCCCCTTTTAAGACTTGTAACACAACCTATCGCTCCAATAACGTTCTTATCCCACTCAAGGCATCAACCCAAACATCATCTCCATTCGCAGAAGCGTCAACTAGTACACAAACAACGGTTGCCACCACATCATCTTCTCAATTAACAACCAAAGACCCCATGGACGATATCTTCCTAAGACTTTCACTGGGGGAATATCGCCTACTTACCCTAGACATGTTCCAGACTCCTCAAGAGTATGGACAGCTTCATCAAAACCCAAACTATGATTGTCGGATCGAAATGGTCATTCCTTATGGTCCTCCTAGCCTTCGAACTAATCTTGTCTATGGGGGGCTGGATCAAGCTCCTACTGAATCAAATCCTTCCTCCTCGCCTCAAATATTCACATCCAATTTCTCCTTTCTTAGCAACCCCACCTTTGCACATACCTACCTTTATAGGTGTGCATGGAAGGGTTTTGGCTTTGGACGTTACGAACAAGGCTCCCATCAGCCTATCGAAGCACCCAATGGCGATAATGCCAAGAAACGGTATGGACTGGGTTTCCAAGAACCCACTGAGGCTTCCACAAACCTTTGCCCCGAACCAACCATCGACCAATTTCTTTTAGACTCGCCTATTCTTCCATCCTCACCTACGAAGTCGGTGGTTTCCATCCCTCCTAGTTTTTTTTTGCATAAACACCATCCGCTTGGAACCCCTAACCTATCAGCTCAACGGGGTTCCCAAGTCTCTCCCTCTCATCTATCCTAGCATGATAGACGAATCAGCAACCATCAACACAGTCCACTGCATAGACGATGATGCCATTCTTACCTATATGGGAGCCGATGATTCTTTCATTCAGCGCTCCCTCCCTTCTGAAACATATGTTAAATGAATCAACCATTGATATTAACCTTTCATCTTCTGATGTTCCTCAAGTCTTAAAGATTTGTCAATCTTTAGACACTCAGGAGCAGGCTGACTATACCACATTTCTCTCTAACAATCGCAAAGCCTTTGCCTGGACCTACGCCGACATGCCTGGCATCGACCCTAACATTGCCACTCATAACATTGTCACAAACCCAGAGGCTAAGCCTGTCAGGCAAAAGCTTTGCAAAATGCATCCTCGTGTTGCACTTCTTGTCAAAGAAGAGCTTCAGTGCCTTCTTTTAGTCTCCTTCATCCAACCCATCGATTATCTGTAGTGGGTCTCTAACATTGTTCCTGTCACCAAGGCAATTGGGGGGATCTGAATCTGCACAGACTATCATGACCTCAACCTAGCTTGTCCTAAAGACGACTTTCCTCTTCCAAATATTGACCAACTTGTTGATCTTACGGCTGGCCATGAGATGTTATCACTCATGGATGGATTCTCAGGATATAACCAAATCTTGATTGCATGGAAGATTAGCACAAAACCACCTTCATTACACGATGGGGAACTTTCTGCTATCGGGTCATGCCTTTTGGTCTGAAAAATGCAGGTGCCACATATCAGCATGCCATGACTTACATATTTCACGATCTCCTCCATAAAATCATGGAGGACTATGTCGATGACCTGCTTGGCAAGTCTAATCTATGTCGTGACCATTTGACTATCCTCAAAATCATCTTCTCTCGCCTTCTTCAGTACCAATTCTGCCTTAACCCCAAGAAATGTGTCTTTGGGGTCCTTTCAAGAAAGCTCTTGGGATTCATTGTCTCTTTTCATGGCATCGAGATAGATCCTACCAAAATCCATGCTATCCTCAAAATGCCACCTCCAACTAATCTCAAACAACTTCACAGTCTACAAGGAAAGCTCCAATCCATTCGCTGATTCATTTCACAGCTTTCTGACTGTTGTCAACCCTTTCATCACCTCCTCAAGAAGGACGTCTCCTTTAAATGGGATAAAGATTGCCAAGAGGCCTTTAAAGCCCTCAAATGCTATTTGGTTTTTCCACCAGTCCTTATTCCACCAAAAGATGACCAACCCTTCTACCTCTACATCTCAACAACCAATCATTCGTTAGGTGCCATGATCGCGCATCGAGACGAGCAACACCGTGAGCAAGCAGTCTATTACATAAGCCGAACACTTGTCGACTATGAAACTCGGTATACTCATACCGAAAAACTCTATTTGGCATTAGTCTTTGCCACTACCAAGCTCCATCACTATCTTCTCAATCACAAAACCTTTATCGTCACCCACACTGATCCCCTCAAATACATGCATTTTAAACCATATCAAAACCAGCGTATGGCTCGTTGGCTCATGCTTCTTGCTAAATTTGACTTAGAATTTGTCCAACAAAAATCTATAAAAGGGAAAACAATCACTGACCAACTAGCAGATGCCCCTCTTCCCGACAATCAACCTTCTCAGTGCGAGTTTCCCGATGAATCTATCGCCACTCTCTTGACTGATGAGACATTCTACCAAATGACGATGTTCTTCGATGGCTCTAAATGTCAAATTGGTGGGGGTGCGGGGGTCATCCTCATTCCCTATGAAGGTGAACCCATGCCCCTGTCTTTCAAACTCGACTTTGAATGTACCAATAATATGGCCGAATACGAAGCCTTAATTTTGGGACTTCAAACTGCCCTCTCTTTAAACATCAAGACCATCAGCATATTCGGTGACTCACAACTTGTCGTCAATCAAATCAATGGTTCATATCTTTGTAAAAATAAAATTTTACAAAGGTACAAACACCGTGTTGACACTCTTTTAACATCTTTTGACCATCATTTATTGCAGACTGTTCCTCGATTGATGAATAAGTTTGCTGACACCATGGCTTCCCTCGCCTTGCATATTCCTTCTTCATCATCATCCTCATCAAGAATTTATGTCATGGTACATCATGTGCCATTGCCTTCATACATTTCCACTAACATCAATCTCATCCACACCATAGACTCTAGTTCACAAGATGTATGGTATAAACAACTTGAGGACTACTTGGCTCATTCTCTCATTCCTCCCAACCTCTCTAGCAATGCACGGTGGGCTTTCATCAAGCGCACCGCTCGCTATACCATGCTAGGGGGCCTTCTCTATAAAAGAGGTTTTGACGGCCTTCTTTTTCGCTGTTTAAACTCCACTAAAGCTTCTCATGCTGTTAAATAAGCCCATGACGGGATTTATGGTGGACACTTCAGTGGTAACTCGGTTGCCAAGCGCATCCTTCGCTTGGGTTATTATTGGCCCACTCTTCATCAAGACTGTAGCGATTATGTTCGACATTGCATCAAGTGTCAATAGCATGCTAACTTGCTTCATCTCCCTAGTCATGCCTTACAAGTCGCTCAAAATTTTTGGCCTTTTTCACAGTGGGGCTTAGATCTCATCGGCGAGATTAACCCTCATTCGTCTCTTTGTCATCAGTCCATCATCACTGCCACCGAGTATTTCACAAAATGGGTGGAAGCTATTCCTCTTATCTCCACAAAAGCCGACAAGATTTTCAACTTCATCAACACCCACATCATCTGTCATTTCGGTGTACCTCACAAAATCATTACAGATAATGGCAAGTTATTTAAAAACAAGACCGTCCAAAAACTCTGCGACTCATTTGGTATCAAACTCATCTTTTCTTCGCCTTACTACCCATAAGCAAATGGGCAGGCCGAGGCTTCTAACAAAATCCTAACCAAAATTCTCATGAAGGTGGTCAACGACACTGGAAGGGATCGGCACGTTCAAATACCCTTCACTTTGTGGGCCTACCACACTAGCATCCGAACCTCTACGGGTGCTACTCCCTTTTATCTAGTGTACGGATTAGAGGCTGTCTTACCTCTCGAAGTACAAATCTCGTCTCTTCACATTTCACTCCATGACATTCTTTATAATGATGACTTTCATCAAGATCGATTAGCTCAACTTGAGTTACTCGACGAGCATCGTCTCGCTGCCCTCAATCATCTCCATGTCTATCAAAATCGCATCAAACGCACCTATAATAAAACTCTGAGAGAATGAGATTTCAATATCGAAGACCTCGTACTCAAAGAGAACCAACATGTGACCAATATGGAACGGAGTAAACGAGATAAATTTGCTCCTAATTGGCTTGGACCTTATATCATAATGCACAAGTATGGATCAGGGACTTATCATCTGTCTTCTCTTGAAGGCCGACCAGAACCCGAGCCCCTTAATGCTTTGCATCTATGACCATTCTACTGTTAGTCGAGTACTCATCTACTTGGCATTTAACTTGAGCTTGTCCCTTGAGAAATCCTTGACCTTTTAATCCTTAATCCATTTCACCCTTTTTCCCTTAACAAAATCCTCTATAACCCTTTTATAATGAACGAATGCTTCGTCCTAAAAAAGGGAGACCTTAACCTTATATAAGTCTTGTCCATGACTCAATATTCTGTCAAAACTAAATCAAGATGTCAAAATATCTAAGGTCACAAAATCAAATCAAAAAGCAGACTGCTCCCTCGAAGGACAGCTGCACTATTATTGCTGTAACTAATAGACTGCTCGCTCGAAGGACAGCTATTCAAAAGCCCTCAAAATCTATAAAGCAAAGTATAGACCACTCCCTCAAAGGATGGCTATGACTAAATCTTGCTACAAATAGCACTTTCTTAGAAGCTTCCCGCATCGATCAGCTTCACAAATGACCACCAAACAAATGACATCTTTATGTGGACTTCCCGTATTGATCAGTCCGCTCTTAAAAAAAAAAAAAAAAAAAAACGGGTCATGGACTTGACTTATAGTTGTCTCAAGGTCTCCTATAAAAAGGGGCAAGTTATCCATACTCTAAACGGGTTACCCTTTTCCTCCTATCATATCACCTACTCAAGGGACTTCGAGCTCACTTTAATGTCAAAAGTGATTCGATTACCGCTCTAACATAACTATGGTCAATGATGCAACACATAAATGGGGCTCTTCGTTCGAACAACCCCTGTCTATGTTGTCTGTTTGGTCCTTGTCAATAAAAGGGCACTTATGCCTTTTTCTTTCTACCTACACTTTGGTCACATTCAACCACATCATTTATCAAAAATATTCAATCCAACTTTTTTCAACCACACAATTTATGTCAAGCATAAACCAATACTTGCTGAAGCATAAATAGACCTCAATTCATTTTTAGCAAACATCCATCATGAATATGGATAGTTGCTAGGGATGAAAAACCCTGACCTATGTTACAGAATACACCATTTGGAAAAGGCTGTAGCATCATATTCTTATCATTTCAAGCATGCACCCTCAGACATATGGGAATTGCTATATCCTTATTATGACCAAAATCAACCACTTCGATCTTTTTCTTCCCTTCTTGGGAGAACTACATTGGCCTGAGGCCCTAATGACATGGGCTATGTAGGCAACACTCAGTTGACATGGGGTCTTCTGGAGTTAGCTCAGCCATTCTCTTCGTCACTTTCTTCCATCTCCTTCTCTCGTCACCTGCCAATCACATCACAACCAATCACATATTTTCATAATCTTTAGCATAATCATTTTCATCATTTACATCATTATCATCATCACACAATTAAGCATTCACATCATATAATCCGCAAGTCATAACATAAATATCGCTATCACATAATCCTTACGAATCATCATCTAATCTAAAAGTCATGATCATTCTCATTATTTACATTATAACAACGCATCATTATATTAAACATCATCATTATACTCAATACCATAACATTATCATCATCACATTTTAACATCATCATTATAATCATAAACATAATATCAAAACATGCATCATCATCATAATCAAAAAAGCTGAATACATTAAACATTAAACATCCATAACACATCAATGATCCAAAGCCATCATCATATATATATATATAAATCTTTTATACAATCACACAACTCTGTGCCTTTGTCTCTCTCTCTCATACATCTCGCATCAACGGCTCGTAGGCCGGTATATACATCAAAAATGCATCTCTAGGTCTGCCCTCAAGGCTGTGGCTGTGGTGGTGGTGGCGGTGGCTGGGAAGATGCTGTATCCTCTCCTCCCTCTGATCTGTGCCATCTGCGAGACCCAGAAGCCGTCGCTCGAGACATAGACCTCTGTCAGCTCTGCTCTGCCTGCATCTCTGAGTATCACTGTATCTGAGGGAACCCCCTGATGGCCCTCTCATAATAAGCGATCTCATCTAGCACATCACTGTATCTAACTAGAGATACAGTTTACGGTGGACCCATCTGCCCTGCTACTGTGCCTTGTAAAGACCCCTGTGGCTGTGGCTGACCTAGATGCACCGATGCTGACGGTCTTACCCCCTGTGAAAATGCCGGCTGTTGAGATGGCTTTTGCAATGGGCCCTGCCCTCTAAAGCTCTGACCTGCCACTGCCTATGCCTGGGCTGCAACCAGCTGTCCCTATAATAGTGTGACTTGCCCTGTCAACACTGCCACTTGACCTGTCATCTCAGTCAGCTACCCTGTAACCCCTACCAGCTATCCATGCAAAACTGTGACTTGGGCCTGTGCCGCATCTCTCTCCTACCGCGCAGTGTCCCTCTCCTCACAGGCTGTATCTTGCTCCCTCATAACAACTTGTAGATCTGGCCGGGGACCCACCTGTATACCTGTATACTGCCCTACCCACCAAGCCGTGTAGGCCTCTGTACACCCTGGGTCGGCTATCCTAGGTCCTGTCGGCAACTCCTCAAAATTGGGCTCCTCTGTCTCCTCTGGTAATGGGAGTGGCACCTCTATATCATCCCACCTGTACTATGGGAATGCAAGAGAAACATCCTGTAACAGCCCGTACTGGCACCGCACTCTCTCTACTGGGATCCTCTCGAGCTCACCGACTCATCTACCTCTGACCCATCGCATGCTTTGAGTCCCGACCATCTGCTCACCCTGGTCTCTGAACACCGGATACACCAAGTATGGTCTCTAGATGATATCTGCTAGAATTAGGGCCTCCAGTACCCCTCAGTAGTGATCAATATCCCTGACCACTCCATCCACCTGCGTCTACACCATCATCTCGTGCCATCACCTAAATCCAACCCTGAAATCGGCCTGGATCGCCACTGGGAGGCTGAGAGGTCGAGTAACCACTATGTGCTCATATGCCCAACAATGCAGAAGGTGGCCTACACACAGGTTGTACCGTCACCGCCGACTGATGCCCCATAGCTCTCTATATACCTGGGCCAAAAAGATGGGCACCCAAGTGAACACTATCTGCTACTCCAGCATGTCCATCAAAACTTCGGTCATGGCCACTGGGAATCTGCCTCCCTCCGCATCTGGCAACGCATAGACTGTGATGTAGATCATCATCAAAACCATCATCTAATGTGCGCCCTCATCTGCCGTGTACAAAGGCTCGTAAGTGAAACTCGCTGAATGGTAGCTCGTCTCCATTTTTAACCCCAGCACACCCAAACCATTCCTAAATCATCCCTATGTTATCCTAGACTCCCCACCCACCTTCCTAACTACCCTCCCCCTCAATTTTTACCTCAAACAACAAAAATTCAAAAAACTAAATTCAAGACAAAAATGAATCAAATAGGGTAAAGGACTCTCCTACCTCGTCCCGGCATCGTCGACGTGGTGGCACGATGGGTGCCACTGGTGGTGGACCTCCCGTGGGTCCTCTACTCCCCTCTACCATCTCCATTCTATCTCTCTGCTCTCACAAGTCACTGGACCCACAAACGCCTCTGCAACCTCTAATCAATCTCCAACTCGCTCCTTCTCTTCACCAATGCCTATCTGACACCTCACATAGTTCCTTAGTCAGCTCTAGGTCACTTTCACTAAAACCACTCTAGAGCTCTTTTTTTCTCTTGGTCAAATGTCACAAATGACTTTTGGTGGGCCGCCAATCTGGTTTTGTCAGATTTGGCAGACCGCCGATGTCGGAAGAATCGTGCCATAGGCCGCCGACGTTGGCCAATTTTCCACCGATGTCGGCCTCTTTTAGCCACTGACATTGGTTCTATAACCAATGTCGGCAGCCTTAAAACATCATCCCTCTTCAAAATGACCAAAATCATATCCCTAATCAGTCAGTCCTCCAAACCACGTCATTTTGGCCTCCTAGGGCACACTTGGATCACTTTTGCCTCCATCCATCAACCACCAGACCTTGGAGATCGTGACCATCTCCTTTAACCGTGACTACTTCCAACGTAATTTTGCCTTGGTTGTTTTTGCATGTATGCTACCTCATGATTGGTTAGCAAAATTGTGTGCACACTTTTGACTTTCACAAGTATAGGATCGCATGCCAGTTGATCTGCACTACTTGTGACTTTTTCATGTTTTCGGGAGCACTTCCTAAGCTTGGGATACTTGGAACACGATGACCATTGGAGCTTCAGCTTAGATTGAATAACTCGATCAGCTATGACTAAATGCTGGGGACCAGTTATTTCAATTTTGGCACTCCTTGACCCTCGACCTGCGACAATTTGACTTGACCATCCTCGTGATGTGGTGTACCCGCAATCACCACTTTTGCAGTGTTCTCACTCTATCTTCACCTTTTTCATCTACTTTTTGTCAAATCAGCACCTAATTCCAGGTTCCCTTCTCTCGACTCCTGCTTTGAGGGGGGATACCTCATCCATAATCAGGGCAACCAACCCTCACCTATTTTTTGTCTTGCAGTTCACTTGATGAAATCAACCTTAACCCATACTTGGGACAATTGACTCCTATTTTTATCTTGTAGTTCATTTAGAGCAACCAACAAGACAAAAGGGGCAAATGTAGACACCAAAATAGTGTCTAACCCTTGGTCACCTTCCTCCTTGGCCCATTCCTAACCCATTCCTAAAAATTACTAATTTAAAATAATAAACTTATTTTGAATTAACCCCCCTCCTTGGACACATCACCCATGACACCTCACCTAGGATACCTCGCCTTGGACTAATTCCCATCCTATGACTCACCTAAGACCTATTCTTACTTCTCTCTAACTGCCTAACAAACTCTCGTGCGTATTTGGCCCAACCCTCGACATTCTCCAATGGATAGTGCACTTGGTGGATGAAAAATGGGCTTGGTGGCTCTTTTTTCCCGTTCTAACCCGGCCGATATCGTTCAAGTGTCGGCCGACGCCGGCGGAATCACCGACGTCAGTTATACTTAACTAATTTTTTAGACTCTTTGAGGATCCCGATCCCAATCAGAAATCAGCTAATCTCTAGAAGCAACTGACAAATCCTTCAATCTTTAGTCTTCAACCATTCATCAATCTGCGAGATCTCTCAATCAAGCCTCTCACTCTCTCCCTCAGGTGCAACAACAGCTTCAGGTTCTCCATCAGCAACAGGTTCTCCACACAGGCTACATCAATAGCAGGTATGGGAATCATCAGTAGCACACCTTCCACAAGGCACAGGTAAGTATACTATCAGTGTTTTTATTCTCTTTTTAGTTATTGCTTTCAAACAATATCTCCCTAGACCAGAATGTTAATCAAGCCAGACCTGAATCTTGACTTATCCACCTCTCTGTTTCCTCTGTCCTCTATCAGACCATACACTCTACCCATTCAACCAGACTCTCAGACTCAGACCTCAAACCATTCAACCAATCCCAAAACTTTGTCTCAAGACTGTTAACAAACCTAGACCCTTCCTTGGCCTTGTCCACAGACCAAAACCCTGACCAGACTCTATCCACAGACCACAGACCTGCCCAGACCCCGTCCAAGCTAATTGCCCCGACCGACGCCGGTCACTACCCCAACCGACGTCGGCGTATTAACCGACGTCGGCACCTTTACCAACTGACGCCTATAGGACCACCGACGCTGGCGACTGTGATCAGTTTGACAGCTTCTTTCAAGTAAGCCTTTGCTTCCCTTTTTCATTCCATTTCTTTATCATTTCAATCTTTTATCACTTTAGTCTTTCATATTCTACTATTTATCATACATACTTCTTTTTTGATTAGTGGGTTTATATCCCTTAAGGAAGTTTCCATACTTCTGAGATCAAGCTTTCGCTTGGCAACCCACTATCTATCCATTTAACGCCTTCTTTTGTCCAAGTTTCTTTCTTTGCAGGTGTCATTCCTCCACAGCCAAAGAGTACTCACAGCGTCTGGATTATGGTGCACAGACTATATCTAGGTACACATCAAGTCTTGACCATTCTTTCTTAAGTTTCTTTAATTC
The DNA here is from genome assembly GCA_037957365.1 of Torreya grandis. Classification (NCBI taxonomy): domain Eukaryota; kingdom Viridiplantae; phylum Streptophyta; class Pinopsida; order Cupressales; family Taxaceae; genus Torreya; species Torreya grandis. The sequence goes on along the minus strand of JARHVA010000538.1, from coordinate 452,417 downwards.
TCTCCTTTGAAATTGAAAGCAAAATTTGAATAGAAATAGTTGTATCTACAATTTTGAGCAATAAAACATCTCTTTTCAGAGATAACATTATTATTTGTGTGTTCTTGAAATATTCTTCAACCAAGAATTTTTATTTTTGGATCACACTTGTAGGTGTATTGACTCCATCTAAGCTTTAAACTTGCTGTAGCTTCTTATGTGAAATTACCTTCTACATGCCACCTTGAAAATACACTTATATTCATTATAGATCCTTCTTAAACCTTCTCAAATGAACAAATCACCATTTTTCAATGAAACACAAGCTATGGAAGGCAGTTGGGACCTCTAAATGGATCAATTCACAAGGTTTTGAATGAGGTGAAATCCTACTTCAGAGAAACTAAGGTTACTTTAACCCAAAATGAAAACATAACCATTCATGTTTATATTACCTTAAGACTTGCATGAGCAATGGTGATCCTTTTTCTCAAACTGTTGATAAAATATTGATAAGGTTATGGTGAAGAAAAGCCTTGATAATCAAGAGCTATTGTGGCTGAGTGTTTCATTTCCTCATATCTCCTGCTATAGTAACATGGAAACCAAAACTTGGGAAACAAACAACATTAATTTCAAAACAACAAAGGTCTCCATGCATTTTTCTATACCAATATGGTTTTCACATTTATCTCAACACTTCCTAAGCTCTGTTAGGATATGAAACATCAACACAAAGGTGTATGAGCTCTTGAAACCATGGAAACATCACCTTCATCTGGAAAACCAAAAAACACTCATTTAAAGATCTAAAGGGAAACATGGAAGTGACATAGTGCTCCACACATTATAATTAGTTAGGGGCAAGGTTGGATGTGGTGAGGAAGATATTTTGACCATCATAAAGTGATTCTACCAATTAGGCTGTACAGACCACCTTAGTAGAAGAGGAGATTTGCAGGGTATGGGAAATGAAAAGAAAAATGGAGTGGCTAACTTCTAAGAGATGGTTCATAAATCTCAGCCTACCAATATCTAAAATCCTTCTCTAAAAATGAAGGTCAACTCAAGTACTATCCTTCCCCAGAAGCACTGGACCTGAAACTCTTCTAGCTGACCATACCAAGTACAAATCTGTGAACTTCAAAATGCTTTCCAAGAGATCAATGGAGAGATGGGAAGGTTTTGAGCCATTTTTAGTGTTTAAAAATCTAGAGAAACACAAGGATGGGTCAGATAAGATGAAGGTTCACACTCCAACATTCCCACACATATCGATCTTCCTCATAGGCCATACCAAGTGTCTGAAACCTCATATTTCTTCAAGAAAACTAATTATTTGATGAATATTATATGAATTTATTAGTTTAAATAGTTAATATAAGTTATAATTAACACATATGAGGTGAAATCATCTTTTGAATCTTACATAATTTCCAATAAATTTGTACAAGACATTAAATGTACTATTTTAGCTATTGAAAAAACCTTAAAAAGACTTGAAATGACTTGTGGGGCTAAATTGACCATGGTTAGACTATTAAAATAATGAATTAACATCTAAATGAAGTATTATAGACCCTATATTAGATTTTTTTTCTATATAGGCTGACCCAAATTGACTAGATAGTCAATTTGGTCAACATTCTTGGTGATTTTACAAGGGTGGTATGCCTGCTATACCTAAGACTGGTAGCCTATCTTGTCCATTGGGCCATGGAGTCTATCTAACACCTTTATAAAACTCAAATTATTTTTGAAAACAAACCAAACCAAAGGAAAACACATGCAATAAGACACACATAAAGGAAACACACATGTGTTCAACTAGAACACTTAGGGAACACAACCCAAAAGAAAAGCACAGACCTATGCTACTATGTACAGAATGAACCTTGAAAGGAATAATATCATAAATTTAGATGTATCCCATTCATAGGGATAGGTAACTCTTCTCCATCCATCTTTGTTAGCTAAAAGGAGATGCTTTGCTTGCACTTGATAATGATGTAAGTGCCACTCCATAAAGCCTCAAATTTGGTGTGTGTACCTAGTTTGACTCTATCCTCATCCCATTTTAGAACTATAACACATTATTTAAACACTCTATTACTTGATTTCTTGTCAAAATAATTCTTCATGAGCACTTGGTGGTGTTCCATAGTCTTATGGCCATTGTCTCTTGCTTCTTGTAGCTACATAAGTTCAATCAATCTAGTTTGCATTAGAGTATTCTCAAGTAGTTATAACTATTGTGAAAGTTCTAAAGTAGGTAGTTATTGAGAGATAAATAATTTATCTTCCATTCCATAGACAATAAAAAAGGGAGAATTTCCATTTGACCTCTTAGGAGTAATCCTATTAGCCCATGGGGCTATCTTTAACTTGATGTGTCATGCCCTTTGATTGTTTTCCAAGGCCCTCTTGATAATCTTGATAAGATTTTTATTAGTTGACTCAACCAATCCATTACCTTGGGGGTAATAATTATATGAATTACTAAATAAAACTCCATTCTTGTTTGCCCAATCAAATTTTTTTGCACTCATGAAAGCTAGTGCATTATAAAAAATGATAGTGTATGGAACTCCAAACCTTGTTATGATGCTCTCATAGAACTCCAAGATGGCATTTTAAGTTTCCTCTTTTAGTGATACAGCATCTACCCACATTGTAAATTAGTCTATTTTAGTCAATATCCATTAATATCCAACACTAGAAGGAGGGTTGATCATACCGATGAAATCAAGGCCCCATTGCATCAAATGCTGGTCTACTTGGATGGGTTTCAATGGAAGGGCTGCAAGTTTTTTTTCTCACAAAAAAGGAACATTTAGGACACCTCTTAACCCAAGAGTAGATATCCTTGAAGAGGCTAGGCCAATAATACCTAGCCCGCATTATCTTTGTAGTGGTTGTTTTTAGGGAGAAATGACCTCCATCTACACCATTGTGAAACTTTTACAGCAAGATGCCAAACTAATCATTATCAACACACCTTAGTAGCACACCATTCACATCCTTATGAAATAGAATACCATCTAAAAGACAATAAGGAATGGTTTTCAATCTAAAAAACCTTCTTTGTGACTTGTTGAAACCATTAGGACACTCACAATTTTGGAGGAAACCAATGATGTCTTGTGTCCAAATTTGAATTGGTGTGTGACAAGCTATTTGGGAATGAGATTGATTGAAGATCTGAAGCTAGATGTTCACCTAACCCCTTTACTCTTACCAAGTTTTTTACCTTGATGTCAACATCATACTCCATTAACTTTGTGATCAACCCAACTCTCTTCTCATTGAGGTCTTTGATTAGGAGGAACTCTTTGGTGCTAGGATGAGAGACCATGACATGTATCTTGTTATTTGAAACCATGTACCTTAAAATTTTTAAACCTCTTATCATAGCTAGAGCTTACCTCTCAACAAATGTGTACTTGACCTCATAGTCTTTCAATCCTTGACTAAAAAATGTAATTTATTGTTTAATTTCCTCATCATTCTTTTGCATAAGCATAGCTGAGATTGTGTCAAGGTTAGAAAAAGTATAGACTATGAAATCCTTGGTAAAATTTGGGTTCAAGAGAGTAGGATATTGGGCAATTACTTATTTGATTGCCTCAAAATTGTTCTGACCTTCATCCAAGAAAAAGGTTGGTTCTTCTTGAGAATGGATGTGATAGGCTTCACCAAAGTAGCAAATTATGGAATAAAAATTCTTACAAAGTTGATCTTAAGCAAGAAAATTTGCAAACCTTTCTTATATAGAGGCAAAGACAAGCCTAAAATGGATTCAATCTTTTCAAGATTAATAGACAAGCCTTCTTTTGACATAATGCGACCCAATAACTTGCCTTCATGAACACTGAAGATGATTTTTTTTGGATTAAGAAAAATGCCAAACTCTCTACACTTCTCAAAGACTTGCCTTAGATGTTTCACATGGTCATTAGCATCCTTGGAAAAAACAATTATATCATCAAGGGATACAAGCAAAAACTCATTGAATAAACCTTTAAGGGCCATGTCCATTGCTCTTTGGAAGGTATAACCAACATTAGAAAAACAAAAAGGCATATTTCTATATGAAAATTTTCCCCATTTTGTGGTGAATTCTATCTTGAACTGATCCTCTTCATTCACCAATATTTGGTTATAACTTTACTAGCCATCAAGTAGTGAAAAGCATTGAGAACCTGAAACCACTTGCAAAATATGCTCCATGAAAGGTAGTGGATAATGGTATTTGAGTGAAACTTTATTGATATCCCTAAATTACACACAAATTATGATCTCTCCACTCTTATTTTGAATAGGTATAAGGTTAGCTAACCAAGTTGAGTGTTTGATAAGAAAAATAATCCTAGACTCAATCAATTTGGTGAGCTCTTTTTTCATTAGTTCCTCTATCTTGAGATTGATAGGCCTTTACTTTTGCCTAATTGGTTTAGCTCCATGTTCTAACTCAATGGTGTGATGATCTAGACTTAGATCAAACCCTTTCAAATCCTTATATTCCCAATCAAATATATCATGAAATTATTTACACAATTCAATGAAGTCTTGCCTTTCAGAAAGAGAACATATCTTACCAATTTTTAAAAGTTTGTACTTGAATATCAAGATTATTTCATAGTACTCTTCCTTTGTAGACATGCTTACCATTTCCTTCCTTATTTTATCATATTCATTGAACGCACTCTCCAAAGTAACCATTATCTTTGGTATCTTCTTTGTCTTTATCTAAATAACTTGTTCTTCATATTGATTGTGAAGTTTCTTTTGGTTCTTTGAAAAAAATTCTAATTCATTTTGTATGAAGCATACAATGTGTTTATCACTCTCAAACACTTGATAAGACACTTAATTATTTGGAATAGAAGGTCTCACAATGACCTTGATGTGAGATTGGTCCTTCTCCTTACATCAATAACTATATCAAAGTGTGCTCCTATCATAACCAACCTATCAGCATGTTTATTTGAATCTATTGGTATAGGTTGGATATTGAAATCATCAAAGTCCTCAATTAGATCCCACACCCTATGATTTTAAGAATTAAGAGAAGGGTTATTGGATATACCTTGGTTTATCACTTGATGTATAATCAATTCACTATCTCCATATACCTTCAAAATTCTTGACTCCCTTTCTCTTTTCCCATTACAGGCCATGAACTAAGCCTTCATATTTTGCCACATTGTAGGTACAACTAAAATGAAATCTGTATGAAGAGTAATACTAGTTATTTGAGGGAGAAACCAACATGACACCAGATCCTACCCCTACCTTAATTCTAGAGCCATAAAAAAACATTTCCCATATCCCTTCATGTTCATGATACTTATTAGTGAGTGATGGTATAGGAATGTTCTTCTCATGCATACAATATACCCCCAATTTAGTTTCTTATATGAATGCATAGGGATTATGCACATCATTTTTAGTACCATTATCATCAAGAAAGAGGTTAGAAATACCTTCAAGGGGAAAGCATGTTTCACCACCAATGTCACCTTCTTCTTACTCACTAATTATACAATTCTAATTTGAATTTGTCTCCACATATGGTTCAATGTGGAACCTTACCAAGGGTTACATTATTATAGTTAATTTAGCTCCATATCTTGTTCTAAAATATATAAAAGACCAATTAGCGACAAGGTACCCTCGAATCTGAGTTATAAAGTCTCTTGACAAGCAAATAGCTTATAGTTCTAGGACATAATTAGGTGTGTTGGTAAGGGATACACCATTGTGTCTTAGATATTGAGGGGCTACATGAATGTTTGAGAGTTGTTCTTGTAGAAGTTCTTTTTGGCCAGACATATGCAAGACTTGCCAAAGATAAATGGTAGTCTTGGTATTATTCAAAGAATCAATATGTTTAGAGAGGAAGTATTCACCTTGTCTTGCATTCTTGAAGCCAATGAGGGAGCTTGAACTTGTTGTATTAGAGGTTTGGTAGCCTTGCTCACATTCTGACTTTGAGGAGTAGTGTGAATAGTAGGATCTATTACATTGGTACTTGCACTTTGTGGCCTTAGAGAGGCACTACTTGGAGTCACTTTTGTTTCTGGCGTATCCCTTAAATCCCTCTTTTTAGTCCTTGTGTTGGCTGAAATTGATTTTTTTTTAATCAACACATAATTATCTTCTACTTGGAAATTCATAAAACTAGTACTTTGGTTGCTACCTTCCCCTTAAACATCCATTTGCATAAGATTTTCTTCTTCTACTGTAACATAATGAGTATCTCCTTTTTGTGCTTCCAAATGTTGACTACCTTATCCACCATTATGCATAAACTAACCTTGAAATTACCCCCAATGATCCAAATGTTCCTCTCCTTGAACTAGATTGGTGTGGACTAGAAAAACAACCCTTGTGGAGGAATTAGAAAATAGGATTATAGGAATTGGGTGGCCTATTTAAATATTATTGACCTTGGCCTCTTCCTTAGTTATTGTATTGGAGTGGAGGTCTATAGCCTTGTTGAGGATAGTATTGAAGATTGGGTGGAACACTTGCATACATTTGTGCTTGTTTGAGCTGGGCTTGCAAAGATTGAATCATCTCATCCTTATCTATGGCATTATCCACCTTATTTGGAGTGGTTTTAGGTTTGACATTGGTATTGGGAACTTGTGCTATGATTGGGGATTCAATTGAATCATGAGACAAAAAAGGCATGGAGACTCTTGGAGGTAATTTCCTAGCTTGTATCAAACTATTATTAGCTTCAATGTCTATCTCATATGCCTAAGGTAAAGTAAGTCCTCCAATTTATTGCAACATTACTACCACATTAGTGCCAATATCCTTGAGATAGGTAGGGAATAAAAATCTTGGAGGAGGCCTCATGATAGGTGGAAACCTATGCCATGTCCTTTGAGACCTTTCATTGAAATCTCCCATGGACTCATTAGGAACTCTCTTTATCACATTTAGCTAATGAATTAGTGAGGTATGGCCACTCTTATTCTCAAACCTATTCACCAACAACTCTCCAAAGTCATCCCAATTAGTAATGCAACCACCTTCCAAAGTACCCTTTAGAAACATGGAAAGTAATTTAATAGCTACGTTAGATTGGGTGATATTATAGAAGTTTAAAAAGTTTGAAATGTCCATAATGTGTCTGGATGGGGTAATAGGACCTTCTCCATTGAAATTAGGGAGAGTTTTGGTAGCATTGGGAGGAATGGGATCATATTCAAGAAGATTAATTGGATTTTGAGTGTTAAAGGCTAGGAAAGGATGTTTCTAGCCATCTCTTCTTCCTTTTCTTAATCTCTTATCTCCTCAAATTATTCTTCTTCCTCTTCAAAACCTTCTTGTTCCAAATTTATAAATGCTAAAAATAGTTTAGGATATTGTTCTTCAATAGGATTTTCAGGTAGAGGGACTTGATTGAAGGCTCTACTAGAAGATGATCTAGTAAAGACCTTGAAGTATAATGTGAAGAAATTGATCTAAAACTAGAGATTCTCACCTTTTGGAGTCACCAAATGCTAAATTATAAACACTTATAAAACATTGTGCTTATCAAGACCAACATTCACCTTGACATGGAAATAATTAGGACCATTTATCTCATTGGGTGTGCCAAAATTGTTGGTATCAAATTGTGCACCCCAGGAATCTTTACTTATCTCCTACAATTTGATAAAACATGGAGTCATCTCTCAAGTTTATGGGAACCTATAAGAGAGATAAATCTCTAGTATTATGAATCCTAACTCCATATATCTACTTTGAAATTATTATAAACTAATATAATGCTTGCTTATAGGGAAAGAGTTATAAGTTTGCATGGATTAAAACTAGGCTAAAGTTGTGATTCACCAAGAGATATCCCATAAACTATAATACTTATATTAAATAACAAAGCTTTCTAAGACCAAATCTAAGCCTTAAATGATCCTAACATAAGTGATTCAATGTGAAGGTAACATACATGAGGCAATTAATAAGACAACTAGTCCAGAGGTAGATTGCACACTATAGAGATAGTAACTTACTTGAAGAGGAGCCTAGTATCCTAACTACACTTCACATGACCTATTAGATCAGAAATCTTTCTTAAACATGAAGGATAGAGGAAATAAGGATTATATTATTACTTAACTTCATTATTCATATCTCTCACACTGAAACAAAGATGTTCAAAACTCAAAATTAGACTTGCATTTAATGTTCAAAAGAAATGTACAATGCTATTCTAGCAGGTCTTCACCATACCAGATGTGGTATTAGTTTACAATAGCCAAAATGGATCATACTTATAACAATTAGAATGAGAGAGAGAGAGAGAGGAAAAATAATTCCAAGAGACACAAAGACATATGTCCAAAGGTGGAAACAAGTTACAATGCATGTAGGCAAAGTGTAGGAGGAGTTAGAAATTGATTTGCATATGTGTCGATTCCAAACAATCATCCTCTTCCAAAATTGGCATAACATCTCTTCAAGCACCTTCCATGAAACTATATTCATCATTGGCCTTCATTTGGAATTCCAAAGCTAACTATGGGAAAGTGTCTCTTTTGCACTAATAAGATAAAGTTACAAGGAATCCTCTGCCTACATTAGAAGTTTTCCAAATCATTTATATTTTCTTACATAATAAGAATCATCATCTGTCACTATGATCAATCTTTTTAGACCTTATTAACACTTTGACTTAGCATATCTATATTATCTCTAACTAATACATACCAGCGGTCTTAGGACACATGTTAGGACACCTCATATGATCAGTTCCATCCAAAACACCTTAAAATATCTCCAAATTTGAGTTGCCACTCTTTCCACTATGTGATCACTTTTCTCATTTTGGACTGGCTAAAGTAAGAAACCTAGTAGAGACACTTAAGACAATTTATGAGCTTTATAAATGACATGGGGATTCGATTCAAGTCCCAATATATTCTCTCAATTGATTAGCATCCTTTGATCATCTCCAACACCTACAAAACATAAGAAAGTGACAAAAAAACTGGTCCCCTACTCCATCTTTATAGATTTTGTACAATATGAATCCATGGATTTGATCCTCATGGAGTTTCCAAAAAATTTCCTTTATGTCCTAGGGCACTGATGGAGTTTGTATTTTTGCTATAGAAGTCTGAAGCTAGACTGATGGAGTCCATAGTTTTGATATATTCCTAGTGGCTTTGGATCCTCTTTCATGGATTTATCATACTTGGGCTTATTAAAACACCTTAAGATCCTTAATTCATGTTTTTCCATGCTTATCCAAGATTTCCCCAACTTTTCTTTGTAGCCACTTCAACCCTAAACTTCAATTTCCACCATTTTCTCTCTTCTACAAGTTTAAAGCCCTAAAAGTGGCCTATCTCTAAGAAAAAACAAAGAGTATTGGCCATTTTTTTATCACTTTTCAATACATGGGAGGAATTATTAGGGAATGAGGACCACTTTTACTAAATTTTGGCTCTTAACTCCCCCATTTACTCCTCCAACTAGCATGAAACTCAAAACTAACTTCTGAAGGTGACTGTTTGTAAGTTGAGGGTGAAATTAGCATTTTTGACCTCATAAGTGGAGGAATTTGATATATTTTCCTTGTTTTATCTATATCATAATATTATTTGAGGTTCTTATAATTATATTCAAGACCTGGAGATTCTCACTTTGCCTTGTGGAAGCATTTGACCCTCTAATTATCTTCATTCCACTTGCAACTATGTGTGTTCTTGACACTTTAAAGGTTGGTTGTAGGTTATTTTTTCATGTAGGAGTCATGTTAGTTCCTTTTATGGAAATAAAATATCCAAAAAACATTTTTTTTCATTTTAGAATCCATCATTGTCTCTTAGGAGTTCATTACCCTCATCAAAGTGTGACCTTTGCCAATTGTAACTTTTCTACACTCCTCAGTACACCTAGGATGTACTTTCAACTAAGATGAGATGTAACATATAGATTGGAGTTCTATTCAATTAATATATAACCTAATTTAGGGTAGATAACATTGTTTAGGTACCATTCAATTCACCACTCTCTTCTTATTATCTTTTGTTCACTTCTTCATTACTATAAGCTTGCTACAACACTTGTACATAATGGTGATTTACACAAGGTAGCTGAGGGATATAATCTTGGGAAATCCATATTTATGTGTTCATTTAACACTTCCAAAAATACAAACTTACTCCACTTTTTACCCCCATGTATCTACACATGCCTCGCAAGGACTAATCCACATTGCCAATTTATCCTCCGTATAGGCCACCTATAGGTGTATTGACTCCCTCTGAGCTTTGAACTTGCTGTAGCTTCTAATGTGAAATTAATTTCTACATGATACCTTGAAAATACACTTATATTCAATGGACATCCTTATTAAACCTGCTTAAGTGAACACACCACCCTTTTTCAATGAAATAAAAGCTTTGGAAGGCAGTTGGGACCTCTAAATGGATCAATTCACAAGGTTTTGAATGAGGTGAAATCCTACTTTAGAGAAACTAAGGTTACTTTACCCAAAATTTAAAACATAACCATTCATGTTTATATTGCTTTGAGACTTGCATGAGTAATGGTGATCCTTCTTCTCAAACAATTGAGAGAATATTGATATGGCTATGGTGAAGAAAAGCCTTGACCATTTGGCTCTATTATGGCTAAGTGTTTCATTGCCTCATATCTCCTGCTATAGTAACATGGAAACCAAAACTTGGGAAACAAACAAAATTGATTTCAAAACACCAAAGGTCTCCATGCATTTTACTATACCAATATGGTTTTCACATTTATCTCAACACTTCTCAAGCTCTGTTAGGATATGAAACATCAACACAAAGGTGTATGAGCTCTTGAAACCATGGAAACATCGCCTTCATCTACAAAACTAAAAAACACTCCTTTGAATATCCAAAGGGAAACATGTAAGTGCCATATTGCTCCACATAAGCCAATTAGCTGGGGGTAAGGTTGGATGTGGTGAGGAACATATTTTGACCCTCATGAAGTGATTATACCAATTAGACCATATGGATCACCTCAGCAAAAGATGAGACCTGGAAGGTATGGGAAATGGTAAGAAAAATGGAGTGGATAAATTCTAAGAGATGGTTAATAAATCTCAACCCACCAATCTCTAAACTCATACTATGAAAATGAAGGTCAACTCATGTACTATCCTCCCCCAGAAACATTGGACCTAAAACTCTTCCATCTGATCATACCAAGTACAAATCTGTGAACTTTAGAATGATTTCAAAGAGATTGATGGAGATATGGGAAGGTTTTAATCCATTTTTAGTGTTTCCAAATGTATAAAAACATATGGATGGGTTATAAACGCTAAAGGGTATCACTCCAACCTTCCTACATGTACCACTCTTCCTCATAGGTCATACAAGTGTCTGAAACGTCTTATTTATTTAAGAAAATTATTTCTTTGATGAATATTATACCAATTTGTTAGTTGAAATAGTTAATAAAATTTATAATTGACACATATGAGGTGACATCATATTTTTAATCTTGCACAATTTCCAATAAATCTGTACAAGACATTAAATGCACTATTTTGGCTATTGAAAAAACCTTAAAAATACTTGAAATGACTTATGGGGCCAAATTAACCATGGTTATACTATTAAAAAAATTAATTAACACTAAATGAATTATGAAAGACCTTCTAATAGAATTTTTTTCTATATAGGTTGACCCAAATTGACTAGATAGTCAATTTGGTTAACAGTCACATTAGCCAGTTTATTCTTTTAGGGGTCTTTTTATGTCATTTTAAGAGTAATTAATACATTTGTCATGTTTCCAAAGGTGCATAGGTATCCCAATTTAATGTAAAATGTATAAGAAGTCAATTTATATGTCTGACATGTTAGTTACATCAGATCCTTGTAGGCTCCCTAACTGAAATTATAGAAATCAGCTCAAAAGGAGGAAAATTAGCACTTGTATGGATTCTTGGGATGTGTGATGCATGTGGAAGTTTTTGAAGGGTCCCTAAAATATTATAACATTAATATCTATTATTGGTTTTCTTTGAAAGTATCATTTTTAAGCCAAAACCGTTCTACACTTTTTTGCTTTTCTAGATAAACTAAACTAACCTTCAGGTGTTTACTCGGTATGAGAAGAACAGGCAATTTTAAAAAAAAAATATTTTGGGGGATGATATTAAACTATGAAACCTTCATTTACATATATGGATTTTTATTTTTGGTCAACTTTTCTTTTTGAAAAATTGCTAACAAGTTAACTATGTAGATTTGATATCTCTTTGGTGCACCCTATAAGTTTTTCTCCTTTTATGTCAAAGCTGTACGAACCAATTGATGGTGTTGGCTCCAAAGGGTTTTTGATTCCTCCTTAGATGGTGTCCATTATTTTTTCATGATTCATGAATTTTGGATGACAAAAATTGGTATATCATGTAAGGGGGTGTCACCATGTGTAATTTCAGTTGGAGTGTTTTTATTTTTTGAGTGTATCTCTTCTTTAGGTGACTTTTTCAACTAGAAAATAACATCCCATAAGTTCTTAGGTCATATCACTACTTTTTTGCATGTTTTGATCTCACCATAACACTCCTTGGGTAGCTTACAAGCTTGTTATTCTTCATTTGCCAATTTCATGCTTATTTTCAATTGAATTTCTTGTACAAGCTTGTTCACTCTATGTATGAAGTGGTAATAGAGGTGTTTTGACTTTTCAAGACTTTGGAGGTTGAATAAGGATCCATTTTCATGTTAAAGGAGGCATATAATTGACCATGTGCTCACGTCCGAAGATATTTTTGTCATGTAATGTCCTTGTCTATTGAGCTCCATGAACATATAGGTGATTACCACATAATAGAGGGTGTTTTGAAGTTATTATTGATATATTTTATCCTTTTAAAGACTATAAATTTCCATTAAAGTTTTATGAGACCTTAAAACAAGCATATCACTTCTCAATCTTACTCTCACTACCTTGCAACTCAGATTTGCATCTCCAGGACTCCTGCTGATGTCATCCTTGAGTGTGAAAGGTTTGACATATACTCTAACTTCTTGAGAAATGGATAAAGGTGTGTTAGAGTTTTAAATTGGATCATATAAGTTCATATGCATGCTTAAGTTTCATGGTGTCACTTATACCTCATTGTGGTGTTTCAAGTACCCACCTATAAGTGGCTAGGTAGAATGTTTGAATGCTTAAAGGAAGAGAATGAAGGGTCTTGCCACCTATTTAATGTTTTGGAACACATAATAAAGTTTTGAAAAATTAATGAAAATGTCAAGTGAGCAAAAGGAGTATGAAAACATGTGTGAATACCAAGAAGACTGTGTTTACGAAGGTTTGATCTAAAATGGTTAAACAAAGGTCCCATGGGTTTATGTTGGTGCTCCACAATAGGCTTACAATCAATCTTAAAGGATTTGAATAATTATAATGGTTTTATAGTATATACTGAGCTCATGCCAAAGGTGAAGGTCAAAAAGTAGAGGATGACATGTTTTTGAGGGCATCAAAAGTGCTTTAAAACACATTGACTTCTTTCAATAACATCTACAGGCCTAAAAGAAATAATGACTATTTATTGCTTTGAGGAATAATATTGAACATCCACACTTGTATAGGTGGATATATGAGTTGAGTGACATGTAAAAAACTAAAGGATTATTTACAAAGTTGATAAGAAGTTTCATGACCCATTTCATGTACTCACAGTCTATACAAATCCCTAAAGATTGTACCTACATCTACAATGGAGGACTGTGGATAGATAGTGAACAAGGTCTATGACATTTTAAAGTTGGAAATACACTAGAGGTGATTCAAATGATTTCAGTCATTCCTGGAATGACCCTAAGGATTTTTGAAGATATGTTTGAACCTTGTTTTAAGTTTGAAAAAGCCAAAATAAGCTATAGGAGTAGTAGAGGATCCAATTTGGTGGTTCCATTACAAATGAGAAATGGTAAATTCAAAATTGCTATGGTGATGTGTGATAACCTCAATTGGAATGGAATGTTGAATACTTCATGAGATTTACCAAGGGAATACAACTCTCATAGACCTCGTAAGGACCCCAGGTACACCTACAACCTTTGTACAGACAGAGACAGAGGTCAAACAAGTGGAATGAAGGAGCAATGCATAGATATGTAGTAAAAATATCATTTACCCACCTTATGTGAGGTTGATAAAACAATTTTTACTTGAAAATTAGGCTTAAAATGTTTTCTCTTTATCATAAACTCTATGGACAAATCCAAAATAACCTACAACAGGGTCCTAAGAAACAAAAGTGCCCTAGTCAAGGAGTAGGAACACTGTTTGGTCTCCAATGAAGATTATTGATAAATTGAAAGTGTGAATAATTTATTTTAAACTTATAAAGAGTCTAATTAAGTTTAAAAACATCATAAGACATGAAGGAAACCCCTGTTCTCCACCTATAGATAGTTGTCAAAAATGCACTATCACAATCAAGGTAGGGTTTAGGAAAATGAAGCGATAACTGAGTCATAAACACTTTTGGAGTGAGAATAAGGTGTGAATGGTTTCAATGTTATTCATCATGATAAAATATATGACCCAACATACCCAATAAATTGATAAGGTGATTAAATTCTCCCCTCACTTGGTAAATGAACATCAATTTGTATAGGTAAGCTAGGAAATCTCTTGCTTCAAGGGGTAAACATGGAGAATTTAGAGAAAGGAATGTTCTAGGTGGTTATATAAGATACATAAGCATGAAATTATATTGAAAACATGTGTAGATATCCTAGAGGTAAAACATTGGCATGGAAAGGTCATCCACAGGTGGGTTTGGGCAAGAATGTAAGGAAATAGGGTTTTTTAGACCCTTTTTTGAGAAGATTGAGCTGGTTAGGTACCTAAATGATGGAGTATAACTTTTAAATTTGGTAAATATAATAATTATGACCTTATAAAACTAAAAAATCTATCATTTTGACATAAGGAATAGGTATATATCTATCTATTTTATCTCAGAGATCAGCCACTTAGGAAAATTAGAACTTTGGTCTACCAAGCAAAAGATGGGAAAATGAATGATTGATCTAATATGAGGCCTTGTAATATTAAATAAACATTGGGTGATGTGTATTTAAGGTTTAATAATTCTTAAAAACACTCACACAAGATCCATTCCCTTAGAATGACCTAGTTGTGCATGCATACACTCTAATTTGGCATGGTTCCACTAGGCCAAGTTGACAAAAGAGAAGAAAGTGATGAAAGAGGTTTTTAGGGGTTGTGTTATGGTTTTTAAATCATGAATGGAGTGTGATAATGAAAAATAAACCATCCTAAGCATGCTATATCAGCTCAAGTGGCTTAGACTAGCAAGGAGTGTGTCAAACCCACTAGGCTTCCAAGAAACCTAGAACCATATTGAGGTCTATCTTCATTTCTAATACTTTGAATGATATGTGACTGATTGAAACATGATTAAAATATTAAAATATACATGTTTGAGATTTTTTATTACAAAAAAACTTACAAGAGATAAATTTATGGCCTTGACATAGTCTAAGCATGCAAAATGAGAAGAAAACAAGTTCGATGGGTACTTTCAAGAACTCATAACTTTTCTAAGGATATGCATGGGAACTAGAAGGATTGAGTGAATTTAGTATGGTCCATTGACATAAATATTGTGTAATTTTGAGGTAAGTTCAATGTCCAAGATTTATAAATAAAGCGTAAGACCTAGAACTACCTAAAACCCTATTAAAACCTTGGTTATGACCCGATGAGGAAAATGATATTGGAGAGCCACCCTAATGACATATTTTGGTAAGGAAAAATATTGGATCATGGAGAGGACTCACTCAGGATCTCACACATGCAAGGAGATTTACAAAACTGTATGAACAATATGCAAAATGTTGTTTTTCTCACCATTTTTGTGTTTTTTAGGGTCTATGATGTTTCAGAAGAAGAAATAAAGTTTTATGGGAAGATAGGGACCTATTAAAACTCCCTATGGTAATTTTATCATATGGAAATTTTTATAAGTGTCCAAACTAAAGCTCTCCTTTTAGCCAATCCAACTAGCATGGTATAAACAAGGGTGAAAATTATGGAAACTTCAATTAGATGTCCTTTTAAGGTGAAATTGAGAGGTTCAAGGAAATGGATGACCTTGAAAAGTGTATTTCACTCCATACCATATATTTTCATGGGAAATTGAAAGCATTCTTGAAGACAAATGTGAAGGATAGCAAAAAAGGAAATTTTTGAGACTGCAAGTAGTGATTTCTTATTTCTAAGAGGTTCTAAATGAGTAAGACCAGAACTAATATATGAAATTTCATGCCTCAAATACTTCCCTCTCATCATAATCACTATACCTATCCATAGTTATTGGTGAGATGTTCAAATAGATGAAAATTATGAAGGTACTTTTTTGTGCGAGGATTGAGAGTTTAATGCCTCTTTTCTCCATTTTCATCGATTTTATGGACAATTGGACCTCCAAAATTTACATGTTTTGACTCATGCATTTTTTATATACAAATTATAACTCCTTTTAGAAAATTGACACATGTTCAAGTGACCTTTGGACTTCCTTTTCTTTGCTTCTCTCTCAAAATCTATAAATATGCACTCTTTTGGATATTTTTTGTAGCCTCCATTGGTTAATGGGGAGCTCTAGCCAAATTTGTACTTGAAAGACTCTTAAAGAAATATACCAGTGATTTTTCCACTCACATGTTATACTATTGATTATTGATTTAAATCTTGTTAGTCTTGTCTAGTAAAAGATCTTCTTTTCTAGCATGTTACTCTTGGTTGTCTACCAAATGTGCAAAAAGGTTATTATTATAAGCCTTTATTCTTATTATTTTCTAAGTGTATAGGTGTCTTAGAATTTGTTCATGACTATATAATTTAATGGAATCATCCATTACCCTCCTAAGTATCAAATACCTTCTTGAATCTAACATATGAAACATTGATGTGACAATGCATCTTAAGTTGTGAGTTTCATGTGAGAGAGACTTTGTTTATATTTAAGTAGTTGATATTTAGTCAAGTGGGAGGATATTAAACATTGGTGCATCACCTTTTTTTATTTTCTTAGTTGTTTTCCTAATCCATTTTCATCCACAAGTTGATAGGTAAAGAAGAGCTTCAAAGAGTGCATCAAGGGAACTAGCCCTTATAGAGATTCATCTCTCAACATTGTCACCCAAAACAAGAGGGATGTTTCTATTGTGCCACTTGGATGAGGATATATAGGCATCTCCGCAAGGGTGAAAATCCAAGTGTCACTAATAGTGCTAAAAGATTTTTTTATTCTCCTTTTTTAATATACTGGCCTACCACACCATAATGGAACTTGGCTATATTATGAGGCCAACTCTAGAGTTTGATATTTGACTAGAAGGAGATGTAATTATAATAATGTCTTTTAGTGTGATTTAAATTTTAAGAATTTTTTACATTTTGCCTTTTGGATCATTGAATTTTTTTTGTATTTTATGATTTTGATTTAGAGAACCAAACATGGGCGTTAAATATGAAAAACACAAGAAGCACTTGGTCACTAGATAAAAGGACCTAAATACCAAGGTGTATAAAGACTCCTAGACTTTCCCACAAGTAAGTGTGCTATCTAAAAAGTGATCAATGTGAGCCTCAAATGAAAGGAAATAAGGGAAATATGGGGATCATGAGAGATCCATCTATGTAATAACTGATACAATGATGAATATGCTTATATATAATCACAAGGAGGTAAAATAGTTATATTAAAAGGGATGGGGATATGATTATGATAGTCATGTCACTATAGAATCCATACTAACCTATAATGGATCTAACACAAGCACCAATGAAAGTAGTAGTCATCCGAAGAAATGGTTTAAAGATGTTTTAATGTGGTAATTTGTGAGGAAGGTCAGGTCCTATAAATGGTCTTACAATGAAAATCACAAGGTGAACACCAATTAGGTGAATTATAAATAATGGGAAAAAATAATCATAAAGTTACTAAGGTAGAGGATGATATAAAAAGACAAAAATAAAAGAGATTTATAAGGACAAAAATGAAAATAAATGCCAAATGTGATGTGTAAGAAAAACAAAGAACATAAAGGAAAATAATGATGCTAGTAAAGTGTTACTAAAAGAAGTAAAATTCACAAAAATAATGAATCATGAGACAATAATAACAAGTAAGATGTATGCTAGCATTTATATCAAATATGAGCATGTGAAATACAAGTCTATAAGTCTTGAAAGGTTTCTTGAAGTTGAATTTGTTTGTTATTATGCATTGTAGAATTAAAGTGGGTATCATACAATGCCCCAATGGGTAAGTGGATGTAGGCATGGGCATTTAAAGATGATCCAAAGTCTAAAGGTACATGTGGATTGGCATCAAAAGATGCCTCAACATGTGTTATATGTTTAGGTAACATTGAACTATTACAATGATTTGCATTGGGTTGCTAGGTACATTTGGAGATAGGTAAATGTGTTGTCTTGGTATATTTTAAGGAGGTTGAATGTGACATAGGATGTATAAGAGAGGTATGAAGAGATAAACTAGGTAAAGGATGACCATGTATGATATGCTTTTGAGTATACATTTGAACTAGGTACCTCTTTGGTTCATGTGACCTAAGAGGTTGAGGTTCAATGGATGCAATGCTATGTTTAAAGTTGTTCATGTTGGCTATCCTTTCCTTATTGGTGTAGGAAGAAAGATCAACTGTGGTTTGAATAAAATTAGTGGATGGGGTGTAGGCATGGGGTAATTATTATTGATTATTAGATAGTTGATGTTGATGTGATTTTGGTTCTTGAGATTGAATTTGAGAAGCTTGAAGATAATCTTGAAAATATTGTTTTGTGAAAGTATCAAGGTTGAAATGTGGAAAAATCAAGGAAGAAAGAATAAACAAATTAAGATCATGACAAGACTCATGAAAATGACCTATAGTAGCATTCCACCAATAAAAATTATCAGGATTGTACCATTTTAGAGGAGGTTTGGAAAGATCAAAGCTCATAGGTTTAGAGGGTGGCCATTTCTTCTTAAGTTTCTCAAGACTCAAGGAAGGGTGGATTGGGATAAAATTGGTTGAATTGGATGTTCCAATTTGAGGTTGTGGAGGCTTCAATGAATCAATGTTATGAGAAAATGATCTAAAATGTTCTTTAATAGCTATTTGAGGTGTTTCAAATTGAGTCATAAGAAATTCTTGCCTTTTTATTTGGTCTAAGGCTTATTATAAAGTTTAGGTGAAAATATTCAAAATTTGTATTGAAGGGCAGATTTGATAGTATTAATAAATAATTTTAAGAGAGTAGCATCATTCATGTTATGGTCCACTTGATGAGAGAGAGAGACTTCTATCATTTGATGAAAGTGTGAGAAGATTAGTTAAGAAGTTGCTTGGCATTGATAAAATGGCTAAGGTAATTTTCAAGAAGGTCATGTTGGAATTCCTTCACTAGAGCATTAACTAATTCCTCTAGTTGTGAGATGGAATGTCTAGGAATTTGGTTATACCATTCAAGTGCATCACCAACAAAAGTTTTGGCTAAGAGCTTGGTGGTAGCAAAGGTGTTAGTTTTGACCCATTCCTTATAGAGATTACTAAAAGACTTAAGAAAGATAGTAGGGTCCTTAGTCCCATTATATGTGATAGTTGGAGAATTGTTTCCAATATCTATGGATGCAATGAATGGGGCTAAAGGTTCATTTTGAATATATTTAAGCATTTTCTTATTCATTGGAGGTTGAGAGATGATATTCCCATTAGCATCTCTAAGAGGAGGGATAAAATTTGGATTTGGTTGAGACATGATGAATTGAGGTGGTTGACTAGTCATGTGTAGTAATTGTTGTTGCATGTTCATCATTTTAGAATATTAGTTGTTTACATGATGTTCATTTGTTGAACTATTTGAGCAATAATTTGAGTTATGTAAATTTATGATTTTGAAGGTGGGGTACTAGTGTTATTAGGAAGAGGATTGTTAGTGTTGGTGGGAGGAAGATTCTTTGTAGGTGGAGGATTCCCAACATTAGTGTTATTTTTACTAAGTGGGGTAGAAGAAGAATGAAGCTCTGTAAAGCCACCATTCTTGGTAGGAGTGTAAATAGTATTATCATCAAGATTTTTGAATATATGGGAATCATCTAGATTATCAATTTGAGTGGTTTCAACCATGTTAATTTGGGAAGTGATAGGGATTGGTGATTTTTTTATGGGTGGAACAAGAGGATTGTGAACATTGGTTGTAAGAGGTGGAACATAATGTGTGATTCCAACATTTTATGTAGATGGGTTGATGCTTTTATGACTTCTAGGTTTAGAAGGTGAAAAATTGGTATAAGGTATATGATTGTCATGGTTTGGTATTTTTATAATAATATTATCTATATCTACTATATGGTATGGGTTAGATGGAAATTGAGAAGATTTAGAACCATGTTATGAAGAGTTTCACCATAAAGAGTTGTATTCTATGGTGGACAGGTAAGGTAGGAAAGAATAACCCATGTACATTTATAATGGGTTGATACTATCAAGAAAGAATTTGATAAGAGTCTTCATGATGCTGAGTAGGAGTGGGGATCAAGAATCTAGGAGGAAAAACATTGACAAAATTGGTAAAAGAGAGGTATAGGGTTGCCTAAAGTGAACAAGGTCGACTTAGTATGCTAATGAAGAAATTTAGAAAGATACTAAGTCAAGCTAGTCAACCTAGTATGTGAAGGAGGAAGTTTTGAAAGATACTAAGTTGACTAAGTTAACTTAGTATGCCAAGAGGGAAGAGGTAAATCAGTCTGTAAGTGACTGTGTTGATAGAGATGATCGTGTTCTAAAATAGGGGGAAAATATTTGTAATGTAATTTAAAAGCAAGAAATAAAAGTAAATACACAATCAATTGGGTTAATGAGATTGATCTAATTGAGGCACATAGCATAAAAATTTGCACCAAAGTTAGCCAATGCAATTTTTTACAATACAACATACAATTGATCAAAGAGAAAACAATCAACTTGGAAAGTAAAAGTTAACTAAGTGGTCATCCTAAATGTTGTTAGATTATTAGAGTATAGTTTTAGATGTGATAAGGAAGTTGGATGTAAGAAAGGAAATAGAAAGCAATCTAAGGATGGTTTCATGATGTTTAAACTAAAAGGGATATCTTTTAGCAATGATACTGGTTTGGTATTGAGGCCTACCCACTCACTTCACATACCACATCATTAAGGGTGTCGAGTACTTAGCCAATAGATAGCATTAACCACATGTTTATACTTGGCTAGAAAACCAAGTTAGCTTCCTACTTGGTGATGAAATCCAAGTAGGTAGGCCTTGGATAGAAAATTGTTAAAATGCATTTTAAAATTTTGTGATTTGGTAGTGTGTGCATAAAAGAGAAAATAGTGAAACTAAATAGTATATTAAAAACCACCTAATTAGACTATGTGATCTATTATAAGCATGCAAACAAAAAGAAATGAAAGTATAAGATAATTACGAGTGTATAAGTGTTAATTACAACTTTGAAACATAGTACAGTGTCAATTCAGTTGATAGTGCATGTAGAGAATATAGAACAAAGTTGACAATGTTGATTTTATATTACAAATGCAAGGGTCTGAAAATGAACTATGTTGATAGTGTCAACCTAGTTTTATAGATAAAACATAAAATATAGAACTACATCAACAGTGTCAACCTATTTGACTATATAGGGGAAGTTTTAAAGACTAGAAACTATGAAAATAGAACTGCAATAAATTATAGAAATGACAAATAAGGATAAAAAGGAACCTTAGTGGGTTGTAGGATGAAAATGAAAATAAGATTGATATTGAAGTAACCTGATTTATGATTAATTTTTTTGATAATTGTGTCAACCTAGCTTTGCATATCCTATTTTTTGAAAACCTAAAAAATGTAATACATCAATAGGGTCTACCTAGTATGCTAAAGATGGATGCCTAAAAATGTATATAGTCGACTGGGTCAACCTACTATACTGAACTAAATGCATAAAAGTGTACAAGGTCAACTGGGTCGACCTAGTAAGATAAATTAGAAGTCCAGAAAACATGCACAAATAGAATGAAGTCATATTGATGTGACTGTGTATTAAACCTACACATAGAAGTTAGAATTATGTCAACACTATTGATATGATATTGAAAATATATGATAATAAAAATGAAAAAAATAATAAAAAATGTGGAATAAAACCTGTAAGGGTTAGATTCACATCAGGTTCACTAGAATGTATGCAATCAAAAATGCATCATGTATATAAATTAATCCTAACTTAAAGAATATAGATTATGCCATACACTTTTGCATTTGTTAAGTGGGAACATGACCAATATGAGGATATGTTAGAATTGATTATGATATCTCTTACTACAATACACTATGCTACAGAGGGTTACGAAGCCTCCAGTCAAGCATAATCACGTAATAACCCTAAGGGACACCTATGTTTTGATATCTCATAAAACTAATAAAAAGTAAAGTAAATCTAATATAGTGCTCACCAAATCTTATGGCACAAAGTGGGGGTTATAAACAATAAAATTAAACATGTATAAGATACATATACTCATTTTAATGTATATGGAATCCTAATGCATGGAATAGAAGTATAAATGCATATGTATCTACTCTTAAAAAGGAGGAACAAAAGTAGGAATACTTACCTTTGAAGATGAACTCGTCGATCCTCAATATCTCCCTTGGCCAAGGTGATTATAAAGAGGATATTATGGTATGTAAGGATGACAAATACAAATTAGCTCTAGGCTACACAACCTATTAATACATCTAAAAAACTTCTCCAAAAGATAAGATCTGTATTTCCAAAGAAAGTATGAAACCTTAAGCTAGTTCCTCAAGTAGAATGGTGGATAAGTATATGCACAATATATCTTTATTTTTCTTCTCTTATCTCAATAATGGTGAAATGAACTTGTATATATAGGCAAATCTAACCCTAAACCCTTACAAAAAATTCTAGCTGTCAGGGTTGACCCAGTTGACCTAGTAATGTTTTAGACAATAACCCATGCTGCAAATGAACTATGTTGGCTTTGTGGGTTGATGACAAAACAATATAAGGTTGACCCAACCAACAAAGTTTTAAAACTAATAAAATGGGATTTGGGATAGGGAAAAGGAAAGTGATAAATGACTGGAGGAGGGTGAAATAGAGAAGCACAAGCTTAGGGAAATAGTTTTTAAGAGATAATTTTTTAGATAAAAAGTGGCAAAAGGGATAACAATATTGCAAAGCACTAATGTTTTTCCCACCCTTTTCTTGGTGTACCCTTAAGGGCATGCACTCATAGAGATTTAGACCTTAGGGGTTCTAAAAAGATATAGAGTGTCAGTAAGTGATACAAGTTTGAAAATATTATGTGTATACACAGACTTGTCCCATCTCATAAAAACACTCTTTTTCCATATTAGAGCATTCACATGCCCTTTTTTGATCTTTGAATACAATTATACTTTTTCACAAACTTGTAAATTTTAGAAACAAGAAAATTGATTAATTCCTTTAGTGTTTTCAAATTATTAAATAGTGATGAATTAGTAAAACTCTACTCAATGCACTTGGATTTTTAGGTGAATATTGTATCTTATACAATATAAATTTTATATAATTTTATCCTATTAATTGTATTTAAGACAAAAATAGATAAAACATAAAGTGTCTCAATATGATTAGTGGAAATAGTCATAGAAAGATAAAACCTATGTATAATGGCAAACTGACCCTAGTTGAAAAATTCTCCCAATGTAGGAAGGTAACTCTTGGATGTAGGAATGTCCCACATCTATGTGTCCATATCATATGGAACATGTATTTCCTGCTTCTAAATCATGTATAATGTCAAATAGATATACATAGAAAAAAACTAGATATACAATGTATGATATGTGGTAAATCATAAAACAATCATGCAAACAAGAAATACATGCCACACATAAGTCCTAGTTTTGGTTTTAGTATTTTTTTCAAGTTTTTAATTTTAAAAATTTACATAATGATAACCAATTATATCATCAATTATATTCTCACATGTAGGTCCTATGTCAAATGTGGCTAATGTTACCCTTTGTGACTGAGTAGTAATTGCATGCATCTAAATTTACTCACTCCATTTAATGTCACTAATATTACTATTAGTCAACACTAATTTTGATTATCTAATTTATCTCACCTAATCCCATCCTAAAATCACCTCTTCTAATCATTTATCTCATATCCCCCATCAATATTTATTTATTCACTAACTATAGTCTTTTCCCACTTCTTCATTAATTCCCCTAATCATCTTTTATCTTATCCTAATCCTTACTTATCTATTATTTGGTAATTTTAAATTTCCATGGCCCACCTACTAGCCTATTCATAATCTCTCCTATACCCCTTGTACCTAATCACCCAACTAATCCAATCCCCTACCTAATCCTAATTAATCCCTAAAAATGATTATATAATCCTCCAATTCTATAAGTCTCTCTATTCTCACCCTTATTCTCTAGAAGCCTCCAAATATAGAGGATTCCAAAGAATTAAAATTCATTGGAAAATCCTCCACCATAATCTCCACAAGCCAACTTTGAATTTTAACCATTGATTCTTGCCTCCACAAGCTATATAAGCAAGCCATTTCTCCATGACTAAGCTAATGAGAAAACACATGATTCTATAAAGTCTTCATGTCCACTTGATCAACTAGAAAATCACAAGCATCCATGATCCATGATCGAGCAACATAATTTCAAAATTTTGAATCCATAACAATCAACCATCCATTTGAACATATTGGAAGGAGGCTAGCTAAAGTGAGAGATTCGTAAGTTTTATCTTATGATTTTGATTTTATTCCATAATCCTTCCTACTTAGTAGTTTGTTATTTTGAGTTTTAAACTAAATATTTATGATATTTTAATCTAATAAGCTAAAATTTCCTACTACATTTTGGAGACCACAGTGAGAGCTTACCCTTTTAGACTAATATTGTGAGTGTGATAATGATGCTTATAAGAAAGATTTAGGATGAAGTCGGTGCCTCCAATTCATATTTTTTGTCTACACTGCTCTTTACTGTCAATAATTTCAAACATTACACCTTGGTAATAATCGATAATTTTTTATTGAGATTAAATTTTATGGTAAACATGTTCATACATCATTGTAGACACTCTTTTTTTATTACAGATTAAAATAGGACTTTTAATCCACTATTTTTTATTATGTTGATATTTAGTTTGCTCTGCTTTGTTATATTATATTGGAAGAATATATTGCTTTGTTATGTCCAAATTTTACATAATTATCTACTAGTGTAGCACCTAATAAAAAATCTATTTTTAGTGTGCTCTAATGGATGTCCTTACCTTGTTCTGAAGCTTTTTTATTGGTGCATTCTGAGAAGGTGCTGACAATCATGGAAAAATTTGAACTTACACTTACCAATTTTTATAAATTCTAAAGCATTTTTGTATAAATCCATTTTATGCATATTCTATAATCATTACAATGCATAAGACCATTGTCATATTTAAGGGGTTTTATACTATTGAGGAATTTTGTCAACAGATCTACACCTTCCATTGTCCTTCCTACCTCAACTAAATTAATACATAGCTTCCATATTGAAACCCTTTTACGACCACCCAACACCTTTAGAACATTTTTTTCACCATTGCAATCATATCTATTAGTTGCTGTGAATGTTGAATTGTGATCTTTCTCTTCCTCTAGGATTTGGATGATCATAAACTTCTTAACAAGGGCTTACAAATATTTCAACATGCCATATACATACTACCTCAACATACTAAGCTTTTGATCCATCTTGGTCCTAAGCTTTGCCTTGCATTGATAAAATGATTAGAACTAATAGATAAATTCATTGATCATTTCCCATAACCACTGGTTTGGCATTTGCATATTAACAATACCATACAAAATAACCTAAAAAAGGTTGTAATAGTTGTCCCAAAAGGTAATGCTTATTTGAGACATTTTTTCAAATAGTCCAAATTTTGGTTTAAGCCATCGTAAGAACTATTTTTAAAGAATTTGGGTATAAATTTCAAAGTCTATTTTGATGGATGTCCATACCCTATCTTAAAAACCTCATTTTAATGCATAAGAGCACTAGAAAAATGCAAAGTTTAACTTTTACACCTTCCAATCTACATTTGATTCATAAATTCTAATGAATTCTACACCTATTTATTCTATGCATATCATGTAATTACTATAGTCTACAAAATCATATCACTTTATAGGCCTATGTCCCCTAAGTTTGCCATTTATTAGTAGGATTGGTCAATATTCATACTCTAATTTTGAGTATTTGAAGTCTGTTTATCAGTATTTTTTATGAAAAAATTGGTAAAATCCACATCCAGTTGTCATAGCCAAATTTATCAGGTCTCCCACTTATTGAGGTGCTTAATGTGTACTTGTCTTTTCTGGGTCATGATTTCATGAAACACCAGTAAGGTTGTTGGTTTTGAACTTTGAACCTATTGCTACTTTTTTCTTACACCCATGGTCTTGATAGGAATAATTGCATCGACAATATGCTAATAATAATGGCCATATATTGGTTTTAGGATAACAATATAATACTGGTTAAATGTCATGTTAGTACTTTTTATACTAATCATTATGTATGCATAAAAATTAGACCACTCATTTTGACCAATTTTGAATAAGTTGTGTTTTATTTTAATGAAAATTTGATTAAATGGTCATGTTTGTATAGTCCAAGGTTTTATTTAGATGGTCCTCTAATATCTATGTCATTGAGTCATTTATTATTTCACTCAAGTTTATATATTGTTATTAAGTCTTGAAGTTTAGAGGTCTAGCTTTATATTCACATAGTATAACGTATTCATGACTCTTTGAGTTAGTTATCATGTCAAGAATTTTGCTTAAAAGGTCATGTAGAATGTTCATTGCAAATATAATATGAGGTTTTTACTTAGAGTGTCATCGATTCATTCATCATTTTTCTCATCATTTAGTCATAGTTATGGATATTGTTGTTATTAGTATTAAATACTTTATTAAGGTTTAGAAATTTTAATTTTAGTTTCATATTGTGGTAAGTTAATAATTGTAAATTACCTTTTTATAAATTTTTAATTAATAGTCATAATTATTATTGTCATTATAGGTATTAAAATACTAATCATTTTTTTTGTAGGTTTTTAGTCCTAGAATCTGATAAAACATCATTTTTAATCATCTATTTGATTTTGTTTGTTAACACATTTGGCATGTGCTTGCAGGTCTAATCATTTCAAGATAAAACATTAAAAAACTACTAACAATATTCGTGCAGGGTCAAGTGTCAAAGTTATAGATTTGAAAACCATTTTCCTACAAGATGAATGATTGAAGACTGATTATCCTAAAAACTACTAATCCTTATCTTATAGGTTACCTCTTTAAAAATTTCCAAATCAAAAACTAATAACCTTTGTTCTGTAGGCTACTTATCAAAGACCCATTTTGGCATATTGAAAATAATTTTGTCTTATACTCTTCAATGTTTTATCATGTCATCTTTTATATTTTTTTATAGTCTTTCATCTTGTATATATCTCACATCTAATTAATCAGTTAGTTAATCTCCTTATTTTTTGTTCTTCTTGTTTGTCACCTAAGGGATATAGTGGTGTATGCTCTCCTCCTTGCATCCTTATGGTGATTCCTGGAGGATAAAAAACCACCAATAAACCTTCCCAATTTTTATTTTTTAGGGGTTGAAGACATGGATTTCATCACCATGCACTAGACCAAACTCCATGTTTTGGCAAAGTATAAATATCAGGAGAGTTATCATTAGGCACTAAAGCAAAATTACCAATAAAGGGTTCCATAGAGTGAGGGTCATTTAAGATCTAGTAAAAAAATGGTTAGAAAACATCCTATATGGACTTGGGCCCCACTATGCCTTTCCATATATTACAGACTCCCCTAGAAACCCTATGTACATGTAGCATAAGGCCTTTTGACCATAACATGAGATTCATTATCAAAGTCAGTATCAGCTCCCAAATGACTATCATAAATAGATGGGGTTGAGAGGGTTAGGAAGATTATGTAATGGGTCACCTACCTATAGCCTCACCTATGAAGCCATTAGATAGTGTGGTTGTTAGTTATACACCCTTGAGTTTACTAATCATAGGTTTGTGGTCTGATTGCTTCAATGTGTATCATGCTAGACTAGTGCTATTTGTGAACAAAGTTAGTGTTTCACCCAAACCTATACATTCTTATCTAAGTTCTTTGCTCATATCATTTTGTGTATCCTTGAATCATTATTCTATCATTTTATCTTTATCTCATCATACTCTTGTACATATTATCTTTTGTATATCCTTTTACTATCTCCCATCAAAACCTTGTCTTAATCCCTCCTAGTCTCACCATATCCACTCGTCATTGATCATACCCCCATCAGATACATATCCAAATCACATCTTATCATCCACATCTTATCCTAAGTCCACTTTATCCATAATCAATAATTTGTCTTGACCTTGCCTTCATCTCCCATCTAGTCTAACCATGTCCTATCTTATCCTATTTTTTTTAGGTCACACCTGTGTCCAAACCATCCCCAATCTTCTTTACCTTACCCCTTATCATTTCATCATCAACTATCTATACTTGTCTTTGTTCAATTATCTTATCATCCTCAATCTTATCCCATCTCATCTTGAGAAAATTAGTCAAAGGCTTGAGCTAATCCTTTTATCCTTTTATATTATCCTTGTTAGGTTGTGGAGCTAAAAACTTCACTGATGCAGACATGGAGGAGGTTGTTGAGAGGTTGCTGAGTTGCAGAGTAACTGATGTCAGTCTGATCAATTGACGTCGGTCATATACAATGAGAAGAGCAACTGACATCGATCAGGTATCAACTGACGTCAGTCATCTCCAGCCAGATAGGGACTGATGTCGATCACCTGTGCAATTTAGAACTGCAAGTTTTATGGACAATTTGTTAACGAATTAGTTGTTTGCATGTTAAAGGCTAATTTTAGTCTTAGAGCTATGGATCTAATTATTGTAATTAGATGTCTAATTATTGTTTGCATGGGATCTATATAATAGACTCATGGGCTATATTGTAATTTGTGCTAGTTGAGTAAGAGCAAGGTTAGCTCCTTCAGAGTGAAGAGAGCAAGGTGTGTTCCTCCTAGTGCCACAGTGCCAGGTGTGTATGATCAGGGAGATCTGTAGGTTATTGCAAGGTCTGGTAGAAGATCCACAAGGGTGCTGGTATGGTAGAATCATAAGGACTTGGTGAGGCAAGGATAAGGGTTCTATCTAAGTAAGTAGGATCATTGATTTATAGGTGTATGTGTGTGTGAGATCTAGGTTTGCAGGTGTGCAGAACCAAGTTGATTTGTAGGTGTGCAAGATTAGGGAGGTCAGCAACACAATAAGTAGCAAGATCAGGTGAGATCTACTTGGAGTACGTTGTGTACTTGGATTATGGTGTGTACTCGGTCATAGAGTATGTGGAGTACTTGTGTACTGGCAGTAGTGATACTGATTGGTTAGAGGTGAACACCAACTCTGTGTTTGAGTTATGTGTTGGGACCGTAATTGAGAGAGTGAGCTCTTGAAGAGATTTACTATTTATGCCCTAGAGGTGTGGGAGCCCTAGAGGTGTGTAAAGAAGAAGACTATGGCATCTTCTTTGTTGTATTTCCTTCTGGAAGAGTATTAATACAATTGGGTATTGTCTCTCATATTCTGTGTTATTTCTGAATTCTAGTTACTTGTTACTTATGGTTAATTCCACATTTAGTTTCTTGTACATGGTAATCAATTGTGCTTCCTAGGTCCTAACAGTGGAATCAGAGCATGTTTGTTTTTCTAGATTCCTGACAAGTGGTATCAGAGCCAGGGTGTTGGTTCCTAGCTTGATACCACTGACAAGTGGTATCAGAGCTAAGGTTGCAGGGAGCAGGTTTTGTGTTTGATTACAGGTCACTCTCAAGGGTTTCTAATTGAGTGGGAGTATAGCAATGGCAGAAGAAAGTACAATAAAAATGGAGGAATTGAAAATCATGAATGGTCAATTACGGTGATATGGAAAGAAAGAGCAGGTAAAGAAATATTGTTGGTTGGTAGAAGATCAGCATGAAGGAACTGAAGAAGCAAATGTTGCAGTTGTTGTTGCATAAGATGCTCTGGGATGTTCCTTGGATAAAGTAGAATCTTGTTTTATAGATTCTGTTGCCTCTTTCCATGCAGCCCCAAATAGATTATTTTTCCATGTTAAGGTCTTTGGAGACTTTGAAAACATTTATTTAGGGGCTGGTGTGCCTTGTCAAAGTTTTGGCAAAGGGGAAGTGTGGCTAAAATTGCAGATGGCCAACACATGGGTGTTGAAGGAGGTCATGCAAGTCCCAGTCTTGAAGATGCGACTAATTTCTTAAAGAAAGTTGGGTGATGAGAGATGCATAGAAACTCTCACAATGGATGCACTTGAATTAGCAGGTGGTAAGAAAGTAGGTATCCTTTATCTATCTACTTATATTACTGATTCTTCTTCTATTGTGAAGACGTGGCTTTGTAGGCTTGGTCACATGAGCAAGAAAGAGATGCATGTTCTTAAGAGGAAGTCAGATGTCTTTGACAAACTTAAGAACTGGAAAGCCTTGGTGTCCATGGAGAAGATGACAGACATAGATTAGTGGAGAAGGCTAAGTAACTCTAAGCAGGGTAGTTTGGACATGGGTTTGATTCAAAGTAAGCTCGTAGGTAAAAAGTCATCACTCACAAGAAAATATAGGTACCAACGTCAATTAAGAGAAACCAACATCGAACAGACAGGCACCGACATCGGTCATGTGCAGACAGGCAAAGTCGGTGGTGTCAGATAGGTGGAGATTGACATCGATAGGATAACCGGCATTGGTGACCTAGACAGTCGCATGGAACCAACGTCGGTCAGATGCAGACTATGTGGTGACCGAGGTTGGTCACTGGAATAGATTTTGGGCAGACAACAAGCTGTCAAGGAGTCTCAAATGCCCATATGGAGGATTGAAAGGGTAAGTAAGCCTCAAATTCATTATTCCTATTTTTTATACTTATTGCTCATTGTAGAGCAAGAAAGATCTAAGAAATAGTGGGAGCATGGCATGAATGAAGAATTTGATTCCTAAGATGCAGAATGAAACAAGAGATTTGGTAGGGTTGCCAGTTGTAAGAAAACACTGAAAGATGAATGGATTCCTTGGTTAAAGAATAGAGAGAATGGACACGTGAGATGGAAGGCTAGGTCATATGGTCTTGAGGAAGCTACAGGATAGTGGTACAGGTTTGACAGGTGGATGACAAAGCATGGATTTAGTTAGTGTCATTGTAACCATTGTGTTTGTCTTACTAGGTGGATGATGGTCACAACATTATCTTGTTACTGTATGTGGATGATGAGCTTGTTGTAGGTTCAGACATATAGGGTTTTGCTGAGCTAAGGGTAAGGTTAGTTCAGTGGTGTACCATGAAGGATTTGGGAGCAACAAAATTCTTTGGCATGAGTATCCTAGAGATAGGGAAGATCACAAGTTGATGTTGTCACAGGATGATTGTGTGAAGGTAGTGTAGGATGCAGAACATGGTAGCACACCTATGGATGGATAGTTAACAGAACAGGGTCCCCAATCACATGATGAGGTTGAGTACATGTGTACTCCCTGAGTTTGCCCAATTAGTGGGTGCTGTTAGAAAGTTTGTAGTCAATCTGGGAAGGAAGCATTGGAAAGCAGTTCAGTGGGTTCTTAGGTATCTGAGAGGGACCAGTAGTAGGTCGACATGCTATGTAGGGTCAAGTACTTCAGATGTGGCAGGTTACTTGGATGATAGGTGTTACACCACAGGATGTGTGGTGGTTGGTCTTCAAGATTGAGCTTGAAGAGGGATACAAGCCAAGAAACAAATTAGATGGTGTATAGGTACAGGTATAGTGTAGATTTTTATCTCCAAGTGGGAGATTGTTAGGTTGTGGAGCTAAAAGCTTCACTGATGCAGACATGGAGGAGGTTGTTAAGAGGTTGCTGAGTTATAGAGCAATTGGCATCAGTCTGATCAACCGATGTTAGTTATATATAGTGAGAAGAGCAACTGACATCGGTTAGGTATCGGCTGACATCGATCATCTCTAGCCAGATAGGGATTGACATTGGTTGCATGTGCAGTTTGGAACTGTGAGTTTTACGGATAGTTTGTTAATGAACTAGTTGTTTGCATGTTAAAGGCTAATTTTAGTCTTGGAGTTGTGGATCTAATTATTGTGATTAGATGTCTAATTATTGTTTACATGGGATCTATATAATAGACTCATGGGCTGTATTGTAATTTGTGCTAGTTGAATAAGAGCAAGGTTAGCTCCTTCAGAGTGAAGAGAGCAAGGTGTGTTCCTCCTAGTGCCACAGTGCCAGGTGTGTATGATCAGGGAGATCTGTAGGTTATTGCAAGGTCTGGTAGAAGATCCACAAGGGTTTTGGTATGGTAGAATCATAAGGACTTGGTGAGGTAAGGACAAGGGTTCTATCTGAAGTAAGTAAGATCATTGATTTCTAGGTGTATGTGTGTGTGAGATCTAGGTTTGCAGGTGTGCAGAACCAAGTTGATTTGTAGGTGTGCAAGATCAGGGAGGTTAGCAACACAAGTAGCAAGATCAGGTGAGATCTACTTGGAGTACATTGTGTACTTGGAGTATAGTGTGTACTCAGTCGTGGAGTATGTGGAGTACTTGTGTACTGGCAGTAGTGATACTGACTGGTGGTATTGGTAGTAGTGATACTGACTAGCTGGAGGTGAACACCAACTCTATGTTTGAGTTGTGTGTTGGGACCATAATTGAGAGAGTGAGCTCTTGAAGAGATTTACTATTTATGCCCTAGAGGTGTGGGAGCCCTAGAGGTGTGTAAGGAAGAAGACTATGGCATCTTCTTTGTTGTATTTCCTTCTGGAAGAGTATTAATACAATTGGGTATTGTCTCTCATATTTTGTGTTATTTTTGAATTCTAGTTACTTGTTACTTCTGGTTAATTCCGCATTTAGTTGCTTGTACATGGTAATCAATTGTGCTTCCTAGGTCCTAACAGTGGAATCAGAGCATGTTTGTTGTTCTAGATTCCTGACAATCCTCTCATTATAGTCACTCATCATTTTAATAGGTCTCATACCTAGTCAGTATCTTGATAAAATCTTATCACTTTGTTGTTTTCAATCTAGAATCCAATCATCAATATAGTCACTATCATTCAGTCATCTTGACTATTCATAACTAACACCCATCCAATCATTGTCTTGCTAGTTTGAATCTAGGCACCCATAAAATCCCCAATCCTTTTGCTAGCGTGAAAATAAGGCATTGTTGATAGATCACTATAACTTATTGAACTATTAGTCTAAAATCTAATCCTAGTCCTGTATCATCTCAATCACATTTCATCAATCTCATCCTCATCATTACCTATCATACTAGTTTGGTCTTTCATACCTAATTTGTTCAAAAAACCATCTCTAATCCTTAATATTGACCCCATTTATCATCCATCCCCATGGATTTGGACCTGATTCTCATAGACCAATACATCTTGGCTAACAAGGATGAAGTCTTCTTATGATCTCTAGAAATGGGTGCTCACCTACCTTTTAACCTTGTTCTCATTTATCCCAAACCAACATCCCATATCCATCCATAATGCCTTGGCTCATCAGTATCAATCTTCATAGTTAGTAGTGTAGTCACCCTAATCAATTAGTACATCACAACTAATAAAGAAAAATTCCTCTTATGACTATTGGAGATGGGTTCCCACCTTCCAAATGATGTTGATCCCATAAGCCTAAGGTCATCTCCCAAGTAAGTCCCTCATCAATCCTCACACCCATATCATTTTGTTCCACTATCCACTAGTCCTTGTCTTAGTCATAGCCTTCCCAATTCACAAATTGCCTTATTTAATAAGTATCTTGATGAAAACCCATAGTGTTGGAAATATTGTCATTGATGTCAAAGGTTTAGTATTATTGGTGATAAAGGCCCTATTGCATTTAATGTTATTTGTCTTGGCTAATATGAGTTAATATTTATTTAATATTAATGAATATATTTTTGGTTGCATATGAGACAAAATAAGGGCCCATGGAGAAGTCGAAGAGTCACGGGATAAAGACAAAAGAAGGATGGGATGCATTTTCCCATGAAGAGTCATCTTGGGGAATACCAAGAGTCACCAAGTGAAGACAAAAGAGTAAAGGGAAAATTTATCATGAAGGGACACTTTAAGGAATACAAAAAGTCACCAAATATAAGGACAAAAGTGGGAAAGACATTTTTGGTCATGAAGGGTCACCACATGACTTTTCAAATGCTTGGATATGAAGGCTCATTCAAGATTGGCACCATTTTCCATGAGAATTGAAAGGTCACAAAGGGGGAAGGCCAAAGGTCATTTGGAAAGCTATAAATAAAGGCTTGAGTAGCCATTTGTAATGTGTGGAAGTGAGAGGTTGATTTGATATTATAATATCTAGCTTAGAAGAGCAATTATGAGAGATGAATATGATTTGTATTTGTTATATCTAGCTTAGAAGAGCAAATGTGTGAGAGAGAGGAAGGAGATGTTGTAATGATCTATCATTTGTTGAGATATCAACATTGAGAGATAGGTGTGTCATATACACAAAGGGGTTGGTGCTCTTATGGGTTGGTGCTCACAAATTGTTGCTGGGTTGGTGCTTGACAAAGGGGTTGGTGCTCCTGTGGGTTTGTGCTCACAAATAGGTGCTGGGTTGGTGCTTAGCAAAGGGGTTTAAAGCTCCTGTGGGTTGGTGCTCATGAATTATAGCTGAGGTTTGTACTTGGCAAAGGGGTATGGTGCTCCTGTGGGGTTGTTCTCATGAATATATTTGAGATTGATTCTCCGTGGTTTTTCCCACATTGGGTTTCCACGTTATATCTAGTGTCTCTCTCTTTCTTGTGTGATATTTATTGTTTGAGTTTTATTGCATATCTTGAATGATTGATTAAGTGGAATTTGGTTAAAGGAAAGATTTATAAGATATATAATATACTGATTCACCCCCCCTCAGTATATTCTATGCTTACTAATTGGTATCAGAGTAGGTTCCTTTTTGAAAAGTTTTATAGCTTGAAGGTAGATCGGGAAAGCACGATGGCTGGGTCATAGGAAGGATTTTCTATAAATAAGGTAACTTTGTTTGATGGGATGAATTATGCTTTTTGGAGCATGAGAATGAAGGTTTATTTGATGGCCCTTGGATTCGACATATGGAAATCAGTGGTGGAGGGATATGAAGAGCCACAGACATCTACAATTACTCCAGCAGAAAAGAAGGCAAGTGAATGTAATGTTAAAGCTTTAAATGCTATTTTATGTGGTTTATGTGAATCTAAATTTGTTACAGTTATGCAATATAAATCTGCTCATTAAACTTGGGTAAAACTTGAGAATATTTACAAAGGTGATGGAAAGGTTCAACAAGCTAAGTTGCAAACTTTTAGAAGGTAGTTTGAAAGTTTGAAGATGGAAGAAGAAGAAGATATAGCGAGTTATCTCTTACAAGTTGATCAAATAGTAAATCAGATTCAAGGTCTTGGAGAAACATTGGAAAATTCAACGGTGGTGTAAAAGGTTTTGAGATCTCTACCAATGAGATATGATGCAAAGGTTTCAGCAATCGAGGAGATGAAGAATTTAGCCAAGCTGAAGATGGATGAGCTTCATGGTATTCTCACAGCATATGAGATGTGAAAAGAACAAGATAAACCCTCAAAGAGAGAAGCGGCTTTCAAGACATCAAAGAAGGAGAAAGCTAAGATTCAAGAATCAAGTGATAGTTCCAGTGATGATGAAGATGACAACAAAGCACTTTTCATTCGTAGGCCAAAAAGAGGAACAGGTAAATATCAAGGAAAATTACCTTTTAAATGTTTTAATTGTGGAAAGATTGGACATTTTTTAGCTAGATGCCCAGATAAGGTTAAAGATGATGAAGAAGAAAAGCTTACATACAAGAAGAATTTCAGAGGAAAATCTAAGAAGGGATTCGAGAAGAAGACCCTGTATTCTAAAGATCCGAGCTCAGGCAAAGATAGTGGAGTCAGCAATTCAAAAGAAGAAGAGATTCTATTCATGGCTATATATGAACATGATCAAGAAGAAGAAGAGGAGGAAGATGAAGTAGATATGGAAGGAGAACTCAATTGTGCCCTAAAAGAGTTAGAAGTTGTTCAGAAGAAGAATCAAAGGTTAAAGTGCCAGATCAAGAAAAATGAACAAGAGTCAAAGGAAATGATTGAAGATCTACAAGCACACTTTGAAGAAGCCAAGAAGAATGAAGAAGATCTCACAGCACAGTTGGAAATAACAAGAAAAGATTGTGAAAGGTATGTTATTGAAATTACCTCTTTAAAAGAAGATATTAAGAAAGCAGTCAGTGATTTAGAATTTGAAGATAGCACTAACATGCTAAATAAGATATTGGAAAGTCAAAAAGCATATTCAGATAAAATAGGGATTGGATTTGAAAAGAAAAAGGGCTATGCTAAATCTCTTATAGAAGAGGACACAAAAAGGGGAGAAGTGAAGAATACAGAGGACATTCCAAATAGAGAAGGCTGGAAGGAACACAACTACAAAAGGCAATTAGGTCAGAGATATACAGACAAGTCTTATTTTTTATGGCTATTGTTTTTATTGTAATGGATATGGTCACAAGAAATTAGAATGTAGAAAAAGAGCTAAAATTTCAGAAATAAGGAGAAGGAAAGTCAAGTAGAGTCAAGTAGAAACCACAACACTTTTGCTCCTCTATCAAGCTTTGATGAAGAGACCATACTATGCTACAAGTGCAACAACTATGGACACATAGCTCAGTATTATAAAAACATGTTTGAGTCAGTCAAGAAAGATCAGAGGTTCAAAGCTCCATTCATCAAGAAGAAGAATTAGAGTATCAAAGATCCATTCATCAGGAAGAAGGTTCAGACATGTACATGGCAGAAGAAACAACATGAAGATTCTATGATGGTGCAAACAACTCTGCATGTGGGAGGTAAAGATCAGCCATGGTTAATTGATAGTGGATGTTTGAGGCATATGATAGGAGATAAAAGTAAGTTCATTTCTCTAAAGAAGATTAATGGTGGTAAAGTGAGGTTCAGAGATAAAACCACTGCCAGGATAGCTGGAAAAGGTACTTCAAGTTTGGATTATGGTAGAACTAAGACTAAAAATGTTTTGTATGTAAAAGGTCTTAAGCATAATCTATTGAGTGTTAGTCAAATTTGTGATCAAGGATACACATTAAAGTTTAATGCTGAAGGTTATGAGATTAGAAGAAAAGATTCAAATGAGTTGATTGTAGATGCTCAAAGGATAGGGAACAATGTATATGTTTTATCAGATATCTTCTCAAAGGCACGATCAAAGGATACATTCAAAGATCAGAGAGAGGAGTTGGGAGTAATTTATATTACTTCCTGCTATTGATGTTCAGCATCAAGTGAGGGGGAGCTAAGTGTTAGCTCCAAGTGGGCCCTTTGCCATTGATGTCAAAGGGGGAGAATAACAGGTACAAGTATAGGTGTAGAAAATAGGTACAAGGAATAGGTACAAGTTGCTACAGTAAGGGGGAGTTACTATATGTTTTCAGATGACGGTATGTGCAGTTGATAAGATATGGTAGTTTCAAGATTGAGGTTGCCATTAATGACAAAGGGGGAGATTATTGGAAATATTGTCATTGATGTCAAAGGTTTAGTATTATTGGTGATAAAGGCCCCATTGCATTTAATGTTATTTATCTTGGCTAATATGAGTTAATATTTATTTAATATTAACAAATATATTTTTGGTTGCATATGAGACAAAATAAGGGCCCATGGAGAAGTCAAAGAGTCACGGGATAAAGACAAAAGAAGGATGGGACGCATTTTCCCATGAAGAGTCATCTTGGGGAATACCAAGAGTCACCAAGTGAAGATAAAAGAGTAAAGAGCAAATTTATCATGAAGGGACACTTTAAGGAATACGAAAAGTCACCAAAGATAAGGACAAAAGTGGGAAAGACATTTTTAGTCATGAAGGGTCACCACATGACTTTTCAAATGCTTGGATATGTAGGGTCATCCAAGATTGGCACCATTTTCCATGAGAATTGAAAGGTCACAAAGGGGGAAGGCCAAAGGTCATTTGGAAAGCTATAAATAAAGGCTTGAGTAGCCATTTGTAATGTGTGGAAGTGAGAGGTTGATTTGATATTGTAATATCTAGCTTAGAAGAGCAATTATGAGAGATGAATATGATTTGTATTTGTTATATCTAGCTTAGAAGAGAAAATGTGAGAGAGAGAGGAAGGATATGTTGTATTGATCTATCATTTGTTGAGATAACAACATTGAGAGATAGGTGTGTGGTATACACAAAGGGGTTG
Organism: Torreya grandis; assembly: GCA_037957365.1. Classification (NCBI taxonomy): domain Eukaryota; kingdom Viridiplantae; phylum Streptophyta; class Pinopsida; order Cupressales; family Taxaceae; genus Torreya; species Torreya grandis. The sequence continues at coordinate 413,870 of JARHVA010000538.1, read as the reverse complement.
GTGCTCCTATGGGTTGGTGCTCATGAATAGGTGCTGGGTTGGTGCTCGACAAAGGGGTTTGAAGCTCCTGTGGGTTGGTGCTCATGAATTATAGCTGAGGTTTGTACTTGGTAAAGGGGTATGGTGCTTCTGTGGGGTTGTTCTCATGAATATATTTGAGATTGATTCTCTATGGTTTTTCCCACATTGGGTTTCCATGTTATATCTGGTGTCTCTCTTTGTCTTGTGTGATATTTATTGTTTGAGTTTTATTGCATATCTTGAATGATTGATTAAGTGGAATTTGGTTAAAGTAAATATTTATAAGATATATAATATATTGATTCACCCCCACTCTTAGTATATTCCGTGCTTAACACATAGGTAGTCTTCTTTCAACTCCTTGAGTTGGGTGTCTAATTTACCAAAGGCTTTGACCCCATTTAAGTCACCTTAACCTTAATCTATACCTACCCATAGTCAAATTCCCCATCTACTAGTCATAGTTCATCAAAAACCACTTCTTACACTAGCAAATGGAATCCTATCTTTGCCACCTCACCCACTTAATCACGTCAATAACCATTTGATCTAACATCAAATGGTTCCACATCTAAATCACAAAGTGAAGTGGGTCCTTGTACTCCCCTTCTTATGTCTGTAGAATCCCTTTTTCAATAACTTGTCATCACTAACATGATGGTTTATCCACCCATATGACATCTCAATCCCAACAAGCCTAAGCCCTCTTGGTATAATTCTAATCAATACTATGTATATCACCAAACATGGGGGCATACCATTAATCAATGTCATAATTTCCAAGACTATGTCAAAGACCTCATCAACCATGGTGAGATAGAAATTGAGGATGAACCAAATGAGTCTATACCCTAGAGTGAATAAAAAGAGGGATGCCAATATTCCATTCCCAATCATGATCAAGCCCTTCCCCTTCCAAGCCAAGGTCAAGACATCCTATCCATATTCCATGACCCCCTATCTTTGACAAATCCTCCATAAAAAATAAGTCTATTTCCTAAACACCAAATCCTCCCATATCTTATGAGACCTTTTATGGGCCTATCTTTGTCTCATCCATTATTCCTCCATCTCCCCCTCATCTACCACATCAAAAACCCCATGTTGAGAGGATAATTATAGACAATGAATCTTCTACTAGTAGCATCACATCATCATAATCAACATTAGAGCCATTGCACATCTTATCTATGTCAAGATCATGTTTAACACTAATATCTAAATCAAACTCCTCATAAAAAATGTCATACCTCATAGATATTATAACAAATGATGATAAATGCCTAATATTTTAAAGATACCCAAAATTTGGATAATAATCAATCCCTAGGCACATCTTTTTATCCTAATTAGGATGATGAAATCATAAATTTTTTATTAAAAGCATTATGTATCAAAGATTGTCAAAGAGGATCTAATCCTACCTTGGATGTGTGTCTTTTAGAAAGTCTTAATGATCATTTTGATATTCTTGAGAACACTTTAGCCAATGTTGAGGCTAGGGATCCTAGTGACCTTGATGAAGACTATGCTTCTCATTATCACCTTAATCCATTAGACAACTTTAATCATTCACATTGCCTCCATAATCCCTATATCCCATTCCATGAAGGGAATGAATAGGAGCATAAATCACTGGGTTCCCATTTGCATTCAACATCATGTGCCATAAATACAAAGGTCCAAGAACATATTCCAAAATTCATAAATCATGATCAAATCATCTTTGATCCCATAAATCAAAGTGAAAATAAAAACATTCATCCAATGGTGAAAACCAATATTCTAGTGCCTTAGGCAAGTATCATGATGAAAAATAGCTTCCAGGATCATGGTAGAATAATCTATTATCCACAATAAACCTTAACACTTAGGGGGAAATACATCATTTAAACCCCTTCTTTGTTAATCATATCGTATCCCTCTTAGGCATCCTATTGTGTCCCTCTTTCCTTCCCATCTTGACATTCATAAAGATGTAGGAAGATGTCTTAAAAAATGTTATAGATTCATCTTGGCATATCCTATAATGAACACATGTGTTAATAGCTATCTAGTTCCTTCACAATGTGGTCATTGGCAAAGCCCTAGTTTCTCATTCCTTTGTCTTCATCCCATCTTCAGTATCACCATCACCCTTTTATCATCCCATCTTACTATCCTTATCCTAGTTGCTAGGCTTTGTATTCCCTTTTCTAGTAACCCTCATTTATATAGTGTACATATATATCCTAAAAATCCTTAAAAAGTGAAATATTCCAAAAACCCTAAAAATAATAAAATTTTAAAAAGCCAAAAATAGTCCATGGTTTCTTGTCTTATTCCTTTCCCCTAGTGACATCCATCTCCATGCCTTTCATCTTTCATAATCATGTCATCCATCCTCCTATTCTAAACTAGGGGAAAATCTAGTCTATATCAAGCTAGAATTTACTTAGTCTCACTTTCACCTAATTAGTCTTAATCCAAATCTAAGTCCACATATCCAAATCCTCATCCAAGTCTTTGCCTAGTTCCAATCCATATCCCCATCCTTATCCATACCTAAGTCCTGATCTTAATCATTGTCATTAGTCTATTCTAAATCCAAGTCTATCCTAAGTCCACAATCACATCATGATCATCTTAGTACAACCCATCACCTAATCGCTCCTCCCATCATTAGACAAGACATTATGACATTACATGTAGATACTTGTGTGAGTTACTTGTTTGTTCAGTTTGGCTCATTTTCATGTCTTTTATCATGTATCTATTTGTTTGTATTATGTTTTCATCATGTGTTTTTGTCTATTGGGAAATGAATGAAGATGCTATGAGGTCATCTAAGGATACAATAATGCTTATAAGTGCCCTTGATGATGCAAAGCTTAGTATTTGCCCATGCACTTTGGCACAATTTCCTCTTGGTCATACTTATATCATGGGGCATACTACCAAGTGCCATATCTATTGGATTTCTTATATTATGATGATATTTATGACAAATACAATGGCTTGATCATTTAATCATATTTATCTCATCCTTAATTACATCGTTCTAGCCCATTTGTCTAATATCAAAATAAGCCTTTATCTATCATCTCTCTAGTCCTCAACATGTAACATCTCATCTCCAAAACCATTTATCTTCATCTAAGTCACATCCTCTATCTAACCACTAACATGTCTCCCCTCCATCATAATCATCATCCTCTTATCTCTCTCATCATTTATCACTTAGTCATAACTACATTGGCCTGAGGTCTTTCTAGACTATGTAGGCAACACTTGGCCACTTTTTAGTGCCCAAGGATAGCTTGGACACTATCTCTTATTTTCTCATCATCCATCATCACATATCTCTCATCTTTCATCATCCTCTAGTATTTCATCAATCCAATATTTGTGCTATACTATCAATTATTCATCAATCAATTTATCAATCACCATTCTCATGATAATTTCCCTAATATTTTTCATCAATTGCTCGCACCTATCTATTAGGCCTGACTTATCACAAAATCCATCTTTTCTTCCATCAATCACTGATTTGTCAATTTTGCCTTACCTATGTCCTTTATAGAGCCATCATCATTATTAATCACATTGTTACTCATTTATTTGAAATGAAGTCTAATTATTCTCCTTTGTATTTTGGTCACTCAATCATATCTCATCTCCTTCATCATATCACTCAATTTCAACTTAAAGCTATACCCATCATTAATCTTATCAAATCATCATCTTATCCTAGCCAACAACTCTCCCTTACATGTGTCCTTTCTTGGGATACATCTAAAGCTTTCAAACTTTTAATATTATCATCATCATGTTATGGTTGATTCCCCCTTGGGATTTGTGAACAATCATGACCAAGTCATCTCTATTCCCTATGGATGTGTCTTTACCAGGGGCATCATCAATTTGTATCTCATTGCTTACGTATTTTTTCATCTTCTTCACCATTTATCCTAAATCTCAAATCCCATATCCTTATATATTCATCTCATTCCACCCATCATTTTTTATTTCAAGTGGCCATCTATCACATTCTTCCCTGCATGTCTTCTCTAAGGGGCATCATATCCACTAACATCATCCATGAAATGGTTTTTATTTGAAATACCATTAATCCTTCTACCTCACTTCACTTGCAATGTCCTTTCAAAGAGGGGGAAAATATATGCATATAAATTCACTTGCTTCATTTAATGTCACTAATATTACTATTATTCAACATTAATTTTGTTTATCTAATTTATCTCACCTAATCCCATCCTAAAATCACCTCTTATAATCATTTATCTCATATCCCCCATCAATATTTCTTCATTCACTAACTATAGTCTTATCCTACTTCTTCATTAATTCCCCTAATCATATTTTATCTTATCCTAATCCCCACTTATCTTTTATTTAGAAAATTTAAATTCCTATGGCCCACCTACTAGCCTATTCCTAATCTCTTCTACACCCCTAGTCCCTAATCACCCACCCAATCTTTATCTAATCTGATACCTAATCCTAATTAATCCCTAAATAGGATTATATAATCCTCCAATTATATAACCCTTCTATTCTCACCCTTCTTCTCTAGAAGCTTCTAAATCTAGAGGCTTCTAAGGAATTAAAAATTCTTTGGGAAATCCTCCACTATAGATCTCTACAAGCCAACTTTTAATTTTAACCATTGATTCATCCCTCCAAAATATACATAATTAAGTCATTTATCCATGGATAAGCTAACAAATAACTCATGAATCAATAAAGTCTTCATGTCCACATGACTAACTAGAAAATCACAAGCATCTATTGCATCCATAATGCATTATCGAGCAACATAATATCAAAATTCTGAGTCCATAGCAATCAACAATCCATTTGAACATCTTGGAAGGAGGATAGATGGAATAAGATATTGGTAAGGTTTATCTTATGATTTTGGTTTGTTTCCATAGTCCTTATTACTTGGTAGTTTTTTTATTTTGAGTTTTAAATTACATGTTTATGGTAGTTTAATCCAATAAGCTCAAATTCACTACTAAAGTAACATGTGTATTTATGTTAGAATTAGAAAAATAATATTATGATATGACATATCCATCATGATCATCATCAACCATATAATCATGTGTATGTTATGTGCTTCTATGAATCATAGTAATGTGTGGAATCTAATACATAATAGGATAATGTGTTTGTGTTTGTTGTGGAAAATTCAAAGGAGTCTGTAACACAAATCTAGGATGTGATGGAGTAGTTAATAGCTTATGTGAATAATAAATAAACCTATTTTTATAATGAGCATCGAGTTACTAGTGGGCTAGGAAAATATACCATCTTCCTTTGAGTTGTCTTAATAGAGTGAATCTTAGTAGGTTATTCAACTAACTATAGAAGTCATAAGGGTGGAGAAGGAAAAATATCTTACTGAAGAGGATATTCATATGGAATACTTGAAACTATGACCACCCTGTAGATATCTAATTCTAACCACTATCACGTCTAAATTTTAGGTCTGAATGACTTTCTACAATAACATACAAACTAGACCAAAACCACTAAAATGGTCTAATTAGTCCACACACATCATGTATAATTTTTGATTCATGTCAATATGTCACTAATTATGGAATTACCCTATACACACTCATCACCTTCTTCTAATTCATCTATAGTCAAATTTTGACCTAGTACATTGAAATTTTTGACCAATAGTGTAAGGCAACCTATAAAATTCTAAGAATTAAAAAATACTAATTATAATCACTTAGTTAAGAAAATATAATCAAATTCTTAGGTGAAAAATCTATGAAAAATTAATGAATATCTAATTTTGAAAAAATGAAAATTCAAATATTTGGGCCATGACATCACCCATGACATCATTGAAAGGTGTCATTCACCAAGCATTTATGGAGATAAATATCTAACTTAAGGCTAGCCATACCTTATTAATGCTCCCTCTTTCTAAAACTTAACTCATTTATGATCACTCATCTCATTCTTGATCTAATGGCCATAATTGATTTGCCTATCCTATAAATGCAAGAGCCACCATGGATAGTAACAAGCTTTCTATTATAAAGATATAATGCAAAATTTATTTGAAAGCTTCAACTATTTCTTACATTTGAAATCACAAGCCAATCCAAATGGTGCATGAAGATATCTTGGAGGCACTTTCCCAACTACATTACAAAATACCTTAAGTTCCATAACTAAGCACAATCACACTTATGGACTGTCCATGAAGAGAAGTCACTTTGGGAAGGTATAATCATATTTGTTATGCTTATTGTTGGTTTCTTCATTTCATTGACCTTACCCAGCTGAGGTAATATGTTAGTTTTGTGAATTTTTTTTATTTTGATTACTAACAAATAAAATAACGTATTTTATAATTTTATTTCACATTTGGTACACCTGGTAGGACTGCTCACCCCACAAAGCTCCTTAGAAAGCTTCCTACTCTTCTAATTCCCAAATTTTATTACTATTTAGCATTACTTTTCCTATTTTTCCTCTTATTTTCCCATATTCCATGCTTTTGGAATCGATGAAGTTGCCCTGTAGATTGGCAAAGTCACTCACATAGTTGATAAAGTTTACCTATGGAGTAGAGAACTTGGATTTTATCATAGTTTATATTCTTTATGCGTCTTAACAGGATTGATGAACTCACCCTGCTAAATAGTGAATTTGACCTGCTTATCAATGAAGTTGATAGACAAATGGTAAAGTCACTAATCATTATTTTCTTAGGTTTTCTAAATATAATGAACTCAATCTGAGAAATAATGAACTCAACCTACAAATTAATGAACTCAACCTATAATTGGTGAGGTTGATAGGAAAATGATAAAATTGTTAAGAGGTAATTTGTGTTTATAATGTTATTTAATGTTAATTGGTGAACTCATCCTGAAAACAATGAGGTCATCTTACTAATCAACAAACCCACTAAAGTTGTGTTTTTGTCTATCTAAAAATTAATAAACTCACCCTACTAAATAGTGAATTCACCCTACTAAACATCAAAGTTGACCTATGTTGAATTCTTGATACCTTAAAACTATTTAAAGTAATTTTTGTAGGTGGCCATAATTATTTATGAAATTCCCAACTATATTTGTTGCAGGTTTTGACATCTTTTTGAACTATTTTTATAGCTAATAAAAGCAAATTTCAATCCTTTTTCTATTTGGTCCTTAAAAATGAACAATCATTTTTGATAGCTCCTAAGAACACATGCATTTCATTTTTAGTTTAAGTGTTTTATTATTTATGTTATTTTTTATGTAAACCATTGTGCATATGCCCTCCCTTTACCCCATTTATGGAGTTTTGGTGACAAAAAACACATAAGTTTACTTGTTTGTTTGCCTTACTTGAAAAACTACTTTTCAAAGTATGCTCTTCTCTTGTCCATCCATGGGGTCCTAAAAATTAGAAACAAATCATATTTTTACATTTTTTATTTTTTTGACTTCATGGGGAGGAGTTCATATCCTTTATGCATTGACATAGTAAATGAATCTTAGCATCATATCAATTGCATTAGCTAATGGGGTATAAAAATTTGGGTTATGCCAGTAGTATCTTAGTTGGTGGTTCTTCAGAGCATGATTGCATTGGTATCACTTCATTTAGACCCTTATGACTAAGTTGGTGACTAGACCCTTTATAAAATTTCCCACAAGATCTCACATCTAATTTATGGATTATTATAAAGTGTGCACATACCACATGTTATATCGAGATCATCCAGTTTGCTAATTAAAAACTTAGAATATAAACCACATTTATCACAACATTCTAATTGATGCATGGGTGCAAAGGAATCCACCCCTAAGTATCATCTTTTATTAAAAACCTTTGAGAAAAGGAGGGCTTAAAAACCCTACCAATAATTGAAATAATTTATTTAATGAACCCTTAAATTTTATCCACTCAAAAGCAAGTATATCAGAAGGAATTAGTGACATGATGTAAACCCATGTCAATTTCTAAGTTATATTCATGATTTCTTAGCTTATTTGTTGAAACTAATGTTGTGTTCAAAACTATCCTTATAATAAATACAAGAAGTTCTAGATGCAAACAATTCAAAATGTATCCTTTCACATTTACACACTGAGGTGTTACATTGAAAAATTATTCTAAACCATCCTTATCCATTTTTGGGTGTCATATGTACCAATTGAAACATATCCTTATCTCATTTAGTATCGTTACACTACGCATTCCATTTTTGGTTTAGACTTATATTTTATTGTGCTAAATTGACTCTCTATATTCCAAACCATTTGATCATGTTTCTGATTTCATTCCAAGTTTAAGTTTAAGGATCAACCAAGGTTGCATACTTTTCAAAACAATTCAAAGTTCCAAGACCATTCGGTATTATTATAGTTTCATTTCAGATCCAAACTTCAATTTTTTCATGCCAAAATAATTATAGGTTTCAAACCCTTTGATGTTGTTTCCAATTTCAAAAAAATTATGTCATAAACCTACCAAAGACCAAACCATATTCTAGTTCAAAATCCAATTAAGACATTCCTATGTGTGCAAGTGAAGTGGAGCCTCTTACGGCCTTAGCTTTGAGGAAGAATTCTATGATCCCTCAAGATACCTTCAAAATTATGAAGATAGTGAGGATCACCCTACAGTGTTCGAAGACATCCCTTTCATTGTTGAAACTAATCAAGGTTAATTCAAACAATAAAATATGGAAGATAAGGATGAATAAATTCTAATACTATTAGAATCTAGAGCCAAAATCCCACTTGAATTCCACATAGACCAATTACATAATTTTTTTCTTATAGAAGAGTTACCCCAAAAAGTGGTTGTTACCCAAATTCAACCCCTTGTTTAAAGTAAAAACTAGCCATTACATCATCTATCAAATGGAAGGGACAATTTGTTTACCCATCCCAACATGGATAAATCATTTCTTCTACCATGCAATCAATTAGCCAACAATATGTTGATCAAATGGTAGTTATTTACCTACTTATTTAGAGGAAAATCATTCAACAATTCCACATTTGTAGAGAAAAACTAATTGCTTGAACAACCAAAACAACCCATAGATAATGCTACACCTAATGCATACCCATTAGTTCTAATTGAATCGGTCATTCCAATGAATGTTATGTAGAAATTTCCACTTGATAAATAACATATCTTTTTCAACTACCAAGAGATCCTTTTCAATGTGTAAAAAGTAGCAAAAAATGTGAAACAAGTGTCAAACAATGTGTAACAAGTGCCAAACAATACACAAGTGCCAAATATTTGAAACAAGAAGTTGCCAATAATCTACCACCACAACAAGCATTGGGAAGTTCCAAACACACATTTCCAACTTCTTATAATTTTCAATAATAATGTATTCATATGAACCAACAAAAAGTTCCTTAAACCCAACAAATAATTCCTCCAAACCAACAACATATTTTCTACAATCAACAACAAAAAATCCCTTAAAATTCACAATAGCATTTTACTCTAAACTAATAACACATTACCTATTCTAACCTAAATCTAAGCCAACAATAAATCCCTCACCAAAATTAGAATACAGGTTATAGGGTGAATATCCATAATAGGACCATGTAAAGAGGAGCCATTCTTACTTATGCTACTATAAATCAAGGACATCAAACACATAAAAACACCTTCCCTTCATCATAAAATTCTCCCAATATCCAAGAGTGGAATGTAAAGATGGAAATTATTTTTAGAGTTCAAGCAGGAAACCAAGCACCCAAGAAGTATAAATTTGATGGAATTTTCCCTTATCCATTTGACCTCATATTTTTACCATTACCTTTTCCCCCTCATTTTAAACTACCAAAGTTTGATAAATATAAAGATAAAGGTTACCCAAGAGAACATTTATAGGCACTCTTCACTTGTGCCAACAAGTAGCTTATAAAAATATATTTGTTTCACTTATTTCCACGTAGTATGGGTGTACAAGCTTTGAAGTGGATTTTTAAACTATCAAAAGGGTTGGTGACCACTTTCAATGATTTATTAGAAAATATTGTCAACCACTTCTCCTAAAACATAAATCATGAGCTAAAATTAGTAGATTTGTGCGATGCTAAGCAATAAAGAGGATGAAGCTTCTTGACACATTTACAAAGGTGGAGATCCCTAGCTAGTCATTTTTTGCATAATTTATCAAATAAATAGTTAGTAGGTATTTTTGTATAAACTAAATACAAAGGTTGCACACAATCTAAGACTTTATTTGAATAAATCATTGAAAAAGGAGTGTAAATTAAAAAAAACACCAATTGATAAAGTTATTGTAAATATATACTCTCAAGCCCAAGTGCCTAACCAAAACTAAGTGCCAAATCAAAGTCAAGTACCCATTCAAGCCAACATAACTAAAAATCTAAAGGCCTTTGCCAAGAATAAAAACATGGTCAGTAATGGGGTCACATAGGTGAGACATGTACAAATAGTTATCAACTATCTATCTAAAATACTCCACCAAATCCTTAGTTTACATTGCAAAGATATCCTCATGATGAAGATATTACAAAGATAGAGTTTACCTTCAGGAGCCCACTAAAGCTATATTCCAAAATTTATTAGTATCTAATATGATTATTTGCCCTATTCTAAAACCCTTTGTAGAGGGTAAACCCAAGCCAATACAATATTGAGACAATGAGTACTATGATTACCATCTCATGTTTAGCCATTTAATTTATATATGCATGAAATTTAGGCATCTAATTGAATAATTACTTTAAAATGAGGAAATTAAGTTGGAGTAAAGAGCACCCAAGACCAATCAGGAGATGGGAATCTACAATAACCCCTTTCTCAAGCACAATGATAAAAAATAATGAAATAGTTAGAATCAAGGGCAAGGCCACAGTCAAAACCAAGAACAAAACCATAATCACTAGCAAGGACAAGGCCAAAGTCAAAACCAAGCCAACCATAATCAAGATCATGACACCCAAACTATGTTGTCTATCAAAGTGTACCATATAATTATGGTGATGTTATAGGGCATGTTAAAAACAAACATCAAAGTCATTTATCATAAACCATATAACACTCACCAGAGTGTTAGCCTTTTTATCTTGGGAATTTGATTATAGGTAATTCCAACATAGTTCAAAAAAATCATTTGTACCTTGACTTTCGAGAATTACTATTCTTATGTTACCTCCTAATTCCTCTAATTTAGGTAACTCTTTCCTAACTAAAAATTGCATAGTCACAAATATATGTCCAAGAGTCACCGTTTAAGGCCCTTTTTCATGTTTTAATTCTATTGCCAATGCCAATTCCAATAGGGATACCACCCTTTTGAAAGGTAAACCACCTCACCTTTCTACTTGTAAACCATATAATATTGGTGAAAAACTAAGCAAAATGCATGCGTGGATTTTTATCCTAGATTTTTTATGTACATTAGAAGTTTATCATAAAATATTAAATGATTTTCTCTAATAATCCAAGGTACCTAATGATATTAATCCAGCCTAGTTTCAAGCACTGGTGGGACATTTTCCCCTCGTTTAATAGTTCATATTTAACATAAGTGATATGCCATCCCTTAGTCACCTCCATAATAATCCTATGTACATTAAATCCATCATTTCTTACCATAATTTAGGGTTAAACATAGTGTCATTGAAGTTGATTTGAACTTTAGGATACACAATAATAGATATGTAGTTGGATACTATTACAATCAAAGCTTATGATAATGTAGAGATGGAGTCTATAGGTACCATTTGTTTGCATATCATTATTGGGCCTATCACACATGATACTCTATACCATGTTATTGACATTGATCTACCTTAAAATATATTTCTTGGTTATCCTTAGATCTATTAAGTCTGTGTAGTCCTACCCACCTTGCACCAATGCCTTAAATTCAATCATTCAATATTAGAAGTCACTATTCTTGTAAATTACAACCATACTTGTATTGAAAAAATTTAGAGGCCGAGTATGGGAATTAAATTATTCTCTTAGTACTGAGTATGTAGGAAAAAATAATAATGTAAAAGTTCCCAAGTCTCCAAAGTCTAATTACATTGACCCTAGTGACCTCATATCCACTTTCTCTAATCCACCTCCTAAATCAATTTTTGCTCACTTTACCATTAAAGAGGCCAACATTACCACATACCACACTCAAAATTATTTTCACATCATCAATTTTCCCAAATATCCTAAAACCTATGGAAGGCAAAAACCTATCCTTAACAATCCCAACATAATTTGACAAAAGAAGTCCATGTTCACTCTACACTAGCCACTCATATTTGTGAAGACACATCACCAAATCAAGATCAGGCCACTAGTTATGAAGGATATTGGTTATATGGTGATAACATTTCCACTTGTTATCAAAACACTAAGTACCCCATTCCCAATAGGATTATGGATAATCATGACTATAAGGGAAAAGTTCTAGAGGCAAAAACACAAGGAGTTTTTGAACCTGTACCCATGACAACACATGTAATAACTTAAGGTCTTAGATTCACACCACTTGGGGGTGACCCTATATATTTTGAGAGTGATGCCACTTAGTCAACTGATGAAGAAACTACTAGCAGTGACATAACATCCCATTATATTACCTATGATGAATTATCTAATACCAATTTATTTGATACCAATACCATTCTTACCATTACAACCTATTACCCTTTTTCCATACATCATCCAAGCCTAATCAATTTGGACCAAGAATAGTTAATTATACCATTGGATGAATTATATAATGAAGAGTCCTTAGCTAAATTCATGGTCCTAAGAGATGGATTGCTAGTTGGTGATCATAAATAAAGATTTGACTTTGTGTTAGACCATGTCACTTAATTTGGAGAGTAGGTGAACTTCCTTGGTCATAAACAAAGTAAAACATCGAGATCTTCTAGTGAAAACCTCTTTGAAGCACCTTTAGATCAAGAAAAAAGTAAATATAAAGATAAGTCCAAGGTGAAAACTTATTTTAGGCACTCTTAGATGAGGAAGTTTGCTCATCTCCTCAAGAAGCTCAGTGTCCTCTAATTCCAAGTATTTTAGTTGGGTCCAACATTAGTGAGGAGTAACATTGACTCTTTGCACAATTAGTGTAAGATTTTATAGAGAAATTCATCAATTAATCACTACTAGACATAACAAATTTTAATTCTTCTTACATCAGTGAGGCTTACAACTCACAATTAGTTGAAGAAGACCAATTTCCATCTCACCTACTATTCTTTAATATGGAGTTAAACATCAACACCTATGATGATCCTAAAATTATTTACTTAGGGACATCCCTCACTACTGAAGAATGAAATTTTATTATTGCTATCCTAAAGGACTTCATCGACATATGCATCTAGTAATATCAAAACATGCTTGGTTTAGATCCATATCTAGTGGTACATCATCTTTTTATACATCTAGATGTCAATCCAATCAAATAGAAGTTGTGGAAAATGTATCCACACATTTATATCTTTGTTAAAAAGGATCTAGAGAAGCTATTGGGAACATGATTCATCTGATAAACTAATTACTCAAAATGGATCTCAAACATTATTCCAATTAGAAGAAAATCTTTAGGGAATTCAATTGTATAATTAATTCAAAGATATTAACAAGGCATGTCATAAGGATGGCTTTCCTTTTTAAAACATTGACATGATAGTCAAGTCAATAGTAGGCTACAAGATGTTATCCATCATGGATGACTTCTCAGGATATAACCAAAACAAGATTAAACTCAAGAACCAACACAAGATAATATTCACCACTCCATGGGGGAAATTATTTTATCAATTCATGTCATTTGGTTTGAAGAATGTTGGGGTAACCTATCAGCCTACCATGACTATCATCTTACATGACATGATGCATGACATTGTTGCAGATTATGTGGATGACATCTTATCAAAATTAAAGACATGTGTAGAACATCCTAAAGTTATATAAATAATATTTGAGACTTCTTGAATATAAGGTGTGCCTCAATATTAAGTGATCCACCCATCGGGGACATTTTATTATCAAGTCATGTCATTTGGTTTGAAGAATGTTTGGGTAACCTATCGGCCTACCATGACTATCATCTTACATGACATGATTCATGAAATTATTGAATATTATGTGGATTACATCTTATCTAAATCCAAAACATGTGTAGTACATCCTAGATTTATATAAATAATATTTGAGATAAATCTTGAATATAAGGTGTGCCTCAATCTTAAGTGATTTGTATCACAGGGCCCAAGACAGAGTATGTAAAGCACAATCGAGTTTGGTTATGCAAAGTGAATGTACAAAGAATATTCACATAAAACAATAAAACACACATTAAATGGATGAGAAGTCTTACTTGAGTAAATGAAACTTATATTCATAAATTAAAGAGTAGGGAAACATATTATAGTGTGATATAATGCATGTATATATAGTAGATTCATGGAGCAAGTTATCTGTGTTACAACTATGTATTACAACAACCAAAATATTGAGGATTATTTTATTTTATGTGATCAGATGCATATGCTACATATTTAACATGCATAAAATAAGATCAATGATAACTATTATGTAGTTAAAAATTAGGATGTTGTTGGCACATTAGTCCTATTAGATATGGTAGTTGGTAATAAATATAACAGTTAATGTCTAGGATTTCTCCAACCACTTCCAATCTTGAGATCCTCTTTTAGTGGAAATGACTAGTTAGGTGATTTGAATTAGCCATGTAGTCAGGGTTTGATGGCACATGGTTATGTTGTATTGGGTCCCAAATGAGCAATTTAGTCTATAAGCAAGTTCTAGTGAGGTGAGTAAGATTGTAAGTTATGTGATGCATAGTGAGGTGTGCAGGCTATAATTTGAGGAGATTAATACATGGAAGTCTATGAGTAGGCTTGAGAATTATGTGTAAGGTTTTCAATAAACTTTGACCAAAGGAGTGTGCATGATTGTGAGTGGTGTGATATTTTCATAGGAGAACAAAAGAGTAGTGTGTTTGGTTAGGCAACAATCCTTTATTGAAGAGAAATGGTCACCATTACATTGGTGTACATTTGAGGGAATTATAATTGAAGTTGGTAAGAAGTGTACCACTTATCTTGGTTAAAATACTATCCAACCTTGACTAATAAAAAAATTATGTGTACCATGGTAGGTGATCATGTTTGTCACTTCAATGATCTGGTCCTTCATTATGGGGTACAAGTGTTTGGGATTCAAATCAGAAGGATGTTGTGTCATTTTTAGCTCAAGAAGTGATGGAGTGTAAGGCTTGAGAAGTTCCACATTAAATATTGGGTGCATGCCCAAATACTGAGGTAGATCAAGAACAAAGGAGTTCTAAGTAGTTGTGTATAGAATGGTGTAAGGACCATAGCATAGAGGCTTGAGCTTTTGGTGTAGAACTTTAAAGTGTTCCTTCTAAATGTGCAACCAAAATTTATTACCAACTTATAATGTTTGAGGTGTGTGATGTGCATCATGGCAATCCTTATACTTTACTTATGTGCAAGTGAGGATATACTAAACTTGCTAATGAATAAACTAGATGTGTCATATAAACTTATTGGATTTTTCTACTTCCCATTCTTGTGTGCATGACTCAGTGATAAATATTGCATGGTAGGAGATGTTGAAGGATAAAACCCAAGACATGTCTAGAATGGATTGTGACCCATAGAACTATGAAGGGATCCATTGTAGGCATGTTAAATGTATAAGATATTTTCATCCCAAGTGTGAACATGTGCAAGATTTACATTTGAAGAAGATGAAAAAGTGTTTGATTAACAACTTTAGTTTTCCCATCTATTTGTGGATGAAATTTCATCGATTGATCTAGCTATGTACCCATCAAGTCCCAAAATGCTTCCCAAAAATGATTCATAAATCATGGATCCCAATCATAGGTGATAGATGTTAGAATCCTAAAATTATCCCAAACATGATTGAATAAAGCTTTGATAGTGTCAACTATGTCAATGTATTTATTTCATGTGATCATGATAGCCATCTTAGAGAACCCATCCACTATATTGAACATAATTTCATGTTGTCAAATCATCGTAGGTAACCCAATAATGAAATATATGCTGATAGATTCCCATGGTCTAGATAGAACAAATAGAGGTGTGTACAATCCTAGCTTCCTTTTTTTAGGCTTGGTGATGTAATAAGGAATACAATACTTGATGTGGCATTCCACATTTGTGTGCATGTGTGACTAGTATAAGTGTGATTGCAATACAGATACAACCTTTGTCACATCAAAGTGTCTTAAGGTCTTGACATAGTACACCTCCTAGATGAGTCATTATCAAGGTAAACCATTAGGAACATAGAGATGCCCAATATTTAAGGGAA
Source organism: Torreya grandis (assembly GCA_037957365.1). Lineage (NCBI taxonomy): Eukaryota > Viridiplantae > Streptophyta > Pinopsida > Cupressales > Taxaceae > Torreya > Torreya grandis. The sequence goes on along the minus strand of JARHVA010000538.1, from coordinate 397,457 downwards.
GTTATTTAGACAAGTAGAACTCTTGAACTTGTTTACCTTTCACTAACCTGGTGTAAGCTATTGTGATGTCCTAGTTAATTGAGTATAGAGATACCCAGTTGATGAATTTATGGCCATGCATGTCTAACACTATGATGAGAATGTGAAATAGAGGTTGGTTAAGGTAATATATTACCTTATTATCCTTCCCTTTCTTGTGCTTGATTATGAGATGGAACTATTGTAGGTGAGTCATACATTTCATGTCACACATTCTCTAGCTTGATCTAAATTTGTAGGAAGTGGCTTATGGTTTGAATGAACAATTATCTCCTTATAAGAATGTAGTGTCACCATTAATTGATTAATTTCATAATAACATAAAATTATTTGTCATAGGTGGAATACCTTTGCACCATGTCATTGAATGTCTCTAAGTGGTGTGTAACTAGATGTCCATATTGCATGAGCACTGCACTCAGTGTGTAATTAGACACATCAATGTGAATTTTGAAATAATGTATAATGTTAGGAATCAAGATAACATGTGTTATGTATAAGCATTTATTGAGTGACTAAATATCATACTTAACCTATTGCACATGAGTCTAATAAAACTTGGTTTTTGCATGTGTCATCTGGAAGAGAACCCAGGAGATGTGCGATAAATTAAGGAATAAACTACAATAAAATTTAGTAAGTCTAATAAAACTCCTTAATTCTATGATATTGCATGGAATATCCCCCTATAGCTAGGTCTATGAAAAATTGAACATACACTTTACTAAGTTGGCTTGTAACTTATGTTGGTGCAAACTATCAAAGATGTACAAGATGTGCTCTAGGTGTTCCTCCCAAAGATTACTAAAGATGATAATGTCATCCAAGTAAATGATGATGAAGGCATTGAGGATAAGATTGAGTAGATCATCTATCAAGCGTATGAATCTGGTTGGTGCATTAGTTAGCCTAAAAGACAAGACCAACCATTTGTACAATCCTTCTCATGTCTTAAATGTTGTCTTCTAGATGTCTTCAAAATGGATTGGAACCTAATGGTAACTTGAATTCAAGTCAATCTTGGTGAAATATTGAGAAAATTAGAGCTAGTCCAAAAGTTCATCAATACATGGAAGTTGATACTGATTCTTCATCATTATCTTATTGAGTGTATCATAGTCTATGCAGAATCACTAGGACCCATACTTCTTGGGTGTGAGGACTATCAAAAACCTACAAGGTGAAGAGCTAGGTTTGATATTTATCTAATCAAGGAGCTATTATATCTAGTGTCAATTGTTTTCATTCTCCCAAACTAATCTCTGATATAAGGGATATTCAAAAGAGGAGATCTAGGGACCAAATTGATGTGGTGACTTACTACACAGTGTGTTACAAGGTTTTTAGCTTTAACAAATGCTTTGATTTACTACTTTAGTAACTTTTTGAGATATTATTATTGTGACATTATGTGAGTATTGTACACTATTAGGGTGTAATTCATCTACTATGTAGGTGTGTTAGGGTGAATCATTAACAACATGAAATTATGTGCATGTGAGACACATTTTCAACATTGTTTGGCAGAGACCAATGTTACACTGGTCATGGGTGTTGAATAAAACATGTGGTAGAAGTAATATTATACATAAATAGTGGAACATTATGGCTTGGATTGATATGTAGCTTCATGGTCATACATGTATGGTCTTATTATAAATATGTCACAGACCTCTAGAGGTAAATTGTCATAACTGATGTTATCCTCCATAGGCTTGACTTTCTACTAAAAAGTGCATTATTACTAGACCTATATATCTTTCCCCTATTGTAGACACCTTATAGAATATGGCTTAGGGTGCATAATAGTGGAAAGACCAAGGAATTGAGCTATGGATTGCATAATAATTTTCTTCTGACTACCATTTTTGATGATGACATGGAGAAGATGACCCTACACCCAAAACTTAGTGTCAAAGAGATGTTTTCACTCTTTAAATATGTCGATCATAGTGGTGTTGGTACTTAAATAAGAGGCATATTGATTAATTTTATCCATTAGTGTGGGTATTTATGTAGATTTTAAAAGTAAGGACTATTGTGTACATCATTTAGAGTCATTATGGGTGGATGAGCAATGCTGATGGAACCACTTATCACTTGACTTTTTCTTGTCTTTGAAGTAGAAGGAATAGGATCCTTTGAGTGTTGTATAGTATTTTGAGGCTAATCACTTTTATGATAAGGGTAATACTTCTAAGTAAGGGGATATGATGTGGAGTTATGTGAGGGTTAAGCCTTACACACTACATTAGATGAATAGGTGGTACACTACATCATATTTTCCTTGGCTTAGATATTGGTGGCATTGCAATATTATTATACCAAACTGTCAAAATTCAATAAATATAGTTTTGTATAGATATAAGATGAGAGTTTACTGATGTAATTAATTACCCTATGTTGTTTGCTCAAGTTCTCTTTTGGGTGTGTAGTGTAGTCATATAATATGTTGGTTTAGTCTTCCAATACTTGATCTTTGTGATGGTATAATTGCTGAAACTTGATGTATTCATACTTAAAATGTTAGAGAGGATAATATTTCTCCTTCAACACATAAAAAAAAGTCTTACATTATTTGATTGGAACACACTCCTATGCATGTTTTGCACTAAAGGACTCCCACCAGTTAACAACTAAAATGGACATCTTCAGTACTATAAAGGAGATCTTTTTAGCATTAGTGAAGTAATTGACTGAGAATTATGCCATAAGTTTTTAAATCCAATCATCTAATGCTTTGGAGTCAATCTTTACTTTGAATGAAGGGATGTTAAGATTGACTTGTACATTGAAGGGATGCCATGATTAAATTAAGTATAAGGTATTGACTTGTACTTAATTCATTGTGGTGTCAAAACTTTGTCATAATTTACATATACCTGCACAAAAAGGTGTTACTCTATCCATGTTTTTGGTCCAAAAATTGTTCAAACTCATATGTTTCATACCTTTCATGTGTGTAATTTTACTATTACTCTATATGCATTCCAAGTCAAAATTATTCCCTTCTACATTAAAATTTGTTTGACATATACATTACCTTTCATGTTTGAAATGGTACTGTTATGCTGTTTGTGTGAATTTGGACCTGTTTTGATCATTTTTCCAAGTTTCTAGTTCCAAACCATTTCAAGACTAAGATTGAATTCTAGTCTTTGTATGATATTTTATCGTGTTCAAATCAAATCTCTTCAATTCTAGAATATTTATTTTTTTATTTCCAATTCATTTTCCCTTTTTTGTCCTAGTCTATTCGAAGTTTAGGTCCAATCTTGTCAACTCTATTAAAAATCAATAGTTCATAGTCCTATTCCATATTCGAGTCAAAGCTTCATTTAACTTTTTAAAATCATGTTTATAGATCTATTCCAATTTATATCCTTATATTTAAATTCAATCTCTTATACATGTTGGTTGGGAATGATGAGGTCATGACATCCATCCTTTCTCTCATTCAAATCCTATTCCAATCCAACATTTCCCCTTGCATGTATCCTTGTTTGAGGACATCCTTCAATCAATCTTGCATCAACTTTTTAATTCATTCAATGGAATCCATTACAAATTTTTATAGAGCTTATGAATGATATGGTCATACTAGCAAAATGGAACCCATTTTGATACCTTTATCCCACACCCATTTTATCTCTAAATTACAAGATTCAAGTCAAAATCTAAATTCATTTAATAAATCCTAAAAATCCATTTTTTACTAATTAGTTGAAACTAACATGATTTTGTATCCACATATTAAAACTTTTGGTGAAAATAATCCAAAGCCTAAGTGGTATAAAAAAGAAGAATATTATTGGTATCATAGGATTCAAGGCCATTCACTTAACCAATGTAGTGGATTTAATATTTATGTCTAAGGCTTGATTGACTATGGAGATATCATGATTTAGACCCAATAACCACATCAAGTGTCAAATCCATTTAATAAATCATGGGAAGGTATATTTTACCAATTGGTTGTAACCAACATGATTGTGTATCCACATATTAAGCTTTTTGGTGAAAATAATCCCCAACCTAAGTGGTACCAAAAAGAAGAATATTCTAAGTATCATAGGATTCAAGGCCATTCACTTCTCTAACGTGGTGGGTTAATATTTATATCTAATTTTTTATTAATCATGGAGATATCATGATTGAGAAACAAAAAACAAATCAACCACCAATTCCAAGCCCATTTCTAAATCAAGGTATGATAGTCCATCAATTTAGCCAAATATTTTTAAATTTTGCCTTTACTTTTGACCCTTGGTCTAAATCTATAGTACCTATTCTAGTCTTGGAACCATAAAAATTTAAAAAATCCAATTATGTCTTGTCATTATCACTGTAAGATCCATTAGCTACTAAAAATACAATTGCATCCAAGTCTAAGAATCACTCACTAGGGATACGTCAACATCATTTTTCAAATCATAATCAAACTAATTCAATTTCAAGTTAAGATCAAGTCAAATTACCCATTTATTAAATCTCATTGAATCAAACATATTTGATGAGTCATCCTTTTAACATTCTCCTATTTTTTATGAGACTTACTTTGAAGAGTCTTTCTATGATTGTTCACCTGTCTTTGATGAACCCTTCTTTGATGAGCCCATATTCTAAGAACCCATTATTGATCCATAATATATTTTTCTCCCATCCTCTAAATTCCATAATTTACAAAAATATCTTCATTCGAAAGCCTTCATTTATAAACACACATTGAAAAAGGTACTTTTGGACAATGCAATTCAACATGCCCTCTTTGTGGCTAAACCCAGAGAAAGATCAAATTTCTTATTAGAATCAGATTCAGAGTCAACATCATAATTAAGATCAATACTTACATCATAATTAATTTATATTTTAGAACCAATGGTAGAATTGGGTTCCATTCTAGAACTACTATCATATTTAGCATCAAAAGTAGAATCAACATTAGTCTCAACATTGAGTTTAGATCCTATTGAGTAAGAATCAACTTTAGAATCAGATTACATTAGTGTATATCACAACATTGGTTATACACTTCTATTATATCCACTTGAGTTTGAATATACCTCAAAATCCACATACCTTTGTATATGTTATGACATCAACTACACACATCTTGAAGATCAGTTTAAAAACATTTGTGATCCTTCAAATACAAATTATATAGATATTACACCTCCCATAAATGTCAATTGGGACAAAAATAATCACACATTATTGAAATTATGTCATGGTGACATTTTAGTGGCATAATCCTTGGGGATATATAACATCATTCAGGAAAAAGACCAATATCCTAATGGAAATTTGTTTAAGGCGCTAGGGGAGAAACAAAGTTTGAATTTAGCATCTTCTAGTGAAACCTTGACTGAGGTACTAGATGATCAATAAGATAAAATATCATAATCCTTTAGTGTAACCTTGCTTAAGGTGCTAAGGGACAATCAAAATGATTTATTAGCATCCCTTAGTGAAACCTTATTCAAGGTTCTATTGGAAAATCTAAATCAAAAAAATCAAAATTACTTTATTGGTGAAAACCTATTTGAGGCACCAATAGCTGAGCCAATTAGTTCCTCATTGCTTGATGAAGACATTGTGGTCAATATCAGCCCTGATATAACCAAAATAAATTTGAATCTAAAAATAACACATTATGTGTGACTAAAAATCCCAATTTTTATTTTTCATTCAACCATTATACATTCTATTGTGATATTATTATTCATTTAAGACCTATATTTCATTATCCAATCAGATCATTTATCCAATGCCTATCCATTTGTACACTCCCTAGAAGCACTCTTTTTCAAAGAGACTATGAAGACACATTTTCTATAAGTTTGGAGGAAGTATAATCAATGGTGAATGAAGATAACAATAGTATAAATATGGTCTACATGAGCAAAATAATTATAATAGAGAAGCTATTCATAATTGGTATTGGATAGAGATCAAACATTCAACATTATGCATCTAGTAATCCTCCATTGAGTTGAGATGCTAAGAATATATATATATATATATATATATATATATATATATATATATATATATATATATATATATATATATATATATCAAATCAAAAGAGAAGTAAATAATTCATCCAATAGTGAAAACCATACTTGTGGCACCTTGGGCAAGTACCATGATGAAAACTAGGTTTCTGACATCATGTGAAAATTTTTGTTATCTACAAGCACCTTGACACTTGGGGGCATCCTTGTCTACATTTAAATCCATTCCATTATTTTCATATTGACCATTTTACCTTATCCCAAACCATATTTTTATTCATCCTACCCTAACATAATTTTTCCTTCTTATCTTGATCTTAATAAGAAAGTGGAATTTGTTTTGAGCCTTGTTTTGTAAAATATTTTGGCATATCCTATTAGTTACACTTTGATGACTGAACATTTGGTTCCCATGTGACATGGTCATTAGAGATTCACTATTTTATTATCATCTAATATGATCATCCCAGTCTTTCCATTTGTTATTACATCCCATCATGGTACTAGAACATGGTTTCCCTTTGCTAGTGATCCCTTGTAGGTATAATGTTCCAAACACTCCTAAACATTCCCATTCCACACCCTCACCATTTTTCAAGTTAATTCAATTCTCTTACCATTTTTTGAGTTAGTTTCATGTTATCATCATTTTACAATTCAAATCATTTTATATATTGTAATTATCCATTGAGTTAAGATGCTAAAAACTTAAAAAAAAAACATTCAAATTTTTTTAAACTCCTAAACATTCATAACAGTAAAAATTTTAGTTTAAGACAAAAATATTAACATAGGTGGTGATTGTCTTAGGGTCAAACCAATTTCTTATGCAAAATTCAAATAATATCCCTATGTGTGGAAAAAAATGGTGAAGGGAAGTCTTTCAAACTTCATGGAAAGGATAGTTGGTCAGGACATGCCAATCTCTCATGATTTCTCTAGAGGGTAGATGAAGAGAGAAGTTAGAATGTGTGGTCTATAAATCACCATTTATGAGGAAATAATCTAAGAAGTCATAGGTATGGATTATAATGGTGCCAAATATTTTAAATATAATAAAAGGAAAAAGGATATTTTTAGCATTTTTTTATAGTTCTGAAAAGAAAAAACCTAAGTATTCAAACCAGAAAGGGTTTCTCTGGGTCCACTTACCAAATAAATGGCCTGATGTCTCCTTACAGGTCATGAAATATATAACCCTCGAGGGCAATCATACTATCATTTTTTCTCATCATTTACTATTACTTAACCACTTTATAGGTCATCCCATTAGCATCCCTTTATTCTTATTGAAGTCTCTTGAAGTTTTTGTTAATAATTTCAAGAGTAATCCATAGGCTGACATTATCCATCAGGGTCTTATTCTATTAATTATAAAAAGGGGGGAACCACTCTAGATTAAATTGATATTAGAGTCTATCCATATACAAAGTGACTAGGAGAATTTTGAAGGGTTCAACGGCGATTTTTTAGGACTAGAAGAGGAGATGCTAGAAGGGTTAGCTAAAGAAAATGCTTTGGGTGATTTTCACCCAAGAGATAGTCAGAAGGGTATACCTATGTATGTTAACCCTATTTCAAGTCGGGGTCATTTTTATTTTAACTTTAATCTATATGATGAGATAGAACAATCCCTATAAAACATTTAGACTAAGGTGGTTGTTCAGAGACTATTGATATCTAAAATCTTTGATGAATTTGATAAGATGAAGGTATTGTTATCTCTGAGGAATTTATCCATGGGGAAGTGAGAAAACCAGAAATAGGCAGTATAAAATGTGGGTCAGTCCCAACATATTAAAAATAACAGTCATAACTAGAGTGGAGGAGGAGAAGAGAAAAGGAGAAATACAAGATAGGATAAGTTGAAAACTAAAACTGTGGGGATTAAGAGGAATAAGGAAGCCATAGAACCTCTATAGGGTATCAATAATTAAAATAGAGGTAGGGAGAAGTAAAATGAAAATACTAAAACTAAAAATCTAGTGCTTTACTCAAAGTCAAAGGACTCAGATTAGTAATTTCCTAATTTTTGGTTTTTTGCTATCTTTTTTATAGGTTTTTGGCATAAGCTTGAACATGGTCCTTACTTATTGCTAGGTTTTTGAGTATTTTTACTCTATTTTGGTTTTTTCCTACTGGTTTTAATTATCTATCTCTCGATCTTTATTTTATATCAGGCATGGGACCCCTAACCCATTTTTTACCCTATCTAATTAAAAAAATAGTAAAACATGTTAAACATATGAAAAAGGATAAGATATATAAAAAATATATAAAGACACCAAAATCCAAAAACATTTATCTTTTCTTAGGTCTAATAAAATATCCTTGATCAATATTAAATCCTTAAGACGTGTCTTTCCCAAATTTTCCCTATTAGGGAGAAGTCAAATAAAATCATTATAATTCAAGTTGGTCACTTCCACTCTGTTTAGCATAGGTTTAATCATGCAAATTATTTTGAGATGTTCTATTCCCACTTCTTCCCATTTCATTAAAGCTTTCTTGGGGGAATCCATTATAACCGTCATTATTGTTGAGCCTATCATGTGGAATTATACTTGATTAAAGATAAGATTATATTATGTTGTTTTTTATTTCCCTATTTATGTGTTTGCTTGTTTATTTGATTTTATTATTATTTACTTAACTTAGTCCATTGTGATAACAAGGTCATCATCATGGTGTCCCTTATCACACACTTATATTTGATTCCATCTATTATCATACATCAACATTGCCATCATGATTTTTTAATCATTGGTGCATTATTTTTAACTGTCTATTGGATTAGGGGTCAGTCCTGATGCACATTACAACTAGGTAATCATGGTGTTTTATATAATGATACACATTTTCATGTGTAATATGAAAAACCAAGTTTAAAAATGGTTTACATATTAATGCTATCAATATTGACAGCTCTTATCAAATCTAAACATCTTGGTCATCTTTGATTGATTCACATCATCTTAGTTTTCCATAATCACATAACAATGATTGAACATTATGGATACATATATGATAATTAGGATGTGCATATCTAAATAATAATATAAAAGAGAGTCATACACATTAATCAACCATTATTATTCTTATAAATATCTAGTCCATTATTCATAATATTATACTATGTAGGCAACGCTTAGTACCAACCAGTACCTAAGGTTAGTTCAACCACCCCTATTTTATTCTTATTAACATCCACATTATTCCAATATAATCATATAATTATTAAATCATTATATTATTTTTCCATTATTTTCTCTCATCACTTTGAGCATTCTTGTGTGCTTAGGTTTTTGTGACTTCTACAAAAAGTTTTTATATCATCAACACACATTTTTATGTCAAATTATTAACTTTAGATCATTTGCATCATAATTATCCCATGAAATAATTTAAATCCTTGATCTGTGATTTCTCATCTATAAATTCATTTAGTCAATTCACCCTATTTGGGGCTCATCAATTATCCACCCTATTTAGGGTGGATCACTTTTTCCAAGCTTGTATCTTTCACATTATTTGGGGAAAATCAAAGTTATAACTTCCTATTCAAGATAGATCATGCCTAAGCCTAAATATTTCACCCTATTTTGGGAAATTCAAAGTTTTCTAATTATTTAAGTGTGTTTCCTTCCTAATTCTAACATGCTTGGGGAAAATCCATTCATCATCATCAGAAATCAAAGTGTGCAAATGTTAGTTCAAGTGGTATAATCTTGTCCATAGGCTAATCTTATCTTCCATTTTGGCTTCTTCCTCTCTTTTTATATATCCCATCCACATCCTTCATCCCCACATTCCATCTCAGGGGGGGAATCATCCCTAACTAATTTAATTCAAACCATTTCCTTATCTTTTCATTTAATTTATCATACCTATTGATTAGGAATGATGAAATTACAACATCCATTATTTTTTCATCTAATTTTCATCTGCCTATTTTATATTCTAATTATTTGAGAAGATATTACTTCATCTACATCTCATAATGCCTTCTAAAATAGGGGTAATTGTAGACACTCCATTTTTGTAACTTTTATATCAAGCTGTAAAATGGAATGACTTCTCGTAATTACACATAATTTGGTTTAAAATAATATATTAATCTAATATACATGTTTAAATTCACCTTGAGACACCTTTAGGTGGGATAATTTACCATATTAGATCAGTTCAATTATCATTCTAGTCAATTTCTCCATTTAATTATTATTCTTGTCAATTTATCTATTCAATTATCATTCTTATCCAAAATCATACGTTCATCTAATATATGTGTTCAAATTCACCTTGAGGCATATCTAAGTGAGCCAATTAACTGTATTAAATTTTTTCAATTATCATTCTTTGATTAATTTATTGGATTCAATCATTCTTTGATCAATTTCTCTATTCAATTATCATTCTCTAGTCAATTTCTTTGTTCAACTACTCTATTTTGGTTAACTCAATAATTCCCCCTTCTCAAAATTATTATTCTAATTATAGTTCTATTGAAAATATAATTATAATTATATTGAAATAAATCAATTCCTCTTTTTCCTTCCAAGTGGGCATTTTCATGCAAAGAAAGGATCTTGAGATCCTATGGAATATTTTTTTGCGAGCTTATTAAATTGATAAGTGAATTAATATACAGGATTATTCTTCACTCTTCATCATGGAGATAAGATGAAGGGCCCATAATCAATATTATGTGAGAGCATTCTCAACCCTTCATCTTGAAAATAAGACGAAGGGCCCACATTGGTGATCCATGTGTTTTTATTGGGAATAACTCTCTACCCTTCTTCTTGGAAACAAGATGAAGGGCTTATTTAACTCTCAGTTGATATTTTAAAAGGTAATCCTCCACCCTTTCATATTGATTAATATTAATGTCTCACATCAGTGATCCATTTATTAATCTAAAGTGATAACACCTTATTCATTACACATGCACAAATTATTGATAACTTAATTAATTTTCTTTTTATAGCATGTTTATTTTCTTGTTTGTTTATATTGATTGATTGTTTTATTTTTGTTTGTGTTTGGTTCATTTTGTTTCCATTTAAGTATTAATGATTCATATCTTGATTTTAAGTTGATTACATGTTGGATTTGAACTTTTTTATTGTTTGTTTTGTTTGGTATATTATGCTTTACACTCAAGTCTTGATATTTCATATATTGTGTTTAAGTTGTTTACATCTTGTATTTTAACTATTTTATTTTTCTATTTTGTGTTCAAACATGTTATATTTTTGACTTAGGTTTTAATTATCTATCATTATATTGAGTTGTAAATATTCAAATTTAAATTGGTCCATGTGCAAATGGCATATAATATTATCATATATTATTTATACTTATGATGCATAATATCATTTTCAAAATTAAAAACCAAGTGCTCAAAAATATTACATAGAAATGTGAAGCCAAAATACATCTCTGAAAACATTATCAACTTATGCAATACATGATCATAATCAAATTTCATTTTCATAACTAGATCACATAACATAATTTGAAACCAATATGTCTATCTCTATACTAATTAAGGACATGCATCTCCTAAATTAAGCATGTACCGTATAGTTATATTATATGTACATCCATTAGATAAGCACAAGTACAAAATGAACTAGCAAGGCACGTAACAAAATCATGGTAAACAAAAATACATTGATATCCATATTTGATCAAATAATCTATATGTAACATTGTAGTAGTGCAAAAGTAAAGAGCATCATGAATAAAAAAATAATATCAAGTGTCCATAGACAATATCCATGATCAACAATGAATGCCACACACACACACACACACACACACACACACACAGATATATATATATATATATATATATATATATATATATATATATATATATATCAAAGTTTTATACATTGAGAGAATATATACATCTCATGTACAAAACAATTGTGGAGCTATAAGTAAAATATTAGCTCTAGCTCACTCCATCCCTACAGGGAGTTTGATCAAAACTTTGGCATGTGCTTGGAGGTGGTAGTGGAACTAGTACCCTAATGTGGTGTTACCTATGACACTAACTACTATGATGTTGTAGTATGCTTAGATATAGAAGTCTAACTCATCATCTTATCCCTATTATACTTCCTATAGTAAGGTGACCTACGCTCTATTAGAATGATTAACTCATATAATTGTGATAATAGGGCACCTCATCATTTATACAAAGGGTGTCATACTTAATGTGAAGGGTGTCATCCTTGGATTGGATCACATCTTGAAGTGATCTGGACAAGTCCTGAGTGGTCACAATATGTTAAGCCTCAACTAACTCATTTTGAAGCCTTTGAGCATCAAGATCTACCCTATCCTAGTCTGTGTGAGCTCTATTTCACTCACTCATATCTATAAATAGCTTAAAATCATGCATAGTAAGCTTCCCTTGGATGTAATATAGTCCACCTACCCCCTCAAACTAGTAATACTATAGTATATTAATCTTTTCCTATACTATCTCTAGCACATACTGTAGCCCAAACACATCCTATTCTAGGCTAGCTATCTCTGCTAATCTCACTGCAATCTCACGAAATAGCTTGTAAATTAGAGATCAATCATCAACTTACCTATTATTATTATTATATGTCCCTAATTTACCTATGATTATACTAGAGGTCCATTATTATTAGAGGTTCTTCAAGCATTAGAACATGCTAAGGACAATGATAGTTGTGATATACTTCATGTGCATAGAATAATGTATTGTATTCATACATGAGTTTAGATAATAGAAACATAGTAATAATTTATTATCCTACATTATTTAGGAATTAAGAACAAACATTGTTTCATAAAAATAAATAAATCATTCAGATTAATTAGACATAAAGTAACCAAAACATTACACATAAGAATACATGCAAGGAACAAAATAGGAAATCACATAGGTAACCATAACCAGATGAATCTTTATTGATCTCTTCAAAAGTGGAACCCTTTTATTCTTATAAATAAAAGTATCTATAGACATTTATAGTCTATGACTATTCATCTTCTTGTCATACTTGGCACCAAAATTAGAGTCTATTCATATTCTAGCCTGTAACAAGTCATGAAGATAGGACAAAATATACTATACAACAAAAAAATGAGTACATAATGCAAAAATATCAGACAAATATCTTGCATAGCTTTAAAATCCAAATTCTTCTACCAACACTTTCTCAAACTTAAAATGTTATCTTATTTTGAGACAACATTGCAAGATCCTATGAGAATGCACAAGTGACCAGAGACTGAAGAAGTTGTTAGACTAGTAAGATTTGTAGTAATCACTGAAGGTACCATTTTTTATTTTTGCCTCTTGTGCACTACTTAGCCACCCTTTCAGGTTTTCAACTAAGTAGAATACAAATCTACCACCTTTTATGGGTTTTTAATAGGCTGGTGTAACCAAGTAACCACTTTTTATGGGTTTTCAACCATCCTAGCCCCACCTTTCTTACTAAATCATCCCCAATACAAAATTTTCAAAATTGGTGCTCTACATAGTACTTATCTTGATGGTGGTGGTATGGATGTAGATGATGATTGATCATAAGAGTCCTTGGTCTTGGACTGTGCAACCTTATGTTGAGTAATGATTTTCTAGAGTTTTGAAGGTGGCATATACACAAGTCTATTAACAACCTAGGTGATTGCATTGAAAAAGGGGTTAGATATGTCTTGTAGGCATGCCAATCTAACATCACTTCTTAGATAAATCATAGTAAGGTGTATAATGGAGAATGGTAACCAATGATATACTTAAGATATACATCATTGATTATGCTCAAGGCTACCTTGGTGTTTGTGACCCTTGTTTGAATCTCTCCACTTAGCTACTCTATCTTATCTACATGCCATTGAGCTTGGAGGCTGAGAAAAGTACTATGTAAAAGCAGGCTCTACCAATTCAAAAGGTTATTGTGCATATTATCCATAACATTAAGTGACTCCTAAAGTGATCCATCCCTCTCATCCCTAGTGGTAGTGTGGTTGGCCATGGTTGCTTTAATGGTGGCAACCTTTGTAAAGTCTATGCTAAAACTTGCTAATGGGTATCTAGTTATTACTTTCAATATAGAAAGATACATGTAACCTATTGTGTTTGAAGTATGATAACATTAAGCATTCCTTGATACTCCTCTAATAGTGTTATGAGTATCACATAGTTAGTCTTAACATCTTGCCCCAATATTTTGATTATGCAAATTTTTTGTGCTACGTACCAGTCCTTGGTTAACTCAGAGATAAGTGTTTTGATTTTATGATGATCATACATGATTTGGTCCTTGATTTCTCAAGTGACCAACTCAAGATAAGTGTGATAGATAATCTTGAAAAATTCATGTAAGAGAGCCTTCAACTCAATGTTCTCAGCCTTGAATTGATCCATATCTTAATTTAGAGAGGCAGCCTTTTACATAATGGACTCTTGGAATGCTACAACACCCTCTAACTATTTATTTAGATGTAATCTAGAGACATACAACAAGGCTTCCTAATAAAGGATTAATGTTGTCAATTTTCCTATAGTCACTATAGGTTCAGGTCATGGCATGGTCACAAGTGGAAGAGACAAGGTAGTGCACCGAGCACCCATAATTAGAACATCCCATATCTAGACTCCTCCCAAAGGCAATTCTAGTTACTATGCACCTATTGGAGCTATGGATTGGTCTTCTTGTTGCTCTAGATATTATGACCCAACTTTTTTTTGATTAGGCACTTGTTGTTACTATGTCATAGCCTCTTTTTTAGGCTTCACATGATGTAAAACATCTTCATCTTATTTTATCTTAGCTTCTTCTTCAGTCTTCCTATTAAGCCCATCCTCTACAAATTTCTTTTTCTCTTGTTCCTCTTCCTAAAGTTTTTGTGCATGCTCTTCTTCCTTTTTCTATTCCTAAAGTGTAATATCTTTGGCTTGGTTAGCCTTAGCCTATGCCTATATTAATAGGTTAGCCTATGCCTTGGATACACTTACTTGTTATTCCTGTGCTTGGGCCTATTTTTTGTGTAGGGATTCATCTTATTCTTCTTTGTTCATCTTTACAACTTCTTTATATTAATTACGTGCACAAGTGGCATCCTCTAGAGCCTTATTTTCCTATGGTGCTATGTCCTATTATTGATTATCTTCTTTGGCCTTGGCCTTAGCAGTGAGAACAACACCTTTAATCTCCTGCTCTTCATCCATCTTCTTTTGATGCACCTCTTATTCCCACTTTGCTGCATCTGTAGCTTCTTATGCCTTCTTGGCCACCTATAGAGCCTTTTGTCAGTTAGCCTCTACATTTTGGCCCCTTTATGTGGCCTCATCTTCTTTATCTTGTCAACTTTCTTATTGAGCTTGCTATTATTGGGCCCGCTCCTTCTGGCTTTTTTTTCCTTTTGTTTAACTCACCATTCTACTATGCGAGTTACTTACTCCCATGAAGCCTATTGTTATATACTTGTAGGTTGTTTTGGTGTGAGCTCTTCAACCTCTAGGGCTTGTTGTGAAGGAAATGAATCACTTGGCTGAACCATAAAGCTAGAGACATGCTTTTTTATGCCCCAAATTAATCAACCTATATTTGAGTGGTAGTGAAGTCAAAGATAGAGAAGGATGCAATTCTTGTGCCATGGATATCCTACCAAATGTGCATTCTTCAAGGGTAGGAAAACCCCTAGCCTCTCTCTTAGTTCAAGGTCTACACACCAGAGGCTCTTTTGGACTTTTTAGTAGTATCATAAAGACATCAATGAATGTAAATATGGTCAAAGGATATTATTGGAAAAAGTCAACCCTTCACTACATCTTCTCTACTTCTTCATGCATAGTGTCAACTATAATAGATGCAGGGTATAATGGGAGTTCTACGTAAAGAATTGGAGTAACCTTATTATGCACTTGGACCATGTGTACTACCATCCAAAAAAAAAACTCTTTATCCTCCTCCCTATCATATAAATATACTACCATATTTGCAACCATTACCTAGTAAATTTATTGCTCATTTGTTCCCATCCAAGGTACTTCACAATAACTTGTGATCTAGGGCACCTTAAGGTCATTTATCTAGGTTGGAATATTCCTTATCTTATGCTTCAATAAAATAAATAATGGTTTTTTCTTGGTGGAGAGCTTGCACTTTCCTTTCTATTGCTATGAAGTTATGGCTTCCAATTATTATTGTATGTAAGTGACTATTGTTATAGGTGGTATGGATTAGAATGGCATATCACACTTGGCTACATAAGCTTTTTGTTTGGTGAATTTAGCTTGTATCATGGCCATGGTAACAAGGAATGGTAGAGGACCAAATCATGACCTAGATAGCTTGTGAATGGGGATGAACACACCTTTTGATAACAAGGTGAAAAAACATGTTATCCTAGGTATTTCATGATGTTTGACATCACCTGAGGATGTGTGGAAATCAACTCTAAAAACTCCTCTCACCATGTTTTGAATTTACCCTCATGTAATAGGGTGCTATGCTCAAGTGTCCATATTAGGTTATAGAATTGTTGTACTAACTAATAGTCAATGTCAGGGTGCACTTCTCCTTTAGGGAACTTCCATCAAGTGAAACATAATAGAAAGATGAGAAATTGGTACTGTAAGGTCTACTTGGAAGTGATGCAACACTTTTTGATGTTTTTAAGTAGCCCTTGAATAAAGTATTTAGGCTAATTAAACTACTCATTATATTGGATCATGTGATGTGTAATGTCCACCACACCTTTTAGAATTTACTTTGTAAACTTGGTGGTCTACCAAAATCTCTATATGATGCATTCAATCCTGATGTGCACTGGTTAATCTTAGATTTCTTCAATCAAAATTCTTCAAGAACCTTGAAAATATAAATCTCTGACCTCTTGTAGGATAGGAGGCATTCTTGTTTTGTATAGATCAAGATAATCACCTCATGTAGGCATGCCCAAAGCTTGGGCAATTGCTTTTATGTTGATGACTATTATGGTGTCAGGGCTAATGTAAATGTTTTCATCATCGTAATGATCAAGCAATATTTTTAAAATCTCCCCCAAGTCACCAAAAGTGGGCATACAAAGCAGGAACTCAATGTTCATTTTCTGAAATTGATGTGGGACTATAAGATCCAATGGTTACACAACATCTACGAGATATGGTCATAAGAGTTGTTTCTATACTATTTGAAGGTAATCGAATGGATCTAGATTAGTTAATTTTGTCTGATAAAATATAAGGTCAACACCCATTACTTCCTTCTGAGCAACTTTCAAACTGCTAATGAGTTGTAAACAATCCATGTTCTCTAACTAGTGAAATAGAGTTTTTTTTTGCTTTCTACACAATATAAATTAGCTCAATTCTTGAAACTTTATCTTGTGAAAATATTTGCAAGAATAAAACACATACTTGGCTTGTAGCCTTATGCCTTTATAGATTTTGTGCCTGTTGGTTTTTGTGTAAATGCCTTGATGAACTATCCATTTGACATCAATGTAAATGTTGATATGGCAAATATTATTTGATCTAGAAATTAAGATAGTCATTAGCACATACATTGAGATATGTCATTCTTTGCTATCTATATTGGATTACAAATGGTTGATGTTGATTCACCATTGATTTGGTGAAGATTAGATCAATTAAACCTTAGATTTAGCATTAACTTCTTGGGGATGACTATTATATGTTGAATATCTTGACTGATGTGACTTGATCATACATTTCCTAGACTTAGTTTCTTTCTTTCACTCCTATTGACATCAACAATGGCACACCTGAATTCTTATGTGCATAGTTGACACATGCTATAGCTGATATCTTGGTTCCCAAAAGCTATTGAGGAGATAATCTACATGCACACACAAAAAAAGAAACACATAAGAAAACATACATGAATGGGAAATCCTAATCTACTTGGTGGTACTCAGTACCCACTCATTTATCATAAAGAGATCAATTAAGATTATTAGAAGTAGGGACTAAGCCTACAACCATTCACCTACCCTATAAAAATGGTTCCTTGTAGATCTCTCAAAGAAATGGTTCCTTGATACGATATTTCATGTATAATGTAAGGCCCTTTCCATCTAATATGTAATTTACCCAGAAATGCTCTAAAGTGACTATAATATAAAAAAACTGGTTGATCTTTATGAAATTTCTTATGGCATATATTCTAATCATGCTAGGATTTTTGGCTCTGCTTATAAACTTCTTGCATCTAAGATGCTCTACATTGATACTCGTCCATCCTATTTAGTTTAAGAAGCTTATTGGTGAGAGACTCATGATCCCCTAGTCTCATGACCATTACAATGCATATATTGGTTATCAAGTATTCCATCGACATTATTACTTCAAGCCCATAGACCAACTATAATGGATTAAAACTTATAACACTCTTATAATGTGTGATATGTGCCTAAATAATCACTAGAATGTGATCTTCCCAATCATCTCTCTTTACATCACATATCTTTGTAAACATCTTGACCGACACTCTATTAGAAGCCTTAGCTTAGCCATTAGATTGTAGATGATACATAATACTTTTATGATGAGAAATCATGAATTATTCAATAAAATATTTGATGGTATTATTTAGGAAGTGTGTCTATTGATCACTGATAAGCTTGATGGGGTATCCAAACCTTGTGATGATATTCTCATAAAGGAACTTTGTTGCATCCTTTACACCATAACTAGGTGTTACAGTAGCTTCGACCCATTTGGTAAAGTAATTTGTTATAGTGTTAATACACCTTACTTTATTGCATTTACTTGGGGGATGGATAGGTCCTACAAAATTGATACCCCACTATTTGAAAGGTTGTTTGGCTAACAAAGGTTGCAAATGAATTTCATCCTTATAGAGTGGCTTACCCATACATTAACATAGGTCATAATGCTATACTACTCTATGTGCATCTTGAAAAATGTTAGACCACCATAACCCACTCTATAATAATTTTCTTGCAATAAATTCTTCAACAAAATGTCCTCTTGCTATTCCTTGGTGTGCCTTTTGTAAGAGTTATGGTTGTTCATGTTCCATAACTACCCTATGCAATACTTCATCCTTCCCTAAATGATATAAGAGACCATTTATAATATAATATGGAAAATCTCTGGTGATAAATTGCTTCTTGTCTTTTTCTTGGTGGTGCATATGGAATACTCATTGTTCTAAAAAATTATCAATTGCCTCAAAATTCTTGGGGATCACAGAAATGCAAAATAGATGGGTATCAAGAGAATCTTCCTATAGTTCTTCTATTTTTTCCCCATTTATGATGTGACTGAGATGATCTAGCCCCATATTTTCTCTTCCTAGCTTGACATTAATGTAAAAATGGAATTCTTGAAAGAGCATCGACCATATTGAAATGCATCTTTTGAGCATAGGCTTATTAACAACATAACGTAAAGCTTGATGATCCATGAAAACTTCAAATGGTGTTACAAGAAGATAGTGCCAAAATTTATGGAGTTATACACTATAACCAATGTTTCTCTTTCAGTTATAATGTAATTATTCTCTACATCAGACAAATTTTAGATTATAAAGTGTATAGGGTGTTTTAGTCCACCATATCCTAGTTGTGTGAGCACAACATCTACTGTGATATCAAAAGTATCAAAATAAACATGAAATGGCATACTCCAATTGGGAAAGATGAGAATAGGCATAGTGACCAGTCTCTACTTCAGTTCTCTGAAGGAATCTTGACACTTAGGAGTCTAGACAAACTTCACACCTTTGCATAGTATATAATCCAATGGAGATGAAATGTATGCATATCCCTTGATAAACTTATGATAGTACCCTCTATATCCAAGAAAATATTGTACTTCTATGGAGCTGATTAGTGGAGGCATACTAAGAATGACTATAATTTTGGCTTGATCCACCAAAATCCCTTCACTGCACACTACATGACCTAGCAGGACACTAAAAGGTGTAAAGAATAAGCACTTTTTAAAATTTAGGGCAATGCACAGATCTCGATAGCATTCTAACATAAGGCATATATTGTAAAAATGTTATTTAAACAAATAAAATATTACCCAATCATTGAGATAGACTTCCAAGAAGTCATGAATGAAATACTTAAACGTAGTCACCACTACTTAAGAAAAAATTATAGGTGCATTCTTGAGGTTGAAAGGCATTACCTTGTATGTAAAAGATCTCCATTCCATGGTAAAAGTCATTTTAGCTCTATCTTATTCTATGATGGGTATTTGATGATAGTAACTGAATCCATTCGTAAAAGAGTAGACTTTATGACCTGTGATAGATTCCAAAACTTCATTTGTGAAGGGAATAAAAAATGGATCATTCATATATGTGTCATTCAAAATTCAATAATCACCACATACTCTAATCTCCCCTATTTTTTAGGCTGCACTACCATGGGACTAACCCAATTTGCCTTTTTTATAGGATAAATTATACTTATGTCTTGCATTCTATTTAGTTCAGCCTTAACTTTCAACATCATGTTTGGATTCAACTTGTATGGTCATTTTTTTATGGGTCATTCACATTCCTTGAGTTCAATATGAATTTTACCTAGGGATGGATCTACTCCACCGACCTCTAAAAATTTATTTGGAAACACATCTTGATAATCCCACATAATTTGCATAGCTTTTAAAACTTCATATTCAGTCCAATAGTCACCTATATGTTCTAGTTGAGTAATCTCCTCGCTTCCAATGTTTTACACATGCTTTTTAATAGGCTACTGATAAATTTTATGATTTTCATTAGTAACAAATTCTTATATAATTTTTTCTCCTTCCTATTTTAGAATTTGTATGTTGTGCAAATTATCTTCTTCAGTGGGTTTTGTGACTGGGTCCTTAATCGTTCTACTAGACGTTCAAGTTTGAACAAATTAGTCAGATAAATATCACCATCAGTATCTAAAACTTTAACTTTATCATCTTCATCCTATATTCAATGGCATAACTACATAATAAATTAATCTTCCATGTTGGCATCTTTATATCTTTGTAATGTTGTATTTAAATCATAGGCTACATTCTTCTGCATAGTAGATTCTGTCATGGTGCTTAAATCTTCTACACACTCATGGCTAGCAATTTTTTGACTTTCAACAGTGTATTATGAACCAGAGGATTCTTATCTTTAAATAAAAAAGTGTATATGAAGTTGCTCTACACTTGTGCCCAATTCTTTGTCTCCCTCCCACATTCTTAATGCATATACCATATTGATGGTAAAGGGGAAAGTGTTCAATGAAAGATGTGAACTTAGTACTTTGGTATGAAATGTTCTTCAGTCTAAAAATCAACACATTTGTGGATATAAATTTTAGGGAACTCACCTTCTTGAAAGAAAGGCCAATTACTTCTAATGACCTGTGGTAGTTAAAATATGATAATCATAAGTTTGCACAATCATCCCAACCAAACTAACATTTCAATGAATTTCCAACCATGTCATTGTAATTACCTTCAAATCATAATTCAAGGCACTTACCTATTGACTAATGGTAGGTACATGAACTTGTAGATACAAAATATAATTTATTAATATCCTCAATCACATACTATGAAGGAAGTTATCTCTCATGGGTGAAGACCATTATCATAGGTTAAAGTTCATGATTACCATGATTCCAATTGAGTAGATTCATATTTGAGTTTCCACTAATAGATGAAGATATTTATCATGAAAAAGTGCCTTCTTTATTCAAATCTATATAATCTTACATATGATCATCTGCTTGATAGATAAAATCAACTTCTAAGTGAGTAGGGGATTTAGAATACATGGATGCACAATCTTCTATGAAAAATTAAGGTGCCAAAGGATGAGTAACTACTAATTTGGGCTTTCATTGTTCAGATGTCTTCAATTTTTAAGTGATTAAAGATTGAACCTAAGGTTTAGTATGCTCATACAAGAAGTTTCACTCAGCTACGCATAGAGATTTCAGGCTCTCTTCAAAGTTTACCTTCATTTAATTAGTTTCTTGTGTGGCTTAAGGGGAGACTGGTTTAGCCAAAATGATTTAGGGTTTGTTCACCTTACTTAGAGGAATGTTGACAATATTATCTCCTTGATGTGACTCTAGTTAATTATATATAGTATTGATAGTCATCTAACCATCATATTCCCATTTATTTCCAATCAACATAGGCTAATGATTTGTTATTGTCTTTATATCGATGAGTTGAAATTCACCTCATAGGCTCAGTTCTATGAATTTGATCTCAACATCTTCTAATTTTCCAATGGGATCAACTCTTCTATAGTCTACTAAACTTAGAGTCATTGGTTTTTAACTTAGAACTAGTTATCTAATCACCTCTCATGTAAACCTAGGGATCATGGTTACCATGCTGCCAAAGTTAAAGACAACATTTGGAATTTCATATCTTGAAACTTCAATTTTGATTCTCACATCTACATCCCATGGTTTCTTTGTTTTAACATACCAAGCAATTTTTTTTATCTTTTATTTCCCTCATTTTGCACACTCCAATAAATTATATAACAAATTTTTGATTTTTTGAGTAATTCTAGTAATTTTTCTATAGAAGACACTTGCTACACAATGACAATGAATACATTATTTATAATGTCTTCTTTGAGCTCCTTCAAAGCCCTATAATTCTTTTCATCATGATTGTGCGACTTACAAAAATTACAATATAAACTCTATGGGATTTTGACATATTATTGTAGGAGATGTCATTATGTTGTTGCATGCTCTACTATACATATTTCACATAACTCTATCTTGATCTTAAGATAATCATTCCTGTGATGTCCTTCTTTCCCAAACTACATGCACCATAGATTTAGCTTAGGTTTATCTGCTTCAAGATAATATTCTATCCTCTTCATAAAATTTTGAAATGTATTTTAAATCTTAGAACTCATTATGGGATCTTCCCCATAGTCTTCAATTTGCTCCACTCGTAGAGCAACAACTATAACATCTACCTTAGTAGCATATTGAGTTTGTACTATAACAAATATGATTCTAGACTATATTACTTAAAAAAATCACACATCTTTATCTTTATCTACTAAGGAAAATTCCACCATATTAATAACATCAGATAACTTGTGATCATAATCATAGATTGATTCTCTTGATTTCTGCCTAATCTCCTTTAGGTCTTGAATAGTCTGACTTATACATTTCTTTATCTTAGATTTTGTGATAAGCCATTCCTTAACCTACTATTGAATTTCCTATGCAATTTATCTATGGTACATAAACTTAAGTGTTATTTCATTCAGTGCCCCTCTTAACTCGTACTTCTTTATAGCCTCATTAGTAATACCCTTAGCTTTCCATCTCATCTCACATGTTAGTAAGTACTATTCAAGGTCCATAGATCCATCCTATGTCACTAGGTTAATAAATGCTCCTACAACACCCATTTTATAAATTGGTATTGATGGTATTTATTGTGCATCTATTACAATGGAAGGTTACATTATATGTGATCCTACTTATGCACTATGAATATTTTCTTGCACACTATGAAAGTTAATCTACGTACTCTATTTTTCTATGTTTCTTGCTTTTCTTTGGTTGGTTTCAACAAATCCTATGGCCTTCAAAGCCTTATGAATTGATGATATTTCAATTTGAGTTCCCAAATTATGTATTTATTCTAAAAATGGACCTTCCCAACTACTTTCTACCTAATCATCTAGTTGAAAACTTATACTAGAATATAGGAAATTGGGTTGCGGGGATGTGTGCTCCTATGGTGAATGATTCTTTCTTGTAACTTCTTATTCTAAGCTTGAACCTATGACTACTCTACAAATTATTTCTAATTATTTTATTAATACTTCATGTCTTTCTTATGATAATACCCATTCTTATAGCCACACACTACATCCATCATCTAATTGATCTACTTCTTCATTATTCTCACCTTCTTTTTCAAACATCTCTTCTTCCTCTCATTCTTCGTCACTTCTTTCTTTTTGTCAACATTCATCTTCTTCATCTATCTTAAATTTATTCATCCTTCATTCTTCATCTCTTTATTCTCATTCATCACGTCTTCCTACTCATTCTTCATCTATTTTACTGCTACTCTTAACTCTACTCATAGTTACCTTGGTATTCTTGTATTTAATCTATCTATTCTATTGTTACAACTCACATTCTAAATCCAGACTTTTCTTCTAACTCTTCTTCCCTCGTGTCTCCATTCTAGATTTAGGTTCAATCCTTATCTACTCATGTAACCATCATTCACTATCATGTTGTACACACACCCATACACCTAGGGTGACTACTCCATATTGGCTAGAGTAGGCAACATGACCTTATCCATAGCCAACATCTTCACAAGGATAGGTAGTTAGTGAAATTTTTTCCCTTGAATTCCTCTGATCAAAAATTCAATCATAGATTTGATAGCTATGTATCCTTATACTATAAAATTAATTATATATCTATCTATGATAGTAGCAACCAAATGATCTATTTATCTTGTCCAGTCAATTTTCAATCTTTGTAATCAGTCTATCTTTTCTTTAGTCCATATTATAGTTTCTTATGTTCTTTGGTTAAAGTAATAATACTCCAGCCATGCTAACCAGTTAGCTAACAATTCAGGAAACTTGCACCAATTTTTTTGTAATTCTCTTCATAAATATGCTCTTAAATAATGTCATGTATGGTAAGACCAATCCATTTTGATTCTTCTTCTACAAAATTACATATCCTTTGGTCTAGCCATATCTCAATATCTTTTTTCCCTAGTAACCATCTTAGCATAATTACCTCCAAAAAGGAGTCTCCATGCTCACCACACCATTATTAGCAGATGTTCCTGAAGCATCAAAACATGATAATGATGAGGATATATATGGTATACTACATGTGTGGATAATAACATATTGTATTTATATAGGAGTTTAGATAATATAAACATAAAAAGCATTAATTATCATATGTTATTTAGGAGTTAAGAACAACCATTATTTCATAAATAGAAATAAAGAATTTAGATTAATTAGATAGAAAGTAACCAAAATATTACCGACAAAAATGCATGTAAGGAACATAATAGGAAATCACACAGGTAACCATAACCAGATGAATCTCTATTGATCTCTTTAAAATTTATCACACAAAGCAGAGAACAAATTTTAAAATCACAAAATTTACAAATTTTGAGTTGCTTCAGTCTCTCTCCTTTTTATAGAATATTTTTCCTTTTATTGTGTATATTTTTTGATCTACCTCATGCACCCACTCGTGTGTGTCTTAAATATACAATATTTGATGGTTGACATGTGGTCACTTTCATAGTCTTGCCTTCTTCAAATTGAGGGATGTGATGCATTGTCATTCCATTTTAAAATACTTTCCACCTTTAAACATTAATTATTGTTCATAATATATAGTAATTTTAGAATCCACATGATACTATTCTTTTCTTATAATTAATTATTAGTGTAGGTTTTTATTCCAATTTATAGTTCTCCTACATGTAAATTTAGTCTACCTAGGTGTAATATTTAGTTCATTAAGTGTAATAATGAGGCCATTAAGTTTCACATGCACACATCTAATTTGTATTCAAATTGGTTGGTGTGGATGGACTTGAAATAAACCAACCAATGTTGACATTGTGTACATGGTACACACATCCATTCGACAATTGTGATGTGTTCACATTGCCAAATGTAGGTTGATTTATGCCTCTCCTATACCTATTTATTTACCTCTCCTCAAATATATTTTCATCAATCATATTAACAAGTTGTTATTAAGCTCATACTTTATTCCTATTTTGCTACAAGTATTTCTCTTTTTGCATGTTAAGAGTCTAGTGTGTTTGAATCTTACCAATTCTTGATCGTCTACCATTACAATAGATTATGGTTCATCCTAACATGGTATTAGAGTGGGTTCTAATAAATGAATGCCTTGTTTTGTTTTAATTTATTTTAGAATCTTTATAATTGAGTTTAATTATTATAGACCATTAATGTTTTAGTATGCTCTTTTCTTACACTTGTATAATCAAGAGGATTAGAAAATAATGAGGGATGTGATATTTACAATTATATTTCTAAGTCTTTTAACCTACTCTATTGAGTCTATAAGGCCTAAAAAACTTAGGAACGCTTGTTAATTTGTTGAAAATGGAGTTTTTATGTAAAACTCATTTTTTTTATAGGTTTCTAGGTTACCCATGTACTATTCATTGTATGATTTTAGAGGATAGAGGTTTTTTTGCAAAAGGTCATCTTTCTAGGGTTTTCTAGGTTTTCACAAAAAATTAATGGGTTTATTCTCATTTGTGGTTATAGATACTAGTTTAGAGATATCTACAAATTTGTATGACCTCAATTTGTGTGTAATATCTTATTATGGGTTTCTGCATTGTGAATTACATGAGGGTTTTTGTGCTCTATCTCAATGACCTTCATTGGTCTCTTTACTACCATGTGTTTTGCGTGATGGTGGATATTGTGTTATGTCACATGGTCTTTGACATCTATTGATTATATTTTTACTATGTGTATTATGTGATGGTGGACACTGAATCATATTCTATTATTTAATTATCTTCATCGATTATATATGTACACACTATTATATATGCATATCTATATGGTTTATTATGTCAATTTGTACCTTTTCTACATTGTATGCATCATCTATTCATGAGTCTTGCCTGTAACCACTAAAACTACATGCATTAATGTTATGCTAGTGCTATTGTCTATTTTTATGTCTGCACGAGTTACACATTATGGATGATGTGAATTTATGAATAGGTTGCATTATAAATTCATGGATTTGTGTAGAACCCCATAAGATTTCTAGCCATCTACATATAGTGTGCACCATAGAATATGCCATCAAATTCAAGTTGCACATAGTCAATCAAAGCCAACCATGGTTAATTCTAACCAAATTTCTAAATCTTGGCCCTTGGTCACATGGGAGTTTAGCACATGGTAGCAATTAGCCCAAAAGGGCTAAATTTTTTTGGTAGGATTTATTGTGAAAAAAATTGTAAATTGTAAGTCTAAATTTATTTCATGCAAAAATTAATAAAATGTTTATTGAAATACTTTTTAAAACACACAACTTTCTATAGACAGTTCCTTTTAAGGTGCCATTTTTTTTAAATGTGTATTTTCTTGAGCTCTTTGCATTGGTGTCACTCTCATATTCATGTTTGGTTGGTTTAGAGATAATTTTATTGCTTGTCAAATTGTATATGTACATAATATAAAGTGTCTATTATATACACACTAAAAAGTACCAATTATATACACACTAAAATATAAAGTGCCAAATCTCTATAATTTGAGGGGTTATTGTTGATAGTTTCATAGAGGGTTGTTGTGTGCCTTTTTTTCTCTTTTACACTTTCATTTATACAATTTTATTTATATCACTATATTGTGGATTATAATTTAGTTCCGCTTATCTCTCCATACAATTATCATGAGTGGAAAACTAAAGTATAAATCTTTCTGAGGAGTAAAGGTTTACATAGAATAATTATGGGTATTGAAATTGAACTAACTTTATACGAAAAAAATATTAAGTGGTTTAAATTATGTGATGAGGTTTATGGTATATTATGTTTGTATGTATCTCTAGAATTATTCTTCCACATTGAAACTATAAAATCACCAAAAGAGGTCTGGACTATTCTATAAGAACTCTTTGGGAAATAGGATGTAATGAGGGGCCATGAGCTAGAGAATGAGCTCATTAGTTTGAATCTAGGTAACTTTGACAGAATGCATTATTTATTCACAAAATTTAAGTCACTTAAGTTGTAGTTGAAATTGTGTGGCATAGATAAAAAGGATGAATAATTGATCCTTTCAATTATTTCCATGTTAGGTTATGATTATTCTATTTTTGTAACTACCTTCCATGCTACTAAAAGTGCCCTAGGAGATACATGGACTATGTTGTCCTTAGATGATTTTACTAAAGACTTGATTAGGGGGTAAGCCAAGCTTATTCAAATGGTTACTTTGAAGTCCTCTAATTCTTATGCCCTTATTATTAGTCATGAAAAATAGAAGTCTTTAATAAATAAGGATAAGAAATAAATAAAGATGGAATAAAAACAAAATAAGGGTAAAAAATTGTATGCCACATCCAAATAAACAACAACTAAGACCTCATCTTCAAATGCCAAACCTAAGATAGAGAAGGTTAAATGTGACTATTTCAAGATAAATGGGCATGATTAACATAAATGTATGAAGAAATAGATAGACCACTTAACAAAAATTATTGAGAGGAATAATATAAGTGTCCCTAATTATTTTGCACAAAGTTCATGAACTCCATAGTCCTCTAACGTAAAAGATAGTGGTAAAGGAAAGTTAAGGGCAAGGCCCTTATTGTAGTTGTATCTCATCCTTCTACATGGGTGATTGATTTTGGTACTTCACATCACATGACTTCATCATAAGAATTTTACATCCTTAGAACCATGTTTTATGCCTTCTAATTTGATAGTTGATGATACTTATGTAGAAGGTTTTTGGAGAGGATCCATTGAAGTGAGTGATAAAACATTTGAGGATGTTTTATGTGTTCTCTCATTGTTAACTAATAGCATATATGTTTATTAGATCACTTACATTAGATTAAGAAAGAGAGTTAAGTTTACCCCAGATTTTGTGGTTATTAGGGAGTTACATAGTAATTATATAGTAACAACTGGGAAATAAAATTACCAATGATGGTTGTACACTTTCTCACACTTTACTCCTAATCACCCTTTTACTGCACTACTCACTCATGCAGATGGGGTGACTAAGGTATGACATGAGTGATTTGGCCATATTAATTATTGCCACTTAAAGTAACTCTTTCAACATGATATGATTATAGGATTACCTTTTGTCTATTTTTAATGGTTTTTTATAGGGTTGCATACTTGGTAAAGATCCAAAAGAAAAGTATGACAAAGACAAATCATGGAGAGCTACACATATTTTGGATATTGTTTACAATGCTATTTCCATTCCATTTTCATAGCCTTGATTTAGGAGTATGAGATATATTATTACCTTTATTGATGAATGTTCAAGATATACTTGGGTGTACTTTCTCAAAAACATGTTTGCAGTTTTTTTTAATCTTTTTTAAGACTTAAAAGCTCTAGTGGAGAAACAATCAAGGAAAACCATCATGCTTTTTTGCACATATGATTGTGGAGAGTATGTAAACCAATATTTTGTGAACTTTTTTACTTTAAAATGTATTTATTTATAACTTATAGTTCCATAAATTCCTCAGCATAATGGTTTGGTAGAATGCAAGAAAAGATCCTTGAAGGAAATGACAAACTATATGATACTCTCCAAATCCTTTGCACCTTAATATTGGTAGAGGTCATTAACTATGCATATTACATCTAGAACAATATTCGTCATTGAAACTTAAAAGGAATCACTAATTTTGAATCCTTGAGCAGTTAGAAACCCATAGTTAATCACTTTAGATTGTTTGGATCTCTAACTATGGCCCACATTCCTAAGAAGAAACATAAGGCAATGGATCCACGTAGTAGGCATCACATATTTGTTGGGTATCTAGATGGTTTTAAGGGATATGGTATTATTCATCCCACCACACATGAGGTTTATCATTAAGAGGAGTGTTCATTTTTAGGAGGGTCCTTAAGACTCCACACTTGACTCTTTTACCTCATCCTTGGACTCACTAGGATTTGATGACAATTCTAATGATTTAGATCACCCTAAGTAGATTCCTGATGATGAGGATTCTTATTCTAGTTTAGATGATGATAATAAAGATGGGGATTCACATCCTTCTTATCCTAATCACTTTTTATAGGTTAAGTAATCTTTTCCTCACTCTCTGAATTCAAGCTCTCTATGGGTTAGACAAACACTCTAAAGTGCAAGTGATTGGGTTGGGGATCCATTAGATACTAGGTGGACACATTCATGGTTTTAGATTATTCCACATGTCTTCATTTCCACTACCTATAAGCCATAGTAAATTTTTAAGGCTTTTGACACTCATGAGTGGGATAAAACCATGTATGAGGAGTATAGCTCCTTGATTCAAAACCACACTTGGGATTCTGTTCATCTCCCTAAGGAAAATAAACTTGTTTGATGGAGATGGATCTATCAAATAAAATATTTAATAGATGGTTTAGTGAATAATTTTAGAGCATGACTTATAGTAAAAGGTTTTTCATATGTTCATGGCATTAACTACATAGAGACCTTTACACCAATTTCAAAGATAAACTCTAATCAACTCACTATTTCAGTTGTTGCAGCTCATTATTGGGATGTTCATCAAATGGATGTGAAGATTTCATTTATTTATGGAGACCTTGAGGAGGAAATATTTATAGAGCATCCACTAATGGTGAGCTATATGCACTTATGTAATCTATAGGATCATTCCTTTGCACAATTACCATAGAGAAGCTATCTCAGACATTATGCAAACAAAAATAAATTATGCACAAGCCAATCTCTTCATTATTGTCTATTAAGAACAAAATATAATTTATATGTTTCTCTCTCTTCAACCCATATACTAGAAGCAATAGAAGTGCTTAATAAATAGGTTTTTGAGTTGGTTTCACAATAACTACTTGGTTGTTATGAACATCCCACATATAGATGGTTTGTATTAAATAAGTGCACAACAAAATATTATTAATGTACACAATAAAAGAACCCATTGACTATAAAAAAACACTCCAAATCACTATTAACTCCATGAGTGGGGTGTAAATACAACAAAATAAAATTGCTTTGGAAATAACTCAAACCACTAGCTAGTGTGAACATGACCACTCCAACACCCTCCCTTAAGCATAGAATAGGGAATAAGAAAAGAGAAAGTAAAGAGACTGAATAGGTCTCAAAAACTAAGCATGATCAGGTACCCATGTATAAAATCATAGTGAAATATAAAGTTTCCTTATGGTAACCAATCCATCTTATCAAAATACATGGATGTCAAGTCATTGTAATTTCCAAGTCAAATAGGAACTGATATTCTATATGAAGATCACTTATTAAAGAAACTGATCATAAAACATTGGAGAAAAAGAGTTACCAAGAATGAAATATATCACCACAAGGTACCCAAAAACTAGTATAATGATAATGAGAGTGGAAAGGAGGACATATGTTACAAGGCATCCCAAGAAGCATGATTTAAAATCTCACACAATGTTGTAGTAGACTCACTATATGGAATGAAGGCCATCAAATACAAATGCACTCTATGGAATCCAAAATCTCAATAGAACTCAAATATACATGATTGGTCTAGATCCATTAATGAATCACAAAAAAATTAACATTGTAATTCACCAGAATAGCTCTTATAAAAAGAGATTGTCAGAGGTGTCGATAGTGAAAAAAGGTTCACCAAATGAATTCAATCTACTTCTAGAAGATGAAATATGCCAAGGTTTAGAAAGGAACATAACAACCAAAGAATTAGGACATGCACCATAACCTCCCCCCCCCCCCCCCCCCGGCGCCTCCATATTGTTGACTAGGTGGAGTGATGTAAAAGGTTTGTATGATTAGACCAAATCCACTAATCAAACACTGACAAGTTAACATTGTAATTCACCAAAATATTTCCATATCATGCTAAAAAATATTATCGAACTATAGAAGAAGATAAGTTTACATTGGGATTCACTAGAATAGATAGACTTCAAACTTTGGGAGATTATTAACTGTCAAAAAATGTCAAAGATACATATCAATGATCTCTTAAGAATATGGCTTTAGTGTTGATAAAAAATTCAAGTAACTAAAGGAGTGAAAAGGTGCCCAATATAGATCACACACACATGAAGGTAGACAAGGCTAAATCAACAAACCCCTAATGGAAATTTATAACTCAATATGAGTAAAAATTAATCCCAAATATAATAGACACTAGATGATGAAATAAACTCTAGAATGTTCACAATATATAGATGTCATCAAGAATCAAGAGAGTTGTTCCTAAAAGAAGGGAGCTATGTGTAGACAAGGAAGTTGAATAATGGAGGAAACTCGATTATAGATTCCTCTCAACCAATGTTTATGTTACCACCACAAGTAATCAAAAATCCATCCCAAATGAATATGGATGGTGGATGATGATGCCTGAATGTGAGTGGGTGAAAAGTGCACAATAAGAGCAAGCAAAAAATCATTTGAATGTGTGTCAAGTTGATCATGTCTAACAACTATAATCTCATATTTCTCAAGCATTAGAGAAAGGTGCAATATAACTCATGTTACTCAACATACTAATGAAGAAAATATCATACAAAAAATAAGAGATTTATCATAAAATAATCCCATCAAAGATGAAACACTTGTTGAATATCCAATGTCATGTTGAGTAATCCTTGTAAAAAAGCTAGATAAGGGTAGCAATGCCCTATAACTAATGTTTCTCAATGCCCACAATTTTAGTACTATTACCTATGAAGAGAAGCATTTGAGAGCCATAAATAGTGATATGCTTCTTAAAAGAGGCAAGCATGTATGCAGGTGAAACTAGAGTTGAATATATAATGTGCATCAATAGTAAGCCTAGAAGCATCAACTAAAAAAAGAAGAGCAATGTGTAGCCAAAAATCACAAGTGGCACAAGAATGTAATAAAATAATGTAGGATGTTTGGATCTATTGAAAATGCATCCAAAAGTGTACAAGTGATAAGGGGTTGGGGTGTGGGGGTTTAGAGGCAGTAAAAAATACTCAATTTGGCATTAAGAACTCCCCCCAAAATAGACATCGATTAACATAAAAAATGTGTCCATGATAAAAATAGTGTGCCAAGAGGTTAAAATGATAAACTACCCCTAAAAATGAAGGCGAGAGTAAGAAAATTATGTGTTTTACTTATGATGGCATCTGACCTCCTACGAGACTAGACCTCATCCTCTATCTTCAATAGTTGAGATAGAAAGTAAGTACAAAAACAATACTTTTACCCTTTACAATAATGCTTTTCCCTTTTACAATTTTGTCCCACTTTAATAAAAATCCCCACTTTTAAAAAATATATCACACTTTAATAATTCCCCACTACATAAATGCGACCCCCCCCCCCCCCCCCACACACACACATAGATACTTTAAAGCTAATGCTACCCACTTTAAAAAATATTTTTTCCACTTTGTGATGGTAGAGACATGAACTCTTGACGACCAACATAGAAGGATTTAACAAAGACAAACTAGCCAATTATGTTACGAATCACTTCAATCATCAACTAGGGATAAATTCAATTTGAAGTTTACTTTAAGCAGCCTTTAATTTAAAAAATAAATAAAATAGATTTACCTTTGTGCTAAAAATTCCCATAGCTCTACATAGGATGGGTGAGTGGTTTTATAAATCATAGCTTAGTAAGTAAAAAAGGTGGGTTGTGACATTGTTTCAGGGATCATGGTAGTGATATCCAATATAAACATCATCCAAATGTTAGTAGCCATATTTCCTATTGAAAGAGAGTAGTTTTTGGATTGGTGGATAGTGGTTAGAAGTCAAGTTGACCTGATACATAGTTGGTGTAGAAAAGGACTGGTGTTGGAGTGGAGATCAAGTGTCAAGATCTCAATAAAACCACAATAAACTAAATGCTGATCAATAATAATCATACAATACCATGTTACATAATAAATTCCAATGCCTAAATTCATACAAGGTATGTCAAGGGTAGGGTGAGAGAATCCAAACACCATCCATGTAGATATGGGTAGTAAGGAGAGAGAGAGAAAGTCTTGGAAGTTTGACATCATTTAACATATGTTGTAGATATAAGTCATTCAACAAAGAACAACATTAGTGTAGGGATGAGATCAAATGCATAACATTATCAAATCACTACTAAAATGTTACTACCTGAATATCTAAATGGTAATACCAATTTTGATGCAATGTTTCAATATAAAATGCTTACATATAAGCATACACCCTCAATGCCAAATGCCTAAAAATATGAATGGCATTCTATGGCCACCAACTACAATCCAAAATATAGTTGTACAACCTTGTATATCTAGGTAGATATTGTAAAATTTACACATGCTATACTAAATGTCCAATCAAATTAAACAAAACCATCATAAACACTTGAATGTTGATGTAAAAACTTGAAAGTGCACAAAATAAAACATACAAGCCAAACTTTTTGTCAAAAAATAGAAAATGTTCTAAAAATAGTGCTAGGAGGCTGAGTAATGGCTACATAGTGAAACTGTGATACAATGATGGAGAGTTATATGCATTCATGCAATATGCAAGATCAATCCTACACACCATTACCATAGAGAATCCATCTCAAATATTATGCACACAAAAATTAATTATGAACAAGCCAGTCTCTTCATTATTATCTCTCAAGAAAAAAATATAATTTGTATGTTTCTCTCTCTCTTCCACTAGTCTAGGAGAAGAAATAAGAGTACCTAATAAATAGGATTGTGAGTTGGTTTCATAAAAATTACTTGGTTATTGTGAACAACCTAAATATAGGTGGTTTATCTCAAATAAATGCACAACAAAATATTATTAGTGTACACAAATAAAACCACCTAATGACTATAACAAAACACTCCAAAGCGAGCTTAACTATGTGAGTGGGTGTAAACATGGCTAAAAACAAAACTAGTTTGGAAATGACTTAAACCATTAACCAATGTGAACACAACGACTCCAAAAACCACAAGTTTTTGTGAAGGATTATTCCTTAGTTTGTACACTTCATAAATATATATGGCCTCAAATAGCCCCCTTGGGCTTGATATGCCAAGATGAATTCCTTCCTCCTCACAATGGGGTTCACCAGATGCCATTCTAATCTGAATGTCTACATTTTACAATAGAATGACTCATTCCTAATTCTAGTTTTATATGTTGATGACATAATTATCATAGGGAGTTATTCATCCTCTATTTTAGTATTGAAAATTTATTTGCATGACATGTTCTCCATGACTAACTTGGGTTTGTTTCATTCCTTCCTTGATATTGAGATTTCACAGTCTAACTCAAGGATTAACATTTCAGAATATAAGTATGATCTTTATTTTATTGCATAGTTTACATCGATTATTTTAAGCTATCTCTAACTCCATTTATTTCTAGATTCAAACTTGAGGCTAAATGTTCTTCTCCATCAGTTGATGATACCTTGTTCAATAACTTATTGGTAACCTCATCTATCTCACTCACAGTAGACCTAATATTTCATATGTGGTGGGCATGATCTCTAGGTTTATGTAGACATTACATGAGCTGCATTGGAAAGTAGTCAAGTGGATTATCCACTAAATTCAAGGTAATTTTAAGATTCACTATGGATCAGACATTGATTTTGACTTGATTGGATATAGATTTATACTGGCTTGTTGATATTCATCATTATAAGTCCACTTTAAGCTAGAGATCCTATCTTAATTCAAGATTAATTAGTTGGTCTAGAGAGAATCAAAATGTTATTAATTTATAATATACTAAGGCTAAATACAAAGGGGATGTCAATTCTATTATCAAGGATATTTGGCTTCATGGGATTCTTATAGAGTTTGGTAGATAGTTCATATGACCAATAATCATGTTCTATGAAAACCAAAGCACCATTAAGATCTATAAGAATCTGGTCAAATATAAATAAACCAAGCACATAAAGATTCATATGCACTTAATTTGGGATCTCATTCATAGATAGGTCATTGATCTTATATTTTACCATAATATAGAGTAGACACTTGATATCTTCACCAAAACCTTCACCAATAGTAAGTATATTCATTTGTGAGCTCTTCTTGGGGTATAGGTTACTTCAACATCATCTTTTGGGGGGGGGTTTATAGTCCTCTATTCTTCTCTCTATGGTTTTTTTTGGGGGGGAGGCTTATCTTTATTATTATGGGAGAATTTATATTTACATAGGTACCTAATCAGATCTTGTTATCAGGACCCCATTCTTTTAACCACCTAAGTTACGCTTAAGGGGAGGTGTTAATGTAGGTTTTTTATTTCATTTTATTCCTAAATGTATATTTAGCTTGATTAGGTGTAAAATTGAGGTCATTATATGTAATAATGAGGTCATTAATTTTCACGTGCACATTTATACTTTGTATTTAAATTTTTTGGTGTGGATGCACTTGACATCTACAAACCAATGTTAACATTTTTCACATGGTGCCCACTATCCATTTGGAAATTGTCACGTTTTCACATTGCCAAATGTAGGTGGATTTATGCCTCTCCTCTACCTATTTATGTAACTCTCCTCAAATCTATTTTCATCAATTCTATTAAAAAGTTTTTATTCTTCTCATATTCAATTCCTCTTTTGCTACAATGTTTTCTCTATTCACATGTTAAGATCTAGTATGTTTGAATCTCACTAGTTCTCAATTGTGGCCCATTCTTACATATCATGGTTCATTATGAAATTAAATTTCTCTTTAAATTTCATATGAATTATTTTTTTGTCACTTTTAATATTATTTCTCACTTAATTTCTCATGCACCATTCCTAAACTTAATTGACTTGCAAATTTATCACAAATTCCTCTCATAAACCTGATATATCCTTGTCTTTGATAATTATATTAGGAAATTAACTTTATATTAATTATTTTATCCCTTGTTATTTAATTATAATAGGTTTATCTCTTAAAAATACAAAAAATAAAAAAAATAAAACAAAATTAAAATCCTAATCTACTTGTTTCCATACAACACTTACTGGTGCAATGCCTTCTTCTTTGAGATCATATGTGGTAGGGCTTGAGCCTATTTCCATGAAGAATAATTATTTTTAGATCTCATGGTACTATTTTACCTTGTTATATTAAGTGATAGATCATATATGGGCCCTTCCATCTGATTTTTAACTTTATAGGGTGTGCTCAGAACCTCCTTTCATAGAGTAAGACAATTTACTCCTTAAAGAATTCCTACATACTTTCATTTATCATTCCATAGAGAATATTTCCTTGCATATATTATAGTACTATTATGTCTTGTTATATTAATTTATGGATGATATATGGTCCCTTCCATCTAATTTATAACTTTCAATGGTGTGCTCAGAACCTTATTTCATAAAGTAAGATCATTTACTCTGAGAAAATTCCTTAGATTGCAAGTTATGATCGTTCCAACAATTTTGACTCATATTTTTCACTTTATAATTCCAATTATCTATCATTGTAATTTAATCCATTTGGGTAAAATATAAAAACTAATTCTCTAAATAATATTTCTCATTAAGCTTTGTGTTGATGTTAATTTGTAGACTAGGAACCATATATTAGATCAACATGACGACTTCCATTCCATAAAATAATTAGAATGGATTGTTTAAGGAGATAAAAATACTAAGAAGTGGTTTTAATAAGTTGTGTACAGGTATCAAAAGGAACATGACATGAATTCAACACAGTATTGAGTTTAACTACACCCAAAATACACATCAATATCACATTTAGTCTAAAAATACCGGTGAAGACATCCACTAACCATGTTATAGGTAGCCTACCCTCATTTACCATATCACTCCCTATGGGATATTTTGTCATATTGATGCCATATTATGGGTCTTCTAACCCTGAACACTACTTATTGACCTATGAAATGAAGTGTTTATCCAAGAGTATCATAGTAGATAATGATACTAAATGTGGATTTATAGGAGCATTGACTCTGAGATATCTATAGTGCATAGTTTATAATAATTTATCCAATATAAATTTAAAGGAGGTTAAAAATAAGTTGATAGGAGAATTTAAGATGCATGAGTGTTCTAGTTAGACAATTCAAGAGTTGAAGTAAATTAGATAAAATCCTATATAATCAGTATGGGATTATGATCACCAACGTTTTAATATCATCAATAAGGTAAATTTCTAATTTCATGATATTGATAAAGTTGATTTATTTCTCAAGGGTATACATAAAAATAATTGGTTCACCATAGCTAAAGCTCAGTTCTAAATAAAATCTAAGGCAATGTTAGTTGTGATAAGGGTATAAAAAATAGAGGATTATGTAGAATACCCACCTATCACTATAAATATTGATTTAAATTGGATTCATTATTATG
The DNA here is from genome assembly GCA_037957365.1 of Torreya grandis. Taxonomy (NCBI): domain Eukaryota; kingdom Viridiplantae; phylum Streptophyta; class Pinopsida; order Cupressales; family Taxaceae; genus Torreya; species Torreya grandis. The sequence goes on along the minus strand of JARHVA010000538.1, from coordinate 359,238 downwards.
CAGAGGAAGAGATCTATGAAAGAAATAAATCAAGGTCTATATGGTGCATTAAGTGTGACCAAGAAGAACAAGATTAGAATGAATTTCTTAGAATAAAAAGAGAGTTATGTGAGTTATGTTAAATAGAAGGCCATGCAACCTCAAATTTTCACTTTATAAAACATTGTGTGATAACCATAAATTATATATTAAAGTTTTTAAAAATACCATTATCATGATGATAAAAAATGTAGGGTTGTGCAAGAACTAAAGGATGATATTACAAGTAATGTCTTTAGAGTTACTGAAATGGTTTGTTCCAACATTATCCCTTCTTGGTTTCACATTTATTTTGAATTTAAATTATTGAAAGAGCATTATCCACCTTGAAATCATTCCTCCTAACATTGTTTAATTCACCAAATGTCTTAGTTCTTGATGGTCTATGAAAAAATAGAAGGGTGTAGCCAACAAATAATGCCATAACTTTTGAAGTGAAAATACCATATCCAAAGCTTATTGTTATATTGTGGTATATTTTTTACTAACCATGGATAACTATGACTTAAGGGCCTCCTTATCTTGATTGTCCTTATACTATTTCCCCTATTAATCTAGATTTATCCACATGAAAATGGAACATTTTGATCCAATCTGAAAAGACCAAATTATAATTATGACTAGTCTCTACTTCAATTTTGTGAAGGTTGTCTAACATTCTAGAATCCATTAAAACTTACTATCCTTATGGAATAGTTATTCTAATGATGTTTAAATGGTTGAGTATCCATTAATGAACTTGTGATAATATCCATTATTCCCCATAAATGATTGCACTTTTCATGAATTAGTATAAATTTTTAGTTCTAATATTAATTTGAATTTTTTGGGTTAGTTAAAATCCTATCACTATATACCACATGTCCTAGAGTCATGCCATTTTATTTAAATTCAATGCAATTTTTAGCACACTGCATCTTTCTAGCATCAGTCACAACTTCAACAAGTGTTCCTTAAATAATGAGAATATTGGCTAATCATTTAGATATATCTCTAAAAATTCATGGATGAAATCCTTAAAATCAATCATGATGGATTTGGAGAAAACATATGGTGTATTTTTAGTCTAAATGGTATCACCTTATAATCAAATGACCCTCATTCTATTGTGAAAGTCATTTTTGTCTGATCTTGAGCTGTGATGGGAATTTGATGATAACCACTAAATCTATCTATATAGGAGTATACATCATGTCATATAATAAATTTAGGGACCTTATCATTAAATGAAATTGGGAAAGTATCATTGAAACAAACATAATTTAGTGCGTGTTAATATCCACACACACACATTTCTCCTATCTTCTTCAATTTCACAACCATAGGACTTACCCAGTCTGATTTCTCAACTAGATATATGATTCATGCTTCTAGCATATGGTTAATTTTATCTCACCTTAATTTTCATGTTGGTGTTCAACATATATGGCTATTTATTAATTTGGGTGCCCACTCTTTAATCTTAATATACTTCTATCCCAATGAAGGGTCAATGCCCTTGACTTCATCAAACTTCATGGGGAAAACAAATTCATAATATTGCACCAAATAAACAACCTATGAAACTTTGTCTATGATGTTTTTAGAATTATTTGTTAGTGTAGGGGATGCATTCATACAAAGGGAATGAATTATCCCTAGGTTGTCTATATCAACACCTTGTGATCCTGAACTAGACCTTGGTTTTAACAAAGAATCCTAGAAATATTGTTCTCCCATTCCAAATATAGTCGATGCTAATATAGCTGCTCATTACACATAGTATCAAACTAATATAATAGTCCTTGAATGTCCTCATCATTGATTCTTTTTTCTTCTTCCCTTTTCATTTTTGGTTTGGTCACAAATTTTTGATCAGCCTCTACTTTCACTTTGGTATCTATGTTCCCTTCGTTCTCCATGTTGCCTTGATTATTTTTGGCTCCCACCAAGCATAAAACTAAATTGATTTTATGATAGGGCTACTCCCTCCCATTCCTTATGAAATTCCTCTACTACTCCTACTTATAGCTATCCTCGACCTTTCATATTCTACTAGATTTTACTTATTCTATATTTTGTGTTATCACAACTCCCTTTGAAGCCCTAGAATCTTTTTGAAATATTCTACTTTTTATTTACCTATTGATCTAGCTTTTTTTCCCAAGTTTCATGTGGTCCAGTGTCCATTTTTCATACATCCTTAATTCATCTTCTGCCAATCCATATCCCCATGTTTCCATTTCCAAATACTCCATGTTAGCTAGAATTGGCAACATGGCCTTTTCCACAACTAGCATTTAAACAATAAGGAAAGGCACTTCAAAAATTTACCTATGATTCATCAAAAAAAAAAATCATATGCAATTTCAAACATAATGTATCCATACACAACAAAATTAGAAATGTACCTGTCAATAGTAATAATCACCCAATGGTATATCACATAGGTCCACTCTATGTCTAGGTTACACAGTCATTCTAACTTCTCTTCATTCTACGAAAAGTGTTTCTATGATACAAGGTTGAAAGCAATAATATTCAAGTCTATATAGCCATGAAGCTAATAGCAAGGGAAAATCATACCAAAACATTTCATAAATTTATCCATATATGTGAGTAGAAATAATATCTTACACATGTGATCCTAGTCTAAAAATTTATTTTATGAACTCATGTATACACTGATCTATCCAATTCTCAAGGTCCCTTTGAATACACTACCATATTAACATTTTTCTAGTCTCAACAATGGAACCATTTTTAGTAGTGGTCCCTAGATTTTCTCATCAAGGTGTATTTTTTGTTGTAGTCTCAAAGGTTTTAATGGGACTCTCAAGATGTTAAGTTATTACACTTAGTCATATAAAAAAAATAGGGCTATGGACTACACAAAAAAATATTTAGAATTGATTATAGAAATAAATTCACACATATTCTCATTCTTATTTTACTATAATTTAGAAAACAAAATATTTCTTATTATCAATCATGTGGAGTTACCATGAAAGATAAGACCCTGAAACATAATTTCACAAAAAAGGCATACTCAATACATAGAAAATTTGAATGCTCATAAATTTCAAGATGTATATTAACTACAAAACTATATTAACTACAAAAAGTATATATAGGCTTCAAAGAGAACATGACTTGTGGCATTCTTGACTCTTTATTTCCTCTTCTATTCGATCTAAGATAATTTTTAATCTTTCATTGATTACATTTAATTACATAAACAATGACATTATACAAAATATACAAAATTGTGCCTTTGTTGCACATGCAAGCTTCTACAAAATGCGTGCAAAATATACTATGCATTCTCCTAACAAGTAACTTTTACTTTATATTATTTTTTGCATTGATGGCTAATTAGATGGCATGCAAGTAAATCATCAAATAGTTCAAACACTAAATGGGAACCCTTCCCTAAGGTTGATGACTTGTCAAATGTTGGTTTGGGGCAAACTCGATGATTGAAATCTCTACATGCTACTTGCCTCTTTATTATGATCATTTAATTCCTTCTTGGTCTTTTGGTATTTTGTTGAATTTGTGGTAAATTTATCTCTTTAATGATTTTTTAGGTCTTTCATCCTATATGTTGGACTTTGGGGCTTGATTTCATGCTTTCCTAACTACTTGCCTCTTTATTATGATCATTTAATTTCTTCTTGGTCTTCTATTATTTTGTTGAATTTGTGGTAAGTTTAGTTCTTTAGTGATTTTTTAGGTTTTTTAACCTATATCTTGGCCTTTGGGGCACGATTTCATGCTTCCCATCCTGATTGATTAAGTTTATCTTTGTTATGTTTTGAAATTTAGGGCATGTTTCCATGCTACCCACAATTTTTTTGTTATCTAATCTATAATATTTTCTCAAATTAGTATAGCTTTATTTCATTCAACAAAAAAAAATGCCATGACAAGAGACATTTAGTTATATTTTAGCATACATCCGAACAACTTCTACTTTGTATTATTTGTCATGTTGGTGGCTTATTAGATGGCATGTAAGTAGATCACCAAAATATTTCACAGAGGTAGTGAATGAAGAAAATAATGCAAACACTAGTTGGGACCCCTTACCTAAGGCTGATGACCTATCAGATGTTGGTTGGGGAAAACTGGATAATTGAGATCCTTTGCATGCCACTTGCCTCTTTGTTATGACTGTTTAATTTCTATTTGGTCTTATATCATTGTAGAGCACTTGCCTCTTTGCAATGACTATTTAATTTGTATTTGCTCTTAGATTATTTTGATCCTCTAGATGCCATTTGCCTCTTTGCTATGATTGTTTAATTTCTATCTCCTCTTGTATTATTTTGTTAAATTTGTGGTAAGTTTAGCTCTCTGATGATTTCGTAGACCTTTTACTCTACATGTTAGAGTTTGGGGCATGATTCCATCTTGACCGATTAAGTTTATCTTTTGATATTTTGAACTTTGGGTGTGTTTCCATGCTTTTTGTTAGTAAATAGTCTATAATATTCTCTCAAAGTCATATAGATCTATTTTATTTAATGAAATAACAATGATATGGGAAGAGATGTTTAGCTCTAGTTCAGTGTATGTCCGAACAACTTATGCATTATAATCTTTTTCACATTGGTTGCTTACTGGATGGCATGCAAGTATATCACTAAAACAGTTCTTAAAGGTAGTGAATGAAGAAAACAATGCAAACACTAGTTGAGAGCCTTACTTGAGGTTGATGACATGTCAGATGTTAGTTGGGGCAAACTAGTTTACTAAGATCATCTACATGCTATGTGCCTTTTTGCTATGATTGTTTCATTTCTTCTTGGTCTTATAGTGTTTTGTTAAATTTGCAGTAAGTTGAGCTTTTTGATGATTTCATATGTCTTTTATCTTATATGTTAGAATTTTGCGTGTGTTTCCATGATAACCACATTTTTTTGGGTAAATAGTCTATAATATTTTATTTTTTTTGAAAGTAATATAACATTATTTCATTTTTTATTTTTTTAAATGATATGACAAAAGACATTTAGCTCTATTTCAATGTATGTTTGAACAATTGATGCTTTGTAATCTTTTTCATGTTGATGGCTAATTATAAAGGCATGCAAGTAAATCACCAACATAGTTCATGAAGGTAGTGAATGAAAAAAATAATGCGAGTACTAATTAAGAGCCTTTATTTAATGCTAATGCTCTATTGGATATTGGATAAGATGAACTAGATGACTAAAATCCTTTACATACTACTTAAATCTTTATTATGACTATTTAATTTTTTCTTAATCTTATAATATTTTATCGATTTTATGATAAATTTGACTCTTTGATAATTATGTAAGTCTTTTATCCTATATATTAAACTTTTAAAATGATTCCATGCTTTGCATCTTCACTAATTAAATTTATCTTTTCCATGTTTTAAATATAAAAACATGCTTTAATATTACCAATATTTTTTATTTAAAAAAATAAATAATGTTTATTATTTTCTCAAAAGAAATCAAAGCAACGTTAAGTTTAGTTTAAAAAATGTAGTATGATGAAGATGTGTGGGCACCTTTCTTCATCTCCTCTTCCTCGGGAACGCACACCTGGTTGTTTCAGGTTAAACATTTCGCTTGCCAATGGACCGTGTGTGACAAGCCGGTCTTGCTCGTAGTTTCATGGGTGAAAATAATTAATTTTATTGCTTCTTTCCATCGTTGGAAGTGGAGGAAATAATGCAAGCTCGAGTTACAATAACCAAGCTAATAAAATCAAGAATTAATCCGATCAAAAAGACAGTACCTAATTATTTATATATATATATATATATATATATATATATATATATATATATATATATATATATATATCTGAAAACTAAAACCAGATTAATTCTTACCATTGTAAGTGTAACAACATGCACCTGACCTCACCTTTTGTAAACAAAATCATATTAATTTTTAATGAAAAAATATTCTTTTGGATTCATTTATTGGTATCAATAAGTTTTCTTTATATTTTATTATAAATTCTATAATAATTAAAGATAGATCAAATAATAAAATTCCAAATATTTGACAAAAAATTATAAATAGAAATGAATCTAAAGGAATGATTCATTGTTAGTAAGATATGAATCCAAAAGAATATTACTCATTGTTATTAAGAAAATACATTAAAAACTAAAAGGAACATTAATGTTTTGATGTGTACGATAAGTGATAATTATCTACTAGGTATAAGCGACGAACCTAATTTCAACATTTAACCACAAAAGTTACACAATTGCCCTCCTCTATTGTCGATGTATGTATCACAAAATTGATAGTTGTAAACAAACTGATTATGTGCAGAATATCAAATAAATTGTGTTACCTTTGAGCACAATTAATGCTTCATGAAATAACCTAGTTAAAGTGTGTGGTCATTAACCACAACATCCAAGGTTCAAGCCCTCCTTTTAATGTTATTAAAACATCCTCTATTTACTCATTTTCATTATAATATTTTTTCTATTCTTTAATGAAATAATAACAACTTTTATTAACTCATTCTCACTATAGTAGATTTTTTATTTTTTAATGTCATAATAGCAACCACTTGTAGTTATTTCCAACATTATAGTGTTTGATACTAGTGGTCAAAAGAGTTTGATCTTACTAGATCTTATAAATGGGCTAAAATCTATTCTTAATATGACACCTTGACTTGTATAATATTAGCTAGTTGAGTTCACGATTAAAGAAATTTAAAACACGTCGATGCTATTTAGTTTACAAGATCAAACCATTTTAAATTGATTTTTGTTTGACATCATAACACCATAAAAAATTCGTGATACTTTACATGAACAATCTTGTACAAAAATCTAATCCTAAAAATGTCACAATTCTTTTATTTGATATGGTAAATAAGTAGGTTTTATAGGACTCCTACAACCACCAAGTTTAATATAAAAAAAATAGTAACCAAAAAAATAAAATAAAAACAAGTCCTTTGGACTAATGAACAAGGAGAGTCATCAACCAAACATCTTCCAACCTTTCACTAAAACAAGATGAGACACTAGACAAAAACTAATTAAAAAACCAAAAAGAGCAACTAAAGATTAACCAGAAGACTCCTCAGAGTCAGTATGTTCCATGAGTGTTGATTATTCAATTTTGTCTTTTTTATCCTTCAGCTTATCTTTCGTGATTCTTTCCCCTGGTACACTTACTCTAGCCTTCATCAAAGTCCTAGCCTTTCTTCAATGGGGTTGTGGCCTCCTTTTCCATGGGATTTTTCTTGTCTCTTTTGACCTTCACAACAAATTTAATCCTCCCAATATTAGTGTTGTTCTTGGTAAGAGATTTGGAAAAATATGAGTTTTTAGCACTCACTTCTTTTTCCTTCGTGGGGGTCACGGCTTCCACTCCTTTAACCAATTTTTTGCCCTTCTTAATTCTAAGGTTGTCCAATTTCATTCTGAACTTCTTAGTGTCAGTCTTCATTGTGTCCCATTCCTATGACCATTCAATGGCCCATGTCTTGTACTTTATCCTCAAATTCTTTCAAGTTATTTATATGGTAACAATTAATGTAGTAAAAAAATATAAGTATTGATTACCATAATGCATTCCTAAGATTCTACTTAATAGTGTCATGTTTAAAGAATAATTTACCTTAGTTTAGAATATGAGACTTCTCATTTGCAATAATAGTGTTTTGACCAAGTCAGTTTTGATAGTTAATGAAATTGTTCAACCCCACTAGTTTGCTAAGAGAAATTTTGTATTGCATCTAGGATAAAAGTATTCTTATATATAATCAATAGAAGGGCCACTTAAATCCTAGATAAAAACATTCAAATCCTACCATTGTAATGTTCAAAAGGAATAAACAATGTTTACAATAAGGGAGAGAGATGTGTACATTTCTATAGATGACGGTTTCAAGAAATAACAACTTGTATTGAACTACATAAATTTTCCCAAAGGTGTCTATTAAGAAAGTAAAAGGATAGTAAAACCAAAACCTCACTCTTGTACTTGTTGCACCATTCAAACCATTACAAGTATATCCTTTTAGATGCATTGTATATGACCTTACTCCCTTGTGTTGAAACACCATATGTGGCCTCTATATTAAGTTACATAAAATAAACCGAACAAAACATTCCCTTTGAAAAGGAGTATCTACCGATTCAACATCTTATAAATAGATGTTTTCCATTCTACATCTAGGCATCTGTTTTCAAAAAAATGATAAAATGAGTTCTTCTGGATAATGGTTTAGGACTCAACATTTGTAACATATCCTTTATCTCTATAATTGACATTGAACCTTTAGACTTAGAACTATTTAATATGAGTGTCAAGGAATTTTATAATATTTCAAGATAGGTATTGGGGAAACTAACATTGAATATTACGATGGGTCCCTATACATTGCCCACTTTGTGCCAAATTATAACAAAAGATTTGAACTATAACATTCTCTTGGGACGGCCTTGGATACATGAAATGTATGTTGTTCCCTCTACATTGCACACATGCTTAAAATTTAGACATCATAGATTCATTTACACATGTCTAACAAATGCAAATCCCTTCAAACCCTATGTAATGATACAATAACCCAATAATATTACACCACAATCTTATAATCCTAATTTTGGTTCTCGATATTTAAAAAAAATGGATACAAAGGCAAGGATTGGGTAAACATGAGAAAGGCATGGCTCAATCTATTGTTCCTACTAATAATAAAAACCAAAAATGCTTGGGTTTTTTAGAAAAAAATACAAGACAGAAACATATCTCTTGCAGTACAATCTATTTTACAAATGCCACAATATAATGTATGCATAGTTACACATCCAAGCACAAATTGGTCAATTGTCATCTAGTCAATGAAGATGCTTCATCAAAATATATAACACCAGGTGATTTTTCCATTGATGAATCATTACTAGAGTACTTTGGGGGCATATGAGTATCTCCCTTCCTTCTATCTCAATAACATGTTTTCACATGCCACCTTTGTTCATGCTTACATTGGTGAGAAATATGATACCAATGCCTACCACAATTCATCAAATGTTTTTCCTACCAAACCATTCATAGAAAATAAGTCTACTTTATTAAACAAAAAAATAATCAAGTATAACATTGGGATAGATAATGATCCTCAACCCATTTTAATTACAACCATGATGTAGGAAGAAGAGGGAAAAACTTATCAACAAGTCCTCCATGATTTTCCTAAATTATTTGCTTGGGATTATTCGGATATGCCTAGGATTGATCCATTGGTGGAAATGCATAACATATTATTATACCCATATGCAAAAATTGGTAAAATAAAAAAATCAAAATATGCATCCTAAAGGGGCATTATTGGTAAAAAAATGAAATTCAAAAGCTCTTAGATGCCAAATTTATAGGAACCATTGCACATTCTTATTGGGTATCCAACATTGTCCTTATTAAAAAAACCAATGGTGATATTTATTGTTGCATTGATTACTATGATTTAAACAAAGCTTGTCATAAAGATGATTTCCCATTACCTAATATCAATATTATTATATATTCTATAGTTAGATATGAGACATTTTAATTTATGGATGGATTCACAGGTTATAACCAAATCAAAATTAACCCCATAGATCAAGAAAAGACCATATTTACCACTCCTTGAGGTACATTTTATTATACAACCATGCCTTTTGGATTAAAAAATGTAGGAACCACATATCAAAGGGCGATGGCTCATATATTTCATGATTCCATACACAAAACTATTGAGGATTATGTTGATGATTTACTTGTAAAATCCAAGCATCACCAAGACCATGCTACTGATTTATGACAAATATGTGAGCTCTTGTATAAGTTCAATGTTTGATTAAATCCAAAAAAAATGTGTTTTGGTGTATCTTTGAGAAAAATCTTGGGATACATCATTTCTCAAAGAGGTGTTGAGGTTAATCCAAAAAAGGTAAAATCTATCATAGAAATGCCACCACTAACCAATCTAAAGTAGTTTTGATGTTTGTAGGGCTGAATTTAGGCTATTCAGTGTTTCATTACCCAGTTGGTCAATAAAACAATCCATTTCACCCATTTGTTAAAAAAGATACAAAATTTGTATGGGATGTCATATGTTAACAATTTTTTGATAAAATCAAAACATACTTATCAAATCCACCAATACTTATGCCTCCTATTCTAGATAGACCATTACTTCTTTACATATCAGCCACTAGTGAAGCCCTACGGACCTTACAAGTAAAATTTGATGCCAATCACAAAGAGTTTGTAATTAATTATATGTTTCACTAGTTAGTTGATTACAAAGGAAAATATACAACAATGGAAAAACTATGTCTAGCCTTGGTTTTTACTACTCAGAAAATATGAAACTATTTACTCAATAATGAGGTTCATGTTATAATAAAACAAGATCCATTAAGGTTTCTTATATATAAAACACACCTAACCATATGCATAGAAAAATGGGTGATGTAACTTATAGATTTTGATCTAAAATTTTTAGCCTAAAGTTAATAAAAAGACAAGTCATAGCCGAACAATTAGCAGTGTCTCCTTTGACAAAAAAATCTATTTACCAAAGCTTTCCAAGATGAATTCAAAGCATATAATAAATTTGCCAATCCATGGATAATGTTCTTTTATGGATCAAAACTTAGAATAGGGGTGGGTGTTGGTATTGTATTCTATACTCTTGAGGGCAAATACATGCCTTTCTCTTAAAAATTAGTTTTTTATTACAATAACAATATAACTGAATATGAGGCCTTGACCATTTGGATTATCCATATCCCATAAGCTTGATATAAAAGACATCCAAATTTTTGGTGATTCCCAGTTGGTTGTTAATCAAGTTACTAATGATTACCAAAAAAAATAATAACATCTTGTACCATATAAATAAATGGTAGATAAACTCATAGAGACATTTGACACATTTTCTATCGACAATATCCCACATAAAGATAACTGCCATGTAGATTCCATGCCAAGTGTGGCATCCTTAATGAATTTTGATTATGATGTTATAGACTTAATAATAGACAACTATGAAATTCCTCCAATATTTTTGATCAAATGAACACCTTGGACATTCTTATTGTTACTCACAGTACTATAAACAGAGTATGGTACACTAATATTTACAATTTTCTTTATTGATCCTATATCCCAAACCATTTTACATGAAATGATAAATGTAAATTATAATTAAAAGAATTTTTTTATGTTATTATTGGGACTCATTTTTTCAAACAAGGTTTTTATGGCCCACTGCTTTGATGCTTAAACAAAGACAAGGCCCACACAATGCTCTTGGAAATGCATGACAATGAGTGTGGTGGGCATTTAAATGGATGTGCCATGTATTAAAAAATAATATTCCATTTTTATTAATAGCCTACGATTTTATAATATTGTATAGAACATGCAAAACCATGTTTATAATGATAAAAATATAACAATTTAAATCATGTGTTGTTGCATTAGTTATATTTTATTGTTTCACCATTGCCTTTTTCCTTATGGGCATTTGACTTAAAAGGAAAGGTAAATCTAATATCCACTAGTGGACACAAATTTATCATTATCGCAAAATAATATTTTACAAAATGGGTGGAAGTAATTTGACTTGAGTTTACCATAGGAGATGACATATGCAAGATTTTGATGAACCAAATTATTTTCCATTTTGGCATACCTTCAATGATTATTTTTTATAATGGAACATCATTTTAAAATAAGATGGTCAAATGATTTTTATCAAATATAAAATTAATCATAACTTTTATACATCTTATTACCCACAGGGTAATGGCTAGGCAGAGGTAACCAATGAGATAACTTTCAAAATACTTGACAAAATAGTTGAATGGTACAACACTATTTGGCACCAATAGATGGTATATGCTCTATAGGCATACCAAATTAGTGTATGCACACCTATTCAATCCACACATTACTCTTTGGTATATGGTGCATAGCCATATTACCAACTAAATTTGAGATACCTTCTTTACCCATTTCTCTTAAAGACATCATCAAAGATAATGAATACTATGAAAATAGATTGCATCAGTTAGAGCACTTGAGTGTAAAACACACACATGCTATTGAGAAACTACATGTTTATCAAGATAATGTAAAGTGATCATGTAACAAAAATGTTTTTCCACAAGACTTTGACATGGGTGACCTGGTACTAAAATAAAATCAAAAGAATACCAATGCAAAAAAAGATAAAAAGGGAAAGTTTAAACCAAATTGGTTGTGACCATTTAAAATTATAGAAAAATTGGGAAAAAGTGTATACCATTTATTTACACTTCAAGGAAGGTATTTAAAAATACCATTGAACATTATGCACTTGCATAAATATATTATGTAATAAATATTCCATAAAATACTAAAAATAAAATCAAGAACATTCAAATATCCAAAAACATTTTTGGAATTTACATGTTTTATTAATTCCTTGGCATTTATGTGTTAGTTCCATGTTGAAGGATGGCATATTTAGTTACTCCTACATACACATCATGTATGTCACACTTCTACTTGATTATGATTGTTTTGATAAATTTTTTCTATTTCAAATCTGAAGGAAAATAAAAAAGAATGATGGGGATAAATGATTAGAATGAACCTGGATTGCTTTGCACGTCGTATCCAGACGTTGTGAGCACTCCTCTTTGGCTAGGGAGGACTACCTACAAGTAAGAAAGCACTACCAAAAGATGTTTTTTAGTAGTTAAATGAGTGGGCTGCCAAGATACGTGCTTGTTTTAGGAAGTGTGAAACTCCCTTAGAGATGATAGTCCACTTTTGAGAGACAAAAGAGTAATAAATAACTAAAAGAAAGGTGAAGAGATAGAGAAAGAGAGATACTATTACCATTACTAACAATTTGTATGCAACAAAGAGTGATAGGGTGCAGGTGATGTATTTTGTTTATATTTTAGAAGTTCTTTGGGTAGGTTTTGAAGAGGTTAGGGAATCCATAGTTGTCAACATCGGTAGGGGAGTGACCGATATCGATTATACTGTCGAGGTTGGTGGTGGAGGTCACGGATGCCGATTAGGCTATCAAGGTTGGTAGTGGTAATATTTATTTGGGAGCTTTTAAAAGTCTTTTATAGGTCTAAAAAATGGTTTGGATCAGGTCTGGGAGGTTGGGGAGAGTTATGAGAGAGAGAGTGTAGTTTGGGTAGATCTAGTCAGAGGTTTGGTATGTTGGGTTAAGGGGAAACAAGTGAGGAAGCTTTGTAACTCCCTCATAGGGGTTCAATCAGAAGTGTCTAAAGAAATACACAATAAATATAAAGTGACAACAAAATAAATGTTTAAAATACCTATAGAATAAGTGATGTACTTAGATATGGTTGATAAATAATAAGTGCCAGATTGATGATCCCTATCATGGAGTCTAAAATTGAATGCCTAAATGAAGAGAACAAATAGGTGCTATTATTCCTCAAGAGCTCAGTTCCTGATCATGATTGACTTACGTAAGATGATAGTAAGCTAGGATGTCAAAAATAGAATGCCTAGATCTTGAATGCAAGTGAAAATGAATTTTCTTGATTTTTACTGACCTAAAATTTAGGTTGGAGTTTGGTTTATATTATCGATGTCAGTGATGTCAGCCTTGGGCTGATTGATGTCAACATCCCTAGAATAGGTAAACCTTACTATTTTTGGCTTGTTATCTATTTTTCTTCATGCCAAGTGTGGGATCCATTACAAAATGGTAAAAATAAGAGGTTAAGAAGTAGATAGTTGATTAGGAATTTAGTTTGGAAGTGGGAATAAGTCTTGGGTAGTTAGGATGCGGGGACCAGGTTTTGAGGTGACTCAACAAGTGAAAATTAGTCATAGGGTGAGGTGGCCAAGTAAGGTGGTAACAGGGGTTTTTAATTAACTTAATTAAGTATTTTAAATTAATTAAATGTATGAAGGGTAAAAGTATGGGTTAGGGAGGTTAATTGTTATTATTGAAAAATGGGTTAAAAGGGGTTTCAGTCTAGGGAGTTGCGCTCATGTGTATGATGTAATTTTGGTGTCTGAAATTTCCCTTTTTTTCTTTTAATTTGTACTAACAAGTTTGCAAGACAAAAATAAGATTTAGATGCTCCAAGTATTGGATGAGGTATCCCCCCTCAAAATGGAAATCGATGGAGGAGAAACCAGAATCAGGGACCAATTTCATAAAAAGGTAATTGGGTGAGTAGTAAAATTTTTGAGTATCATTCCATATGCATATACTACTATGAGCTATAGTAGACAAATTCAAGAATAGGCAAGGTTAAGGAGGAATCATATAGAAGTAACCAAAGCATAACTTGTAAGTGATAGCTGAGAGATCAAAACAATCAAAGTTGTAACTCTAAGAGTCAATGTGTCCCAGGTATCCAAGGTAAGAAGTGCCTTTGGGGAACACAAAAGAGTTAAAGGTTACAGGATCAGCTTGGTTTCCATCTAAAACACCTAATATACATGCGTGTGCATAATAGCCAACTATAGCAGAATAACATAAGCAATCAAGACAAGTAATGTGAGGTTGGTGTAAAAGTGTCAATGAGTGAGGAGATATTCATGATCACCAAACAAAGTCATTATTGGTGAAGATGTAAGTGATCTCTAATGGTGTTTGTCATGGTTGGGGAGATATATGTGATCTTTAGTTTCCCCAATGTATGGGTAAAGTTTGAAAAGCTAGGGTTACTTACGTCAGTAAAACTTTATTGCAATGGTGCCGATGTCAGTTGAATTTACCAATATCAGTAATAAAAAATGCCAATGTTAGCAAACTAGGGTAATGTTACTAATGTCCATATGCATAATCACTGACATCAATAGATTAAGTCAAGAATGTTGACATTGGTGGCTGACCAAACCTGATAAAAGGGGGTTTGGTGGCCAACCAAACTCATTTGCATCTTTTTGATTAGAGAAAACGAATAGAGCTTGAGAGTGACCAAGATGGTAGAGTAAGGAGGGGACCCAATAAGAGGTGCACCACCATAGGAGCTATTTGTACCAACTAAGAGTAGATAGAGAGATGAGGTAAAAGTCTCTACCAATTGGTTTGAAACTTGATTTGGGTATTTGTAGTTTTTAGGCTAATTTAGAGGTGGGGGTGTAGAAAATAATAATAGAGTGGTAGAAAATAAGGTAGGTTAGTTTTAAGATAAGTTGAGGGGTTGTTTGGGTAGGTTTTTAGGTAAAATTTATAATTTTTTATTTGTCACTCAGCCCTAGGGTTAAACCAATCATTGATGTTGGAGAGTTCCATCGACATCAGTTGACATGGTGTTAAGGTCGATAGGTCACTACCAGTGTTGATTGGCACTTATGCTTATAAAACATTGATGTTGGTAGTAATACCGATGTTGATGACTGTGAATGACTATCAAAATAGGAGAAAGGGTCAATTTGGATCCCTAGTGGAAGTAGTCAACTAGCCTAATGGTTGAGCTAGCCTCAAAAGACCCCATGTTGACTGAGTGCTACCTACATAGCTTGGTGTAGGGCTTTAGGCCAATATAGTTCTCTTAGATCCTAAGAAAAAGATCTAAGGTATGATAAAAAGGTATATTAGGGGAAATGGGTAAAAAGGTAGGTTGAGATTGGTCAAGAGGTATAAGTCTTAAAAGATAGGGCATAGTGTCAAGGGTCAGGGATATAGGCCATGAGGCCTAGAGTTGTGATAGGCAGGTAGGCCTAGGGTAGAGAGAGAGAAGAGGCAATGAAGCCTAGGGTAAAAAGAAAAGAGTAGGGTAGTTAGTTATGTGGGTGGGTATTTTGTTGATCTAACCTCAGAAGACCCCATTTTAACTGAGTGATATCTACATATCCTAGTTTGGGGCATCAGACCAATGTAGTTCTCCCAAAGAGAAGGGAAAAGATGGTGATAAAGTATATTTAAAAGTGCATCACTTGAGTTGTGTTTGTATAGATTCAAGTGAGGATGAAGTTGACACTACAAGATCATCTATTGAGGCTATTAACACGTATGAGGAGGGATGCCACTCCAAATGAGTGGGAGCATATAGTGGCTATGGGGTTAGGAGGAATGTGATAGTATTATCGAGTCACCTGAGATATGTTTCTGATGACAACATTGATTGATATGTGGGATCACACCACCAACACCTTCTATCTACCGATCAAAGAGTTGATAGTGACTCAAGAGGATGTTTATAGGATTTTACAACTTCCACTCTAGGGTGAGGAGCTATTCACATGCTCTAGAGAAGAGCATGATATACACATGGTCACATTATATGAATAGCAGTTAGTGAGGTCACCTATCATTCTATGAGTTTTATGTATGAGCCACTTTATATGGTTGATGAGGAACAACATCAATTGAGCATCTTGATGATGATCAGGATCATGGTGGATGCATTACCAAATGTAGATGATAGTAGATTTATGATTACATTGATAAGTGTGTTTACATATATGGCTGAGTAGCAGACTATTTTTACATGGGGTCTAGTATTTTTAGTGTAGTTGTACAAAGAGCTGTGGGGTTTGAGACCGTGACAGTGATATAGTTTGTGTATCAACCATCTATTACACTGTTAGGCATATGATCACATCATAGTGACATGACCATTAGGGTTACCTACCATGACCCTATCCAACTTTAGAGTTGGTTTTAGACAATAGAGATAGGGCATGACACAGACACGAGTGGATGGTGTGGTTAGGGACATTTCCTATTATAGGCATATGATTAAGGGTTTGATCCTTACTGATATTTTGTGAAGACCCTACCTGAAATACCTAGTTTTTAGAGGATAGACATAGTAGCTTGTGGGTTTGTAGAGCTCACTATGGGTTAAGGGAAGATAAGCTGGTGAGTTGGAGATGGTATCCATGACACAAGTCAGGAGGTAGTTTGGTCTAGTCTAGGGTATTCTACATACCTTCCCTTGATATAGGAGGGATGACATAGAGGCACCCCTACCATTACCCTAAGAGATAGATAGGACAAATTTTGAGGAGCTACTTGTAGGTCCAAGAGTTAGAGACCTAGGGTGTACATTAGCCTATACAACTTGGTGGGCAGGGTTACATTTGGTGGTGGATGTCTAGAGGCCACCACTAGACTTATAGGGGTTGGTGAGAGAGAGGGATGTAGTGGTACAAGATTGAGATGCATTAGTATAGGCTCAAGATATAGCCGAAGCATAGGTATTAGCCTTATAGGGGTAGATGGTGATGTTGCAGGGTCAATTTAGGGCATTACAGGGTTGAGTTACTATTTTACAAGGTCAGGTGACTACAATAATAGTAGAGAGAGATAGTTTGAGAGCAATAAGCTAGGATTTTCCTCCTCCTCCACCACCATAGGGATTATTATAGGGTGTGCCATCATTAGGTGCTATGGGACCTCCATAGACTATATCTATGGTGAGATATACAATGTCCCTAGATGAGATTGCCTACTATGAGAGGGTGATTAGAGAGTTTCCATAGATTCAGATATATTCAGAGTTTAAAGAGTAGGAGAGGTTTATGGCATGTGCTATGGCTTGTAACTCATGTATATGTAGATAGGTGAAGAGTTTGTCAGGAAAACCTAAAACAATAAACATGCTCTGATCCCACTGTGTCAGGATCTTGCTCTACTAATTAGAGCACATATGATTACTTCTCGTATTAGCAACTAAACATGAAATTTAACTAGAATCAATAAGTAACTAGAAATATGAAACAACACAGGAATTGAGAGACAATACACAATTGTATTAATAAACACTCAAAAGAATATACAATAAAGAAGATGCCACTTCTTCTTCCACCTCAAAGGTTTGCCACACCTCAAGACCTTCCTCCCTCTCTCTCTTGGTCACAATAATCAACTCTAATATAGAATTGATGTTCACCTCTCCAACCAGTCAGTAACATGCTGCCAGTTCACCAAGTACACAACCGTACTCCAAGTAGATCTCCTACTTTCTGCTGCTACCTGCAAATCACTAGACCTTACTCACCATTGTAGATCTCCTATAGAAAGTCATGCCCACATGCTGACCAAGATCATACACACACGAAGAACCCTTCTAATTCTCCAAACTAGTACCCACCTTGGTACTGTAGCACTAAGAGGAACACACCATTGCTCTCTTCTCTCTGAAGGAGCTTATTGCTCTCTTACTCACTAGCTACAAGTTTACAATACAGCCCATGAGTCCATATATAGATCTCATGCTTACAATAATTAGACTAACCTAATTACAATAATTAGACATGTAACTCAAGACTAAGACTAGCCTTCAACATGCAAACTAACAGTCTCAAAATAGACTCTCCAGACTCAACATGCAAACTACCTATTCTCGCACAGGATGCCGACGTCGGCTCCTCCATGACCGATGTCAGCCGACTGGTGACCGACGCTGGTTACTTCCTCTTTTCTATCTGACCAATGTTGGTTGATCAGACCGACGCTAGTTTCCCTACAATTGATTCTGCAACTCCCTGTAACTCTGCATCCTCCGTAACTTCTCCTGTTTGCATCTTGGTGAAGCTTTTAGCTCCACAACCTAACAATCTCCCACTTGGAGATAAATAGCTACACCTGTACCTATACCTATACACCATCTAAATTATTCCTTGGCTTGTATTCCTCTTTAAGATCAACCCTAAAGACTAACCACCACACAACTTGTGATGCTACACTTGTCATCAAAGTAACCTGCCACATCCAAACCTACATATCCATGTAGTGAAGAACTTGACCCTACTTAACAAGAATCCCTACTGCTAGTCCCACCGAACTGCCCTCCAGTACTCCTTCCCCGAATTGGATCCAAACTTTCTGACAACCCCCACTGCTTGGGAAAACAACTCCGGTTTACACTAGACCTCATGTGATTTCGAACCCTATTTCAAGCTAAGCTTGAACTGTCCAGCCCTTGGTGTGCTTTCTAATTTTGCAACCTGCATCATGAACCCTGTCAACACCATCTTCACATAAGCTCCCACTAGAGATAAAATCTCCATGACTCTTATGCCAAAGAATTTCACTACTCCAAATTCTTCATGACACGCCTCTGAACTAACCTTACCTTTAGCTCAGCAAATCCCTGTATGTACAAACCTGCTAGTAAATAACCCACATATAGTAACTAGATAATGTTGCAATCATCATCCGCTTGGTAAGACAAAACCACAATAGTTACACTGACATTGACTGAAGCCATGCTTAGTCATCCACCTGTCAAAACCTGTACCACTGTCCTGCAGCTTCTTCAAGACCATATGCCTTGGCCTTCTGTCTCTTGTATCCATCCACTCTCTTCTTTAACTTGGGAATCCATTCCGTCTCTCAGTGCTTACTTCCAGCTGACAACTTTACCAACAAACACTTATTTGGTTCTTCTCCAAGGACTCACACTCCTCATCCATGCCAAGCTCCCACTGTATCTGGATTCTACCTGCATTGCCTCTTCCATCTTCTTGGTTCTTGACCATCAATAAGCAATATAAAGAAGGTGAACAATGAATATGAGGTTCATTACCCTTTTTGACCTCAACATGAGTGTTTGAGACTTGTTGATAGCTTGCTGTCCGTCCACCATCCGTACCAGTGACCGATCTCAGCCATCTCCTAGTCTGCTCTCAACCGATGTCAGCTCCCTATACTAACCCTGGCCGATGTTGATGTCCTTTTTGCTGATGTCAGTTTCTTTATGACCAACGTCGATCTTCTTGTTGCTGATGTCGGTTATTGTCTGACCGATGCTGGTACCTATTTTCGTCTGTGAGTGATAACTTTTTACCCCTGAGCTCTCCATGGATCAAAATCTTAATCAAATCAACCTTGCTCTGCTTAGAATAATTTAGTTTTCTCACTTGATCTCTGTCTGTCATCTCCTCCATGAACACCAAGGCTTTCCAGTTCTTTAGCTTGTCAAAGACATCTGAATTTTGCTTCAAAACCTGCATTCTCCTTCTACATATGTGACTAAGCCTACGAAGCCACATCTCTACACCAAAAGGTGAATCAACAATATAAGTAGATAGATAAAGGATACCTACTTTCTTACCACTATCTAATTCAAGTGTATCCACTATGAGAGTTACAGTGCATCTCTCATCACCCAAATTTCTTGAAGAAATTAGACTCATCTCTAAGACTGGTACCTGCATGACTTCCTTCAACCAATATGTGTCATCCACCTACAATTTTAGCTTCACTTCCCCTTCGTCAATCATCGGACAAGGCTCTCCAACCCCTAAATAAATCTCTCCAAGGTCTCCAAAGACATACCCATGAAAAGATGCTCTATTTCAAGCTGCATGGAAAGAGGCAAAAGAATCTGTAAATAAAGATTCCACTTTATCCAGAACATCCTGTGCAATATTACCTGCAACATATGTTTCCACACGCTGATCTTCTACCAACCAACAATCTCTTTTTACCTGCTCCTTTCCATCAATCAAACCATTCGTGCTATTCAGTTTCTCCATTCGTAGCTTACTTTTTTCTACCATTGCTATACTCCCACTCAATCTAAAACACCTGTGAGTGACCTATAATAAAAAACACTACCAGATCTGAAACCACCTATTAGTCAACCCAACTAAAAGCTCTGATACCACTTGTTGGTATCAGCTCTTGAACCTATAACCAAGGCTCTAATACCACTTGTCAGGGAAACCTAGAACAATAAACATGCTCTGATCCCACTGTGTCAGGATCTTGCTCTACCAATTAGAGCACATATGATTACTTCTCGTATTAGCAACTAAACACAGAATTTAACTAGAATCAATAAGTAACTAGAAATATGAAACAACACAAGAATTGAGAGACAATACACAATTGTATTAATAAACACTCAAAAGAATATACAATAAAGAAGAGGCCACTTCTTCCACCTCAAAGGTTCACCACACCTCAAGACCATCTTTCCTCTCTCTCTTGGTCACAACAATCAACTGTAATACAGAATTGATGTTCACCTCTCCAACCAGTCAATAACACGCTGTCAGTTCACCAAGTACACAACTGTACTCCAAGTAGATATCCTGCTCTCTGCTGCTACCTGCAAATCACTAAACCTTACTCACCATTGTAGATCTCCTATAGAAAGTCATGCCCACATGCTGACCAAGATCATACACACACAAAGAACCCTTCTGATTTTCCAAACCAGTACCCACCTTGGTACTGCGGCACTAGGAGGAACGCACCATTACTCTCTTCTCTTTGAAGGAGCTTATTGCTCTCTTACTCACTAGCTACAAGTTTACAATACAGCCCATGAGTCCATATATAGATCTCATGCTTACAATAAATAGACTAACCTAATTACAATAATTAGACATGCAACTCAAGACTAAGACTAGCCTTCAACATGCAAACTAACAGTCTCAAAATAGACTCTCCAGACTCAACATGCAAACTGCCTGTTCTCGCACAGGCTACCAACGTCAGCTCCTCCATGATTGATGTTGGCCGACTGGTGACCGATGCCAGTTGCTTCCTCTTTGCTATCTGACTGACGTCGGTTGATCAGATCGACGTCGGTTTCCCTGCAACTAATTTTGCAACTCCCTGCAACTCTGTGTCCTCCGTAACTTCTCCTATTTGCATCTTGGTGAAGCTTTTAGCTCCACAACCTAACAGAGTTGTGATGATATTGCTTCTTCATGACCATGCAGAGAGATTCGAGGACCCTGAGTGTTATATTTTACTAGTTTTGTGTATATATGTTATATATATACCAACTTGTGAGCTAAAGATGTGAGATGTATATTTTGAGAGAGAGAGATATTATGATGATGTAATTATGGACATGTATTTTGATCACTTATTATATATACATGAGATGTTAATTTATTGTTATATTGAGATGTGTTTATTATGATAGATGATGATATGTTATGCTATGTTAATTTTTATGTTGATCTTGATCATGTTAGTTGAGTTAGACTAGCCTTTTCCTATATATGTGATGGTATATGAATAGTTGGTTGATTAGTTTCATCTTAGAATTTTTCCATATTTTGTGATGGTGTATGCTTAGAATAAATAAATTGATTATGTTAGTTTATTTCAGCATTTTTCCATATTTTTGATGGTGTATGCATAAAATAAATTGAGTATTCTTAGTTAGTGTTGGTATGACATTGTATCTTCATCTCAAATAGAGAGATCAACATGTGATGTGAATGGGAAAATAAAGAGGCATAATGCTCATGCACCAATAAATGCCATAATTAGAACATAAATAGGCTTAGAAAAATGAGCCTCTTTCATCCCTTATATCTTTGAACCATTATGTTTGTTAGAGTAGTGTCATGTTTACCTTATGTTAAGTGAGATTCACATTCCCTTGACAGAGTATGAAGGAAAAAATGGTAAAATGAGGGAAAATGTTTGGGTAGCATAACCTGTAAAGTAGGGATGATATGCCACTTTTGTGGGTGACATGAGATCTAATGTAGGCAAGTCCATGACTCAAAGATTTATTTTTTGTGTTTCCCTTTGAGAATAAATCTTGGCTTAGCCATCCTTCAAGGGAGTGGTCTAAACATTTGTTTTTAATTTTAAATATCCATCCTTAAAGGGAATAGTTTATTGATAGTAGCAAAGGGAAGTTATAGAGCTATCCTTTAAGGGAGCAGTCTACATTGAGAAACATGACCTGAGACTTTATAACTTTCTCAGATATCTCATTTTTTTTAATGCTTTTAGTCATGGACAAGACTATAGATTCTTAGGATTTGTCCACTTTTAGGGCAAAACCATAACACTACATAAGTTAACTAAGTGTATAGGAGTAAGGGTGAAGAGGAAGGGAAATGAACGTAATAGGGATGCTTAAGGGATGAGCTAAAGTTAAACACAAAGTAAAATGACACTCATTTAACAAAAGAATGGTCATAGGTGTAAGGCATTTAAAGGCTCAGGTTCTGGCCTTCCTTCAAGAGAAGATAAATGATAAGTTTTTGAGCCATACTTGTGAGTTATGATATAAGGTCCAAGCCAATTAGGATCAAACTTACCCCATTTTCTTTTCTCCATGTTTGTCACGTGTTGATTTTATTTTAAGATGAGATATCCAATATTGAAATCTCACTCTTTGACATTTTTTTTACAAGTGTGTTTGATACGCTCTTAATAGATTTGGAGGTGGTTGAGGGCTATGAGATGGTGCTCATTAAGTAATTCAAGTTGAGCCAAATTTGTTTGGTGAAAGTCATCATTAGTAAGTATGTCTTATAGAGAAATGTGAAGAGAAGGAATCTGGACTTCAAGAGGAAAAATAGCTTCCATCCTATATACCAATAAAAAAGCTGTAACACCCATAGGGGTTTGAATGCTAGTGCGGTAAGTCCATAAAGCAAAGGGAATGTGTGTGTGTCAATCCTTGCATGTATCATTGACTACCTTCATGAGAATTTTGGTCAATGTTTTGTTATAAGCTTCTACCTATCCATTAGCTTTTGGATAGTACGGTGGTGAGAAGCTTAATTTGATTCCAAATGTATCACAAAGACTTTGAATAGTCTTATTTTTGAAAGTTTTTCCATTATCTATTATAAGTTTATGAGGGACATCAAAATGATAGATGATGTGATGGTTGATGAAGTCAATTTTTTTTATCATTGGTGGAGATGAGAGAGATGGCCTTGACCCACTTGGTGAAGTATTTAGTGATAGTAATGATAGAATGATGAAAGAGGGATGAATGAGGGTTAATCTCTTTGATTATATCTAAGCCCCATTGGGAGAAGGGCCAAAATTCATTGGCAACTTATAATGCATGAATAGAAATGTGAAGGAGGTTAGTGTGTTATTGACACTTGATGCAACATGGAACATAATCAATGTAGTCTTGATGGAACATAGGCCAATAGTATCCAAGTTGAAGGATACATTTGGAAACTACATGACCATTGAAATACCCACCACAAATCCCATTATGGACTTCATTAATAGCGAAGTGAGTCTCAATACTAGTGAGGCATCTAATGAGAAAACCATCACAACTTCATCTCTAGAGAAGTCCACCTAGTATGGTGTAATGAGTGACATGTTTTATGAAGGTACATTTCCCAGTATTAGAGAGATGAAAAGGGGTAATAGAGAAAGAAAGATAATCCATGAGTTTCTTGTACCATAAGTCATGCGGGTTGGATATTACATTTATGACAAAGAGGATGTTAGTTGAGACATAGGAAGGTAATGTTAAGTGATGCACGGTGACATAGATTCTCAAGGAAGAGGATGAAGAGGGTATGTGTGAAGCAAGTGAAGCCATTGTCTCAACAAATTTGTTTGTAGATCATGGAATAGTTTGTAAGAGATAAGAGTCAAATGATCCCAATAACGTATCTACATGATGTTTATACTATTGCAAAATTTCATTTTTGCATAGGTAGGAACCATTAACCTAGTTAACCACTAGCCAAGAATCATTGACTGAGAAACACTGAAAATGGTTATGGATTTGATACCCAAAAAGAGAGTTATTTGAAGTCCTAGAATCAAAGCCTCATATTCAACCATATTATTAGTGCATTCAAAATCTAGTTTAAATGACAAAGGCATAGGCTCTCCATCTAGAGGAATAAGAATGGCCCTTGCATCCCCACCATGTTGACATTTAGACTTGTTAAAGAACATCATCATTTGATATGAGATGTCATCAGTGGAGGGTGTTGTAATGGATTCATCAAGGAATTAAAGTTTTGAAGGTTGATTGTCAGGTAAAGGGGCATCAACTAACTGGTCAATGATTGTTTGCCCCTTAATACACTTTTATTAAATGAATTATAAATCAAATTCAACTAGAAGCATGAGCCACCAAGCTACACATTGGTTGTGATATGGCTTGTAATGCATGTATTTGAGGGGATCAGTATGGGTGACTACATAGGTTTTGTGATTTAGGAGATAATGGTAAAGCTTGGAGGCAGAAAAGACCAATGCAAGGAAAAGTTTTTTAGTATGGGTATATCGAGTCTCATAATCAATAAGTGTATAGTTTATGTAGTAAACCACCTGCTCTCGATGTTGGTAATCTCGATGTGTAATAATAACACCTAGAGAATGGTCTATTACAGAGATGTATAGGTAGAAAGGTTGATTTTCCTTAGGTGGAATAAGAATTGATGGGGAAAGGAGGTATTGTTTAAGTGCATCAAAAGCTTCTTGATAATCTATATTCTAATGAAAGGAGACATCCTTTTTGAGGATATGATGAAAGGGTTAGCAGCGATCTGACAACTAGGAAATGAAGCAACAAATTAAATAAAGTTTTCCCTATAGGCTATGGAGTTATTTGATATTAGTAGGTGAAGGCATCTATAGGATTGCTCTAACCTTAGTAGGATTGACTTCGATACCATGGAGAGAAATGATAAAACCTAAGATTTTATCAGCAAGACACATTTCTTAGGGTTCAATCAAATAATATATTGGGAGAGACAAGAAAATATAATTTCAAGAATTTTCAAGTGGTCTTGAAGAAGTTTAGATTTACTGAGTAAGTAATCCACGTAATCTTCCATAATTTTATGTAAGAGATCATGAAAACTATAGGTCATGGCGCATTGGTAAGTTATACTAGTGTTCTTTAGGCCAAAAAGAATGACCCAATAATAGAAAGTCCCCCATGGGGTAATAAAGGTTTTCATGTGCTGATCCTTAAGAGTAACTAGGATTTGATTATATCCAAAGAATCCATCCATAAGTGATAACATCTCATGGATGATCACCAGATAAACAAGTTGGTCAATACTTGGTAATGGAAAGTCATCTTTTGGATAAGTGAGGTTTAAATCATGATAGTCGGTGTAAATGTGAATTCCCCCGATCACTTTTATGATAGGAACAATATTGGAAATCCATTGCGAGTAGTCGATGGGTTGGATAAAGTTAACAGAAAGGAGGCATTGAAGCTCTTCTTTGACAAGGAGAGAAATATGAGGATGTATCTTGTGACGCTTCTACTTAACAAGTTTAACATCTTGATTGATGGTAATTTTATGGATGATGATAAAGGTGTCAATATTAGGCATGCCATTATAAGACCAAGCAAAGGCTTTGCTATGGTCATTAAGAAATGTGGCATAATTATCTTGCTCAAAGGAATATAAAGATTGGCCAATCTTGAGGATGCAAGGGTTATCATGAGAGGGCAAGTTGATGTCAATAGTTGATTCATTTAACATAGCTCATGTTTTATATGGGAATGATCTTTGGATATAGGAATCATCCACACCCATATATGTGAGAATTTCATCATCATCTTGACATTAGATAGTGTTAATATTGGGAGAGTCTTCATCAATTATTTTAGGATGAACAAGAGGAAGGGACCTTGTTTCCTTACCTTGACGATAGGTGAGAAGCCCCAAATGGATGGCATTTATTGGAAAAAACATTAGGAGGTATAGATACCTTTGATCTGGTAGGTGATGATGGAGAAGGTGGAGAAAGAGAGACTATTTCTTTGATAATTGGTACGTGGGAAGTCTTAATGAGTTTAGTTAGTTTGTCATATCCCACTTCATGCCTCTTTTTGGCATTTTCAATGGTGTTGCTAGTAAGATATTCAATAGGCATATGGACACCTTGTTTGTAATGACCCAAACCAAATCCTTTCTAGGCACACCTATAGAGATAGGTGTGGGTGAATCTAGGGTTACTCAAGAAAGAGAAGTCACAGGTAAATGGTTGTGGTGAAGATGGATTACTAACAGTGGGAGCTTGATCAATTCCCCCATATGTGAAATTGGTTCAAAGGTTAGGGGGGCCATAAGGGATGACCATCCCAATATGGGGATCATAATTTGGGTACATGTGAAGCCTTACATACTCTTTTAGATTATATAACATGTCAATAATCAACAAATGATATTTTCCAAGTGACAAATGTTGAAAGGTCTCTTCTATGGGATCCTTGTCAGGAGTTTGCGTTGTTGGTATTTGAGTAACCATGGAAGTGGAGCTTGTAGAATCTTTATAAGTATCATGCAAGGAAGATGATGTTTTCAATGGAAGGAGAACATCTTTGGGACTATAAGTTATGTTGTATGTTTTGAATGGAGGTGGGTCAATAGGTATGACATGTACTTGTCCATCATGTTCAAACTTGACACAACGGTGCAAAGTTAAGGGTACACATGTCATAGCACGTATCCAAGGTCATCCTAGTAGTATGTTATATTAGAACTCTCTTTCCACAACATAGAAGAGATTAGGAATAGTGTGGGGACCTACACAAATATGTAAGACAATAATGCCCACTATAGTAACTATAATATTGTTAAAGGAGCAGAGTACCTCATTGGTTTGAGACATGTAATTATTATGAAGGGATAACCGTTTGTAGGCATGGGTGGAAATAATATTAATACTATCTCCCCCATCGATCATGACTCTCTTGACATGATTTTGATTAATACATATGGTAATAAAAAGGGTAAAATCCTGATCTTTAGGGTGTAGAATTGGAATTTTTGAATCACTAAAAGAAATCAGGGAGACATAATTAAGGGAGTCAACCAAAGTTGCAAGAGGTTGGGGATAATGTGATTGTATCTCAATCTCTTGAAAAACACTAATCAAATCTTGATGGTGTTGGGATGAGTTTTAGATTAACTCATACAAAGACTTTTTCATAAGAGTTTGGTGAAACTGTTTCACCATTGAGCTTTGAATAACGTCTGAAGATGTTATTTTAGGAACACCCAAGATGGAAATCTTAGGATTAGAAGGAGAAGTGTCTTTGGTGAAGGGATGGGTCCAAGGAGAAGTGACCTTTTCCTTAGCTTTATCTTTTTGGTTTTATGACTATGTGGCCACATTAACTATGTTGATTTGAAATGTCAGTGAAGGAGGTGGTAAAGGGTTTATGATGACATCTTTATGTTTGAATTTAGGTGGAATGGTAGGAGCCACTGTGGATGCCAAATATGGAATAATAGGAAGGTTAATGACAGTATTATTAAAGAGAGTGTTGACATCAAATTGTTGTTGAATGACTATTGTGAGGGCTTTACAAATCTTAGTATCGTGTCTAAATGAATGATGATATAAACACACTTGTGTATCAATTAAACCAAGATTGACTCATTTCAAGAGGACTATAAGTCTTAATGGGAGGAAGAGTTATTATGGAAGATTTAAATAACTGATGTAGGAAAAATCTTTGAGAGCCTACAAGTGGGCTCATACTTGTTGTGCTATTAGGGGTGGACACCTTATTTTGTTTTGATATTGGAAAGGTAATTTTACATGGTGTCTTGTTTGGTGAGGGTAGAATTACATGTTTTGTATTTACTTGCCTAGTTTTAGATGTGAAAGGTCTACCATGTGGCAAAGGTAGCAGTGGAGGTAGCTTAACCTTTTGTTTTTCTTGGCTAGGAAATATTCCAATTAAGGTAGAGGGGTGTGGTCCCAAAATAGATGGTAAAGTTGAGGGTTGAAAAAGGGATCGATGAGATCTAGGGAGATTAACATTTTTTTGTAATTTAGGTCATGAAACTTCAACTTGTGGTTGAGGAGCTAAATCTAATTTCACCTATGGATGAATTAAATTAGAGATGGGGCATATGCCTAAGGGCCTAATCTATTTTAATGTGGTAGATTCCTATGAGGGTGAGGGTTCTAACATAGATGGCTAAACTTCAAGTAAATTTGGTGAAGAATCTCTAGTTTTGTCAAAGACCTTGGGGTAAAGGGTAGTGAGAGGGTTGGTAGCAAAGGTTGACATTCATTGTGTTGGATAAGGAGTTTTAAGTTAGTCCCAAAATGTCACATGGTCTATCTTCATGGAGTTAAAAAAATTTAGAATTTTTACCAATCATGAGAATGGTTTAGATGAAGTTGATGTAGGCCTTATGGTTGTGTCTTAAGAAGGTTGAGGTGTTTGGGAAAGAGGTAAATTATTGGTTTCTACAACTTTAGGCCAAAGAAAAAAAATAACCACAATGGGGTCATCTTCAACAGAGATAGGAGAAGAGACATGGTCTGCCATAGGTGGAGGGGAGGTAAGCAAAGAAGGTTCCTCAAGAGGATAAAGCATAGGTATAATGGCTCCCTTAATGTGTGGGTGAGGCATGGGTAATGTATGATCCTCCATAGGTAAAAGAAGGGGTAACAGTGGGAAAATTGGAGTAGGCACAATAGGTCTCTCATCTATTATGGGAGTAGATAATACTAACTCTTCTAAGTGCAAAGGTGGAGTGGGTGGGGTAATACTCTCTATAGGTGGAGAGGTAGGTGAAGAAGGTTCCTCAAGAGGATATAATGCATGAATGATGTTCCCTTCAATATGTGGTTGAGGAATGGGTAAGGTGTGGTCTTCAAATGGTAAAAGGATAGGTAATATTGGTGAAAATAGAATTGGCATTACAGGCTCCTCAGGTGGCAAAAGTAGTGGTAAAGAAGGCTCTTCCTCTTGAGGGAGTGGAATGGGTGAAATAGGCTCTTCTACCTAAAAAGGAAGAATAGGAAAAACAAATGTTACTGAATGTGGGGGAGGGGTCGATGAAATGGATGTTTCCTATTAATGGGAAGGTTGAACTAGAGGTAAAGGAAAGACCATATTAATTATATGGATATTATGATCACGTGAGTTAGTTTTGGTCTGAATAATATTTTAATTTGGTGAATGGTTAGGAAAAGGGTGTTTGAACACATCCATACTTTGATTTGGGGGTGCATTAGGATTATCCAAGATGAGATCACCTCTATCAAGCATATCTTGAACAATGTTCTTGATTGTCTTATAGTTATTAGAATTGTGGCCTTTAACTTTATGGTAACCACAAAAATCATGTTCCTTGTACCAAGTTGGGATAAGATGGGAAGGGTCTAACTGTATAGGAGGTTTGATATGAGGAAGTGTTATGACACCTTGTTATAATAGTTTCTCCAAGATAGATGTATATGATTCCCTAATGGGAGTGTATTGTCTTTGTTCATACCATTATTTGAATTACTTGGTTAGATTTTGGGAAGTCAAGGAATTTGATTGGTTTGTGGTTGTGGAAGAAGCTAAATTAATGACGACTCCATTGGTTGAGCCTTTAAATTTTTGGTTAGAGGGAGAAGTCTTAGAGGATGAGGAGTCATTTGATTTAAAATTTAGAATCTTACTACGTAACTTGACTTTGCCTTCATCTATAACATGAACCTCAAGTTTTTGTGCCATTGTAAAGGCCTCATCAAATGTATGAAAGGTTTATACCTAGAGTATGGATGAGATGTGCTTAACACATGCCCTTGAAAAAGAGATCAATAAGCTTTGGTTGGGGTAAGGAGAAGGAGAGTTGATTGATCAAGCTTCTCCAATGAGTGACAAAATTTGCAATAAACTCATCATCAAACTATCTGATAGAATAAATGTTTATTATAAAAACCTTTTTAGAAATGTTAATAGAGAAATGGTATAGGAATATTTGTGCAAGTTGGGTAAATGAAAAAAGGGAGTGTTGAGGTATAGATCTATACCAATCTGAGGTAGCACCTGAAAGAGACATAGGGTATTAAATAACAAGCATGCATAAATGATCATAAGTGCTATTATGGGTCCTTTTTATTGTGGAAACAAGTAAATTTAGGGAGTTCCCATTGGCTTGGATAAGGACAAATAGGCATAGAAGGATGGATTGGTTTATTGCATATCTAATCATAAGATAACACATTTTTTGAACTAGAAACATATGTCTCTATATTAGACATCTTATCCATTAACATCTTAATGAGGTCTGGAGGGGGATTAGTTTGGGGAATACCTCCTAAGTTATAGGGAACCTGATAGGAATCAAAGGAAGAATATGATGGCTTTTTGAGGTTGTGTTTGAGAAACATAAGGATAATGAGTCATAGGTTGGGGTGAAGAGAGAAAAGGGCCTTATCCCATTGGGTTAGAGACTATGCCTTGGTTGGTTATTGTTATTTTAGATTGGATTATTGGCATGTTTAGACTAGATGAAGAGTGAATCGTAACTCAAGTAATTATGGGTACAAGGGTAGATGGAATAGGTAACACTAAATTCTGAAATGGGGTGTGACTTGGCTGAACTAGTTATGATTTTGAAAGTAGGGAAGTCATACCAGGGTTTAGGTAGGATTGGGCAGTTAGAGATGCTACACTTTACATTGTTTATAGTTGGGTTACTCATCAAAGTGGTCGTTTGGGTAACTATGGGAAAAATAGTGGAGGCAACTAAAACTGAGGTTGTGTCCATTAGAGAGGTTGGCATACCAAAGATTAGGTCACTTGAAGAATTACAGGTTCAACTCATAATAAGGTAATGTTGAAGGGCTGCCACATTGTGATCAAGAAATTTAGTAAAATCTAGATCTCCCTCAGGCATAATAGGAATTTGGTTAGGGTTGGGAGTATGTTCCATGATAGAATTAAAAGTGAGAGGGGAAGGCGGAAGTGTTTTCTGACTTGCGTAATCAGTAAGAATTTTGGCTTGAGATCATGTCAATACCATGCAAGAGGAAGTTTAAATATTCTTAATACCTTGTATTTGAAATAGAATAAAGAAAAACCAAGTTTGAGTGTAGGTAAGTGGTTTATTTTAGCTTTCTATTTTGAGCCAATGAAATTACACAGTCACTAACCTTGGTCACTTGATCGATGTCAGTAGAAAAAGTTTGCTGATGTCAATAGATCAACTGTGTTGGTAGGTAAAATATGTTGATATTGATAGGGTTAATCGATGTCGATCACTATGATATCTTGGGAGAAGGAAAATTTGATGTTTTAAGAAACCAAAAGTTGAAATTAGGTATAGTACAG
Source organism: Torreya grandis (assembly GCA_037957365.1). NCBI lineage: Eukaryota > Viridiplantae > Streptophyta > Pinopsida > Cupressales > Taxaceae > Torreya > Torreya grandis. The sequence goes on along the minus strand of JARHVA010000538.1, from coordinate 327,410 downwards.
TGGATGTAAGAGGTATGTGTAAAAAGGAAGAACACTAAAAAAACTTGAGATAATAGGTTATACAAACTGAGTATTTAGAAATAGTATTGATTTTGTGAATCAATATGAAAACATCCTTACTAACTCCAAAATATAGAAAGCAATAAAAAAGTGGAAAAATAACATACAACTAGGAACTATTAAGTCCTAGAGATTAATTTTTAGTCTCTTGTTGACTTATGCCTTAATCAAATAGTGAGAAGAGAATTTAGTTATCAAAGGTACTAGAAAGCAATCTAGAGATAGTTTCACATTAGTTTTAGTGATCAAGAAAAAATCTATGTTAGACTAGGTACGTGGCTTATTATAAGAGTTTACTCTTTGCACTTTATGAACTTAGAGCTGAGCCAGGCTGCTTAGCCAAAATATACCTTCTATTTAGAGTTTATACTCCACCAGAGAATGGAGTGGGTTCTCCCCTTGGTGGTGAAATCCAAATAGGATAGTCGGGTAGGCTAGGGTGATCCACCAAGTGATGAAATCTTGATAGGACTTTTCTCAGGTGAGTTTAGATGTTTGTTTATGTGAATATGATTTGGTTGTGTAACATAGGTGTACTAAAATTTATTCAAAATACTTGTAATTAACTAGGTGAGTCAATATGTAGCAAGTAAACAATGAAATGTAGTAAGTTTTAGACTCAAATATCAAATGTTTAGATTCAAATGAAAACAAAGATGAAATAAGAATAGAGTAAGAAATTCACTATCCTAATGTGCAAGAAAAAATAAATAAAGAAGAGATTCTCTTTTTTTTTGGGTAAAAGAAAATGATAAATTGCTTTTAGAGGCAAAGAGAAAATAAATAAAATTTTAGTTTGATGCTTTTTAAATTGTAAATAAAATATTAAATTTTTTATTTTAAGAGAAAAGAGAAGGAGGAAGTGCAAGAAATGAAATTTTCACAATAATGCACCTATATGAATGCTTAAAACAAGAAATGAACCCAAGGAAAACTCCAAGGTCCCATTGGGTATGCCAGAAATGTTTTGCTAAATTTTGTCTATTTCAAATCTAAAGGAAAATAGAAAAGAATGATGGGGATAAGTGATTGGAATGAACCCAAATTGGTTTACACATTATATCTAGACATTGTGAGCACTCCTCTTTGGCTAGAGAGGACTACTTGCAAGTAAGAAAGCACTACCACAAGATGTTTATTAGTAGTTAAATGAGTGGGATGCTAAGCTATGTGCTTGTTCTAGGAAGTGTGAAACTTCCTTAGAGATGACAGTCTTCTTTTGAGAGACAAAAGAGTAATAAATAATTAAAATAGAGGTGAAGAGAGAGATAAAGAGAGATACTATTACCATTATTAACAGCCTATATGCAACAGAGAGTGACAAGGTGTAGATGATATATTTTGTTTATATTTTAGAAGTTGTTTGGGTAGGTTTTGAAGAGGTTAGGGAATCCATAGTCACTAAAGTCAATAGGGGAATGACCAATATTGGTTATACTATCAAGGTTGGTGGTGGTGATCGATGTCGATTAGGCTATCGAGGTCAATAGGGGTAATAATTTTTGAGAGCTTGTAGAAGGCTTTTATAGGTCTAGAAAATGGTTTGGATTAGGTCTCGGAGGTTGGGGAGAGTTATGAGAGAGAGAGAGAGAGAGAGAGAGAGAGAGAGAGAGAGAGAGAGAGAGAGAGAGAGAGAGAGAGAGAGAGAGAGAGAGAGAGAGAGAGAGAGAGAGAGAGTATTTTGGTTAGATTTGGTCAGAGGTTTGGTATGTTGGGTTAAAGGGAAACAGGGGAGAAATATTTGTAACTCCCTCACAAGGGTTTGGTTAGAAGTGTGTAAAGAAATGCACAGTATATATAGAGTGATAGTAGAAAAAATGTTTAAAAGACCTACAAAATAAGTGATGTACTTAGTTGTTATTACTGAATGATAAGTGCCAGATTGATGATCTCTATCATGGAGTCTGAACTTGAATGCCTAAATAGAGATAATAAATGAGTGATGTTGGTCCTCAAGAGATTAATTCTTGATTGTGATTGACTTACACAAGATGACAGTAAGCTAGGATGTCAAAAATAGAATTCCCAAAGCTTTAATGCAAGTAAGATTGAATTTTCTTTATTTTTTCTAACCTGAACTTCAGGTTGTAGTTTGGCTTATATTGCTGACATCGGTGATCCCATCAATGTCGATTGTGGGTTGACTAATGTCGGTAGCCCTAGAATAGGTAAAGTTACTATTTTTGGCATGCTATCTATTATTCTTCATGCCAGTGTGGCACCCATTACAAAATGGTAAAAATTAGAGGTTAAGAAGTAGGTAGTTGATTAGGAATTTAGTTTGAAAGTGGGAATAAGTCTTGGGTAGTTAGGATGAGGGGACCAAGTGTTGAGGTGACTCATCAGGAGAGAATTAGTCATAGGGTGAGGTGGCCAGGTAAGGTGGTAATAGGGGGTTTTAATTAACTTAATTAAGTATTTTAAATTAATTAAATGTGTGAGGGGTAAAAGTATGGGTTAGGAATGTTAATTATTATTATTGAAAAATGGGTTAAAGAGGTTTTGATCCAAGGAGTTACACACATGTGTGTGACATAATTTTGGTGTCTATAATGATATATGTAAACACAAATACATGATATACTCCTATTTTTGATGTTGGGCCTTCCCTATACTCATGTCACGTAGATATTAGGGTCATCTACTTCTTTTGATCTTAATACACAAAGGTTATATGATTTGATGATCACTCTACATTATCATGTTTGAGCTTACATATGTACTAACACATGTCATCATCCATGATTATATCTTACACATGGTACTTGATATGTTATACACTTGACATTTTTTCCTAATACATTGGATCTATGGAATACTATGACATGCTTATGTTAGTTGTTTATGCTTTACTTTATGCACTTTGTTGAGTGTCTTGCCTTGATATTGTATTCCTTATTTGATCATTTGAATATGCTCCTTTATTTATGGCCCATGTGCCTATGTATGATTTCATTTACATTTATATGTCATTTTTTATATGGACATTTGAATATGTCATCCTTATTTTTGTGAAAATTTGACTAAGTCATGTCCCTTTGACTGTGCAACATTTGAAAATGCTGCTTGTTTATAGTCTCCTTAGACCATTACCTTTTGAATTTATTTTGAGTGTTATTGTATGTGTGCATGTTTGATTATTGAGCTTGTATTATTAATATCTAGATATTTCCATGATCTTTATCATGTATATTAAGCCTTCATGTGATCATATTGGTTCTATGTGATTTAAATGTTGTATTTACTTAGACATTTTCCTTTTATATGTTACATGGTTACATTCACAGAATATAAAAATGTCTTATCCTTTTGAGGTAAGGTAACTACCAGTTCCTATTTTCCCCTCACTTTAAATGGGTGACATATTAGTGGGGGAATGTTATAGATTCATGTTTTCCAGACATTCATAGTTTTTTAGATTCAGTGGGGCATGCTTTGGAATCATGTTATCCACACTTATTCAATATTTGGTACTTATATCGGTTCTTAGATTTAGTGAGGACATGTTTTATGGGCATGGATTTAACATATTTATAGTATTTACATTAAATGGGGGCATGCCATATGGGAATTGCTTCCACACATTCACAATTTTTAGATTTAGTGGGGGTATGCTTTAGAACCATGTTCTCCACATCTATTCAATGTTCGACATCATTAGATTATAGTTGGGGCATGTTTTTGAAACTTGTTCTTTACGTTGGCAATTATATTAGTTTTTATATTTCTCCATATATAGGTGGGGAATGATTTGGAATCATGTTATTCAAACTTCATAGTTTTTTGAATTGGCCAAAGCATACAATTATATGATTTAGATTCACAATTATGGTATGATTTTATACATTGGTACCATTTTTATACATGGTTTCAACATGAGACATATATAAGGTGTATATGCTATGAAATGTGCACCTAATATTTAAAATTATAAATCATTTTTAGATTCTAAAACTCTTTTATGGACTATTACCACATCATGGACTTTTTCATACTAATACCCTGATAGGACCTAGGTTCCACAAAGCTCTGACACAACTTGTTAGATTTAAGAGCACATATGATTACCTTTATTTAAGTAACTAAATCGAAATTAACCAGAAGTAACAAGTAACTAGAAATCAGAAATAACACAGAATATGAGAGGCAACACACAATTGTATTCAACTCATTCTAGAAGGAAATTACAACAAAGAGATCACACTCTTTCATCCACTTCGTGGGCATACCAGTAATCTTCCCTCAAGAGTTATCTTCTCTCAATACAGGTCACAACAAATGGCTAACACAGAGCTCTTATTCACCTCAACTAGTCAGTATCAATACTGCCAGTACAATCGAGTACAAACTGGTACTCCAAGTAGATCTCACCTGATATTGCTCCTTGATGTGTTGCTATCACCTTCGATCTTTCTACCCTACAAATCTATCTTTGACCTCACACACACACACCCCTGAAGATCAATCGATCTTACTTACCCATGTAGATCTCCTCCTTAATCTTGTAACAACTTGCAGATCAAACTTGATCTTACTTACCTGGAAGAACCCTTGTGATTCCACCAATGGAAGAACTCTTCTAGTTCTACACTTTACAATACAGCCCATGAGTCTATTATATAGATCCCATGCATAAAATAATTAGATAAGTGGCTCAAGACTCTAATTAGTCTTTAATATGTAAATAACTGGTTCGTTAACAAACTATCTATGAAACTGGCAGTTCTAAACTGCACAGGTGACCGATGTCGGTCCCTATCTCGCTAGAGATGACTGACGTTGGCTGACTCCTGACCGATGTCAGTTGCTTTCTATCAACCTTTGACTGACATCGGTGACTATGACACTCAGCAAACTCTTCCATGTTTGCATTCGAGTGAAGCTTTTAGCTCCACAACCTAACAATCTCCCACTTGGAGATAAATAGTTGCACTTGTACCTGTACTAGTACATTGTCTAATATGTATCTTGGCTTGTATCCCTCTTCAAGATCAATCTTGAAGACCAACCACCACACACCCTATGGTGCTACGCTTGTGTCTGAATTTCTCCATTCTCAGCTTACCTTCTTCTGCCATTGCTATACTCCCACTCAATCAGAAACCCCTGAGAGTGACATGTAATTAAAAAACCACTTAACACACTCTGGGACCAAGGTGTTAGTGAACCTCACTCTGAGAACCTCCAACCTCACTCTGATGCCAATTGATAAGACCTAGGTTCCACAAAGCTCTAACACAACTTGTCAGATTTAAGAGCACATATGATTACCTTTGTATAAGCAACTAAATGTGGAATTAACTAGAAGTAACAAGTAACTAGAAATCAGAAATAACACAGAATATGAGAGGCAACACACAATTGTATTCAACTCATTCCAGAAGGAAATTACAACAAAGAGATCACACTCTTTCATCCACTTCATGGGCATACCAGTAATCTTCCCTCAAGAGTTATCTTCTCTCAATACAAGTCACAACAAATGGCTAACACAGAGTTGTTGTTCACCTCAACTAGTCAATATCAATACTGCCAGTACAACCGAGTACGAATCAATACTCCAAGTAGATCTCACCTAATCTTGCTCCTTGATGTGTTTTTATCACTTTTGATCTTGCTACCCCGTAGATCTATCTTTGACCTCGCACACACACACCCCTGTAGATCAACTGATCTTAATTACCCATGTAGATCTCCTCCCTGATCTTGCAACAACCTATAGATCAAACCTGATCTTACATACCTAGAAGAACCCCTATGATTCCACCAATGGATGAACTCTTCTGGTTCTACACTTTACAATATAGCCCATGAGTCTATTATATAGATCCCATGCATACAATAATTAGATAAGTGGCTCAAGACTCGAATTAGTCTTTAACATGCAAACAACTGGTTCGTTAACAAACTATCCATGAAACTGGTAGTTCTGAACCGCACAGGTGACCGACATCGATCCCTATCTCACTGGAGATGACCAACGTCAATCGACTCTTGACCGATGTCAGTTGATTTTTGTTGACCTCTGACCGACGTCGGTTGGCCTGTTGACGTCGGTGACTGTGACACTCAACAACCTCCTCCATGTTTGCATCCAGGTGAAGCTTTTAGCCCCACAACCTAACATACCCCACAAACTTTTATGGACTTTATTGAGCCAATCTACTACAATAGTTGGTGCACTTTTTGGTATGGTTGAAGTGATTAAATCACTCAACCTTGCTAATTTTTTATGTTGTAATTTATTTTATTAGCCATCCTCACCAGGTTATAAGTATTATTGGGTTACACTATTGAGCTAATCTCAACTACCAAGTGTCAACTCACTTATCCTCTAAGGTTGGGGGCATGGACCTTCCAATCTCTCTTCCCCTCTCTATCTCCTTGGATATATGCACTTTCAATATTTATCTATAATTTTCCTAATCTTTATTTTAGATCCTTACAATGATAGATCATTTTCAAATCAACTTTCTAATAAGCAAGGTAGTTACATCGGAATACATGTGTACTCCTAAACCTTGTTATTTAAATTTTAATCTATTTAAAGTGATTTCAACCCAAATTATATGTACTCATTATATATTTTAATATGCTCTTGATTTAAATTTAGTCACCAAAAAAGTAGTCAAGTTTAGCACTGCAAAGACATACACATTCATTTCCTTTAAACTAGAAATTTCATTACTATATTAAAGGGATGGAATGTAGATGATATTTATGGATTATATAGCACCTTAGTGTTGTACACTTGACAAATTTAGACCTTGGTTTTTCCTCTCAGTTATGGAGCTTTTCCACTTTTATAATTCTTGAATCTATTTTATATTATGCCCCTTGGCCTATATCTATTAGTCTAACCAGTCTTATGTTGATGACCTAAGCCTTCTATCTTACTTAGAATGCTTAAAATGTACTTATCTTCCATATCTACAAGTTATAAGTTTGTACCTACTTTCATGCTCCTTGGACACTAATGTTAGGGATAGACATTAGTGCCGAGGTTAGTGTCCTCACTGATGCAAGTTTCTAGTGTCCTAAAGTCATCTAATTTTTAAATAAAATATAACCTAATGATCAGCTTAAGTACTTTAATTTGAGTTATTACTCCAAAGGGATTGATATAAATATAAGATCAACCCTCATTTATTCCTCACCTAGAAAAAGATCAAAGAGACCAAGGTAACTTATCAAAAACACTCTATTAAGAATTGAATTGAATAAAGCTTTCTTATTTCAACACTAGTCATAGGTAAAAAACATATACAAGTCTGAATTACTAAAAGAGTAACCCAAAAGACCAATTTTCCAAGTTATAAGCTAGGTCACTGTTATAATTTTTTGCACAATATTGCATGATTCACATATAATCCAACATGTAGAGGAGAACTACATGAGTTTGAGGCCCTCTTCTGGAGTATTGGTTATCTAGGTAACACCCACTGATAGTGGGGTATTTGGGGTCATCATGACACCATGTGCCCACTAACCCATTTTTTCCAAGGTCAACATGAAGATGAAGAACCAAGGTTTTGAAAATTCATGAAGAGTGATAGTCCATGACAAAAATTTAAATACACCAGAGTGAAGGTGAATTCAAACCCATAAGTATCTAGGTGGTCACATCCATTTTCAATAGGTATTTTATATAGGACACTTGCATCAAACCTAAATAGTAGTGTCAATGTAACCATCTTAGGCTCATATTAGTGTCTAGATCTCCAGAAACATTAGATCTAGAATTTGATGACTATTATAAAATTATCTTCCAAACTATTTTCTACCTATTCTAGACCAATCACTATGTTAGCATAAGAACCAACTAAGTAGATTACTTATTTTTTATTTCCATGCATAACTTAGTTGTCCTTTTTATATTTAGCCTATACTTAAGATATAAATTTTGTGTATGCTTATATATAAGTTTAGCACTCAATTGGCCTACTGTAAATCTGATTATCTCCCTTGTGCATTGCCATTTCTATATTATTAACCCTAATACCATAAATGATAGTATAATCCCCCTTATCTAAATTTAGGGTTAAAAATGTTATATAAAAACTAAAATTCAAACCATGTCAATGAAAATTATGTACTATTGTTATGCCAATTATTGAAAGATAGATAGCCAAATAATTGGAATAATTTAATCTCCTTTTATTTACTCAGGTTTGTTGTGCCCTAACACACACACAACATTTTAATCTTAAAATGGGGACCCACTATGATTCCATATATTTATTCAAGTTCTCATGAACTAGAATTCTATGACATGGAATTTGAAGAGCATGAACTCAAAGTCATTTTGATGTTTTTAGTATGTTTCAAGGTTATGTCAAATCAAAGCTATGCACAAGCTATATTATATGATTCAGTCTTCACCTTTGATTTTCAATTTAACGACTAACCAGGATGATGTGTTATGTTTTTAATTGGTTATTTACCTATGTTTTATCTTTTAAACAAGTTATTATGTGCTTAAATGTTCCCTAAAACACTTCCAAGTTCATCTAATTTTGTCACATGACATTATTCCACTAACCTCAGGCCCATGTTAAAAACATAAGTTTCCCAAATAAGTGGATCATCAGGATACTTCTAGTTGTCACCATCCAAAGAACCCTAAGGTGATATCAATAGAGTTACTTATACAAGCTATTCCAAGAAAGCAGATCAATGATATTCATCTACATGTCATCATCTTACTCATCCACATATGACGTCAATAAAGTTCCTTGTATAGATATCCTAGGCAAGCAGAGCAACAAGATCTATCCATGTGTCATCATCTCACTCACCTAGAAGTGACATCAATAGAGCTCCTTGTATGATCTATCTTGATCAAGTGTAGTAACAAGATACATATATGTGTCATCATATTTTTCACTTAGAGGTGATGTAAGTAGAGTTCCACATACAGATATTTTAGGTAAATAAAGAAATGAGAGCCATCCATATGTCATCATCTCACTCACCTAGAGGTGATGTCAGTAGAGTTCCTCATACAAATACCATGGGTAAGTAAAGTAGTGAGATATTTCCACATGTCATCATATTATTCACCTAGATGTGACATCATTAGAGTTCCTAGTATGGATATCCTAGGAAAATAGAATAATAAGAACCATCTACATATCATCTCTCTCACCTTGAGGTGATGTCAGAAGATTTCTTCATATAAATATATTGGGGAAGCAGAGTAACAAGATCCATCCACATATCATCATCCCACTAACTTACATCTAAAAATTAAAAAATACATCAAACCATACTCAGTTATAATTGGAGTATCGATATGTAGATCAATGTCCCTTAGCCTCATAAACAAATAATAAAGACACGAGGACCAAGTGTGTGTGTGTGTGTGTGTGTGTGTGTGCGCGCGCGCGTGCGTGCGTGTGTGCGTGCGTGTGTGTGTGTGTGTGTTTGTGTGTGTGTGTGTGTGTGTGTGTGTGTGTGTGTGTGTGTGTGTGTGTGTGTGTGTGTGTGTGTGTGTGTGTGTGTGTGTGTGTGTGTGTGTGTGTGTGTGTGTGTGTGTGTGTGTGTGTGTGACATTATGTTGATTAAGCATCTGGGAGGAGGTAAAAGAAGTCACATGGCAATAAAATCCATAAAAATCAGCATTATGAAATTCAAAAGGAAAGAATAGACAAATAATGGATCAAAATATATTATTTCTATTAATTCACATAAATTGGTGAATTAATACATTCAATTCTCAAGGTTAGTGCATATAAATCAATATAATTTTAATTGTCATATCCAATCCAATCCAATCCAATCACATTGCCTTCTATCTTCCAAATGCACATTATGAATTTAGATCTCTATTTTAACCAATAAATTATAGACTTTTTATAGAACATAAATTTCCACACATAGTTCCAATGGACTCCTCATCTTGCACTCCAACTCCTTTTGCATACTTAATTATAGGACTGATTGAGTACACTAACACAACTTTTGATTCAACATATCTAAACCATGATTTCAAACATTACTTTTCTATTTGGGATGAGGTCAATGCATTCGATCTATACAAGGTTAAGGACCAGCTTTAAATTTTCACATAGAGGTGTAAAGATGACTTGTTGGAAAGAAAAGAAGTCAGTATACACAATGCTATAGCTAAACCAAAGGTAATGCCCTACATTGACTTGCTATTTTTTTAAATTGTAAAGGGGAAAATATTAAATTTTAGACTTAGAAAAACTCTAGTAAAATACATCAATGGAAATGCTTTCGATAGATACTACAGACTCCCTTGGCCTTAAATGACCTATAGGAAATACATGGTTGATTCATGGATCCTCTTAAACAACATCCATAGAAAATTAAAAGAATGGGATGGAAAACAAAGCATATTTTTGATTCATGGCCCTACTTCTATTATCCCGATCACTTTCTTTAAACCAAGGGTAAAAATTGTTATCACCTTACTAAAAAAAATGATTTATTAACCATTTCTTATGTTGATCAGGTATGAGTCCTATTGTTGGATACTATCCTAGACTCTAACAAAATCATAGCCTTGGAAGATAATATTATCTCCCATATTATTATATGAATCACCAATCTAGGAAGTTTATCAAATGGTAACTTCTATATGATGTCCTATGTGGTAGATGTTGTGACTATAACTGTGCACTCAACATATGAATAACCTTAACAACCATCTACATAATACCCAAAAAATACTATTTATCATTTATTAATTGTCCTTCAATTGCATAGGTTTTAAAATCAAATGAAAATGTTGGCATAAACCTTTTACCCTATGGTGTTCTAGGACATATATGAGAACATGCCTAGGCTATCAAACCCTATAAAGAAGACTATTCAAAAAATCAACAACTACTAGTCTTATCTTGAGTATGTTATAATCAAGAACAAAAGTACCAAGGAACACCCTTTATACTTACCCTAACATCTGATTTATAAATTGGATAAGAAATAAATTATTACTCAATTGGATGATAGTGTTGATATTGAGTTAAGAAGAGCTAAGAAATCATCCATCCACTCAACCCCTATTAACATCAATCAAATGCAATATCTAAGGTGGGAGCAGTTCCAATCTATTATAAGAAAAAAGAAGCATTATGGATTAAAATGGGAACCATTTATACATTGGGACCCCAGGAAAAATGTGAAGGAACATATCAACATATATGAAAGGAAAGTGAAAATCAACTATGATCACAAGTTCTACAGTCATGACCATGTGTTCATGAGTGTATAAGATGACACCGAGGTTATTATCAAGATGTGAAGGGTAAAACTATCAATAATTATAGCATAGATGATTCAATATGATCCAAAAATTATTGAGGAAGATGCCAAGCTAATCGAAAAGGAACAATGAGTTTTTAAACCTATTCATAGACCTCTTCCTCATATAGAAGTAGACATACAGGAGCAAGTTGGCCCATCTAGGCAAGTAGGTATTAAAGATATAGTTGAGACTGCCCCTGCACATTTAGTTAATGTTGATTATCCTCAACATCTAAATAGTGCATAAAGACCTTCAAGTCCTACTATAATAGATGTGATATTCTCTATGTTATCATTACATCCCTTTATTATAACATAACAACTAAGACGTCCTACTTTCTTCTTTCATGTTTCCATTGTTTCCCCTCTTATTTCACCCCTTATGGTAATAACACCACCAAAATTAGTGACTCAATCTTTAGGGAAACCACCTCCACCACCCATGATTCTTCTAGTGGTCACAACTACCTCCCTTGCCCCCCTTCCGCCCACCCCATTTCATTACCACTTGTTACCATTACAATCCCTTCATCTCCCACTCCACCTTTTATAGGGCTAGATTCCTCCTATTTCACCTCAAAAGGTGTATGTAGAAGGTAAACAAGAATAGGTACCCAAGGAAAGGGATGATATAAGAAATGGTAAACAAAGATCAAACCTTATTCAAACTTATAATAGTTAAGAAGAAGACAAAGGATAGATAACTAAAGATGAATGGGTGTCCAAGATAGACATTGAGGAAATAGAGTAATTTAGTCAGCCAACTATGTTGACAAATAAAATTGTACCATCACCTAATCAACCCTTTCAACTATCATGAAAGTTAAGTTAGAATCATACCAGTCTAATCATGGAGTTCTAAAGGTTCAACTATGATCCTAAATATGTGAGAGTTTTTTTAAATATTCTAAGAAATAATTAAAAAGTTATCAAATGTTCATTTTTATCAAATAATGAATCATTTTAGATATGAATCTATAATCTATTATATCAAATAGAGAAAACTTATGAATTAGGCAGTCTCTTGAAGGAAAGAAATTTGATTCAATGAAATAATATATTTCAAGTAATATTTTGTATTCTTGCTGCAATAACTTCAAAATAGTCTTAAGATACACTAGGAATATAAAGTAAAATAGATTTGAGATTAATCAAGATAAATATATCTTTAATCAAGACAATATTCACGTAGAAATTAACTCAAAGAGACATAACAATCAATAATCTAACTAAGAAAAACAAACAAAAAAGAACTAAGTTAAGAGAAGATAACAAACCATTAAAACACTAGGCCTAAACAACAAAGAAAGTTAAATAAGAAAAGAACTAATGACTAAACAAATAAGACAATCTAAGAACTAATAAAACAAAAGAGTCTGAGAACACATCAAAAGGGTAAACAAGTGATCGAAAATAAATAGAAAATGGAAATAAACTAAATCTGAAATAGAACTATAAACTATTAATCTAAGATGTAAACAAATTTAAAATCTAATCTAAAAATAAGATTAAACTTACAAATGAAATCTAATAAAGTCTAATAAGAAAACCTTTAACTATATTAAAACTATAAGAAGAACTAATTGAAGAAACAATCTATTTTAAAGAAAATAAACAAGGCAATCTATTTTAAGAAAGTAAATGATCTAAGAGAATAACTTAAAAAAATAAAAAAAAGTAAACCAAATAAATATAAAGAAATGGGAATAGAAACTAGATTAATTAAAGATAAATCTAAAATAAAAATAAACTATATTAAAATCAAAATCGATATAAAGTATAATAGAATTTATGAGTCTCAAAGGAGAGTCATCTTAGTAGAAAAGATAGATTTTATTTGAGAAACTGATATCTTTCTTTACAAATACTTGAGAGACAACTTTTACAATCAAAATATATCAATGAAATATCACAAACATCGAGGTTTTCATCATTATTCGGGTTGAATACTTGGATTCTACACATAGGACTGAAATAACAATCATCAAAAGATATTAGAATTGACAAACTTTAAATAATCCATTATAAATGATGATATAAAAACTTTTTATACCTATGTTGCCTAAGAAATTACTCAACTATCATAAAAAATACCATTGGGTCTATCTGTAAAAGTCATGCTATCTCAAAGAAGTTGCATAGAAAAGAGAGAGATGAATGATTGACTTCACAAAATATATAAGTCTTCAATACCTGTGTTGTTCTTCCTCTTAAAATGAATCCTTGATCTCCTTTTATGCTTCAAACTTAGTTGAAAAATAAGTTATAACTAACCTTAGTTATTAGTTAAGGGTATGTTTAACTAAGACTTTAAAAGTCTTAATAGATCAAGTTTTTTGAATATAGACTAAGTACTATCTTAACGGATGAGGACCTCTATCAATTGATAATAATAAAATATAATACATATATCAATTAATAAATATATAAATCAAAGTTTAATATAATTATATTTATATTAAATCTTAATGCATATTCCAAAATTAACTTAGGCATATATATATCAAAGAAACTAAAGTCTGATATACTTTCCAAAATTGTCAAAAATCTAAAAATTCACATATCAAAACTGCATGTCAAAATATCAAGTCTGGAAGTATAAAGTTCTACCAACTATAATTCAACTGATAGAAAGAAAATTCATCCTATTGAGGTTCAATAATCATTAAAGTCTAAAAAGACTTTAATCACTAGCTTCCCTTACTTATTTATGCATTCATTATACCCCTTTTCCATAGTTGGAAGATGAACTATGTTTGTTTTAGTATCAGTTGAGGGATCATAAATCTCCAACTTAATCTATTTAAGCACTCTAAACTCAACAAGATAATCTAGATCATTATGACTCTCTGATCTCTTATCTGAAGTAGTAGGATGGACCTCCATTATCCATTTTATGCCAACAAAAATAGTCTTCTCCAAACTCAACTTCTTACACCCCAAAATAGGCTCCTTATGAGAAGATGAAGGTTCATTATAAACTAAAGGAATGGAAAGATTAACAAATTTTTGGGTATGGGTTGTCTCAATCTCAAATTGGGTGGTTCCATGGAGAGGTTGTGGTTTAACAACAGACTCAATTCTTTCAAAAATGCATGATTAGATTGGTAAATGATGCAAGAAACTATTGTGTGAAGGGGTCCTAACACCAAATATATGTCTATAAAATCCTCTATTTCCATTATTGTTGACTGGATTAAAAGGTAGATTATTTAAGACATTCCAAAATTTAGGGTCTATTGCATCAAAATGAATGGACATCCTAACACCTCTATGAAATCTAGGGCCAAATATCCTAGCTTATAAACCACACCTTGGGACATTTTTATTAGGGTTATATTGGTTAGCATTATCTAAATTTTAACCCTAGCCTTGATTATCATTACTTCTAATCGACTTGAGTTGATCCCATCTAGACATCTTAAACTAATCTAAAATATATTCAAAGTTGATGACTGAAAATCAACATATATTTATTCAAAATGAAACAAAACTGTACTCTAAAAATAAAGTCATATATCAATAAATTTTTTAACTAAATTATACTAAATATATCTAATATCACTATATCCCAATAATATTATCAACTAAACTTTATAAATAAAATTATAACATCATAATTTTATCTCAAACATATTTTAATCTATTTTAATGAAGTTTCAATCTTCACTGTATCAACTTATCTAAAAATGAAACTAAATCAACCCAAAATTGAAATAATATTCACAAATTTATTTAGTAAAAGTAACTTCGTAGAAACCATTATCTCTCCCATATGTCATATTTCAAACTAGAAAACAACTTATAAACTTTTGAAATATAAACCATATACTATCTAAACTTCAAATGAAACCCTGATAAAATTTCATAATAAATTCTATTTAAATTATTAAATCAAACCCAAAATAGTTCTGCAACATGATTCTAGCCTAATACTTTTCAAAATGTAACACCAAATAATATTTCAAAGTAGAAACTGCTTGTTCAAAATATAATCCTCATTGAAATATCAATTGAGAAATAAATGACTTCTTCAAGTTACTATTATTTCAACATCTAATTTCAAAATAAAACCTAAGACTTTGATACTAAGGTGTAAATTCAACAAAATTTTCATATTTGATCAAACTCTCTTTAAAACCAATATTTGCAAATGAAACTAATAGATGAAACTTATGGATTCTAGATCATCATATTTATACATTGGATAACTTCCTAATATAAACTTCTACATAATGGTTGATCATAAACATTCAAAACTTTCTGATATAACCATCACATGATCTTCATAAAACAAACAAACAAAATTTGCTTCTACAAAAAGCCAAAGTGTGTGAACCTCAATAACAACTAAAATCTAAGGAAACAAAATATTTTGAAACCTTTCCAAGGTTAGTACAATAGACATAACTAATGATTTAACATTAATATTTTAGAGTATATACATATTCATCTTATGTCAAAACCTTGACACAACTTAACAAGTTTCTAAAACCTTAACAAACCCCATAAGCATAAGGATAATGGTTTTAAAAACTAAAACATCATATACTCCAAAAATAACAAACTCACTAAAACCCAAAATTTAAGCACAAAGATGAGATATTCATCCTTTATTTCAAACTCAACAAGCTTATTTCCATGACATGTAAGTTAACTTTTTTTAGAAACTGAAACCGATATATACACACCATAATCCTTTCATGACAGATCATACCATGACTTTCATCAAATTTATGAAGCGTAAACATGCAAAACTTAAATTTTCATCTAAAAATTTTGATGAAAACTCTAAGACTTAAAATGATAAATTTTGAAGCATTAGAACCATTATTTTATACTATTTATTGAAAGCTCAAAGATTTCAACAAAAACTTTAAATATTTTCAATCACCCAATTCCAAACCCAAATCACTCTAAATTTCATCAATGACCAAAAATATATTAAAAATTAGAACCAATATTTACCAACATTCATGCATGAGAAGGATATCCAAGACTGTAGTATCGTTCATTCTTCAAAATATTCACACATAGATTCAAATCGATAACCTCTTCAAAACTTATTAACATGCAGACCATCACAAATTTTATTTCCAAAACTATCCAAATAACTCATACAAATTTTTTAAAAGTCATTAAATCTATTCATGATATAATGGTAATACTTTTATGTAATATTTCCATTCAAAATCCTTCTTTGTAACTCAAAATCCACTTGAAATCCAAATTACCAGAGCTTCACTTCTGCAAGCAAGCTTCATAAAATAACCAATAACAAATAAAAGACTCATTTGTATTTTCCACCCTCCACCATAACTGACTTGATGACATACCCTATTTCTATTGGCTCATCAAAATCAATGATATACTTAGTAATGATTTCAACTAAGTTAGTGGAATATTCAAATTTAGTCATCACCAGATTGCTTACTAAACCTTTACCAACTTTCATGAATCGAGGCATGTCACCTCACCATAAAGTTTTAAACCACCAAAATACTAACATGATCTTGATGTATCCTTGAGAATGCATTTGCATTAATTCTTTCCATCTCAATGTGCCTTGATGTCTTATCAAAAATATTAAATAGGCTACCAACTAGATGATGTTTGTTAACTAAAATGCCATGTCAAATGCCAAATCACCATCAAATGGAGTGCCAATGAAATGTTAACTTATCACTAAACATGTCTTAAAACATAATCCCATTACTTTCCTTTCAAAAACACCAAATAATTAAGACTTAGACTTCATCATGGTTCGATGGGTTTAGTAGTATCATTTCAAGACTTAGGATAAATAATCCTAGGCTAGGATGTTTTAAAAATAACATATTACCTTTATAAATTTGGTTTAAGAAATGTTCAAAGTAGGAACCTTAGCTAAATAGGATATAAAATTAAACACTTAGAATTTTAAGATCCCATTATATCCTTACAATCAATTTATTTAAGTAACAACTTAACCTCAATATGTCAACAATTTCAAAAGTCTATTATATCACATAAATGAAAGTTAGCCCTCAATAGAATTCACAAAACAAACATGATTATTTTTCTAAAATGAATTGTATTACTTCAAAAATTTCTTCCTTATGACTCAAATCTTTCCAATTGAGGTTTATTTTCAAACAAGAAACTCATATGATTTCCAAAACAAATGAAATGATGCATTTGACCACATAAATAGTGATTTCACAAACTACAATAATTCATGACTTCATATTTCAAACATTGAATTGACAAGGTTATATATACCATTTGTATTTGTTTCAAACCAAGTATCATAATGCCACTAAAAATATCCAATTAATCTCCAAAAATTGTTCATGTTTTTCCAAAACTGAAGAGTCTAATCTAGAAATCATTACGATCATTCAAACTTAACTGAGATCAATCTAAATATATCATAGAAAAAATATAGCATTTCTAACTTTGAAATCATACAAAGTGATATTATTATAAATTAAAATGTTGTTTTATAGCCTGATTATGATTTAAAAGTAAGATAAGCAATCACAAACATTCATAATGATAAATATATATGCACATTTTATTCATTTATCCACTATGCTCCTCAAAACCACTCAAAATATAAACATAAATTCATTAACTAATCATCATCAATTCATAATAAAAAAATATACATCTAAATATACTACTAATTGATCAGGTCCCTGACATAGTTTTAAATTTCATGACTGAGTCATCTCTATGATAGAAAAAAGTATTATTTTAGAAAAAATTGAGTGTGAAAAATAAACATAACACTAACGACCTTGCTAGTTAGTTTTATATAATGAAATTGAGTAGTAAATAATTACATATTGATAAAAGACATAAACTTGAGAGTGTGATCCAAGAAAACCATTTCTCAAGTGGCTAAGCATGAACCCCTTTAATAATTAATTTTAGTAAGGGATGTATTGTCCACCCAGTGTGGCATGAAGAAAGAGAATGATATCATAGGGAAGTTTAGGCTAGATGCACAATCTAATATGAATGCCTTAAGTAAAAAATATAAAAACTAAATAATACTTCAACAATTAAATAAAATCAACATATATTAGTCATATATAAATAAATCTCATCATAAAATAATTGATACTTACGGTAGATTTGTAGAATCCTTGCACTCTTTCCTCATAATGTGAAACTTATTTATTTGTAACCCTCATTGATCATTTCAAAAGTAAAATTACATGAAAAAAAGTAAAAAACCAAAACATAAACAATAAACAAAACAACAAAGGAAAAAAAACAAAGAGGCAAACAACCAAAAAGAAAGCAGATCAAAGAAACAAAAAATTGAGATTAGCTAATCATGGAACAAACTCAAATGATGGCCATTAACTGAGTAACACAACCAATTCTCTTTAAGATATTTTAAATGAAAAATATTATTTTCAAGTATAGTAACAATTCTATAAGGACCAAGCCATAATGAATCAAAATTATGATGTTTACTAGGATCTTCGTGAGCCTTGTTCCAATATAAAACTAGATCATCCACTTTAAACTTCTTGTTAGAAAATTTTTTATCAATTTTTTCAATTTTTTTTTTTTTTTTTTTTGTTTTGCTTAGCTCTTTCTATTTCAGTAATGTTGTTGCTTTGGATTTATCAATAGCTATTAAACCATGTAATCTTTTTTCAATCAAATTTGTGTCTTAACAACATATTGTAAAGCAATTCTAGCCGAAGAAAGCTAAAGTTATATTGATAAGGTGGTCTCAAATTTGTAATATAACATAAAAAATGAATAACTAATTACTACCTTAATAATAGTCCTATTAACCCATAAAGCTTCAAAAAATTTAAGATGCCAATTCTTTTTATTATCAAAAACTAATTTTTTCATGATTAAAATTAGATTTTTATTTGTAGATTCAACTTGACCATTACCTTGAAGGTAATATTTAGATGAATGACTATATATAATATAATATTTTTCCAAAATTTTTAGAAATTTATTTAAAACAAACTAAGGTCTATTATAAAAAATGATTTCGTAAAGATCTCCAAATCTAGAGAAAATATGATTTTAAAAAAATGAGATTACTTCACCTATTACAGAACTCTTAAGTGCTTTGGCCTCAGACCACTTAGTGAAATAATATGTGGTTGTTAAAATATATCTATGACCAAAAAATGAAGGTAAGTGTATATCTAAAAAAAAATCAATGCCCCATTTCGTAAATAATTTTTCAAGAATGACAAGATTTAAAGGCATTCCAAGCAACTTATCTCTACCAATGAATAATTGACATGGCATACAAGAATAACCTAACTTATAAACATCCTAAAATAAATTAAGTCAATAATAATCTGATCTTAATATCTTATAAGCAGTTATTTTTGTAACATAATATCCACCACAATTTCTTTCATGACAACCTCTAAGAACTTTTTTGTTTGATAATGTGTAAGACATCTCAACAAAACTCCATCTCTATTTCAATAAAACAAAAAAATTCTAACAAATAGAAATTTAAAGCTTTTAATCTTAAGGAACATCTTTGTTTTTTATTAAAATTATTAGGACAAACTTGATTTTGAAAATAATATACTAAGTCATGGTACAAATCATCTTCAGCTAACATAGAGTCCCATTCATTCATTTCAAGACCAAACTTAAAGTTTTTATAGAAATTAGCAATCTTCATGGTCTTTAAATGTGGTTTTTCATTTAACTTATCACCAAATGACAAAAATAAAACATTAATATCTAAAGAAACATTTTTAGCTAATTGTTTTACCAATTAATTACCTTTAATTATTTTGGAAGTTTTGAATTCAAGATCAAACTCTTGAATACATCGAATCCACTTAGCAAGCCTTACTTGAATGGTTGTTTGTTTCAAAAGATAAGACAAAATAGATACATTAGATCACACAAAAACTTTGTTTCTCATCAACAAATACTAGAACTTAATCAAAGAGAAAACTAATGAGAAAATGAATTTCTCAATAATGGGGTACCTAGTATTAGCATCTTTTAAAACTTAGCTCATGTAATCGATTGGTTTTTATTAATTATTTTTAAATTATTGAGTTATTAAAGCTCTACTAGTTTTTTCAGTAGCATTAATATAAATTATGAATGTTTTTTTTTTATTAGGTTTAGCAAGAACTGGAGCACTTACAATGGCATCTTTAACACAATTAAAATCTAAATCAACACCTTCATCCCAAGTATATATTTTATCTTTCTTAAGTAATAATTGTAAAAAATTAGACTTATCAGAAAAATTTGATATGAATTTTCTAAAAAAGTTAATTTTATCAAAGAAAGATCTTAAACTATATCGATCTTTACGAGGAAGAAATTCTTTAATTGCTTTAACACATTTACGATCTATATAAGTTCTATCTTTTAAGATAATATGTCTTAATAAGTTACCCTCAGTAACACCAAAAACTATTTTTTTTGGATTCAAAGAAATATCATACTTTCTACATCTTGTGAAAACTTCACGAATATGATATAAATGCTTTTTTATTTTTATAAAATGAATGGTGAGATCATCTAGATAAAACTAAATAACAATGCCAATCAAATCGTAAAAAGTAACATGCATAACTCTTTTAAATATATCTCCTACAATCATTAATCCAAAAGGCATTCTATTATAAGTTGAAGTTCCTCTACGAGTAGTAAAATTAGTTTTATGTCTATCTTTAGGATTCATAAAAATCTGATTATAACTAAAAAATTCATCTAATAAAGACATCATTTCTGATCCTGTAACTTGCTACAAAATCTGATCTATACTTGGTAGAGGAAAATTATCTTTAACACTAGCTTTATTTAGATTTATAAAATCAACACATAGTCTAATGTCACCATTTTAATTTCTAATTGGTATTAACTTAGCTACCCAGAATATGTTATAGGGAAAATGACACCAACATCAATCATCTTATCTAGATCTTTGTTAATGGTATATTCTAACTAAGGGCTAATTCTTCATATTTTATACCTTACAAATTTAATACTAGGTTATATATACATTCAATGTTTAGTAATTTTAACATCATACCTTTTAAGGCATTTATATGTCTAGGCAAACACATCAATTAATTCTTTAAATAACTTCATGAATTTAACCTTTTTGCTTATTGTAACCTGGATTTTTAAATAAACATATTTTGGATATTTTTCAGTACCTAAATTGATGGGAATAGTTTCACCTATGATTCTCCTTAAAGGATCTTTCATTCTAGAGATTTTGAGCTGATCATTTGGTGAAAACATAGATTCTAAACTCACTAAACCAATAGGTAATTTGTTAATACTTAATTACAAGTAATCTCCACAATTTAACACATAATCATCATGATCAAAATAATTACCCTTAATGAAATAATCTATGTGTTCATCATTATTAAAAATAGGAAAACTATCATTTAAATCAATAATTTTAAGATGAAAAATTTTAGCATAAGAGAAATCTGTGGTCAGTTCAATATCACTTAGGGTTGGGTTAGAGGCAAAAACAACAAGCTTATCAGCCTAAATGTTATATTCTATAGGAATATGGGTGTAGTTAAAAGCCTCAAATTTTTTTAATAATGACTCAAAACTTTTATGTGTAATGATGTAAATGAGTTTGATTAGTTTTGTAAATTTTATGAACTTGTCTAATAATCAATTCAGAATCTCCAAAGACTTCCAAATGCTTAATGTTAAAGTCTATGGATTTTTTCAATCTTAAACATAAATCTTCAAATTTTGTAGTATTATTAGTATTTTTTGATGATAATTTGAAATCATAAAAAAAAATTACCTATAAGAGAAATTAAACAAATTCTAGCACCACTACTTTGTTGAGAACAAGCTCCATTAAAATAGAGAGACCATAAAATATTCTTTTCAAACAATTCTTCATGCTAATTTTTTGATTCATCTAAATTCAATAATTCATAAGTCTTAATTCCAATCTCAACATAAGAAATAGTAGAGGAAGTAAATGACTCAATAGATGAACTAGACGACTATTCTCTTTTTATAAAAGCAATCTCA
The DNA here is from genome assembly GCA_037957365.1 of Torreya grandis. Lineage (NCBI taxonomy): Eukaryota > Viridiplantae > Streptophyta > Pinopsida > Cupressales > Taxaceae > Torreya > Torreya grandis. The sequence continues at coordinate 305,048 of JARHVA010000538.1, read as the reverse complement.
TTATTAATAAGAACTCATGTAATATCTTTTCCAACAAAAACACCAATTGCTTTTGACCAATCTCTTCCTAATAAAATAGCATAATTATTAAGAAAAACCTAGAAATTAGTCATACATCTTATTCTTTCATCTTGTGTAATTTTAATGACTGTCTCAAAACATCCCACAAATTTTAGTTTGTCTAGAATCAAAATCAATAAGTTTCCTATTGTCAGTTTTATAAGATATACGTAACTGATTTGCAATGTATTTAGGAATAATATTCTTTGAGGTTGTTAGAGGTACAATCACTGAGAGGGGGGTCAATCATTGAATCCAAATAATCTATCTTCAATTTCAATCTTTACAAATGCTTAACCATTTACCATAAGCATTCATAAAGCATACACATGATTCATTGCAATGAGTAAGAGAGACAATGCAAGATCAATCACATAACACATGATATACGTGGGAAACCCTCTTGAAGAATAAAACCCACTATAACTTCCAACTGGACTACTATCCTATAATAACAAGAACCAATTTAGACCAACTATAACTAATCATGGAACTACAATCCCTATTTAGTGAGACTACAATCCCATAAGGTGCTTCAACACCTACCTAGCTGAGTTGAAATAACAAACAAAATTTTAACAAGTTTCACTTTGTAAAGAGGCTACAACCACATTATATGCTGAACTACCACAATAACATCTATGAACACATACATATTTGTATTGATGTCTTCAACACTTGATGATGGACTTCTGATTATCACTCTTCACCTTTACTCATACTTAAAGAACAAGAGCACTATTCTACCAATAGAATTATGATCTACAGGTTATATAAATAGTCCTTAATATGTTCTTCTCTTGAAATAATCTACAAGGCACTCTACCCCTCCTTCACTCCACAATTCACACACACAAGCCTCTCACCAATCTCTCTCCTTCGTATCTCACTCTAAAGTCTACAAACCATCATCTTTGGTTCCACTATTTATAGAGCATACTTGATAATAAAAACCTTGGTCAGACATTAGGCATGCCTTAGCCATTAAGGCATCTCTCACATGAATGCATATCTCAATACAAACTTCATAGGTCTGCCATAACATCTATGGGTCACCCTTAAGGAACTACACCTTTCAATTAGGTCCTTGTAGCCCTTATAGGTCTGATGTGAACCCATTCACTCCTTTATCACTTCATTGAAAAAGAAAAAAGAACACAAAACCACTACCAAAATTATGAAACCATTCCATATTAAACATAGACCCTTCTATTTAAGCATAATTCACTCAAACAATATTTTATGTACATAATCATTATGAACAAACACACAGTCACACATTAAACCATTGTTCATACTACATATAATAGGTCAAACCTTCAAAATTCACACAAATCATCCTCATGGAGTATACAACACTCTCCAATAGCTAATTCACTATGAAACATCAAAATAACATCTACATAAGCTCAATTATGCTTCTCAGGTCACTTGCAGAATAAACACAAACACATAGTCAACTTAGAACCTTAATGTCTTTGATTATACACACTCATAGATCCTAAAATGAGGTTTATTAAATGCACATATAGTCCTCTTCATCTTTGCTTTTTACATCATGAGCAAATTTTGATTGGATCGAAGTTATAGCCAAAATATAGAGCATTGGTTTTTACTTTCCAAATTAAAATATTCAAATGCAAATGGTCACAGTTAAACCTCAAACACCATGCTCATATATTATGTTCTCATTGATCAGATTAAGCATGCACCATTTATCTTGTTTAATATTTAACACATAGGCACCAATGCTCAAACGTTAAACCTCAATCCCTTTGACCTCATCTCATGAAATCTTACAATGTTGACTTATCATGCACCATCGATCTCCTGTACGTAGCTTGGTATTTAATAATAATAAAAAACCATCACTTTAACCTCTTGAATTTAATATGCACCATTTATCTCTATCTATATTATCTCTAGTTCATTGTTGATCCTTGAAATAAGATTGATCTTTATCTCTACTCAGCGTTAAACTTTGAGAACTTCCTACCATCTTGTTACTTCATAACATCTTGGAGATAACATGCATCATTGATCTCTTATAGATTCTCTTGAACATTACCTTATGAAAAATTGACTAATTATGGGGATCATTGCAATCTGTCCGAGTATCCAACTTTGAATCTCAATAACTTCTTCTATGCTTAGATTCATGATCTAAAATTTGGACCATATGATCACCTTTCAGAGGAGAATCCAACCATATATAAAAATAATCTTAAAACCTTTACATTAGTGAGATATATCACCATTAAAATTCCTTCTCAAAATTTTCTACCACAGAGCTAACTATGTCAAAAACTGCCCGAGAGGCCAATTTTGCACTTCCATAACTTTTGTTGTGCTTCAATGCATGACTTGAAATGTTGTGAAAATTAAATAGGCTCAAAACTAAACAAACCAATATTATAATATTATTTTAAAACATCCAAACATGTGATATATGCCATCATAAGAATACTTACTTGACTCTTCTTGCCACATTGCAAATTTGGTTAAGTATGGGAAAACACTATTAAAATGCCTAGAAGCCAAAAATCTCACCCACAAATATTTGAATGTGCTTAAGTTCATGACCTAAAATTTAGTGCATAATAACTAGGAATAATACTGAACAAACCCATGTGACCATTTCCTTTTGAATCACCCACACATGGTAATGATGATGTCATCAAATTGCCTACTCTGATTTTTTGCCACTAAACCCAAACTGTCTAGATAACAAAAATGATCAACCAAATGAAATCCAATTATGCACACAAGAAATCAAAACTTATTAAACATATTAGGTACATATTACAAATTCTCAATACTCCATACTCATACTTTAACAACTCTAACCATGCCAAAATAGAAGATTAACCAATCATACTTCAAGCATACTAGAACAATCACATTGCACACTTTGTCATTATCACATAGAATATCAAATCACTTCATCAATTCACAAAAACACCATTACATCACTATGATATCACTAAAAACTCTCCAACAATATCATCCTTTGTCATTGATGTCAACAACCATCATATATAGCAATATACAACTCACCTTCTCTTTCTTCAAGCACTCCCATAACAAGAACTTTCTCCCCCTTTGACATAATAACAAAATGGGAACCAAATGATCCTAAGGACTTGAAAAGGCCATCAATAAGAAAGGACCATCTTATAAAGATGATACAAACTCCCCCTTACCCTGAGCCTACCTCTTATTGCCTTGACAACTTCCTCTTGCTCCATGATAACATTCTCTTCAACCAAGCACTACAACCAATGAATAAAAAACACATAAAAACCATATACATATGATGGAGGACATAAATAAACATCTCAAAGGGAGTCACCCTAATAAATCTAAGCAATTTCACATCTTGATCATCTTCAAACCTCCACACACCATGAATAACCACCACACATTCTTATTAACCTTCACTCTCAAGCTACCATAAAGACCGCCAACAAAAATTCATGCCACTCATTAAATATGTAACATTTTCTCAACCAACTTGATAAATATCCTTTAAAAAACATACTTTTCTCTTTTGGAGAAACTAAGCAAAAATCACTTCTTTAAACTAGCCATGTCTAGCCTCCTTATAGCCCTACCTAGAACTTGTAAATCCCACAATTTTTAGTAGATACATCTTCAAGAATTGAAAATTCATATCTATAACAATCTCATATGCAACCTAAATCAAACCAATTTTCATTACCTATCTCATCCTCTTCAATATACTTCCTTCACAAACCAACTACCCAATTAGGCTTCTAACATGATAAGAACTTAAATAACTTGAGAACCACAAACTTTAAATTCTATGTGAATCTTTGTTTGACCTCCCATTTATACCATTAAACATATTAAAAATCCTTAGACCTCAATTCACAAGTCAAACCACTTTTCTAGTAGAGCCCAAAACCCTAGAATCTCAAAAATAAACGAGGTCAACATAACACCTTCCAATCAATGCACACTCCTAAAACTTCTTACACACTTGGAGATATCAGTTACACACTTCTAGACCAATATTTGAGCTTCCACACCATTGAGAACATAGAATTCCTATAACCCATTTTAGGCATGTTTACCCTTAAGCCAAAAATTAAGAAAACTGAGAGCACTCAAAAATATTCAATTAGCACAAACAAACCTTCAGACCATAAAAGCACCTAAAGTACATCACAAATAAGTGTATATAAATTTTTGAGCATCAAACTCTTCATGAAATTTTCATCAATTTTATTAAGCCACCTAAAACCACCCATTTTGACTTTGTACTATAACTCCTTCATAAACCAATGGAGTAAAATCATGAAGTTATTGTTCCCCCTTAACCAATGACATTCTAAGATTAAAACAAGTCTATGTACAAATTAAAATTATGATATTGAGCCCAAAAACTTGCTTCTCCATAATAAATATGTCTCCTAAGAATCATAGTTAAAGACACCTTATTTCACAATGTCCTAGAATAATGTGAAACTAGGAGTTGCCCACAACTCCTCATATTCCTTCTCCTCCTTAGTCATCTGATGATTATAGTTCTTATTCTTCTTAGGTGTAAGAGATGTAACATGCTCAACCATTACAACATTCTCCTTTTATTTTATAATTGGATTCACAATACATGGAGACAAAAAATATTCATGACATATCTTTTCATCTAAAGAATCCACTTTGTATTTTGTAACCTCATCATTAGGCACAAACAATTGATGTTCTTTACATGATACATACTAAAAAACAATATGATGTTAAATTAGATACATATATACCTCAGGAATGGCCTCAACCGGTATCTTGGTCTTCTCCTTGAGCTTGATCTCTTCATTTTTAACATGAGTAGACAATGAGACATCTTGGTACTCTTCAACTTCTGAAGCATTCTCCACCATAACAAACAAATTACTTGGACCTACAGTCTTATCATTACTCACACTTTTCACCTTTGGCTTCTGTTGGTTCCCAATTATACACCTCTCTAATTTGGCCTTGTACACTTTGATCAAATGACAAATAATGATGAGAAACCCACTAGAATATCATTGTAGCTGAGGAAGGGTTTGGCATCAAGAATGGACCAGACTAGAGAAAATGACTGAGAGGAAATTATAGAGGGTATGGTCATCTACCTAATATTTTTGGCTCTACTCAAACTAAGGTGAGAGGACCTATGGGGTATCTTTCTCACATGGAGAGATTATGCAAATCAACCTCTATGGGAATTATTAGCATAAGGGAACACAAATCTGACTAGAACACAACGAAGCTCGCTCACTCTACTTGGGAAGGGTTATCACACAAAATGAGAAAATGTTATAAGATAAACACAAGATATTGAATACATATTTAAAAGTGATTGCAAACTTCATTCAATATAATTTTTAGTGACATAAGGGTTGAATAAGAGATTGCAATGCTAAGATTTAAAGCATAAAACACAAGCACATGTTAAATATATAATGTTCATGCATCTATAGGAAAATAAAACTTAACATATGTAAATGGTATGTTATATGTAGGGTAGGATAGGGTAGGATAGTTAGTTATTTATAAAATGGGAGGATGGTGTGATGGATATCTTCAATCAGTAAGGATTTTGTTTAACATTCATGACATCATCTAATGCAAAGATGTAGAAAACTTAAATGCAAGCTAATCAAACTGACATGAGTGATTTATATTTTCCCATTAAATCCATAAAACTAGGGTGCCCTAATAATTCATTTAGAAATATATTTACAAATATAACATAGAAAGGGATTTGTACCCTAGCTCTAAGCCCAAGATGACAACCAATAATGAGCAGAGAATGATATATCCTATCAACAACATTTGTGAAATAAAATACTACACTTCATCAACAAAAAATAGCATAGAACCGCATGCATTTTCATTAACTTGAAAGAAAAATCTTACATACACCAATGTTTCAAAATGATTCCATGGGGACAAGCATGGTGGATTTGCTCCATGTTAGACAGGGGAGACATATAGAGATGTTCTCAGAGCTTTCTAATGGCTATACATCTACAACCACCTTAGCAAGAGAGATAAGACACACATAAAAATGATCCTAAAATGTGGAAGAGCCTATACTAAAGAATAAATGGACCAACACAATGACCAACATAATGGCCAACCAACCTCTCGAATAGAAGATAAACCTTTTATTTATACATTTTACCTTTCTCAATTCAGGAATTGTGGGTTATAATTTAAAAAAAAATTGAACAAGCCCTCAAGTGCACCAAGATATTTCTAACTAGAATATCCCCTTTACCATCTCTGAGATCCTCATCTACTTACAAGAAAAGAATTATTATTGCAATTGCCTTTGCAAGGAATGATGAAGATGTGCAATAGCCTATAGATGATTTTGACCACTCACATAGTTGGAGGAAGAAAACCATTTAATTATCCAAACATAATTTGTCTTCACATGTAACCATTTAGAGATTCTAGTGAATATTTACCTACATAGCTGGAACCTTCTAGACAACTATCATTCTTTTCCAGCAGATGCCATGGAACAACCTCTTCTTATAATGAGGGCTCAACAATGATCTAGTTGTGACATGAAATAGAAAATGATCCATGATCATGATTGGAAATATTCATTTTGGAATGGCTCATGGATCTTCTTTTGTGATTTTTTAACCCTTTGAAAGATTGATCTTGGCTCACATTGTTGGATCATCCTTGCCCAATCAAATGTGAGATATAGATCTTGCATGAGATGCCCAAGTTATACTTTATGGCATGCAGCCATGCCACTTATCATTTCTATGTTTTTCTATGGGATCCCTAACTTTTCAACATTAGCCATGCAACATTATATTTGGCTAGGATGAACAAATGTGCTCCATCAGGTCATGATCTAAGGGGTGGAGTGTTATTGGCTACTACCTTTTTCTAGCCTTGAAGATGTGCCAATTGGTAGTCCCATGAGATTTTTATGTTCCTTTGACTTGTTAGTTTTGATTATGCACCATTAGATTACCCACTCTATGAAAATGCATGCCATTGGATCTACCTCTATTTGAAAATAAATGGCTACTTCATGGGGTCTAAAATTGATGCTTGCACTACCATCTTAGAACATTTAAATTCTAATGGCTAGTTTCTACAGCTTAAAGTTGATGTCTGTGTGTCTATCAAAAGATGTCCATGTGATTGTTATAACTGTAATTCAATTTTTTTTTTGGGAGTTTATTTCATGATAATTTGATCTATAGGTTCTTTATCTTTATCATTTCTATTTTCTTCTCAAGCCTTTGTCTTCAACTTCTCTTTACCCTTGACACTTCTACTTTGGGCTCTTCTTTGTCAAAATTATCCTTTAACAATTATTTTAGGCATTCTATTAGGATAATTATCTTAGAAATTTCCCAAAGGATTTTAACTTCACACTTTTCCCACAAGAATTGAGTCTTTGGCCTTTTGTCTTCAAACTTTTTGTAAACACTTTGGCTAAAATGAATAAGTCCTTACAATTTTTTCAAGCTTTTTGTGCAAGGAAAATGTCTGAAGGGAAAGTGCCCTTGAGATTTTTTACCATGGACAAAAATTTTCAAACAAATGACCCAAAATAATGGAAATAGCCTTTCAATATTTCTGTGAGGACAAAATGCCCAAAATAATATGGCCTTTGAACAATTTGTGTGAACACTTTCTCCAAAAGACTCTAAAAACATTGCACCAAAAATAGACCAAATTAACACAAGGAAATACCCAATGTAAAGTTATCTAAGGAAATGCAATAAGTAAATACCAAGTTAAATCACCTAGCCTCTTAAACATGAACTTGACCTTTTCAAAAGAACACTTGAAATAGAAGTTGGGCTAATAACTTAGACATTGATACTCAACAAGCGCCTAGTTTCTTCAGTGAAATTTTGGTCACTAAAATTGGCTCTTTCTTGGGGATGCATACCACCTACAGGTGTACAAAGAACCACATAACACAATACCGGGTGCTAATCAATTGGGCTACAAAGTTGAGATGTAGCAATTCTCAGTAAATATCTATAAAGGCTATACAAAACATTGTAGACTTAACAAAAGTAGATTATGAGGATCTAGAAAAAAATACACAACAAAAGGGATGGAAAAGAATTGTACAAACAAGGAAGGTGTAACAAAGCAACAAAAGGATAAAGCAATAAAACACTATACAATATGGTACATTATCCAAAATTTAGTTGAGAAAATGCTTTGGATGCTTTCCATTATCTAGTGGCTCCAAAATTCTACCATCCCTTAATCTCTTTAACTTTTTTAGCAGCTTGGTGGCCAAGATGAAGTAAAATAATTTTGTAATTGCCTAAATTTAATGTTGTTATGTTGTAATAGGATGACACATTGAATAAAATCTTCTCTTCATGGTCTTAAGTTAGGGTAAGACCAAGCTAACAAATTATGGTACTCATTTAATAGTTATGAATAAATATGCTTCTTAGCTACAATCATGCGAGTACCAAACAAGAGTACATTAATATTAGCAATGTCATTTGTACTCTTAAAGTACTGCTTGAAAGAAAACTAATAAAATCCATCCTTAATGGCCTAGAAGATAACCCCATCTTCATCAAATGACATTCTCCAAACAACACCTTCATTATCAAACCTAGCATCAATAACAATTGGTTGTTCAACAATGTCCATATTCCTAATGGAGCTACCCAATCCTACATCTATGTCTAGATCTTATTTCAAAGCACACTTTAGATCTTCAATTACATCATGATCGGGTAACTCATTTGCTTATGGCATACTATCATCACAAATAAACTCATATGTTAGGACTCTCTTGACCACACTCCAAAACTATTTTGTAGTAGTAGCAAAACATCATTTCTATGGAGGCAAATAACCCACCTAAGTCTTGGCAATCAAACATGAAAATATCATATTCAAGAGATGCATACTCAGGTTCATCTGAATCCTCATCAAGTAGTTCAATAGTATCACATGGGAGATGTGGTAAGAAGCACTTGTCACACCAATCAATGTCATGATCAAAATCCATAGAATTTACGTTGGCATTAAATAGATGAAGCACTTCCATTCTAGCCTCCAAACTTGTCTCCTTCATCTTTGATACAAATTTAATGGTAAGACAAGGTTATGATGAGTCACCTTTGAAGGATGATCTCAATCCTTATATTTTTTCAAGCAATAGAAAGAATACTCAAAATTAAACATTAGATATTAAAAATAAGCATTGATATTCCTCTAAACTAGAAAATAAAGTTAGAGTCACCACTAGAATCAAAATTCTAGAATATAATAGTTAACAAATTGTTGTGATACATACTTGAAATAAACTTTGATAAACTTAATGAGATAGAAAGAAAAGACACTAAAATTTTCAAAATATTATTCAAAATGGAAAATACACCTTCCAACATGTAATATTTTTAGCTCTTTACAACAAATACAACATGAGTCAATTATCAAGCCTCAAGAATTTTTGGTACATCCCTAGTGGAGTGATATGACATTGACAACCAAGATAGTCTAACTATAGTAAATACAAATAGATAACCTTAAAATTTGAAATAATTATAGCTATATCTCTCTGCAAGAGACCTCAACAATATGAGTGACAAAAATTATCCTCAATAATGGTGCCATTAAAGTGTGCAATGTTAACAAACCAAAGATAATCAACTCAGTTTATATATAGGCAGATAACTTCAAAAATGATAGAATCTATTTTTAAGGGTCCCTGACAACATGGGTGATAAAATTGTACCTAAAAATAGTGCTAGAAGTGTGTTGGTTCCTAGTTGTACATCCCTCTAATCTAGCCTTGCAAACTTGAAGAAAATGGCAAACAATGATGAGAAACTTGTTAGAATTGTCATTATATTTGGAGAAGGGTTTGGCATTAAGAATGGACTAGACTATAAAAAATGACTGAGATAAACCTACAGAGGGTATGGTCAGCTCCCTACTACTTCTAGCTCTTCTTAAACCAAGGTGATAGGACCTACAGTGTAGCTTTCTCACATGGAGAAAATTTAAAATTCAACCTCCATGGGGATTATTGGTAAAGGGAACACAAATCTTACTAGAACACAACCAAGCTCACTCACTCCACTTGGGAAGGGTTGTCACATAGAATGACCATATGTACTAGGCTAGACATAAACTACTGAAGATAGATTTGAAAGTGATTGTAACCTTCATTTAGAAGAATTTTCAATAGAATAGGGGTTGAATAAGAGATTTTAATGTTGGGATTTAAATCATAAAATGCAAATACACACTAAATATACAATGTTCATACATCTACAAATAAATAACACTTAAAATATGCAAATAGTGTGTTATATGCATGGTAGGATAGGGTAGGATAATTAGTTATTTATAAAAAGGGAGAATGGAGTGATGGATATCTTTAGTTAGTAGGGATTCCTTTTAACATTCATGACATCATCTAATGTAAAGATGTAGAAAACTTAAATGCAAGCTAATGGAATTGCCAAGAGTGATTTGCCTTTTCCCATTGAATCCATAAACCTAGAGTACCCTAACAAGTCATTCAACAACATATTTCTAAATATAACACCGAAAGGGATTTATAACCTAGATCTAAGCCCAAGATGACAACCAATAATGAGCATGGAATGAGATATCCTATCAAAAACATTTATGAAACAAATTATTGCACTTCATCAATAAAAAATAGCATAAAAGAACATGCATTTTCATTAACTTGAAAGAAAAATATTACATATACCAATGTTTAAAAATATTGCTATAGGGATAATCATGGTTTACTTATTTCATGTTGGATAGGGGAGACATATAAAGATGCTCTCAAAGCTTTCTAATGGATGTATAATTGTAACCACCTTAACAAGAGAGACAAAACACACATAATAATGATCCCAAAATTTGGAATAACCTATACTAAGGAAGACACAAACGAACACAATGACCAACCAACCTCTTGAAAAGAAGACCAGCCTTATATTTATACATTTTTACCTTTCTCAATTTTGGAACTATGTGTCACAATTTAAAAAATTACAGAAGAAGCCCTCAAGTCTGCTAAGATCTTTCTAGCTAGAATATCTCATTTTCCACAATTGAAATATTCATCCACTTGCAAGAAAAGAATCATTATTGCAACTGCCTTTATAAGGAATAATGAAGATGTGCAACAATGTAGATATGCTTTTGAGTGCTCACTTACACAACTAGAGGAAGAAAACCATTTAAGGAGCCAAACAAAATATATCCCCATGTGTAACCATCTACAGATCTTAATGAATAATTGCTTGCACAATTGTAACCTTATGGATAACTACCTTTCTTTTCTATGCACACCTTGGAATAACCTGTTCTTCCAATGATGGCTCAGGAATGATTTCATTATGACATGAAACAAAAAATGATCTATGATCATGATTGGAAATATTCATTTTGGAATGGCTCATGGATATTCTTCTATGTTTTTTGGACTGTTTGAACGATTCATCTTGGATCACATCATTGGATCATCCTTTCCCAAGCAAACATGAGTCATAGATCTTTCGTGAGATGCCTAAATTATACTTTTTGGCATGCAAACATGCCGCTTTTCATTTTTGTGTTTGTCTACAAGATCTTTGACTTTTCAACATCAATCATGCACCATCAAATCTAGTTGGGATGAATAAATGTGCTCCATTAGATCATGTTCTGAGAGGTGAAGCGTTCTTAGTTACTGCCTATTCTAGGACTTGAGGACGTACCACTTGGTATCCCCATGGGATTCATCTGTTCTTTGACTAGTCAACTTTGATCATGCACCATAAAATTCTCTTAATCTATGCAAATGCATGTCATTGAATCTACCTCTATTTGAAAATAAATAGCTACTTCATGGGGTCTAAAATTTATGCTCATATGATCATCTTGGAACATTTGAATTCTAATGGCTAGTCCCTACAACTTAAAGTTGACATCTGTGTGCCTATCAAAATATGTCCACAAGATCGTCATACTTATAATTTAGAAATATTATTTTTGAGACTTTATTCCATGATAATTTGATCAGTATGTTTTTTGTCTTTAGTATTCTTATTTTATTTTTAGGCCTTTGTCTTCAGCTTCTCTTTACCCTCGACACTTCTACTTTGGGATCTTATTTGGCACAATTATCCCACAATAATTATTTTGGGCATTCTGTCAGGATAATTATCTGAGATAATTTCCTCAAAGGATTTTGACTTCACACTTTTCTTGAAAGAATTGAGTCTTTGGCCTTTTGTCTTCATCAGGACAATTATTTTAGACATTTTATCTAAAACAATTTCCCCATAGAAATTGAGCTTGGTACTTTTTCTGAATAAATGCAATTCTTTTGTACTTTTTGCTTGAGAATTTTTTTGAAGTATATAAGACTTCTACTCCAAAACTTTATTGAAAGTACCCTTTGGCCATCTGAATATACCCTTAGGAATTTTTTCCAATGGAACTTTCCTTACAAAATTTCCCTTTAGCCTTTTGGAATGGCCCTTTAGATATCTTGAAAGTGCCCTTTAGACCTTATGAAAGTCTCTTTTTCCCTCTTTAATTACCCTTTGGACTTTCTGAAAGTTCCCTTTGAGAATTTTACAAGGGCAAAATGCCTAAAGGAAATTATCCTTCAGACATTTTGTAGAGGAAAAATGACCCTTCTTCAAGTTCCCTTAGGTAATTTTGAGAGTGGGAAATGCCTGAATGAAATGACCTTTCATAGATTTTACAAAGGCAAAAAGAGCCTTTAGTATTTTTGTGTAGACAAAATTCTTGAAGGAATAATCCTTCAAACTTTTTAAAAACACTTTAGCTAAAATGAATAATTCCTTACACTTCTTTCAAGATTTTTGTGTAATAAAAATGCCCAAAGGGCAAGTGCCCTTCAAAAAATTTATCATGGACAAATTTTTTGAAACAAATGACTTAAAATAATGGAAATAACCCTTCAGGTTTTTGTGTGGAAAAAATGCTTGAAAGAATATGGCATTCAAATAATCTACAGGAACACTTTCTCTAAAATAATCTAAAAACTTTGCACTAAAAATAGACCAAATTAACACAAGCAAATATGTGATGCAAATTTCCTGAAGGAAATAAACTAAGTGAAGACCACGTTAAATCACCTAGCCTCTTAAACATGAACTTGAAATTTTAAAAAGAACACTTTGAAATAGAAGTTGGGCTAATGACTTAGATATTGATACTCAATAAGGATCCAATTGCTTCAATGCAATTTTGGGCACTAACACTAGCTCTCACCCAAAGATGCATACCCCCTATAGGTGTGCAAAGAACCATAGAACACAAAACTAGGTGCCAATCCATTGGGATACAGAGTCAAGACTTAGCAATTTTTAGTAAATATTTGTGAAAAGCCTAGAAAACATGGTAGACTTAACAAAAATAGATCAGGTGGATCTAGAAATGAATACACAACAAAAGGAATGAAAAAGAATTATACAAACAAGGCCCAAAGTAAAGGGGAAACAAAGCAATGAAAGGACAAAGCAACAAAACACTATAAAATATGGTACATTATCTAAACTTCTCCATTATCTGGTGCCTCCAAAAATTTTCCATCCCTTAATCTCTTTAACTTTTCCATTAGCTTGGTGGCCAAGATGAATTAAAACAATCTCTAAACTTTTTTGAAGTTACTTCTCTTATGTTATAATAGGATGACATATTGAAGCAAATCCTCTCTACATGGTCTCAAATCAAGATAAGCCCAAGCTAATATATTCTAGTACTCTATTAGAAATTATAAATAAACATGCTTATTAGTTACAATCATGTGCATAAAAAGCAAGAGGGCATCAGGATCAATAATGTCATTTGTGCACTCAAAGTACTATTTAAAATAAAAATGAAAGAATTCATCCTTAAGGGAATAAAAGATAAACCCATCTTCATCAAATGACATTCTTTAAACAACACCTTCATTGTTAAGCCTAGCATCAAGAACAACTAGTTGTTCAACAATCTCCATATTCCCAATGGATCTACCTAATGCTACATCCATGTCTAGCTCTTCTTTCAAAGCACACTCTAGATCTTCAATTACATCATGATTGGGTAACTCATTTTCTTGTGGCATAATATCATCACAAGCAAACTCATACATCAAGAATCGCTTGACCACACTCTAAAACTATTCTGCAGTAATAACAAACATCATTTCTCCATGGAGGTAGAAACTCACCTGAGAAGTCTTGACAATTGAACATGAATTTATCATATTCAAGAGATACATACTCAGGTTCATCTAAATCCTCATCAAGAAGTTCAATAGTATCACATGGGAGATGTGGGAGGAAGAACTTATCACACCAATCAATGCTAGGATAAAAATCCATAGCATTTACTTCGGCATTTAATAGATTAAGCACTTTTATTCTAGCCTCCAAACTTGTCTCCTTCATATTTGATGAAAACATAGCAATGAGATAAGGTTATGATGAGTCAATTTTGAAGGATGATCTCAATCCTTATAGATTTACAAACAATATAAATAATACTCAAAACTGAAAGTTAGATATTCAAAATAGGCACTGATCTTCCTTGAAACTAAAAAATAAAGTCAGAATCACCAGTAGAATTAAAATTATATAATATAATAGTTAAAAATTTGTTGTGATACATGATAAAAATAATTTTTTTTTGAACTTATTGAGATAGAAAGCAAATACACTAAAATTTTAAAAATAATATTCAAAAGGGAAAAGACACCTTCCAACATGTAATATTTGTAGCTCTTTGTAACAAATGCAACATAAGTCAATTATCAAGCCTCAATAATTATTAGCATGTACCTAGTGGAGTGATGTGGCATTGATGGCCAAAATACTCCAACTATTGCAAATACAAACAAAAAACCTTCATATTTGAAATACTTATGACTCTAGCTCTCTATAAGAGTCCTTAGTAACATGGGTGATAAGAATTTTTCCTAGAAATAATGCCAATAAAGTGTGAAAGATTGATGAAACAAATATAATCAACTCAATCTAGATATAGGCAGAGAACTTTAGAAATGATAGAAGCTCTCTGAAAAAGTCCCTAATAACATGGGTGACAATAATTGTCCCCAATAATGGTGCTAGAAGAGAGTTTGTTCCCAGTTGTACACCTCTCTAATCTAGCTTTGCACACTTGAAGAAAATGGAAAATAATGATGAGAAACCCATTAGAATGTCATTTTAGTCAGGGAAGGGTTTGGCATCAAGAATAGATCAAACTAAAGAAAATAACTAAGAAGTACCTATAGAGGGTATGGTCACATCCTTGTTAATTTTGGCTCTACTTAAACCAAGGTGTGAGGCATATGAGGTAGGTTTATTAGACGGAGAGATTCTAGAATTCAACCTCCATGGGGATTATTATCACAAAGGAACACAACTAACTAAAACACAACCAAGCTCACTCACTCTACTCGGGAAGGGTTTTCACATAGAATGAACAAATATTCTAAGCTAGACACAAGCTACTGAAGATAGATTTGAAAGTGATTACAACCTTCATTCAAAATAATTTTCAATAACATAGGGTTTGAATAAGAGATTGAAATACAAAGCTTTAAATCATAAAACATAGACACACATTAAATATACAATGTTCATGCATCTGTAGGAAAATAAAACTTAAGTTATGTAAATGGCATGTTATATATAGGGTAGGACAGTTAGTTATTTATAAAAGAGAGGATGGTGTGATGGAGATATTTAGTCAGTAGGGATTCCTTTTAACATTCATGACATCATCTAATGCAAAGATGCAAAAAACTAAAATGCAAGCTAATAGAACTATCAAGAGTGATTTGCCTTTTCCCATTGAATCCATAAACCTAGGGTACCCTAACAAGTCATTCAACAATATAATTCTAAATACAACATAAAAAGGGATTCATAACCTTGCTCTAAGCCCAAGATGATAACTAGTAATGAGCATGTAACAAGATATCCTATCAACAACATTTATGAAACAAATTGTTGCCCTTCATCAATAGAAAATAACATAGAACCACATGCATTTTCATTAACTTGAAAGAAAAGTATTACATACACCAATGTTTCAATATGCTACCATGAAGACAAACATGGTTGATTTTCTCCATGTTGGATAGGGGAGACATATAGAGATGATCTCAAAGCTTACTAATGGTTATATAACTATAACCATCTTAACAAGAGAGACAAAACACAAACAACAATGATCCCAAGATGTGGAAGAGCCTATTCTAAAGAAGACACATACCAACACAATGACCAACATAATGGCCAACCAACCTCTCAAATAGAAGACAAGCCTTCTATTTATACATTTTTACCTTTCTCAAATCTAAAACTATGGGTTACAATTTGAAAAATTATAGAATAAGCCCTCAAGTCCACCAAGATATTTCCAACTAAAATATCCCCTTTGCCATGCCTGACCTCATCCACTTGCAAGAAAAGAATCATTGTTGTAACTGCCTTTGTAAGCAAGGAATGATGAAGATGTGAAACAACTTGGAGATGCTTTTAACTAATCACTTGCATAGCTGAAGGAAGAAAACCATTTGAGGAGCCAAAAAAAATGTGTCATCATTATAAACATATAGAGATCTTGGTGAATAGCTTCTTGCACAACTAGAACCTTTTGGACAATTGCCTTTCTTTTTTATGCATGCCATGGAACAACCTATTCTTATAATGATAGATCAAGAATGATCCAGATATGACATGAAATATAAAATGATTTGTGATCATGATTGGAAATATTTGTTCTAAAATAGCTCATGGATCTTCTTCTATGCTTTTCAAACCCTTTGTCATATTCATCTCAGCTTGCATCATTGGATCATCCTTGCTCGAGAAAACATGAGTCATAGATCTTGTGTGAGATGCCTAAGTTCTACTTTATGAGATATAGCTGTGCCACTTATCATTTCTACATTTTCCTATGGGATCCTTGACTTTTCAACATTGACCATGGACCACTAGATCTAGCTAGGATGAACAAATGCACTCTATCATATCATGATCTGAGGGATGAAGCATTATGGGCTACTGCCTATTCTTGGCACTAAGGATGTGCCACTTGGAAACCTTGTGGGATTATTATGTTCTATTGACTCATCATCTTTGATCATGAACTTTCATATTATCTTGATCTATGTAAACGCATGTCATTGGATCTGCCTCCATTTGAAAACAAACAACTACTTTATGGGGTCTAAAATTGATGCTCACATGACCATCTTACAAAATTTTAATTCCAATATCTAGTCATTATAGCTTAAATTTGACATCCACATACCTATTAAAATATGTCCATGAGACTGTCATACCTATAATTTGGAAATATTTTTTTTAGGACTATGTTCCATGATAATTTGATCAATGGGTTATTTGTCTTCGGTATTCTTGTTTACTTCTCAAGCTTTTGTCTTCAGATTCTCTTTACCCTCAACACTTTTTCTTTGGGATCTTATTTGGAAAAATTATCTTGAAACAATTCTTTCAAGAATTTTATTGGGATAATTATCTTGAACAAAATGTCTAAGATAATTTACCTGAAGAATTTTGACTTTACACTTTTATCGTAAGAATTGAATCTTTGACCTTTTGTCTTCATCAGGACAATTATTTTAGACATTTTGTTCAAAATAAGTTCCCCATAGAAATTGAGATTGGTACTTTCCCCTAAGAATTGCATTCTTTTAGACTTTTTGCTCTGGTGAAATGTTTAAAATAAATAAGACTTCTACTCCACAGAAACATTATAGAAAGTACCCTTTGGATATTTGAGCACACCCTTCAAAATTTTTGCAAAGGGAACTTGCCCTACAAAATTTCCCTTCAGCCTTTGGAATATCCATTAAAATCTCTTGAAAGTTCCCTTCAGACCTTGTGAAATTGTCTTTTTCCCTCCAGACCTAACCTTCAGACTTTCTGAAAATGCCCTTCAAGAATTTTGCAAGGGCAAAATGCCCAAAGGAAATTATCCTTTAGAAATTTTGTAGAGGCAAAATGACCCTTCTGCAAGTGCCCTTAGGGAATTTTTGAAGGGAAAAATACCTGAAATAAATGACTTTTTGTAAACACTTTGGCTAGAATGAATAAGTCATTACACTTCTTTGGGGTTTTTTGTGCAGGAAAAATGCCCAAAGGACAAGTGCCCTTCAAACTTTTTTCCATGGATAAAAATTTTAAAATAAATGACCCAAAATAATGGAAATATCCTTTTGGGATTTTTATGTAGATAAAATGCTTGAAATAATATGGCCTTCATAAAATTTGCATGAACACTTTCTCCAAAAGACTCTAAAAACTTTGCACCAAAAATAGACCAAATTAACACAATAAAATACCTGATGCAAAGTTCCTAAAGAAAATAAACTAAGAAAAGACCAAGTTGAGTCACCTAGCCTCTTAAACATGAACTTGACCTTTTCAGAAGAACACTTTGAAATAGAATTTGGAATAATAACTTAGACATTGATATTCAATAAGGGCCCAATTGCTTCAGTGCAATTTTGGGCACTAACAACTTCCACATGTTAACTTTCTTTCTTTCTTGCACATTAAGATCCTGATTGAACTCATTTTTCCTTGATGGACTTTGTTTACATAATAAAACAATGTGACTTCTATATTCATAATTGTAGCACACCATACACTTTGAAGGAAATCCAATTTGTCTTATCGTGTTTGGATAGAATCTTACAATATGTCCTATATCATGACAAATGAAATAACCTCCTAATTTTGACGAGGACTTACCTTATCTAATCTTATGTGGAAAATGGTTTACAAAGTGTCTCACTTCAATATAGTTAAAGTACTTAATTTTTCTCACTCATTTTGACTGATGACCCCCACCATAGTCCCATACAAACTCATTTGTAATAGGTCTCTTATACTCTCTATCCCTATGACCAAATTGATTACATGTATAATTATAACCATTGAATCTTGTATACCTCATAGAATTTGGCTATCTGATCTTATTTGTCTTCATTCTTACAGCACCTTCAGTCCTTGTCTGATGATTTATCTTCAAAGTATCATTTTCTTTGTTCACAGTAGTATTCATCTTTTCTTGAGTTACATTCTTTTGTTCTTCTTCATATCCAGGACCAGTTCTATCACTAACATGTTTTTGCCCACTCAAAATATTATCTAGATCACGTGAGCACTTTTCAAATCTCACAAATGTCTTCACCTTACTAGTTGTCTTTTCTATCTCAAATTTTAAAGACTCATTTTTAGAAACATACCTTGAACATTCATCTTATTTAGATTTTAGGCTTGTAGATAGAATTTCTAATTGACAACTGAGATGCTTGATCATATCTTCATGCTCCTTGGTGTCTTCATTTAATCTTACCTCATACACACTAAATTGATACTTATAGTCCTTGAGTATATATTTTATATTCTTATTGATATTCTTCTCAATCTTTAGTTTTTTTAAGAGCATTCATCAATACAGTCTCACAATCCACATCATCTGAATCACTCTAAGTAGACTCCTAATTTGATCAACTTTCTTCTTCAGTGATGAATAAATCTTCATCTTCAGCAAGACCAACATCTTCATGATCATATTCTAAGTCACTGTCTTCACTCTCATCTGATGAGCTACAATCTTCTTTGATGTAAAGACTTCTTGTTTTTATGAGACTTTTTCTTGTTGTTAAACTTTTTGAATCCTTTCTTCTTGTATGTCTTCATTTTTTCATCTTGACCTTCACCATGCTCTTCATTATCAATATTTTCATGCTTATGAGATAAATTAAGATAGAGATGTCCTATATCTCCATAATTGAAACAATTGAATGGTAGTTTACCATTATACTTCCCTGAGCCTGTGTTTAATTTCCTAGTAATCAAAATAATTAGTTCATCCTTATCAATGTCAGATATGTCATCCTCTTTAGATTTATTACATTGCAAAAAAAATTTAAGATTCATATTTGTCTTTAATGTAGCTTCCTTATTTGGTGGTATATCATCATTTATTCCCATATCAAATGCAGTATGGGTACCATGCAATTGATCCATCTTCAGCTAAGTAAGATCATGAATCTATTCTATAGCAGATACTTTTAGATCAAACTTGAGAGATAGACACTTTAATAAATTTTAGAATATAGTAACCTCTTTAAGACCTAAGATAATTTTCATAATATCATCAACTCTCTACAAAAAGGATGCCACATAATCTTCTTCCTTCATCTTGAGACTTTCAAATTGCGTTATGTGAGCCTACAACTTAGAAAGATTAACCTTTGAGTCTCCTTAAAAAATTATCTTCATTTTGTCCCATATCTCTTTAGTATATTTGTAATGGATTACTTTGGTGTATTAATTCTCTAAAATACCACAAGTGATGGCATTCATTACCTTAGAATTATTCTCAAATAGTTTCTTGTATGTAACACTAGATAGAGGAGTAGTAGGAGCAACATAACCATCCAAAATAAATTGACATACATTAAAACCTATGGATGTAATGTATGTGCTAATATTTTCACTAAAAAATCCATAATTGGATCCATTTAACATCAATTCTTGCTTCGTAGAGAAACCTACTTGATGACTACCTAATTTAAATCTTAGATCACCTTCAAGTTGTTAAGCCTTTACCAAAAGACCTACTCTAATACAAATTGTTAGAGGTAAAATCACTAATAATGGGGTGAACAAATGATCCCAAGTAATCCATCTTTAATTTTAATCTTTACAATCACTTAACCAATTACTACAAACATTTATGATGCATACACATCATTCATAGTAATGAGCAAGAGAGACAATGCAAGATCAATCACATAACACATGACATATGTGGGAAACCCTCTTGGATAATAAAAACCACTAGAACCTAAAATTGGAATAAAATCCCATAATATGAATAACCAATTTATAATATCTACAATTTATCAAGGAACTACAATCCCTATTTAGTGAGACTATAATCCTATAGGGTGCTTCAACACCTATCTAGCTGAGCTGCAACAACAATCAAACTTTTAGAAAGTTTCACCTTGTAAGGAGGCTAAAACTAAGTTAGATGATAATATTCCACAAAAACATATATTAACACATCCACCTTTTCATTGATTTCTTCAACACCTGATGATGGACCTCTGATTATCACTCTTCACCTTCGCTCATACTCAAATAGCAAGAGCACTATTCTACCAATAGAATTATGATCTATAGGTCATAAAAATAATCCTCAATATATTATACTCTTCAAATCATCCATAGGTCACTCTATCCCTCCTTTTCTCCATAATTCACATACATAATCCTCTCACTAATCTCTCTCTTTTGTCTCTCACTCCAAAGTCTAGAAACCATTATCTTTGGTTCCACTATTTATAGAGCATAGTTGATAATCAAAACCTTGGTCAACCATTAAGAATTATTTAAAAATTAATGCATCTCTCATATGAATACATATCTCAATACAAACTTCATAGGTCAACCATAACATTTATGGGTCACCCTTCAGGAACTACACCTTTCAATTAGGCCCTTGTAGCCCTTATAGGTCTCATATGAACCCATTCACTCCTTTATCTCTTCACCAAATAAAAAAATAAAAAATAACCACTACCAAAATTATGTACCCATTACATATGATATATATGTCACCCTTAAGTTCCAACAACAAAGATAGATCCCTTTTGTTTAAGCACAACTCCCTCAAACAACTCTTTGTGCACATAGTCATTATGAACGAACACATAGTCACATTATAAACCATTGTTCATACTAAATACCATTGGTAAAACCTTAAAAATACACACAAATTATCCTCATGGAGTCTATAACACTCTCCAATAGATAATTTATCATAAAACATCAAAACATCATCTACATAACCTCAATTACTCTTCTCGGGTCACTCACATAACAAGCATGAACACACAATCAACTTGGAACCTTAATATATTTGACTGTACACACTTCCAAATATTAAAATAAGATTCATTATATAAATAATGAAGTTCTCTTCAACTTTTATTTTTACAACATGAGAAAATTCTACTTGGATCAAAAGTTATAACTAAAATATATAACACTAGTTTTTCCTTGAAAATTCAAATATTTAAATAAAAATGGTCACAATTAAACCTCAAACACCATCCTCACATCTTTTATACTCGATTATTAGATGAAACACACATCATTGATCTTGTTTTATCTTTAAAATATAAGCACCAATTCTCAAACATTAAACCTTAGTCACTTTGGCCTCATCTCATGTAATATTGTAATGTTGACTCATTGCACACTGTCAATCTCTTATATGTAGTTTTTTCCTTAAAAATTACAAACAACTATCACTTTTACCTCTTTAATTTAATATTCACTATTTATATCTACCTATATGATCTCCCACTCACCATTGATCCTTGAAAGAATCTTGATCTTTATCTCTGCTTAGCGTTAAACTTTGAACACTTCTTACCATCTCACTACTTCCTAATATCTTGGAGCTAACACACATTTTTGATCTCTTTGAGAGTTTCTCTAACATTACCTTGTGTAAAATTAACTAAGTATGGAGATCATTACAATTTGTCTAAGTAGCCAACTTTGAACCTTAATAACTTCTTCTACGCTTAGATGCATCATCTAAAAGTTAGACCATATGATCAACTTTCAAAGAAGAATATAACCATATATAAAACTAATTTTTAAACCTTTAAATGAATGATATATATCACCATTAAAATCCCTTCTCAATTTTTTTGGCCGTAGAGCCAACTATGTCAAAAACTACCTTGAAGGCCAACTTTGCATTTGTATAACTTTTGTTACACTTTAGTGCATGACTTAAAATTTAGTAAAAATTAAAAAGGCTCAAAATTGAACAAACCCATATGATCATCTTGTTCTAAAACATCTACATGTGTGATATATGCCATCATCAAAATTCTTACTTGGCTCTTCTTGTCACATTGCAAATTTGGCTATGGAAAAACAATGACAAAATGCCTAGGAGCCCAAATTTGTAACTACATATCTTTGAATGCACTTAGGTGCATAACATAAGATTTAGTGCATAATAACTAGGCATAATAATTAACAAACCCATATGATAATTTCCTCCTGACTCATTCACACATGGTAATGGTGATGTCATCAAACTGCCTACTTATATTTTCTACCACTAGACCCAAACTATCTAGATGACAACAATGATCAACCAGATGAAATCCAATTATGCACATAAACACTCAAATCCTAGAAAATATATTAGATACCTATTTCACATGATCAATACTCTATACTCATGCTTGAACAACTCTAACCATGCCAAAATAGAAGATCAACCAATCATAATTCAAGCATATTAGGACAATCACGTTATACACTTTATCATTGTCACATAGACTATCAAAGTACTTCATCCACTCACTAAGACACCTTCATGACATCACCATGACATCACTAATAACTATCTAATAGAGGCACCTATATCTAAGATACGATTATGGATTATTTTATTAGTAATTTTAACCTAACATAAATAAGAGGTATGTACTCTATAGGAGGATTATAATTTTGAGCATAAATAGTTGACTGTTCATTACTACCTTCTTTTAATCTTATATCAATTTTTGTATTCTTAACAGCTTCATTGATCTTATCAAGCTACCTTGGAAGGTTAGTTTCTTGAAGTAATGAGAATCTAGCTTTAATTGTAGATAAATCATTAATTATATTATAAGTTTTAGCATCAATTTGTCTTAAAAAATTTAGGCTTATAATGTTGATATTGACTATTATTAAAACCAATTGATAAAAGAATCTTTTGAGTAGCACTATCAATTGAACTATTATCATTATTATGAATTATTTTTCCTTTATCATTAGAAAAATAATTATTGTTTACTATTTTATTATTTTGAGAAGAACTATAATTCTTATTTCTAATATTCACAACATAAACATTCTCATTTTCCAATAGGTCATCAAGAGTGTTTATATTGTCTACTAGATCTTCAGATATAAGATATTTTTTTTGAAGAAATTTCTTGAGCTTATGAAAACACTTGAATCTGGATCATGATATAATTCACATACATTACAGTAATAAGTGATGTCTAATATTTTATTTTAATTATTATTTTTATTTGACGAATAAGGTTTATCATTAAGCTATCATTTAACAGTGACCAACTCATTTCCTAGAATTTGAATAGCCTTTAAATTATGTGAATTATCTAAATTTAGACATGTTTAAGATCTTTTCTTAAACCCAATGTGTTTAATCTTCTTTTCATATTCAATATAGAATGTTATAGTTTGATCATATCCTATAATATATATATCTTCTAGAGTCATTTTATATTTTAAAGGTAAATCATTACAAAATTAAAGTCTAGATAACATCTTAAAAGGTCTAAGATCACGAGGGGTATTTTGATGCAAATTTATGAACCTATAAATGAAATGATAAATGGTATCAGCTAGACTGAGAGAAAAATTCACAAGGTCATTGACTAGATCAAAATCTTTTTTAGCTTTCCCAAAAGACAACGCTAGCCAATTGTCAATATTTTTCCATGTATCTATAACCTTGGTAGAAAAACTAATAAATACTTGGTAAGCTTTTCCTTCAAGTGTGTGAACAAAAAATCTTAAGAAAATATTTTCATTTGTTATTTCAAGAGTGGAACAAAGTAATCTAAATGCTTCTAAGTGATATTCCCAAGATTCTCCAATAGCACCAAAAAACTTTGGTATATACAATCCTTATAGAGAAGGAAACTTATTAGGATAGTTTCCAACATTAATTAGATATGCAAAAATCCATGGAGTTAAAGCTATCTGATGTTCTAATCAAACTTCTTCTTCATCTTCACCTTTAGTAAGATCATCTTGTTGTCTATTATTTTTCAATCTATGAATTAGATCCTATATCCTCTCTCTAACTTCTTCTTGATCGCCCATTAGAATTTTTAGTAGTTATACTTAAACAGATTAATTATCTTGAACTTAATTAACTTGATTAAATTGTAGATTTGTAACAACAGGTTCAAAAGGCAAAATAAAATCATCAAACAAAAAAGAATAAGAAATAAAATGAGTTCTAAGCCTAGGATTATCAACTAAAACTCTATCTCTATCTTTTTGAATTTTTCTATTTATATTAAGAACATCTTGTTGAGTCTCACGAGTATGATTAGAATACCAATAAATTTCAAATTCTAAAATTTATTCTTCATTTATGACCTGAATGACTTGTTGAAGGTTTTCAAGATGATTATACCATGCATAACACATTAGATTAAAAGTAACATCAACATGATCGTCGATAATATCAATTTTAGGTTGGATAATAAGATGTTGTTGTCCTCTAGGTACCATGAGCAAGAAGTAAATGTAAATTAAAACAAAATAGAATTCTAAATGAAATCCCTAATAGAGCTACCAAAGTTGTTGATGATGAAAATTATACCATCAACTAATCAACCCTTTTACCTATCACAAAGGTTAAGTTGGAATCATACTAGTCTAATCGTGGAGTTTTAAAGGTTCAAATACAATCCTAAAGATGCAAGGATTTTTTAAATGTTCTGGAAAATAATAAAGAAGTTATCAAATGTAACATATTACATTATAATTTCAAAAATCCTCTTTATCAAATAACAAATTAGTTTATATATGAATATGTAATCTATCCTATCTAATAGAGAAAACCTATGAATTAGGTTCTCTCTTGAAGGAAATAAATTTGATTCAGTGAAATAATATATTTCAAGTAATATCTTATAATATTGTTGCAATAACTTTAAAATAGTCTTAAGATAAACCAAGAATATAAATTAAAATAGATTTGAGATTATTCAAGTTAAATATATCTTTAATCAAGCCAATATTCATGTAGAAATTAACTCAAAGAGACACAACAACCAATAATCTAACTAAGAAAATCAAACAAAAAACAACTTAGTTAAGGGAAGATAACAAGCCATTAAAACACTAGGCCTAAACAACATAGCAAGTTAAATAAAAAAATAACTAATGACTAAACAAATAAGATGATCTAAGAATTAATAAAATAAAAGAGTTTGAGAATAAATCAAAAGGTTAAATAAATGATCCAAAATAAATATAAAGTGGAAATAAACTAAATTTGAAATAGAACTATAAACTATTAATCTAAGATCTAAACAAATTTAAAATCTAATTTAAAACTAAGATTAAACTTACAAATGAAATCTAATAAAGTCTAACAAGAAAAACATAAATTATATTAAACTATAAGAAGAACTAACTGAAGAAACAATCTATTTTAAATAAAATAAACAAGATAATCTATTTAAAAAAGTAAATGATCTAAGAAAATAAATTAAGAAAATAAAATAAAAAGTAAACCAAATAAATCTAAAGAAATGGGAATAAAAATTAGATTAATTAAAGATTAATCTAAAATGAAAATAAACTATATTAAAATTAGAATCGATATAAAGTATAATAGAATTTGTGAGTCTCAAAGGAGAGTCATCTTAGTAGAAAAGATAGATTTTATTTGAGAAACCAACATCTTTCTTTAAAAATACTTGAGAGACAACTTTTACAATCAAAATAGATCAATGAAATATTTTGAACAGTAAGGTTTTCATCATTATTTAGTTTGAATACTTAGATTCTATAGATAAGACTATAATAGCAATCATAAATATATATTAGACTTAACAAACTTCAGATAATTTGTTATAAATGATGATATGAAAATTGGATATACCTACATTGCCTAAGAAATTATTTGATCATTGAAAAAAGTACCGTTGGGTCTATCTACAAAAGTCATGTTATCTCAAAGAAGTTGCATAGAAAAGAGAGAGATAAATGATTGACTTTATAAAATGTATAAGTCTTCAATACCTATGTTATTCCTCCTCTTTAAATGAATCCTTGATCTCCTTTTATGCTTTAAACTTAGTTTAAAAATAATTTATAACTAACCTTAGTTAGTTATTAGTTTATCTTAACTAATTGACTTAAAAGTCAATTAATTATAAATAGTCATTAGTTAAGGGAATGTTTAATTAAGACTTAAAAATTCTTAATAGATCAAGTTTTTTAAATATAGATCAGGTAATATCTTAATGGGTGAGGACCCCTATCAATTAATAATAATAAAATAGAATACATATATCAATTAATAAATAGATAAATCAAAGTTTAATAAAATTATATTTATATTAAACCTTAATGCATATTACAAAATTAACTTATATATATATATATATATATATATATATATATATCAAAGAAATTAAAGTCTGCTATACTTTCCAAAATTATAAAAAATTTAAAAGTTCACGTATCAAAATTGCAAGTCAAAATATCAAGTCTAGAAGTATAAAGTCCTGCCAACTATAGTTTAACTAATAGAGAGAAAAGTCATCCTATTAAGGTCCATTAATCATCAAATTTTTAAAGGATCTCAATCATTGGCTTCCCTTGCTCATTATGCATTCATTATACTCCCTTTCCATAGTTGGAAGATGAATTGTGTTTGTACAAGTATTAGTTGAGGGATCATCAATCTCCTGCTTAATCTATTTAAGCACTCTAACCTCAACAAGAGTATCTAGGTCATTCTAACTCTCTGATCTCTTATCGAAAGTAGTAGGATGGACCTCCATTGTATGTTTTCTACCAACAAAAATAGGCTTTTCTAAACTCAACTTCTTGCACCCCAAAATAGACTGCTTATGAGAAGATGAAGGCTCATTAGAAACTAAAGGAATGGAAAGATTAACAATTTTTTTACCATGGGTTGTCTCAATCTCAAGCTAGGTAGTTTCATGGACAAGCTATGGTTCAACAACAGGCTCAATTATTTCAATAATGGGTGACTGGATTGGTAAATGATGTTGATTACTTTGCAAATGATGTGATGAACTGCTATGTGAAGGGGTTCTCGCACCAAACCTACATCCATAAAATACTCTATTTCTCCTATTTTTGACTAGATTGAAAGGTAGATTATTTAATATATTTTAAAATTTAGGGTCTATTATATCAAAATGAATGGACATTCTAGCACCTATATAAAATATATGGCCAAATATCCTAGCTTGGAAACCACCACTTGGGACATTTCTATTAGGGTTTTTTGGTTAACATTATCTAAATTTTGACCCCTACCTCGATTATCATTACTTCTACTTGACCTAAGATGATCCCATCTAGACATCTTAAAATAATATGAAATATATTTAAAGTTGATGGATGAAAATCAACATATATTTATTCAAAATGAGAAAGAACTCTACTCCAAAAATATAGTCATATATCAATAGAAACTCTAACTAAACTATACCAAGTATATCTAATATCACTATATCCTAATAATCTTATCAACTAAAATTTAAAATAAAATTACAACATTATAATTTTATCTCAAATATATTTTTATCTATTTTAATGAAGTTTCAATCTTCACTATATCAACTTATCTTGAAACCAAATTGAATCAACCCAAAATTGAAGCAATATTGATAAATTTATTCATGAAAAGCTACTTCTCAGAAACCATTGTCACTCTCATATGTCATATTTAAAACTAGAAAGCAACTTATAAACTATTGAAATATAAACTATATACTGTTGAAACTTCAAATGAATCCTTGATAAAATTTTATAATAAATTCTACTCAAATTCTTGAATCAAACCCACAGTAGTTATTTAACATGATTTCAACCTAATACTTTTCAAAATGTAACACCAAATAATATTTCAAAGTAGAAACCACTTGTTCAAAATATAATCCTCATTAAAATTTCAATTGAGAAATTATTGACTTCTTCAAGGTACTATTATTTTGACATCTATTTTCAAAACAAAACCCAAGACTTCGATGCTAAGGTATAAATTGAATAAAAATTTAATATTTTATCAAACTCTCTTTAAAACCAATATTTTCAAATGAAACTAGTTGTTTCTAACTGTTTTTGCTTTTCCACATTCAGAAGATGAAAGAAACTAAGTAATGGTCAAGGGCTAGATGATACCCGGATGAGGTCTTGCGCACTGAATCTAGACGTTGTAGGGACTCCTCTTTGGCTGTGGAGGATGACACCTACAGATAAGAGAGACTTAAACAAGAAAATTGTTAGATAGATAGGTGGTGGACTGCCAAGCAATGCTTGATCCCAAAAGTGTAAAGACTTCCTAGAAGGATGACAGTCCACTAATTAATAAAGAATAGAATGTTGCTAGAAAAAGGAATGATAAAAGATTGAACAAAAGAAATAGAAACAAATGTGTACCTGTATATGGCAATCTGTCTTCCACAGTCACTGACGTCGATAGTTATGC
Source organism: Torreya grandis (assembly GCA_037957365.1). Classification (NCBI taxonomy): domain Eukaryota; kingdom Viridiplantae; phylum Streptophyta; class Pinopsida; order Cupressales; family Taxaceae; genus Torreya; species Torreya grandis. The sequence continues at coordinate 275,615 of JARHVA010000538.1, read as the reverse complement.
CAACATTGGTAGGTCAAGGTCACCGACGTCAGTTATTTTGCCGATGTCGGTAGGGGAAATGGGCCTGGTGGCCAGTCTCAGTCAGGGCAATAAGGCTTTGGATGAGTCTCAGGACTGTTTGTGGTCATCAAAGTGGTTTGGGGTGTCTGTGGGAGTTTTAGTGACTTGTGTTGGGTTTACAGGGCAGAGAGTGTGGCCTGAATGAGAGACCAGATGGAGGACAGGGGCAAAAGGGAGATAAGGGTGAGAGAAGGATTTTCAGCCTCTCTGGGAAGAACATATTAGGTTGTGTCAAGAATGCTTGGAAATGGGCAGTGGACTGATTGCTAATGTATTTAAAAGGACAGTAAAGTAAGACCAATATAAATACTTAGCTGTGGGTGGAGAGGCAGAGATGTAGGAGGTCTGTTTCCATTGTGGCTGATGCTGGAGATGTCATGCAACCTTCAATCTGGTGTGGAATGACTAGTGCAAAACCTCTAAGCTTGGAGAGCGCTATTGAGCCACTGATACCTGTAAGAAGTCGATAAGTGAGAGAGCTTAGAACCTGGAGGAAGAGAATTAGCATTCACAGGGGGGTTGATTGATTCCATCCTATGATTTTAGCATCCCAAGTGTGATTTAAGTGACTGATGTCAATGATCTCGTTGGCATTGATCGACTGGTAACTGATGTCAGCAGCTAGAAGATGGGAAAAAGGCTAAAATTAGCCTTCTGCTCATTCTTCCAATTGCGAGGGTTAATTTTCATTGATAAACAGTCAAAGGCGGATTCAATGAGCATGAGAGGCTAGTGGGAGGGTTGAAATAGGTCATAAATTGGTCATAGGGTGATGGGAGGCATCCAAGGAGAGGTATCCAAGGTGTGGTGAGGTGGCATGGGTGATGTGTCAAAGGGGGTGTTACTAATTTAAAATAGTTAATTTATTTTAAATTAATAAGTGTGTGGGTTAGGAATGTGTTAAAAGTGGACTAAGGGGACCAAGGGGTGAATAATGGAATAGACACGATGTCAGTGTCTACATTTGCCCCTTTTTGTCTTGTTGGTTGTTCTTGACGAACTGCAAGACAAAAATAGGAGCCAGTTGCCCCAGGGATGGAATAAGGTCATTTTTGCCCTATTGGTTGTTCTAATGAACTGCAAGACAAAAATAAGAGTTGATTGCCCTGATTATGGGATGAGGTATTCCCCCTCAAAGTAAGAGTCAAGGGAAGGGAACCTGGAATCAGGTGCTAATTTGATAGAGAGTGGATGGATATGGTGAAGTTTGAGTGTGAATGCTGCAAAAGTTGAGATTGCACGTATACCACTCCACGAGATGGTCAGGTCAAATTGTCACAAGTTAAAGGTTGAAGAGTGCTAAAATAAAAATAACTGGGCCCCAACATTTAGTCATAGCTAATTGGGTTATTTGATCTAAGCTATAGCTCCAATGGTCATCGTGTTCCAAGTATCCCAGGCTCAATATGTGTTCTTAGAAAACATGAAAATGTCACAAGTAGTGGGGATCAACTTGCTCATGATCCAATACTTGTGAGGGTCAAAATGTGGGTTGTGGACAATTTTACTAACCATTCGTGAGGTAGCATACATGCAAAAACAACCAAGGCAAAGTTGTCTTGGAAGTGGTTGTGGTTTGAGGAGATAGTCGTGATCTCTAAAGTTGTTGGTTGAGGTGAGTTGAGATAGATAGTTGGTCCATGAGATGAATAGATGAAGGAATGGCTGAGCTAACCTCAGAAGACCCCATGTCAACTGAGTGCTGCCTACATAGCCCCTATTGTTAGGGCCTCAAGCTAATGTAACTCTCCCCGAAAGAGAGGAAGAGGGTCAGTTGTGGATGGGTTGGACAAGGTTAAGTCATGGTCAAAGACAAGATAGTTTATCCATTAGGTAGAGGAACAAACAGATGTGGCTGAGCTAACCCTAGAAGATGTCATGTCAACTGAGTGCTACCTACATAGCCCCTGTTGGAAGGGCCTCAGGCCAATGTAGTTCAGACAAGGAGTCAAAGTTGGTTGATGATTGGTTTGGACTAGGTTAAGACATGGTTAAAGGTAATATGGTTTGTCCATCAAGTAAATGAACAAACAGATGTGGCTGAGCTAACCCTAGAAGATGTCATGTCATCTGAGTGCTGCCTACATAGCCCTTGTTTGAAGGGCCTCAGACCAATGTAGTTTAGGCTAAGAGGCAAAATGGTTGATGATAAGTTTGGTCTAGGTTAAATGATGAGGGTAAGATGATGTTACAGCCTTTTCCATATTATGTGATGGTGTATTCTGTAACATTAGTTATGGTTTTTCATCCCTAGCAATTTTCCATATTGGGTGATGGACGTATGCTAAAAATGAAATGAGTCTATTTATGCTTTAGCAAGTAATGGTTTATGCTTGACATAAATTATATGGTCGATAGTTTCCATGTGTATTGGTTTCCATAGAAACTAGTGTGAATAGGTTATGAGAACATTTTGTGGTTTGAAAAAGGTTTGGTTGGAAAATGATTTGGTTGGATGTGTTTGTGACCAAGATGTATGAAGGGAAAGGCATTTTTTCCTTTCATTGACAAGGACCATAATGATAGCATAGGTATGGGGTTTTAGAAATAAAAGCCTCATTCATGCATTACATCATTGACCATTGGTTGTGTTAGAGAAGTAATCGAATCACTTTGACATTAAAATGAGCTCAAAATACCTTGAGTAGGTGATGTGATATGTTGGGATAGGGTAACCCCTTTTAGTAGGGATAACTTTGCCCCTTTTTATAGGAGACCTAGAAAATGACTACAAGTCAAGTCCATGACCTTTTTTTTTTGGAGCAGACTGATCAATGCAAGAAGTCTACATAGAGATGTCATTTTGTTTTGTGGTCATTTGTGAAGCTGATCGATGCGGGAAGCTTCTAAGAGGGTGTTGTTTGTAGCAATATGTTTAGTCATAGCCATCCTTTGAGGGAGTGGTCTATATTTTTGATTTATATATATTTGAGGGCTTTGAATAGCTGTCCTTCGAGGGAGCAGTCTATTATCTAAAGCAATGATGATACAACTGTCCTTTGAGGGAGCAGTTTGCATTTATAGTTTATGGCCTTTTGATATTAGGCATCCCAATTTATTTTTGATAGAATTTTTAGTCATGGACAAGACTTTCAAAGTTTAAGGGCTCCCTTTTATTAGGACAAAGCATCCATATTTTATAAAAGGGTTACATAGGGTTTGCTTTAGGGAAATAGGGTTGAAAGAAATAAGGATTAAGATGACAAGGATTGCTCAAGGGACGAGCTCAAGTTAAATGTCAAGTGAATGAGTAATCGACTAACAGTAAAATGGTCATAGATGTAAGGCATTAAGGGGCTCAGTTTCTAGCCAGTCTTTGAAAGAAGATAGAAGATAAGTCCTTAATCCATACTTGTGTGATATAATGTAAGGCCCGAGCCAATTGGGAGCAAACTTGCCTCATTTGCTTCTTTCCATATTGGTCACATGTTAAAGATGATTAAGAAGTTGGTTGATATGTTGTCGATGCTTGATTGGATGATGTTTGGTCGATGCTTGGTCAAGGCTTGGTCGAGGCTTGGTCGAGGCTTGGTTGATGCTTAGTTAAGGCTTGGTCAATGCTTGGTCGAGGCTTGGTTGAGGTTTGGTTGATCGATGTTTGGTTGGTGTTGGTTAATGTTGGACATGAAGTTGGTTGATATGTTGTTGGCATGTTTGGCTGGTTGATGTTTGGTCAATGTTGGTAAATGTTTTGGTCGAGGCTTGGTCGAGGCTTGGTCGATGTTTGGTCGAGGCTTGATTGATGCTTGGTCGAGGCTTGGTTGATGTTTAGTTGAGGTCATTAATGCTTGGTCGAGGCTTGGTTGAGGCTTAGTCGAGGCTTGGTTGGTAAGATGATGTTTGGTCGATGCTTGGTTGAGGCTTGGTTGATGTTTGATTGATATTTGGTCGATGCCGTGATAGTCAATATAGAGTCAAATTCCCCCAGTTATTTTGGTGATGAGGAGAATGCCTTAGAAATGGTTGGACTAAGGCAATTAGTGGTTGGGGGTCTTCAAGTTGAACCTCCACTACTTGTAAGGTTTTGATTAAGGCTTGATGATGTTGTGGAGAGATTTGAATGAGGTCATACAAAGATGTCTTCACAAAGGTTGGGTGAAGTTGTTTCACCTTGGGGTCATGAATTGGTTTTGAAAAAGTTGGTCGAGATGCACCCAAGATTAGAGTCTTGGGTTTTAGTTGTGGTGAGGGCTTGATGAATGGATATGTTTAAGGGAGAGAAACCTTCTCTTTCCCTTTGTCCTACATGATTTGTGACCTATTGGCCACATTGATGGTGTTGATTTCAAATAATGGGGTTGAAGGTGATCGAGGAACCATGGTTTGATGATGGGATCTCGATTTAGGTGAAGATGTTCGAGAGGCATGGGATGGTGTCGATGGTTTGGTTAAAGGGTGGTCAAGAGGATCCTTGGTGAAAAGGGTGTCCTTTTTGAAGTTTTGATGAATGATAGCCTTAAGAGCACAAAAATGCTCAGTGTCATGTCTGGGTGTGCGATGATACACACAAAATTTAGTGTCATCGAACCAAGATGGCCTTGATCCAAGAGTTGATGAGTGTGATGGTGAAAATGTTTGGGAGACATGGGATGGTGTTGGAGATTTGTTGACAGTATCCTCAACAAGAGGGGTGTCTTTATCCATGAATTGGCAGATGGCAACCTTAAGGGTGCAATAATGCTCAGTGTCATGCCCAGGTGTGCGATGATATTGGCAAATTTTGGTGTCATTGAACCAAGATGGTTTTGGTCTGAGAGGTTGAAATGGTTTGATTGGTGGAAGAGTGATGTTAGAGGATTGCAAAAGTCAGTGTAACAACAAGGTGTAAGAACTTGTTAATGGGTCTGCATGTTGTGTTGTAGTAAAAATTGATAAATTCTATTTAAAAGCTATTGAGGGAGTGTTTCATACCATCCTTTTGTTTGGCAGTGTGGCCAAATGCACAGATGACACTTTTGTGGTAGGAGGCATTGGATGTTTTGAAGGAGGTATGTTTTTGTTAGGTGTTGGTCATAATGGAGGTGATTTTTTTTGTTGGGTGTCGGAGCAGGAAGCACTCCTATTACGGTAGATGGGTGTGGGCCCAAAATAGAGGGCAATGATGATGGTGGGAGAAAATTTCTCTGATGGGGTTTAGTAGCCTTCTTTGGTTTGGTTTGAGGGCCACTATTATGTGAGGCAAGGTTCAAGTCTACCTTCACCAGATCTTCTTCGACCAAATTAGGTGAGGTGGCAAGTTCCTCTCTCAACAGAGAAGGGATTGGAGATTGTGGCTCCTCGAGAGGGTAGAGCGTAGGGATGGTGATGGCTTCGGCATGTGGTCGAGGTGTGGGAAAAGTTTGATCCCCCATTGATGATAGTAAGGATGAGGGCGAGGCTACCGGTGCTGGTATGGTCAAAGCATCCTCTAATATAAGAGAGGTCGATGGAGAACTAATAGGAGTAGAAGGTCTGTCCCCTTATGATGGACTAATAGGAGAAGAGGGCTCTTCTTTCTGTGATGGACAAATGGGTGGGCTAACCTCTTTAGACTATGAGAGAGGTTGGTTAGGCATAAGAGGTGAGACCATGTTGACTGTGCATATATTACGCTCTTGGGAGTCATCGGCCATGGTCTGCACATTGTTTTGGATAGGGGGTGGTTAGGAAAATGTTGTTTAAAGATGTCAATGTTTTGATTGGGCGGTGCATTCGGGTTATCCAAAACAAGATCACCTTTATCTATCATGTCTTGGATAATGTTTTTAAAGGTTTTATAGTTACCTGTGTCATGGCCTTTGACATGGTGGAAATTGCAGAAGTCATTCTCCCTATACCACGCAGGGATGGCACACGAGGGATCAAATTGAAGAGGTGATCGAATTTGGGGGAGATTAAGGACTCCTTGTTTGACAAGTTTATCCAACACAGATGTGTATGATTCTCTTAGTGGAGTATACTGATGCTGTATGTACCATTGTTGGAATTATTTGGTGATGCTTTGTGATGTGGAAGGTTGAGATTGGTTAGTTGTTATTGAAGATGATGGCCTCAGGACCACAGCATTTGCCAATCCCTTGGACTTGGAATATGAAGAAGGTTTGGACGAAGAAGGGTCATTGGATTTTGCATTTTTATTATGTAATTTGACCTTATTTTCTTTGACAGCACAGAGTTCAAGCTTCCTAGCCATGGTGAAAGCTTCGTCAAATGTGTGAAATGTTTGGACCTACAGAGTAGATGAAATATGTTTGGCACACGCCTATGAAAAGAGCTGAATGAGCTTGGGTTGAGGTAAAGAAAAGGAGAGTTGGTTGATTAAGCCTCTCCAATAGGCAACAAAATTAGCTATGGATTCATCGTCAAACTATCCGATAGAGTATAGGTCCATGATTGAGACCTTTTTGGTGATATTGATAGAAAAGTGGTCAAGAAAAAGTTGAGCTAGTTGGGTGAAAGAAAAGATAGAGTGACTAGTAATAGAGCTATACAAATCAAGGGCAGCACCAGAAAGTGACATGGGGAACGTGCGTAGCAGTAACACATCATCATGTGCTATCAGGTAACAAGCATGTCTGAATGCTCACAAATGCTGCTATGGGTCTTCCTTACTTTGGAAGCGAGTAAACTTGGGAAGTTCCCACTGACTGGGATATGGTCAGATTGGGATTAAAGGATGGATGGGTTCATTACAAATTTGATCATAAGATAGAACATTGCTTGAAATGGAAATGGATGTCTAGAGATTAGACATTTTGTCCATCAACATTTTGATTAGGTCGGTTGACAGATTTATAGGTGGGGTGCCCCCTAGGTTGTAAGGCACTTGGAAGGTATTAGGAGGGGCATATGACATAGTCGGTTGCGCTTGTATAGGTGCAACATATTGATAACTAGTCATAGGGATAGAAGTGGAGGCCAAGGGTGGTTGTGTCATGAAGGTAGAAGGCATGACTAGGCTTGATGTTGCCAGAGGTGGTTGAATGGTGGTGACATTAGCCAAAGGATGAGTAGCCACCCTGGTGTTGATGGGTGCAAGAGTAGGCGGGATGGAGACAACTAGGTTTTGGAAAGGGGTAAAACTTTGTTGAATAGTCTGCGGTTGATAAGGGGCCAAAGCCTAATGGAAGTGGGCCCAAAGATAAAAGGAGAAGCCACACTTTGAAGATTAGTCATGGCCTGGTTACTAGTTGAGGTGACGGCCTGGGTGTCTATGGGTTGAATTATAGATGCTGTTGATATGACTGTCATCTCAACTAAGGAGGTTGGCATCCCATAAATTGGGTTGCCTAAAGAGTCTCACGTTCGACTTCTCACAAGATAATGTTGAAAGGCCTTGGCATTGAGGTCAAGGAACCTTTCAAAGTCTTGGTCCCCTTTAGGGATAATAGGAGGCTGAGTCAGGGTCAATTGGGTAGGAGTTCATACGGTCTCTGAATGATACTCCATTAGAGGACTAGTTATGGAAGGTGAAGGCAGAAGTGGTTGTTGCCTTGTGTGGTCAACAAGAGTTTTGATTTGACTACGTGTCAAAACCATTCAAGGTAGAATAGGTTCAGTATCTAGAAACTATGTACTTTAGCTCTAAAAAACTAGAAGGTGTGTTTAATAGCCAAAAAAAAGTTAGGTTTTAGGCTTGTTGTTTTGGAAGAAAAGTTGCTGACAGTGACCGACGTCGGTAGAAAAAACTGATGCCGGTAAAAAAAAGTTATCGATGTCAGTGGTAAAACTAATGTCAATTATTGTGTTGTTGGGAAGGAAGAAAAAAAGGTTCTGAGTTGTTTGAAGCTCAGAAAAATGCATCCTCACTAGCTCAAAAAATTAGATAGAGACAGAAAACAGATGAAGATAAGCAGACCCTAAATGTTAATTCCTAAGAATAATTTTTAGAGTCTTGTTAGCTTATGCCTTAGAAGAGTGTGTGGGAGGTTGTATTTTTAGAATGGATCCTAGAAGAAATAGTCTAAGGTTGGTTTCAGTTTAGTTTCGGTGCTCAAGAGTCTGTGTTAGGTTCCGTACATGGCTTGGTGCTAAGGAGCAAGCTCCCCTCACTTCACGAGCCTAGAGATAAGCTGGGTCACTTAGCCAGTATATACTTCCCCTAGAGTTTATACTCTGCCAGAGAATAGAGTGGGCTCTCCCCTTGGTAGTGAAGTCCAAGTGGGATTACCAGGAAGGGTAAGGTATCTGCTAGGTGATGAAATCCTAGTCGGACCTTGTCTCAGGTATGTTTAAATGTTTTAGTTTGTGAAAATGGTTTGGATGTGTAACATAAGTGGACTACGCTTTATTCATAATGTGTTTTAAGTTACTAGGTGAGCTAAAAATGCAAGCAAGTAGAAATGAAATGCAAAATATTTTTAAGCCCAAATTGAAATGTGTGTTCGGATGCAGACAAGTGGAGAAAAGGTTAAAGAGTATGAATTTCACTACTCTAGATGCAGGAAAGAAAGAAAAAGAAGGATTCTTTTTAACTTTGATGATAGTGTCTTTTGGAAGAGATAGAGGAAAAGGATGCAATAAGAGACCTAATGCACCTATATGAAAATTTTGTTTTTAGAAGAAAAAGTATGAACCCAAGGAAAAGTCCAAGGGTCCCACTAGGTGTGCCAGAATGTTTCTAACTATTTTTGGTTTTCCACATTTAGAAGATGAAAGAAACTAAGTAATGGTTAAGGGTTAGATGATACCTAGATAGGTCTTGCACATCGAATCCAGACGTTGTAAAGACTCCTCTTTGGCTGTGGAGGATGACAACTACAGATAAAAGAGACTTAAACAAGAAAACTATTAGATAGATAGGTGGTGGACTGCCAAGCAATGCTTGATCCCAGAAGTGCAAAGACTTCCTGGAAGGATGAAAGTCCACTGATTGATAAAGAATCGAATGTTTCTATAAAAGGGAATGATAAAAGACTGAACAAAAGAAATAGAAACAAATGCGTACCTGTATATGGCAATCTGTCTTCCATAGTCACTGATGTCGGTAGCTATGCCAGCGTCGGTAGGTCAAGGTCACTGACGTCGGTTATTTTGTCGACGTTGATCAAGGCAATAAGGCTTTGGATGAGTCTTAGGACTGTTTATGGTCAGCAAAGTGGTTTGGGGTATCTGTGTGAGTTTTAGTGACTTGTGTTGGTTTTTCAGGGCAGAGAGTGTGGCCTAAATGAGAGACCAATTGGAGGACAGGGGCAAAAGGGAGATAGGGGTGAGAGAAGGCTTTTTAGCCTCTCTGGGAAGAACAGATTGGGTTGTGTCAAGAATGCTTGGAAATGGGTTGTGGACTGATTGCTAATGTATTTAAAAGGATAGTAAAGCAAGACCAATACAAATACTTAGCTGTGGGTGGAGAGGCAGAGATGCAGGAGGTCTGTTTCCATTGTGGCTGATGTTGGAGATGTTGTGAAACCTTCAATCTGGTGTGGAATGACTGGTTTAGATCCTCTGAGCCTGGAGAGCATTGTTGAGCCACTGATACCTGTAAGAAGTCGATAAGTGAGAGAGCTTGGAACCTGGAAGAAGAGAATTGGCATTCGTAGGGGGGTTGATTGATTCTATCTTGTGATTTTAGCGTCCCAAGTGTGATTTAAGAGACTGATGTTGGTGATCCCACCAGCGTCAGTCGACTGGTAATCGATGTCAGCAGTTAGAAGATGGGAAAAAGATTAAAATTAGCCTTTTGCCCATTCTTCCAACTGTAAGGGTTAATTGTCATTGATAAACAGTCGAAGGTGGATTAAATGAGTGTGAGAGGCTAGTGGGAGGGTTGAAATAGGTCATAAATTAGTCATAGGGTGATGGGAGGCATCCAAGGAGAGGTATCCAAGGTGGGGTGAGGTGGCATGGGTGATGTGTCAAAGGGGGTGTTACTAATTTAAAATAGTTAATTTATTTTAAATTAATAAGTGTGTGGGTTAGGAATGTGTTAGAAGTGGATTAAGGGGATCAAGGGGTGACTAATGGAATAGACATGATGTCGGTGTCTACAGTAGTAGATGAAACTAATGACTTTTAGATCATCATATTTATACATTGGATAACTTCCTAAAATAACCTTCTACATTATGGTTGACCATAAACATTAAAAACTTTATGTATATAACCATCACATGATCTTTATAAAATAAACAAATAAAATTTGATTCTATAGAAAGCCAAAGTGCATGAATCTCAACAGCAACTAAAATATTTTGAAACCCTTCCAAGGTAAGTACGATAGACGTAACTAATGACTTAAACATCAATATTTTAGGTCATATACACATTCATCTTATGTCAAAACCTTGACATAGCTTAACAAGTTTCCAAAACCTTAACAAACTCCTCAATCACAAGGATATGGTTTTGAAAATTGAAACATCATATACTCTAAAAATAATAGACTCACTAAAACCCAAAATTTAAGCACAAAGATGAAAGATTCATCCTTTATTTTAAACTTGACAAGCTTATTTCCATGACATGCATGTAAACTTTGTTTAAAAATTGAAACTAATATATACACCAAAATCCTTTCAAGATAGATCATACCATGACTTTCATCATATTTACAAAGCGTAAACATGCAAAACTTAACTTTTCATCTAAATTTTTTGATGAAAACTCTAAGACTTAAAATGATTTTTTTTGAAGCATCAGAACCATTATTTTATATTATTTATTGAAAGCCCATCGATTTTAACAAAAACTTCAAATATTTTCAAACACCCAATTCCAAACCCAAATCACTCTATGTTTCATTGATGACCAAAAATATATTAAAAAATTAGAACCCATCTTTACCAACATTCATGCATGAGAAGGATATCCAAGACTGTAGTATCATTCATTCTTCAAAATATTCATGCATAGATTCAAATCAATAACCTCTTCAAAAATTATTAACATGCAAACCATCACAATTTTTATTTCTAAAACTATCCCAATAACTCAGACAAATTTTTAAAAAGTCATTAAATCTATTCACAACATACCTAATAATACTTTTTTACAATCTTTATGTTGAGAATCCTTCTCTGTAACTTTAAATCCATACGAAAGGTTTGTAAAATTATCAAAATCTAAGAAAAATGACCTATTTATATTTTCCACCCTCCACCATAACTGACTTGATGACATGCACTATTTCTATTGGCTCATCAAAATCAATCATATACTTAGCAATGCCTCCAACTAGTTTAACAAAATAATCAAATTTGTCATCACTAGATTGCCTACTAAACCTTTATCGACTTTTATGAATCAAGGTATGTCACCTCACCATAAATTCTCAAACCACCAAAATCCTAGCATGATCTTGAAGTACCCTAAGTATGTTTTCGCATTAATTCTTACCAACTAGAAGAAGTCCATTAACTAGAATGCCATGTTAAATTCCAACTCACCATCGAATGGAGTGCTAATGGAATGTCAACTTGTCATTGAAAATGCCTTGAAACATAATCCCATTACTTACCTTTCAAAAACACCAAAGACATAAGACTTAGACTTCATCATGGTTTGATAGGTTTAGTAGTATCATTTCAAGACCTAGTATAAATAATCCTAGGGTAGGATGTTTTGAATGTAACATATTACCTTTAGAACTTAGGTTTATTAAATGTTCAAACTAGGAACCTTATCTAAATAAGATATAGAATTAAACACTTAGAATTTTAAGATCCCTTTATATCTTTACGATTAATTAATTCAAGCAAAAAATTAACCTCAATATGTCAACAATTTCAAAAGTCTATTATATCAGAGAAATCGCAGTGAGCCCTCAATAGAATTCACAAAACAAACATGATTTTTTTTTAAAAATGAACTATATTTATTCAAAACAATCTTCCTTATGACTGAAATTTGCCCAATTGAGGTTTATTTTCAAACATGAAACTCGTATGATTTCCAAAACAAATGAAATGATGCATTTGACCACATAAATAGTGATTTCTCAAAATGTAATAATTTATGACTTTATAATTTGACATCGAACTGACAAGGTTATATAAATACCACTTTTATCTATTTAAAACCAAGTCTCACAAAGCCACTAAAAATATCCAATCAATCCCCACAAATTGTTCATGTTTTTACAAAACTAAAGAGTCTAATCCATAAATCATTACAATCATTCAAACTTAATTGAGATCAATCTAAATATATCATAGCAAAAATATAATATTTACAACTCTAAAATCATATAAAGTGATAGTATTCCAAACTAAAATGTTGTCTTATAAACTGATTATGACTAAAAAGTAAGATAATTGATTAAAAAAACATTCACAATGATAAATATATATGTACATTTTATTCATTTATCCACTATGCTTTTTGAAACCACTCAAAATATAAACATGATTTCATCAACCAATCATCATAAATTCATAATAAAAAAATATGCATCCAAATATACTACTAATTGAAAGGGTCCCTAATACAGTTTTAAATTTCATGACTGAGAGAACTCTATGGTAGAAAAAGTATTAGTTTTGGAAAAAATTGAAGGGGTGCAAAAAATAGGCATAAAAAACTGAAATAGAGCAAGATGTGAATGGATGATTGAAGAGAACACTCAGTCTAGAGGAACTGATATATTTGATGAATCTAAAGAGATTGATCAAGGAAATGTTAGCTCAATGACCATTGAATTATTATTAGATAAATAAGGAGATGTATAATGGGATAAAGAGTCAAAATTTGAAACCTCAACACAGGGGCCATTATCAACTACACCCCCATGCTCTCCATCTTAGGCTAAAGCATTGATAATTTGAATAACTATTGCCCAAACTATCCCATCTTAAATTATAAGTAGAACAATATAGTTGTAATTAGCTACTAAGAGGGGGGGATGAATTAATAGATCAAAAATGTACATTCAATTTAAAAACCATTCTATGAAGGATACATTCACATAAGATCAAATAATGCATAGAGAAATAACCATATGAGCACATCACAAAATAACACAAGAGATTATGTGGGAAACCCTCTTGGGGGATAAAACCCAATAAACTGAGAACATTTACTACTATCCTATAATTACAATATTCAATTTATACTAATACCAACTGATCAAGGAACACCCACCCCTTAATTTAGTCGAACACCCACTTGACCTTTAGTTAACACCAACTAACAAGGAGGCTACAACCCCCTATATGATCAAGAACCAACTCCATCACCTTGAAACTAATCTCCACCTTTGATTTGATGTCTAACACACCTAATGATGGACTTATCTTTCTCTAACACCTATAAAGTTACCTCTCTACCTTATATAGGCCACTTAGGCTCCTTCACTCAATATGCCTCTTATAGGCTCATTATATCCAAATAAATGTGTATCCACCAATACCAACTTGATAAGTTATGAATGATTGATACTCTTCATCATTTTATGGTCCTTAAATGACATGATCATTATCTTTTAAATGTTCTCTCCCTCACTTAAGTTCATACATACAACTAGTCCATATAGGCCAATTAGGCCTTGCCTTAATACCACACACTTAATCTAACCCATCTTGGTTAGACAAGATACTTATCACACTTATTTTATAATTTTAATATTTTCACACACATGTTACATGGGTAATAAAATCCACTTCATAATTTTATCATACCTCTTTATCCCCAAACCTCAATTAGGCCTTAGTGAGACCTAAAGCAATTTAGGCCTATACATGCACACATTACAACTTGGACCTCTTATACCACCTTCAACCTTCACCAATAGATGAAACACATCAAAAATTCCTCCAATATAATATTTCTCACTCCCACATAGTTCCATGCCACCTAGAACTCCAGCTCACGACTTGAACCTAGTAATTAGGTCTCCTCACTAATAGGCCTTTAGAACTCCAGCATACAGTTGATTTTATCAAATAAAAACCTCAATAAATTACATTAATATATAATAAATGTCATTATAAACATCATCATGTCCATTGGACCTATTCACTCAAGATCTAAGACCTCAAAATTACCTCTACAATAGGACCACTCAAACTGCCTATAGTTTCTAAAAGTATAGTCATAAACAATTTCATGTTTATCACTTGTAAGAGTTCTTCCAAGACAATTTATTCAAATTAATATATCATTTTAGTCTTTTATAACAACCTCCAATTTTTATTTCTCTTATTCTATCAACATTCATTAATCTAATAGACCAATTCCTCATACCACTCTCTCACAGACTCAACACAATTAGACAATCCCTTTCGTCTTGCATGGTTGACACACTTAACCTATATATTAACCTTCCAAAAATATTTTATAGTTAATTTAGGTTCCAAAAAACATCATAATTTCCACTTTATGCATTACTATTTACTATAATACCTCAAACACTTCACTTTCCTTATCACACATGGAGCAATCAATCTGGCTCAAAACATAGTCATGTTGAACATGACTTCTCACACTTGAGGAAACACTTCCTAGATATTATAATTAATTTAAAATTTCATACTACCTTATTATATAATCGTCAACAAAAAATTCATATGATTAAATAATAACTTTTCTCCTATAGATCATTCTCACTATCCTATGTTCCATTGTCTTGTCTTACACAGACAAGTCACTTTGTGAGCACCTTCTAAATTGTGTATAGGCATAAAAAACACTTACCAATAAATTTAATATTATTAATATGTATTTAAATAATAAAACAAACCATTGGATTCATCCCTACTCACTTTTAACTCTTCCTTAAACACTTATTCATTCTAACTAGAATTTTCTCACTATTTCCACTATTTGGCAGATTAGGGATAGGTCAACGTGATTGACCAAAACGAATGACATAGTGAATATTTATTTCCAAACCAAATAAATTGATATTAATAATGAGTTTTGGCCTTCAATATTCATAATTTTTCATGTGTTGACATGGTCAACTCTTCCTGTAGCATCAAATTATTTAGAAACAAACACTTTTATATACCTTCTTCTCACTGCCCTAACAAACCAAAACCACTTGGGGATGACTGGAGAAGTCTTATACATGATATAATGAAAAAAATGATTAAAAAATCTATTTTTTTGTCCCATCCAATTATTTTTATCCAATCTGGTCGCTATAAGGGTTTATAAGAGGGTTTTGACTAGTTTACATTCTTAATTAATGTTCATAAAGATTTATACCTAAAACCACTATAAAATACTTGGAAATTCTTATTATATCCATGTTCCATCTCTCAAAAAATTATAAATTCATCATGAAAATTTGATACATGACAATGAGTATCAACACTTCCTTCTTGAGCTCTCATCTCTTCATTCTGCATGCATAGGAGACCTTCTAATGATGTTTCTTGATTTATCTTCCTCTTCTAGACATGAAACTTGGTCAACGAATTTGACCCACCTTTTCGAACCTCATTTATTTCCTAAAAATTCTAAACCATCTATGAAACTCACTTTGACCTTCATTTAGACCTCACTAGGTCTCTATGTATGTTATGTCTAAAACTACCAGTCATGTGAACCTATTATATTGACCCTTCATTTGGACCTCACTAGGTTTCTATGTATGTTAGGTTTAGAACCAGTAATCATGCAAACCTATTTTATTTATCTCACCACCTTATTAACATGTAATACACCTTTATACCATGCTCCATAGTTACCAAACATCTTCTCCCTAGCCTCAACCTTCTCAACACACTAGGCTACCAAGCCTATGCCTTCATATTAGGTCTCTCATGCTAAAACTAGACTTCTCAAAGCCTTCTTGTCACTTCATAATATCAACCTTAATAAATAATATTACCACTTTTTCATTACCTTTGACATCAATGACAACACTAACTAATAATCTCCCCCTTTATCATTGATGGCAAACTCTTCTTCTTTCTCCCACTTTTCCATGAATGACAAAGTGAACATATACTCCTCTCAAGTTCATCTACATGGTCCTTTAATCCTAGGACCTAAAAATTTACAAATCTCCCCCTTTTTCTATGCATAAAGATTCAATATATTTTCAAAGCACATGACTTGGTTTGATCAAGTCATCATACTAACTTCTTGAGTTCACATCTATAGTAGACTTTTCCATATCTCCATCATGACTGAATCTTGAAAATGAAATATCTCACATATGCCCCCCCTTACATCATGCATATCTCTTCAATCCTCTCAAATTATCTGAGTTAGCTTCCCCTAACTTCATGCTCCATATGTATCATGTCATCTTGAAACTACACGCCAATCTATTATGAAAAACACAAAAACTTATTTGCTTACCTTTAAATAAACTCTTTAAAACTTCAAAAAAACTCCTCAAGTCATTGATGCTTGATAAATATCATGTCACCTTAAAATAGAACACCTCAACCACTGGGCCTATCTATAAATTTTTAGGCATTGTTCATTACCACCTGATCCTTAGTTCTTAGGCCCAACTCTACTTCTTAGTCAACTTAAACATCTGAGATCATTATGAATAATTCCCATATGATTCTCAAGACAACAGACAATTGAATTTTAACATAAAATATATTATTTAAGATCTTAAAATAGGAGAAAACCAATAATTTTACATGAATTCAATGATATTTAGGTCATTATACCTCTCATCAAACCATTCATCTTCTTAGAGAAGCATAATAAGCATTTCTATTTGTCAACATTCCTCAAACTCCATTCCACTATTTTGAATATTACACTTTAGATCCCTTATTGAGCTAATAGGAACACCTCATATAGATGCGAACAACTTCCACAAGGTCCTCATAACATCAACTACTCACCTTTATGCTTTACAAGCCATCAAGACTCAAACACTACCAAGCACCCTTACAGACAACATGTAATCAATACTAGGTCTGAGAGACCTTATTCATATTTAGGAACCTCTAATACACTTTAAAATCTTCATATATTTAAAAATAATATTAACAACATACTACAATCATTCTTAGATCACCTCTAGTCCTTGGAACAAATAAATAATATCTCTTTGCCAATATGGCATTGGTCTTGAGAGACCAGTCTTCAACTTTCATACCCCTACTCAAATCTTGACAACTAAGACCTCCATCATGCCTTCAAAAAAGTGTCACAAGCATGAAAAACCATTATAGGAAACATTGAATTTTCTATATCAAAATATCACTGAGATTTTATAAGCCATCACAAGTCCATCTTCACCAAGAATAATCTCATTAAGGTTTGTTGAAACCAAACCCTCATATCACTATCTTTCTCCTTTAGAACTTGATCTTCCTTTCAAATAGCAATATGACCATATAGAGAGAATATAAAGGAGATAAAATACATCATGATCATCTTTAGACACATTTATAAGTAATTTTGAGTATCTAGAAACACCAAACAACTCTGCAAGTCAACACTATTTTATCATTTTAGAGGACATTGAGACACAATCAACTTATATGATGATTTCTTGCATAGATGTACACTTTCAAATATTTATTAATGAAACAATATTTTTCATATACTTGTTTCTTTTATATATTTTCCTTTTTCCATGCTTAATAAATATCAAATCATTTTCTTATACTTTGAAACCTTTATTAGGCCTTAAAGACCTATTAGGCCTAAGTAGCCCAGAAATATCATCTCCACATATCTGAAGAAAACTCTCTAACATTCCACATGGAAATATGATTAGATCACATGGGTGGAAAATTTATGACCTAAAATTCATTTTAATTATATTAAAAACTCGAAAATATGGCATAGGACCTCCAACTCATCACTCCCAAATGCACTTAGACTTGTCAAGATCCTCAAAACCTAGTCTTGAAAGACAATGCTCAAACAACCTGAAAACACTTAGTCTAGGTATAATCCACATATGAATGGAAATATAAATATATAAATAACATAATTAGATACATTATATATCTTTATTTATATTCCATTGGCTCAAAAATAATATTTCAAGCTGGTCACTCAAAATTGTTAATAAGCACCAAAACCCAGTCAAAGCAATTTTGACTGACCACATCAACATGGATACTTTCAAAAGTTATCAAAGAATTTATATGAACCCTAGGCATATCAAGAACACATTCATGTAGTCTTATCTACAAATAATTTTATTTTACTTATAAATATTCAATATATCTCATACCTTCATTAGGTCTCATGAAGACCTAATACAAATAGGACTATCATTCAACATGTCTTCAAGGTCCTTTTGTTTATCAACTCAAGTTTGATATTAGACTTAGCTTCAATATATTCATTTTTTTTAACCTTAAAAACACCATCTTGTATAAATATATTTAGACATCAACCATAATCTTCATAAACTTATCCATCACTACAAACAAGATGAACATTGTCCTTATCATACTTCAAGCTACTTAAGATCACCTATAAGTTGTCAAGCCTCTTCCAAAGGTGTGGCTCTAATAACAATTATTGTAAGTATATACTAAAATTTGGGGTGTGTAAATTAGTAGATAATAATGTGCATTCAATTCCAAAACCATTCTATGAAGCATACATTCACATAAGATCAAACAATGCATAGAGAAATAACCATATGAGCACATCACAAAATAACATAAGAGATTATGTGGGAAACCCTCTTGGGGGATAAAAAAAAAAAAAAAAATTACATGGGCTACTATCCTATAATTACAATATTCAATTTAGACCAACATTAACTGATCAAGGACAACCCACCCCTCAATGTAGTCAAGCACCCACTTGACCTTTAGCTGGTACCAACTAGCAAGGAGGCTATAACCCCCTTGATGATCAAGAACCAACTTAATCACATTAAAAATGATATAAAATTTTTATCTGATGCTTTAAATACTCAATGATGGACTTCTCTTTCTCTAACACCTACAAACTTTCCTTTCTACCTCATACAAGCCACTTAGGCTCCTTCGCTCAATATGCCTCTTCTAGGCTCATTAGGTCCAATGACCTATGTATCGACCTATACCAAATTGATCAGATATTCATGAATAATAATCTTCACCCTTTAATGGTATTAAATTACCTGATCCTTATCTTTTAAATGGTCTCTCCTTTGCTTAATTCCATACATATAACTAGTCCAAATAGGCCAATTAGGTCTTGACTTTATACCACACACTTCATCTAACCCATATTGGTTGGTGAAGATACTTATCACACTTGTATTAAACTTTTAATATTTTCACACACATGTTAAATGGGTGAGATAATACACTCCATAGGTCGGTCATACCTCTTTAGCCCCAAACCTTAATTAGGTCTTAATGAGACCTAAAGCAATTAGGTCTATCCATGCACACATTACAACTTGGACCTATTGAATCGACTTTATCCTTAAAAAACAATTAAAACACATCAAAATTTCATCCAAACTATTATTTTTCACTCCCACATTATTCCATTCCACTTGGAACTCCATCTCACCACTTGAACCTGACAATTAGATCTCCTCGTTAATATGCCTTTACACACAGAAAAGATTGTCTTCTATAACTGAGGTATACAATTGATTTTATCAAATAAAAACCATAATAAATTTTATGAATAGATCATAAATTAACTTATAAAAATCATGTCCATTGGACATCTTCACTCAATCTCTACGACCTCAAAATTACCTCTATAATAGGACCACCTAAACTACCTGCATTAGGTAGTTTGAGTGGTCCTATTTCAGACCATATAAAATTGGGAATTCCCATTGGCCAAGATAATAAATTTTATTCCCCTGTAGTTTCATTGAATTAGGCATATGGGAAGACCACATACATCATTGATACACTAACACAAGATCAGGTTACTAGATAGCGAAAGGTTATACCCCATTTTCCTATATTAGGGACATCTTCCCCCATATTGATGCATCCTATAGGGAAATATTTTCCATACCTATGGTTATAGAATATGAATAACATCAAGTTACATTGAGAATTCCTCTATGGATTAAATAAATGTAATAAGAGAAAGAAGGAAGGTAAGATCTAGTAATTTTTTACTAACCAATAGTCAAGATCCAATTTGATAGATAAACTAATAACTTTAAGAAGGTTAAAATAAATATTGTGGTTGCATAAGGAGAAAAAGTTGATTTGTAACAAAGAGAAGATATATTATCTATGATGAAGAGAAGAAAATTAAATCCTTCTGACTTGGATAGATAAAGGGAGGACCCTTATAGTTTTGTAGATGCTACTAAAGGAGTAATCAAATAAATGTTCAAATGTTATGACCAATCTATACAAATTTCATAAGAGATGAGAACCATTTAGGCTCATAAGTAAATAATAAATAAGTTATATGGGATAGCCAAAAAGTTATATGACACCATTCATTTAATAAGGTCTACTAACACTACATTCCAACCTAAGTGGGGGCATTATTCATTTATTCAATAAAATGAAGGATATAAATGGTAATATCTAATTATTAATCTAGGAAATAAGGAATCAATCATATTCCCACATAAAAATAATAATACCAATAGAAGCTACATGGGTCCATAATTACATTACTACGAAAAGAGATAGCTTACTTGACTACCATCAAGAGATGCAAACTCTGGTACAACAATTAATGATTCAAGAGGGAGAAGTAGTCTTTATTTTTAAATATATGAGAGTTACTAAGGTAAATAATCCTCTTGGGAAATTATTTCCCAATCCCATTTTTTAGAATCTTCTTCAAGCTACAATTGATAGATTTCATGCTAAAATTGAAGGCACAATCTATAGAACTAATGATGAAATTATGTAACTAGTGAATTTTTCTAGGGACAAGATTATAGGAACTAAGACACTTCATGTGGAGATCAATTATGAATTAGTGATACATAATACATTGATGGATAATCTCCCATATTTGTTTAAGAGATATTTGCTTGACTTTGAAACAACTAAAATTAGCTTCCAAGCTAGCCATGCATTATATCTAAAAATGGAGGTAGAAAATCAATCGACTTTAGTAGCAAGAGCACCATAATAACCTCCTTAAATTACTATCTTTGAGATATATACTAGTTTAAACATATATAGGACCAACATATGTGCCACTACTGATACCCACTACCATAATTACATTGGTGGCAACTTCTAGCATAGCTCTAGTGACAATGTTTGTTCTAATTGTAACTCAAGTTAAAATAGTAGTTTTGTCCACATCAATTTATATAGTTGTTACCCCATCATTTTATTATTCAAGTGACAACACATTAGCTCCTATAGTCATATAAAATGTGAAAATTATTAACTTGAGTGCGGCTTGTGACACCCAACCCATATGTCCCTTTTACTTGCTCTCATGACCCTTTTAGGCACCGTTTCACTGATTCCAAGTCATTCATATCCTTCTAAACCCAATTATATCTTATCCAAACTACATTTCCCATGACAAATCCATCTCCCCAAGTCTCGTACCCTCAATACAATAGCACGCAACTTGGACTATAGCACCAGACCCTAGGGTGTTCGAGTTTGACACTCATGTCTAATCACATTTTGAGCCTAGGTGACCATTTTATCTTGATTCCTCTTCCTCATTTTTTCATCCTAGCATGAATACATTCAAACCATGATCAAAATATCTCTATAATATCTCATTTAAAGTTCATTTAGAAAGGGTTGGAAAATATCATAAAGCAAGCAAGAATACAAGTAA
Organism: Torreya grandis; assembly: GCA_037957365.1. Taxonomy (NCBI): domain Eukaryota; kingdom Viridiplantae; phylum Streptophyta; class Pinopsida; order Cupressales; family Taxaceae; genus Torreya; species Torreya grandis. The sequence continues at coordinate 253,958 of JARHVA010000538.1, read as the reverse complement.
GACTACTCAAGAATATTTCCCTATTCTTTACATTCAACCATCCAATACAACTAAAATCTTATTAAAACCCTCACACCAGTCCCTAGCCACATTAAGCACAACAATTTTATCATTTTGTATGTTCATATACACTATTTCAAAAAGCACAATCAAGTGGGAGAATTATATACAGCTTGATCCCTCTTCAGAGTATTGGTATATAGGCAACATGCCCACATAAGGGGTGTGGATACACATTCCATGCATCTTACACAAACTAACCCCCCTCTTTCTCAAATTTTGTCAAAGCATAATTCAGTCTAGGTTTTGAATACTAAATCAGCTCTACAAGGAGTTTTGTAGACATCCAACATTTAAAATTTCATAGGCAGGCTCACACAGAGGCAATGACCAAAACCTAGAAAGATTAGGTCTTGAGGACAATAGTAGCAGAGAAGGACTATAGCACTGGACTCTAGGGTGTCCTATTTTGTTACTCCTATCTTGATTTGTGACACTGTCTTAGTCTTGCACAACAAATTTCAGACCCTGTCTCAGTTGTCTCAGTCTATTTTCATCTAAGTCTTATTTTCTCCACATTTATTATTATTTTTAGAAAGGTTAAAATTACAATTAAATTATACAAATTAGTATATTAATTATTGTAATATTATTTACTAATTTAATTAACTTAGACCCTTAACTAAATTAGGAATAAGCCTCAAATATTCCCAAAATAGTTAAATCATTTGGTGAACCTGACTTACTTCATTTATGCTTAAAAACCCTAGAAACCCTTGGGTAAATTCCTTGTTGATTTTTTCAAAAAAAATCTGATTTTTTACTTGCATATTTAAATAAAAAATTCAATTTAATTTTTAAAATTCCATAGTAATTTAAAAATATATATTTTTCTTCCAAACCCTAGTTACAAATACTACGTCCCTTTAAATCACAATTTTTCCAATATTTTTCTAATTTTTTATGTACATATTTAAATTAGAAATTCACTTCAATTTTTAAAATTTCATAGTAATTTTAGAAACACTCATTTTTTTAAACCCTATTTACATATACTAGGTGCCATTGCTTTTGAGGTATCACCTTACATCTAAAATTAGATTTCACATAAAAACACAAAAAAATAGATCTCACTTATTTACAAATATTTCTTACATTTATTGAAAATAATAAAGAGATCATAATCAGTCCTATCATGTACATTAACGATGAATTTTAACATATGTTAAATCAAAGATTCATTCTTTCCCTTTCATGCTTACTTTTCATAATAAGGGATGATATTACAAAATTTATTGCTAAAAATGTACAAGATTTTAATATTTCTTTTGCATATTTTCTCTCTCTCATGCAAAATAATTTCCAAATATATTTTTATAAACATATTAGAAATTATATGTTACAATTCAAAAACATTTACACATTAATGCAAAATTCCATGCTCTCTATCCCTTGTTTGTTATCTCTCATGTGGAATATTCTTTATAATCATATTGCTATATAACTTATAACTCCAATTAATTCATTAACATGTTATCTCTCTATTATGTGTCATTCAATCAATAATGAAATTCTTAAATACTTAGAGGATCTATTTCATATTCTAATAACCACTTGTCAAGTTTCAATGTCATATCTTATGCACAAGAAAGAATTTCCTTCTCCTCCTCTCCCTTAAGAGGGTGATAACTACTTTCCCTCTAGCCAGGTTCATATTATCACCCCTCCAAAAGGTGAGGCAGCCCATCCTATTTTTCCTAATGCATAAATTCATCCTATAGCTTCTTCAAACATTCTTCAACATATGTACTTACATGTTCAATCAGAAGCATCTAGGGTTTGCACTTGTAAGACTCTAAGGGATCAAATCACTAGTATGAGCAAGTTAATTTCAAATTTTCAAACACAAAATCAGATATTACATGACAATATCAGAACATTGGAAAATGAAATTATAATACAAAAGCCTCAAAGGTATCATAGTTCTAATCATGTATATACACCTTCACCTAGTCAATTAGTTTCAAGCAAAGTTACATATCAAAACAAAAAATCACAACAAAGTAACTCTACAACTAGTGATTCAAAAAACATTCAAAGATAAAATAAGAGTTCAAGTGAGGTATTAAGGGAAATGATTAAACTTAAGTTGATAAAACTACCTCCTCTACATCCAGTGAGAAGATCCAACTATTATTGTGCATATCATAGAATGCATGGGCATGACACAGATTCATGTTTGGCATTGAATAAACATATACAATACATAATTGCTAATGAGGAACCTATACAAGTTAAATTAGTTAAACAATCCACAATGACACAAGAACACATTCACAAAGTGTCAAATTCAAAAATAGTACAAAAATGGCTACCAAAGCATAACTCAAAACAACAAAAGGATCAAAAAGCAAAATTCGAGCAACAAATAGTACCACAAGCACAAGTAAAGCACAAAAAAGATACAAATATACCTCTCCAAAATGAGGCTTGATTTTCAAAGAAATATGGGTTTGGTAAAAAAATATCTAAAATAGTTTGATTATCAAGGTCAGGGGTTGGGCAAGCAGGCTCAAGGAATCACTACTCCTATTCTAGCAATTGATAATGTTTGTCACCAAGTTTTAGGATTTATTGAATATCCTAAGGTAAATCATTCATAGACACAATTTATCAAAGGAAAATATCTAGATACAATAAAATTAAACACCATCATTCCATTGGTTCAAAATCAAGATGATAATGATGAGTGTAACAATATAGGTTATTATGATTTCTAAGATACCTACAATAAATCTGAATATTCAGAGTCATATTCACAGTCATTCCCTATTCTTCACAATCATGTATAATTAATTTTTTCAATACATGACACCATGACAGGGAGTCTCCCATGAGACTCATCAGTTAGTATTCTCAGCTTACTTATACATAGCTTCTTTTCAATTAATTATACATAGTTTATTTTTGCTTACTTGTGCATAATTTCTCAGTTATTCTTGTACATAGACTCTTCATGATTGATTATACATAACTTATATAAAAAAATTAAAAAAAAAATCAAATATGTCAAAATACTAAAAAAAATATAACATTTAAAAATACAAAAACATTCAAATAATTCAAAAACACAAAAACATTTCAATTGTATGCAATATTCATGCTTTACATTTCTACTACCATGCTAGACTTACATTCTGCTATTTTATGATATATTTTTTTGATTACCATGCTTCACTTGATCTTCTTTGAGTGTTTTTAGTGACATCCAAATCCTTGATTTCTTCACTCTACCCATTGAGGAGGCATCCTACTTCTACATTCAAGACATGCATCGATACATTTACCCATTGAGGGCATCTTCTACATGATTACACCATCCAGATTATGTCATTCCTATACCACACACTCTAGTTATCATGTTGATGAACATTATTTACTAACTTAGACAAATTTCTCTATTAACATTTCACTAGTATATAATAGTTGTGTATTTCTTAGCATATACCTTGTTTTGTACTACATGTCTTGCATACTTTCACTTCTTGCTCTGATTAGTCAGATGTGATTGTATTTCTAGTATATTTACATGCTTTCCTTTCTTGATTTGCATAGCTAGATGTGATTGAATTTTTCATTTCTTGTTTTGCTTCCTATATGTGCCTTAAGATATTTATCAATGTCCTTTACTTCTACTTTTGTGTGTGACTTAGGACATTTTCCAAATGTCCTTTGCCTATACTCTTCTATGTGATTATGGATTTCACACCAACCTTGCTTGTTTCTAATTGTATGTGTATATGGCATTTGAACATGCCTTGTATGCTTGATTTCTAGTTTGAGTGACATTTATCCATGTCCCTTGTTTGCTTAGCTCCTTATCCATTCTTTTATGCTTCTTACTTCTTACCTTGTGTGCTTGTTACTTGATTACTTTTCAATTTTTTACAATGCAATGATCCACATCATGCATTACCTTTATTTCTTAGATTCCATTATGAACATCATGCTCCATCCCTCCTTAAAAACTAAAAACTAACCAGACTTCTAATTCCAATTCATTATAGTGCACATGCTATTACATTGTTCTATCTATCTAGGGATACCCCTATTGATCTAATAAAATCCATTACAAACCATGTTATATCTTGAGATATCTTATCAATTATCATTGTTATATCATGTATTTCACAACATAACACACTTATACGGCTCTTTCTTTTGAGGGTAGTCATTTCAGGGTCTTCATTCTTACCCTCAAAAGAGGGGATAACAAATAAGGGTTTTATCATAGAGATCATAGCTCCTTCTGGTAAAAAAATTATCTTTTAGAACACTTAGAATAGTATCCAAACTTCAAACTAGGTAGCATAGACTAGATAGATATTGATAATTATAGAATAGTCATTAGAATTAGCTTAGGACAATAGTGCCAAGATTGGACTATAATGCTAGATAGTAGGGTGTCAGATTTTAGTGATCCTATATAAATAGTAAAAAATCAAATTTTCCAAAGACAGGTAGAAAGGTAAGCTCAGCTATAGTTTTTCACATACAGACTATTTCAGATTTAGTAGTTTTAGTATAGTTTTTATTAGAGAATCTAGATATACAGGGCATCATGCATGACATGATGGCTCTCACTTCTAGTTTTAGATTGGGTAGTTGTTATAACTTCTAGATCATAATCCATGTTTTAGACACCAATGATTGGGGGCAATGTGCATGACACATTTGACTTCTTTTCTTTTTGAGTTCATTTCATTTCCCAAGCACTCTCAATAGTTGTGTGCCTTACTCCATCTACAGGTGGTGGGCATCATTTCAGAATGGATTTCATACAAGCTTAATCTCCTCCTTTTAGAGTGGCCAAGATTGGCCTAGTTTCCAATACATATTCACATATTCATGCCACATTGTCATATTATAGAGCATTTATGGGCTTTAGGAGCCATCCCATATGACATACATTCATACTGGTATCAGTTTATAGCTTCACTTCATGAGGCAATAATGGAGCTAAAGGACTAGATAGCCTTTGTATTCTTGAGACACCTACTCAAAGGGATTGAACACATGGTCTAAACATCGATTAACACATGCATGTTCACATAACTTCACTTAGTGGGTGATGATAGAGCCAAAGGGCCAACCTTTACATTCTTGAGCCACTTTTGAGGAATTGAGCACTCATCTCTGTTCATGATATTACTCTTGGTATAAAACATACCCAACATTACTCAACATCATCCAACATCACTCAACATCACCATAAGTTTTATATTATTTCATGTACTTGATGAGGTGTATTCATTCCTTTCTCTTCTTCTCTCTCTTATCCAACTTTATAAATTTCTATTTTAGATATAGCGTATCTAGTAAGAAATAATCTCCTCTTTGTTTTTATCTTATATATTTACACTTAACGATGTGCTCTCTCTATGAACATCCAACATCACATAGGTTCATGAGCTTCACCCTTGCAGGTAAGTTCAAGTACACTTTCTATTTTTCCTTTATCTTAGTATTTTGTTTTGTTGCATCACTAGAATAAAAGGGGGAAAATATAGTAATATAAAATATGAAAATTGGTAACTTGAGTGTGGCTTGTGACACCCAACTCATAGGCCCCTCTTGCTTGATCTTGTGACCCTTATAGGCACCTTTTCACTAATTTTCAATCATCTATAACCTTCCAGACATGATTCCAACTCAGCTAAACTACTTTTCCCATGATAAATCCACCCCCCAAGTCCTGTATCCTTAGGAAAATAGCACCCAACTTAGATTATAGTGTCAGACCCTAGGGTATCTAAGTTTATTGGTCTTGTCAAATCATATTTTGAGCCCAAGTGACTATTTTCTCCTGATTCCTCTTCCTCATTGTGTTAGCCTAATATGAATAAATTTTACCCATGACCAATAGATCTATATAAAATCCCATTCAAAGTTAATTTAGAAAGGGTTAAAAAATATCATAAAGCAAGCAACAATACAAGCAAGACTACTTAGGCATATTTCCCTATTCTCTGCATACAACCATCCAATATAACACAAGCTTATTCAAACCCTCACACTAGTCCCTAGCACAATCAAGTGGGAGAATTGCATATGGCTTGATCACTCTTTGGAGTATTGGTATGTAGGTAGTGTGCCCACACAAGGGGTGTGGATACATGTTTAGTGTATCTTACACACACTAACCCCCATCTTTCTCAAAGTTTTTTAAAACATAAGTGAGTTTAGGGTTTGAAGACTAAATCAGCTCGATATGGAGTTTTGTAGACATCCAACATATAAAATTTCTTAGGTAGGCTCACACAGAGGTAGTAGACAAAACCCAAAAAGCTTAGGTCTTAAGGACAATAATAGTAAAGAATGACTATAGTGCTAGACCCCAAGGTATCTTATTTTGGTGCTCCTATCCTTTCATGAAATGAAGGCCAGATCCTGATTTATGACACTGTCTCAGTCTTGTATAGTAAATTTTAGACCCTAGCTAAGTCTTATTTTCTCCACATTACTATTTTTAGAAAGTTTCAAATTATAATTAAATTATAAAAATTATTATCTTTATTATTGAGATAATTAAATCAAACCCTTAAATAAATTAGAATTAAGACTCCAATATTCCCAAAATAGTTAGATTATCACCCTTTAAATATATATGTATTTGAAAAATTCACCTAAGTTCGAGCTATTAGTTCCTAATTTATTTTAGCATGCATAAATTATACTTTAGTCAAGGAATTCTATTATGGGTAAGCACCATTGTACATACATGCTTTACATGAGAATTGACACGTTATATTTTTAGACATGTAATTTTAGACCTTTATTAATAGATGATGTGTTTCCATCCCAAGCTTATATATATTTTTATCCTCCTGATCCCAAATGGAGGATAATTTTGGGTATTAAGTTTAACAAGAAATTTTGAAGAAAGTTCTAAATCTGGTTTTGATGTGCAAATTTTGATTCTTCTCCAAACTTGTGGATTTTTAAAGAAGTTCTGTCATTTTGGTAACTTAGTCTTTTATTTGTTCATGATTCATATTTTCAATACCATTATTCTTATTTTGATATTTCTAATCTAATTGCCTTTTGTGTATTAATCATAATCCCCCTTGTAGATGTGAAAATGCAGCATTACAAACATGGAAACCTTTGATTACATATGATTAAATTTATTGTGTTTCTTATTTCCTTGGAATTCTAACTATGTTTTATTGTTGGTATGATTATATTAGCTTGAAAAAAACATTGGTTTCTAATTACTTATCTAATTTTGGTTCAAGAGCTGGCTTAGAAAGGTTTCATCTTATTTAGTCATAGGCCTTCTTTTCTTCTTTACTTTTGCCTCTTTTTGAGTTTCTTTGGTACTAACCACCTTAATTTATATCCATCATCAATCCACCCAACTCAAGTAGGTTTATATTCATCCATAATCAACCCATACATGGTAAAAAAAATTGCTTTACTCATCACTATTTCACTAATAGGGTTTTTACAAAACCTAATACCCTACAACTCATCCTTTGGATTGAGTCTTCATTTATAGATCATGAAACGTTAGAGGTTACCTCATAAGGTTCCTTAGTATGCATAAAACCCACATCAAAAAGGTCTTTTAGTCAATGTAAGAATGGTAATTTTCATATAGATTCCTACTTAATTAACTATATTTGAATCACACATGAATTTAGTGTTGATTTGTTTGACGATTGGTCCAGTCTATTGAATAAACATATCCACGTTGTTTACAATATGTTTTTATGCTCATATGTTCTTGCTCAAGTATCCTATCATATGCACCAAATTCTTGACAATATTCTATAAAACCATATATAATACCAAATGCCCAAGGATTTCCAAAGAAATAAGAAAAACTATTTCAAAGTTTGGAAACTCATTTTATTCCCAAGATAAAAGAGTTCTTAGGATTGATAGAGCCTTGAAATCTCCCCTTAATTTATATACATGATAGATTTTTAGTCACGGAGATATATTATTAAATTTCCATGGGTATGTCTTCATTTCTATGGAAAAATAATCAAACCAATTTTTCCAAATTACCATTGACTTTAGCAAAGTATGTGTTTGTAAAATTTCAAGTGTTAAAAATCAAAGGAGATGAAATATTAAAATATAATTTTCTTAAAGCTTATTTTTTTGAATGATAACCTAATAAGAGTGTGTTAAATTATTTATGTTATATAATAATTAAGGTTAATATTAGCTATAGACATCAACTCCATATAAAAAACAACATATTTTTTAATGTTATAGATCATCAAGAGGTTATTTTGAATCTAGCTAAAGTGTATAGATCCATTATGTCAAGATAATGAAGGAAATGAAATCCTTAAATGCATAAGTGAAAAAAAATATCATGGTTATGATTGTATCATCTAAAGTAAGCAATTATATCTCTAGGGATCACTTGGTTGTTAAGGCTCTTTGGATCATAATCCACATTTTTTTGGAGCAATCAGATTTTGGTCTTAGATGTGCTTAGTGAATTTCAGTACTTATGCTTCAACCTTATCTTTTCCTATTATCCCTTTTATATTTTTAGCTAGGTCTTGGCTTCCTTCTATAATTGTCATGTGGCATCCCAACGCTCATTTATCATGAAGAGCTTCTCGATTCCACCAGGAGTAAAAATAGCTCTCCACATGGTAATCAGGCACTCATCCAAAGTAGGTTATTTTGTCAATATTTCAATTAGTTTCATTGGTTGAGGAAGTAAAAGGTGGGGCCCATTGTGTGGTTACAAAAATGAATGCAGACTTTTCATGTGGTACCCATATGCTCATTTTTTATAAAGGAATGCTTGGATTCTCCAAGAGTATTAAAAACTCACCACATGGTATCATGATTCTCTTTGGGAGAAAAATATCTTTTGACAGGGCTTAGGGTCATGCCATTTATTGGTAGAGTTAGAAAGGGGACCTACCATGTAGTTCTATAAATAGGAAGCAAACCTTCTATGTGGTGGCATGACTCTTGTTTGGGGCAAGTTTCTTTTTTTATAGCTAGGAGTTACACCATCGGTTGAAGTAAATGGGGCCCCATTTCCAACAACATTCCAAAGGTAGTTTTGTTGATAGACACATGGCATCATGATACTTTTTCTAAACATTATGGGAATCATATAGGCATCATTATTATGCCATATCTAGGATTCTGAAGAATAACTATACTCATGATATGGAGCTCCTCATTCAGTTACAATGGCCTCATCATGAGTGTGAGTGCCTATTTATAAGTGTCACTTCCTCATGAGATTGTAGTGTCTATATATTCAATGCTCATTTCTTTTGGAAAAGGACTAGTTTTTAAAGAATTCTTTTGGTACTAGAGTAGCCATTGTAATAAGTTTTAATTTTGAAATAGAATAAGTAAGAAATTTTGTTTTTCATTTTAAGACCTTAGTAGGTGCCACTTATAGAAAAGGATTTTACTATATACTATGCCATTAGCCTTTTGTATGGTGTTTTTACCCAAAAATGAAGAGGATGTGATGTTCTGTGTCAAACTGAGTGAAGATTTATTATTGTATATTATTATCACTTAAATACATCTATAGTATTGATTCTTGTTTATGTTATAGGATATAATTCATGCCTATTATCCTTGAATAGTCTATGACATCTAAAGATTCAATATATTGTATTCAATTATAGGTCAATACTTTAAATATCTTCGTGTAAAAATTTAGTTATTTTCTTTTAGTTTTATCTATATTTTCTTCTTATCCCTTTCCACTCCCAAATTAATTTAAAGAGTTGGCTTCTAAAACCAAAGAGGTTTCTTTATAGACTGCATTTGAGTCCTACATCTGTAAATCTTCCCATAGAATATTGTTCACCTAGAGTGAGAGTTTTAGGAATCAATAGTTTATTCTTTTCTGGCACACCTAGTGGGACACAAACTACTAGTCTACCTAACTATAAGTTAGGGTGTATGATCCATAGGCCCATTACAAAGTCACAAATAGTGAATAATCTAATATTTTTATCGCCACCTTTGGTAGCTAAAACTCACTAAAGAAGTGTAGGATCAAGTGCAACACAATAACCATAATAGATGGCCATCCAAGGACCACCAAGGAACTTCATGGCATGGATTAGTGGTATTCCACGCATCCATATAGTAGTATTGACTATGTGGGATCTTATTCCTTCTAATGTATTGAAGGCACTCCCCAAATTACTAGAGAAAGATTTCAAAATCAAGGTATAACATATTTAACATGTTGTAAATGTTTTTACTATGCATTATGTCACACAACAAAATGTAACTTTAAGGCTACTAGCCTCTTCTATCAAAGGGTGAGCTCTTGACTGGTACTAGACCCTATCACCCAACTCCATTACCACCTAGGATGACTTGGTAAATATATTATTTGAGAGATTCAATGAGAAGGTAGACTAGTCATATCTCCTACAATAGTTGATCACCATTAAAAGAGCCCCACATGAGGCTATTATAGATTTTAACACTAGGTTCAATAAGACCTAGAAAAAGATCTTGATAGCAGCTCAACCACCTATAGTTATGGACATTATCTTATACTTTAAATAATTTAACTTGGATATAGTAGTTATGATTTAGTCCCTAGGAGGGCATATGCTCCCTAATGCACATGAGCTTGCAGTTAGAGTGAAGAATACCCTGATAAATGCTAAAAAAATTCCCCCATATCCATTGATGCCCATGTTTCTAGAGATATCAATGCCACTATAAGAAGTTTTGAGCACCTCAAAATCACTTATTTCCATGTATGTATACCTACTAACTCAAACAAGTGCACCTTCTTCATACATGATAGCTACAAAGATAAATGACATGAAAAGCATCTTTAAAACTTCTTGAATGAAATCATAAATCTCAAAATGTATCAGGCTATGCCCTCAAAGTTTTATTACTATAAATAATAGAATGGGAGGGCTCCATATTAGCATAACTATTACCAAGAAAGGTAAAATTTGAATCACCAAGTACCAAATCATCAAATGTGGCCTGTGAGTCAAATCATCCTGGTCCCCAGTCCTTTATAAATGGTCTCACCAAGTTCAAAAAGAGTGTTGGTCATAGGCCAAAACAACCTGGTGAATGAATCAAATTCATGGTGATTTTCATGTAATGATGTGCATGAACCCTAAAATTGCCTAAGAGGTAATCTATAGCAGAAGGTTACTAAATAATAAAGACATGGAAATGCATCTAATTCGTCTTCCTACAGATACCAACCCTTGGCGGTTGAAAATTTTACCCTAATGGCCAAAATTCAAGGGATGTCTTTAGAACAAGAAGAGGAAATAGCCTCAGAATACATGCTCTTCTTTTAGGTAGAAGGTAATGATGTAGTCTAGGTAAGCAAGGTCCCTGTGTATAAAGCTCTGCAAGTCTAATTAAACTATGACACTCACTCTAATAATAGATTATACAAGATCCAAGAGGTCATTTTAAGGCCTATAATAAATTTTGAAAAGATTTCATCACCCTAACCATCACCCCTGACATATCAAATATGGGGTGATGCAACACAAAATAAGGTAAAAGACCTTTAAATCCCACCTCTAGGGTCATACAATGTGGTGGAATAACTAAAGAAATTTCTATCTAATTTTTCTCTCTAGGAGGTCTTATCTATCCCCAAGAAGAATTATGTACTAAAAAAATCATTAGAAGATAGATAGAAACCAACACAAGGAAAACTAGCTATAGAGCTGGTATAAACAAAGGGAAAAGAAGTTATCATGAGTGCACAACCCTAGGCACAATCCACATTTTTCAAATATAAAGATGGGTTGAGTAAGACAAAACCTACCCTATTCTATTTGAAAGTTATTGTGGGGAAGAATTTATTACATAATTCCATGATTGATTCTAGTGTTAGCACCACAGTGATGCCTAAGCAGATCATGGATGCACTGCAACTATAATATGAACCTTTGAATAAAGGAATAATGCAATTAGATGAGAAGAAATTTCAAATCATAAATATTGTTAGTAATAATTGATTAAAATTAATTAATTATGAAATAATATGCAACATAGAAATCATTCTTCAAAATCACAACAACAGAGACATATGGAAGAAAAATTTAGATCTAAGAAAAATACACACATAACACCGATATAACATGGTTCACCCAATATGGACTACATCCACCAAGAGGATCTCAATAATATTATAAAAAAGAGTAAAAACAACTCTAAATCATAAATATCTCATAGAGATAATTTTCTCCAACTTGAATTCACACCAGAATTCCTAAGATGCAAAACTACACCTCAAAACTGATCACACTAACCACAAAAAAAATGCAGAGATCAAAACTCAATACAAAATGCAATGAATAATGTGTTACCCCTCTCCCCTATTTATAATATTCAAAATACCTTGAAAAATGTTCCATAACCATATCCCCATAAAATAAGGGATGTTTCAACCACATAATTTCCTAATTCTCTCAACACCTTTAAAACATACCCACTTCCCAAAAATGTGCCATAAAAAAGAAAAGTGGTTAAAATTCATCCCACCATTGTAAAAGGTAAATATTTCATGTTAAAATTGTCTTGGTAATTTTATTTTTACCGTAGGGGTGTTAAAAATGAACTCCACATTTAATAATCTCTCACTTAGAGTTCATTTCCCCTTGAAAAAAATTTAACACTTCTCCATGATCTTCATAAAGACCAACCAAAGCTAAACATAACCTAAAATTCTCCAATGTGACTACCTTAGTCATCATATCCATAAGATTATATCTTGTATGTATCTTTTCTAATTTCACCATTTTTTCCTCCAAATCTATCCTAATGAAATGATGCTGCAACTGTATGAGCTTCATCCTCGAGTGGAAAGTAGAGTTCTTGGCTATATGTATAGCACTCTGACTATCAATATGTAGTCCCCCAACTTCTTTCTTATGCCCTAACTCATTAAGTAACTACTATAACCAAATCATCTCCTTTCTATCCTCTGTAGTAGCAACATACTCAAGCTTTATGGTTGATAAAGCCACAACCTTCTGTATCTGGGAAATCCAACTAACTATTGTATCCCTAATAGTAGATACATAACATGTTGTACTCCTACTATCAACTTTAGTGGCCATATCCGAGTCCACATAACCATGCAAAGTGGTATATTATCCACTAAAACATAATGTTGTACCCATGGTTCCTCATAAATATTGAAGAATCCATTTCATTGCTTTCCAGTGCTCATAACCTAGATTACTCATGTACCTACTTACTACTCCCACTACATGGGAAATATCTAGACTAGTACAGACCATATAATACATTAGTCTACCAACCACTACTGAGTAAGGTACCTTGGACATCTTTAATTTTTCTTCTTCTATCTTGGGACACTACTCCTTTGATAATCTGCAATGGCCTACCAAAGGAGTCCCAACTGGCTTAGCATCCTGCATAATAAACCTCTACAAAAATTTAATCATGTACTCTTCCTAGTATAAGATCATATTCTTCTCCTTCTTGTCTCAATTTATCCTCATACCAAGGATTTAATTCACTACATCCAAATCCTTCATAGAAAAGGAATCACCAAGCTACTTCTTGAGTATTTGAATCTATTATATGTTCTTTCCTACAACCAACATGTCATCTACATACAAGCATAAGATAATATTATTACCATCGTAAAATATCTTAACATACATGAAATGGTTATAATGACACTTGGAGTAACCCTATTACAACATAAAACTGTCAAACTGTTTATATCATTATCATGGAGCTTGTTTAAGGCCATATAAGCTCTTTTTTAGTTCATAGACCAATTTATCCTTTCCTTCAACCTCATAACCCTATGGTTGTTCCATATATAATTCCTCTTTTAAATCACCATGAATGAATGTAGTATTCACATATAATTTTTATAAATGCAATTCCTCTACTACAACTATACCAAGCACAGTTCTAATAGAAGTCATTTTAACAATATGAGAAAAAATCTCATTAAAATCAATACTTTTCTTCTGTACAAACCCCTTGACCACTAACCGGGCCTTGTACCTTTTCCTTCCTCCATCATCTTCTTTGATTTTATATACCCACTTATTCTAAAATGCTCTCTTTTCCTTGGGTAGCTTCACCAAATCCCATGTCTGGTTCTCCATGAGAGAACTATGTTCTTCTTCCATGACTTGCTCCTACTTCTTCCTAGCATTTTCCTACATTACTTCCTCAAAACATTCTGGTTATCCACTATCAGTAAGTAAAAAATAACTCAAATATAGGGAAAAAATTTTAGGAGATTTTATTATCCTAAGAGACCTTCTTACTATAGGATTTTGGGGTTCCTGTGTAGGAGGTTCCTGAATTATCTCCTTGGACACTTTACCATTTATAATATCATCCAACACTGTGAACTCTTTTTTCTCCTATTCCTACAACTAATCATTATACATTACTTTTTATTTAAATACATCCCTAGAGCTAAATATTTTCTTATCTCTAAGAATCCAAACTCAAAAACCTAAGTCATCCTCACCATAACCAATAAAGGTGTATCTCTCAGACTTAGCCTCTAAATTGGTCCTATCCTTCTTGGGAACATGAACCAATGCCTCACATCCAAAGAAATTAATAAAATAATAATTAACTTTATTACCAAACAAAACTTCCTTAGGTATGCCTCCATCCAAAGGCACTAAATGTCCTCTAAAATATTAAAGGCAATCAAAGATGCAAGGCACAATCATATGGCTCCCAGTACTTTCTTATTGAGAAAATTCCAATTTACCTAATTCATACCTGAAGGTTGTCATATTTTCCCCATCAAAGGGAGATGAAGATCATTTTAAAACAATTAATCTTCCATTTCATCTTCCATAATCTAATATTCTACCCATTGAATTTTTCAACTCTAGATCTGCCATATCTCCCACTCAATCTAATATATTTCCTTGCGATTCACCACTTTAGCAAAACCACTAAAGCTAGATCTGATAAAAATTTCTATGAATAAGTGATTAAAATTAATTAATTATGAAATAATATGAAACATGAAAATCATTCCTCAAATCATAGTTATAGAGACATATGGAAGAAAAATTTAGATCTAAGCAAAATTACACACATAACATAGATATAATGTGGTTCACCCAATGTGGGATACATTCACAAAAAGGATATAAATAATATTATAAACAAGAGTAAAAACAACTCTAAACAAGAAACCTCTCAGAAAGATAATTTTATCCAGCCTGAATTCACACCATAATTCTTGAGATGTAAAGCTACACCTCAAAACTGATCACACTGATCACAGAAAATATGCAGAGCTCAAAACTCAATGCAAAATGCAATGAATAATGTGCTAACCCTCTCCCCTATTTATAATTTTCAAAATCCATTGAAAAATGTGCCATAACCATAAGAATAATCATATCCCCACAAAATAAGGTGAGTTTTAACCACATAATTCCTTGATTCTCTCAACACCTTTAAATCATACACACTTCCCCAAAACATGCCACAAAAAAAGAGAAGTGAGTAAAATTCATCCCACCATTCTAAAAGGTAAATATTTCATTTTAAAATTATCTTAATTTTATTTTTACCTTAGGGGTGTTAAAATGAACTCCATATTTAATAGGTATCAAGGATCTTCCCCTTACCTTATATTCTTGTTTGAGCATTACAGTTACTCAAGAGGTCATAGTGATAGATATCCCACCAATGTTTGGGCTATGTCTATCTAGATAATACACCTCCAAGATAGGTGGATACCTATCTTTGGATTGGTCCTATCTAATACTAAAGACCAAATACAGCTCAAAGTTAAAAGTGTTGTCCTAACCACTACATCTAGAGAACTTAACAGATGATGCTATGATGAACTTCAAAGCAACACACACCTCTTTCTCAAAAGGGGAAACACATTACGTATAAATTATTTAATAATAAAGAGTGGTGTACAATAGGATCCTGGAGGAAGAAGTCCTTGTCAATGAATTTATTGAGAATGATCCTTTCACAAAATTTGACACCACTAGCCTCGGGACCTGTGTAATCCATGACACAAATCAGGTCATCACCAAAGTCATGAAGAAGAAGGAAGATCAAAGAAAATACTCTAAAATTGAGTCTAATTTTTGGAATCTTCATTTTTATGGTACAAAATGAAAAACTAGCTCTAGAATAGGCATCTAATTAGTGTCTCTATTAGGAAAAGAGACCCTAAAAGCCTTCCAATTCCAATTTACCTACATAAGTAGTGAAGTCAAATATGAAACACTATTCCATGGTCTCAAACTCATCGAGAACATGGGTGTAAATCAAATAAAAGTGTTTTATGATTCTAAATTAGTGGTCAGACAAGTGAGAGGGGTCATTGTTGAGTTGTGGAGCTAAAAGCTTCACTGATGCAAATGTGGAGGTTGTTGAGTTATAGAGTAACCGACATCGGTCAGGCCAACTGACATCAGTCATCTTCAGTGACATAGTAACCGACATCAGTTATGGTCAACCAGCATTGGTCAGACAGGAACCAATGTCATTCACCTGTGTGTTTCCAGAATTGGTCTAATTTTAGACAGACAGTTAGTTTGCATGTAAAGACTAATTTTAGTCTTGAGTCTGCATTTCTAATTATTGTTTAGTTTGGGATCTATTTAAGAGACCCATGGGATATTTTAATGTAGGACTAAAGGATTAGATCTTCAAGTGTAAGATCTAGAAGGAGGTCTACAAGAGTGCAAGACCAAGAAGATCTACATGTGAGCAAGGTCAATTGATCTGTAGGGTGTGCAAGATCAAGGAGATCTACTGGTGTGAGTAGGAAACAACAACCATTGGGTTGATTGTCATTGGAGGAGGGAATAACTCAGTGTTGAGTTGGTTGTAATTGATTGAGAGAGAGAACTCTTGAGGGAGAATTACTGTACACCCAAGAGGTGTGGGAAGAAGAGGTTTCTTCATTGTATTTCCTTCTGGAAGAGTGTTAATAAAAATTGTATTATTTCTCATATCTCTTATTCTTTGTTATTTTTGATTTCTAGTTACATATTACTTTTAGTTTAATTTCGTGTTTAGTTGCTTATACAAAAGTAATCAATTGTACTCTTTAGAGAGGATCCTAGACATTGGTATCAGAGCTTAGTTCACTAACAAGGTTTATCAGAGCAGGTTAGTGTTTATTGATTATAGGTCACTCTCAGGGGTTTCTGATTGAGTGGGAGTAAAGCAATGGCAAAAGAAAGTACACTAAAAATGGAGAAATTCAATGGCAAAAATTATCAATTATGGAGGATGCAGATAGAAGATTATCTATATCAAAAAGATCTGTACTTACCATTGGGTGGGGTTTCAAGCAAGCCCATAGATATGCAAGATGAAGAATGGAATGTTCTTGATAGAAAGGCTTTGCGATCTATAAGGTTGAGCCTAGCATCATCTGTGATCTCCAAATTATCATAGGCAAAGACAATAGTAGAGTTAATGGAATCTTTGGCAAATTTATATAAAAAACCCTCAGCTTCAAATAAGGTATTTCTTATGAAGCAATTATTTAATTTGCAAATGCAGGAAGGTGGATCGGTATATAGTCATCTTAGTGATTTCCATGGTTTGGTAAATCAGTTAGTTTTAGTCAAAATAGTTTTTGATGATGAAATTAAGGCTCTCTTAATCTTATGCTCTTTACCTGAAATTTGGAATAGTTTGGTAATGGTAGTTAGTAATACTACATCTGCTTCAAATATCTTGAAAGTTGATGATGTTGTTAGTGTAATATTGAATGAAGAAATTCATAGGAAAAGCACAGGGGAAACATTAGGTAATGCTTTGAGTGTTGAAAGCAAGTGAAAGTAAAGAGAGAAAGTTGAGCAAGGGAAATCAAGGTCAAAGATAGGCAGTAGATCCAAATCTAGAAATGGAAGTATCACCTACTAGAATTGTGGAAAGAAAGGGCATGTAAAGAAAGATTGTTGGTTGGTAGAAGATCAGCATGAAAGAAATAAAGAAGAAAATGATGCAAGTATTGTTGCATAGGATGCTCTTATATGTTCCTTGGATAAAGTAGAATTTTGGGTTTTAGATTTTGGTGCCTCTTTCCATGCAACCTCAAATAGAGAATTTTTCCATGATTATGTCCATGGAGACTTTGGAAAAGTTTATTTAGGGGATGGTAAGCCTTGTCAAATTGTTAGAAAAGGGAAAGTGTAGCTTAAATTGTAGACTGGCAAAATATGGGTGTTGAAGGATGTCATTGATCTGCACTGATGCACGACGCATCTTCATGCCTCTTGGTTACCAGACTACCTGAACATGTTTTGATTGGGAATCACCTCAGGTGTCCTCAGACTGGCCATATAGTGGTCTGGAAGAGGACCCAAATCACTCCAAAGATTTTGGCGTGATGGCCAATCCTTCTATTGGTATCAGAGCTAGGTCTCGACGTTGAGACCCATATAAGCTGGTGATCCACATCCCTTTTCAGGGATACGTCTCCCCACTAAGGTGATCATCACATGCCACACATCTAACCAAGAATCACCTCGAGTGCTTCATGACTGGCCATATAGGGATTTGGAAGAGGACCCAGATCACTCCAGAGCTTTTGGCATGACGGCCAATCCTTCTATTAGTATCAGAGCTAGGTCTCCAGGTTGAGTCTCGTGGAAGCTGGTGTGCATGATCCATACATCCCTTCTCAGGGATAGTGATACACTGTTGCCACATGTCTAACTAGGTCCCACCTCAGGTGCTTTAGTCCTTGGGCCATATAGTGGTCTAGAAAAGGACCCAGATCACTCTAGAGCTTTTAGTGTGATGGCCAGTCTTCTATTGGTATCAGAGCTAGGTCTCGAGGTCAAGACCCACGAATGCTGGTGGGCATGATCCACATCCCTTCTCAAGGATACATCTCCCCACTAAGGTGATCATCACATGCCACATGTTTGACCAAGAATCACCTTGAGTGCTTTATGACTAGCCATATAGGGATCTGGAAGAGGACCCAGATCACTCTGGAGCTTTTGGTGTGACAGCCAGTCCTCTATTGGTATCAGAGTGGTTTGTCTTAAGAGTGTATGATCCCAAAGATGAGGTCAAGCTACAAAAAGCTTGGGTGGGAAACATCAGAGCTTCCAAATTTTCCACCTATTCACTCCAAATGACTTCAAATGGTAGATGACATCGAGACATCTGATCCTTTCAAGAAAATGGTGAATGAAGCCCTCTAATGGCAACAAGTGTAGATGCTACAACAGTTTGCCCAAATTATTCAAACACTTTTGATGGAAAATCCTGGCTTTGTGACTCCACTTCTTAGCTCCTCAACCAAGGAACATCCTTCCAGACCCCTACTTGACCTAGGTGGAGCCAGGAAGTGGAGTCATGGAGCCAAGATTTCCCATCAGAAGTGTTTGAAGAATTTGGGCAAACTATTGTAGCATCTGCACTTGTTTCTGTTGGAGGGCTTCATTCACCATTTCCTTGAAAGGATCAGATGTCTCGGTGTCATCTGCCATTTGAAGTCATTTAGAGCGAATAGGTGGAAAATTTGGAAGCTCTGTTGTTTTCCACCTAAGCTTCTTATAGCCTGACCTCATCCTTGGGATCATACACTCTCAAGACAAACCACTCTAATACCAAAAGAGGACTGGCCATCACACCAAAAGCTCTGGAGTGATCTGGGTCCTCTTCCAAATCCCTATATGGCCAGTCATGAAGCACTCGAGGTGATTCCTGGTTGAACACATGACATGTGATGATCACCTTAGTGGGGAGACGTATACCTAAGAAGGGATGTGGATCATGCCCACCAGCTTCTGTGGGTCTCAACCTCGAGACCTAGCACTGATACCAATAGAAGGACTGGCCATCATGCCAAAAGCTCTAAAGTGATTTGGGTCCTCTTTTAGACCACTATATGGCCAGTCTAAGGACACCTGAGGTGATTCTTACTCGGAACATGTGGCAGGTAGTCTGGTAACTAGGAAGCATGAAGACACATTGTGCATCGGTGTAGATCAGTCATGCATGTTCCCATCCTGAAGAGGAGTCTAATTTCTATAGGAAAGTTGGGTGATGAGGGTTGCACAGTAACTCTCACAGCAAAATCTTGGAAATTTTCCAAGGGTACACTTATATTAGAAAGAGGTAAGAAAGTAGGTACACTTTATCTATCTACTTGTATTACTGATTCTCCTTTTGTTTTATCTACTTTAGATGTAGATGCAAAGATGTGGCACTGTAGGCTTGGTCACATGAGTAAGAAGGGAATGCATGTTCTTAAGTCAAATGCTGAGAACTAGAAAGCCTTGGTTTTCAAGGAGAAGATGATGGTTAGAGATCAGCTCAAGAGGCTGAATAATTCTAAGCAGGGCAATGTTGATTTAGACAAGGTTATGATCCAAAATGAGCTCGTGGGTAAAAAT
Source organism: Torreya grandis (assembly GCA_037957365.1). Lineage (NCBI taxonomy): Eukaryota > Viridiplantae > Streptophyta > Pinopsida > Cupressales > Taxaceae > Torreya > Torreya grandis. The sequence goes on along the minus strand of JARHVA010000538.1, from coordinate 233,523 downwards.
CATCACTCACAAGAAAACACAGACATCAAAGTTGGTCAGGTAAGAACCGACATCAATCAGGCAAGAACCGACGTTAGTCTGGTGGAGACCAAAGTTGGTGATGTTAGGCAGGTGGAAACTGACGTCAATCAGGTGAGAATCGATGTCGGTCAGGTCGGTCACATAGAACCGACATCGATCAGGTGTAGACTGAGAGATGACCAAGATCGATCACTGTTAGAATGAAATTTGGGCAGATAGCAAGCTGTCAATGAGTCTCAAACACCCATGAGGAGGTTCAAAAGGGTAAGTAAGCCTCAAATTCATTATTCCCCTTCTTTATACTACTTGTTGCTCACTGATGGTCAAGAACCAGGAAGTTTTGAAGAGGCAATGCAGGTAAAATCCAAGAAAAAGTGGGAGCATGGCATGAATGAGGAAATTGATTCCTTGGAAGAGAAGCAAACATGGGATTTGGTAGAGTTTCCAATCGAAAAGAAAGCACTAAAAAACAAATGGATTTATAAGTTAAAGAAAGGAGAGAATGGACAGGTGAGATAGAAGGCCAAGTTATATGGTCTTGAGCAAGCCCCAGGACAGTGGTATTTGAGGTTTGATAGGTGTATGATAGAACATGGCTTTAGTCAATGTCAATGTGACCATTATGTTTATTTTACCAGATTGGATAATGATAGCTACATTATCTTGTTACTGTATGTAGTGTATATGCTTGTTTTAGGGTCACACATGTAGGGAATTGTTGAGCTAAAGGTAAAATTAGCTCAGACATTTCCCATGAAGGATTTAGGAGTAGCAAAGAAAATATTTGACATGAGTATTTCTAGAGACAGGGAAAATCATAGGTTGATTTTGTCTCAAGAGGATTATGTGAATAAGGTAGTGGAGAGGTTCAATTTCTAGGATGTAAAACTGATAAGCACACCTATGGTTGGACAGTTCAAGCTGAGTAAAGAATAGTGTCCTAAATCACATGATGAGGTTGAGTACATGGTATGTACTAGACCTAATATTTCCTAAGCAGTGGGAGTTGTCAGCAAGTTTATGGCCAATCCAGGAAAGGAGCACTAGAAAGTAGTTTAGTGGCTTCTCAGATATCTGAGAGGGACCAGTAGTAGGTATTTATGCTATGTAGGGTCAAACACTTCTCTACATGGGTATGTAGATTTGGATATGGTAGGTGACTTGGATGGCAAGAGAAGCACCATAGGATATGTGTTCACTATTGGTGGAACAGCGGTTAGCTGGATTTCAAAGTTGCAGAAGATTGTTTCCTTGTCTACTATAGAGGTAGAATACATTATATTCACAAAGGCTAGTAAGGAAATGATTTGGATGACTCGATTCATGGAAGAGTTGGTAAAGGAGCAAGAGAGTTGTAGATTGTATAGTGATAGTTAAAGTGCAATTCATTTGGCAAAGAATTTAACCTTTCATTTAAGAACCAAACATATACAGCTTAGGTACCACTTCATTAGACAAGTATTGGAGGATGGTCAATTGAAGCTGGAAAAGATCCATATAGATAAGAACCCTGCTGATATGTTAACAAAGCCGATAACAAAGGAGAAGTTGAATCTTCATTCAACTTCTATTGGTCTTCAAGATTGAAGATGGAGATACAAGATAGAAACAAATTAGAGGAAGCACAAGTATAGGTACAGGTGTAGATGTTTATCTCCAAGTGGGATACTATTAAGTTGTGGAGCTAAAAGCTTCACTGATGTAAATGTGGAGGTTGTTGAGTTACAAAGTAACTGACATTGGTTAGGCCAACTAATGTTGGTCATCTTTAGCTACATAGTAACCGGCATCAGTTATGGTCAATCGGCATCAGTCAGACAAGAATCGACGTCGGTCACCTGTGTGTTTCCAGAACTGGTCTAATTTTAGACGAACAGTTAGTTTGCATGTAAAGACTAATTTTAGTCTTGAGTCTGCATTTCTAATTATTTTTTGGTTTTGGATCTATTTAAGAGACCCATGGGGCTATATTTTAATGTAGGACTAAAGGATTAGATCTTCAAGTGTAAGATCTAGAAGGAGGTCTGCAAGAGTGTAAGACCAGGAAGATCTACATGTGAGCAAGGTTAGTTGATCTGCAGGGTGTGCGAGATCAGGGAGATCTACTGGTGTGAGTAGGCAACAACAACCATTGGGTTGATTGTCACTGGAAGAGGGAACAACTCAGTGTTGAGTTGGTTGTAATTGATTGAGAGAGAGAACTCTTGAGGGAGAATTACTATACACCCAAGAGGTGTGGGAAGAAGAGGTTTCTTCATTGTATTTCCTTCTGGAAGAGTGTTAATATAGATTGTATTATTGCTCGTATCTCCTATTCTTTACTGTTTCTAATTTCTAGTTACATATTACTTCTGGTTTAATTGTGTGTTTAGTTGCTTATACAAAAGTAATCAATTGTACTCTTTGGAGAGGATCCTGACAGTCATGACTATGAAGAATGTTTGAATGAGGTCCTACTACCACTAGGTATGGGATTTGATCAAAGCATTTAAATATTTAAACATTTAAATCATCCTTGGGATAATAAATTCCTAGGTAGATAGGATGGTAATAATCAATTCCTAATTTTATCTAATAATGGATTTGTTCACCAATGAACAAGTAATGTAGGTGATCATTAGATCCACAATTCTTGACAATGACCAAAACTAGTAAATGTTCAAGATCGATGCCTAGATTATTATGTTTTTCTAGTAATCATGTGAATTTATGGAGTAATTGAAAATAAACATTAGAGATGCCTATGGGAATAAGATCATATAATTGAAGTCCAAAATACTTCTTAAGGGGCTGATCACCTTGGAAAATATATTTGACTCAGATGATGCTAGGAATGATAATAAAAGTTTATGGTAGATAAAGATGACTACTCTGATCTTGATGTTGGAGACAAAAAAATATTCAAAGTGGGAAAAGAAGTTTCACAAAAAGACAAGGAGTGATTGATTTCCTTCTACAACAAGTATGAAGGGGTGATGGCCTAGACCTATGATGATTTGAAGGGGTATGACTGTGAGGTCATCTAACACATCATAGATTTTATCTAAGTGGCTAAGCCTATCTATCAAAATCAAAGGATGATAAACCCAAAAAAATTTGTCTTTCATGGCTCAAGAGTTGATAAAATTGATTGACTCATGAATTTGATACCCAATAAAAAATTCAACTTGGGTGTCTAACTTGGTTCCAGTAAGAAAGAAGAATGGATAGATTAGGCTATGCATGGATTTTAAGGACTTGAATAGAGAATCCCTAAAGGATCATCACCCACTTCCTTATATGAAATAGATCCTCTAAATAGTAGTAGGTGCAAAAATTTTCTCTCTACTAGATGGGTTCTCTAGTTACAATCAAGTATGGCTAATTGAATAGGATCAAAATAAGACCACTTTCACCACATAGTGGGGAACCTTTGCTATACAAATATGCCTTTTGGATTATTGAATGCATGGGCCAATTTATAATGAGATATGGATGTAGATTTTAAAGGATTGATAAACAATATCATCTTCATCAAATTGGATGACCTCACCATGTTATCCAATAAGAAGGATGACCATTCTGACCACCTAGAGAATATCTTCCAACAGTGCCAAGAATTTAAGGTGTCTCTTCACCCCCAAAAATGTGTTTTTGGAGTCCCATAAGTCTAGTTGCTCAAATACCTAGTATCCTAAGAAGGCATCTCTATTGATTCAAATAGAATTGATGCTATCAAGGATTTGACCTCACCATTCAATAAGAAAGGGGTCCAATCTTTCTTGGGAAAGATAAATTTCATCAGCTGATTCATATCTAACTTTGTGGGATTGGTAAGGCCAATCACACTGATGGTAAAGAAAGATCAGTGTTTCAAATGGACACCCAAAGTAATAATAGCAATTAAAAAAATCAAAGATAAAATATCCACTACCCCTATTCTAGTCAACCTTGACTTCTCCAAAAACATTATCATGTATGTCTATGGGAGTGAACATAGGATAGTGATTGTGTTAACTCAAAAGGAAGGAGAAGGAAATGAGCACCCAATTTATTTTTATTCAATAAATTTATGTGGGTACAAGGTTAAGTATAATTTCATTGAGAAATAGGCTTTTACCATTATCAAAAGTCTTAAGAAGTTTAGGCACCTGGTGGTGGGGAGAAAGATAATGGTATATGTGGTGAATTATAGCATCTAAGAGTACATAATGGAAGGAGATATCATATAAAATAAGGCCAATTAGATCACTAATATCCTATAATATGAAGTTGAAGTTAGGCCAACTAAAGTGATCCAAAGAAGAGGGATCTGCGAGTACTTAACCTAATGTATAGATGCCCTGATAGAAGAACAAAACACATCAAAAGTTCTTCTGAATCAATACAAAACTAACAAGTCTTGGGTTACCAACAAAACCCACTTCATGCAAACTAGTTTATTTCCTAATGGTCTCCCTGCATATAAAAGGTGATTCTATAGGTTGCAAGCAAATAGTTACATACTAGTCTAGGGAGTCCTGTTCAAGAAAAACTTTGATAGAGATCTGCTTTCAATGCATCAAAAAACACCAAGTTGAGAAAATTCTACATGGTATGTATTTCACTCCTCTAGGTGTACATTTATCAAAAAATACCACCATAACCAAGATCATGCATGTGGGATACTATTCACCAACCTTGTCTATGGATTACCATCAGGAAGTTAAGAAATGCCAATAATGCTAGTTCTTTGCAGGGAAGTGATGAGATTAGAAAATGGCTTATTATTGACATGTTATTTCCCTCAATTCATCTCTCTAAGGATATTATCTTATGAAAATCATAGATTGTTAGATAGATATTACATGCAAAGTAAATATTTGTCTTGTTTATATTGAACCAAAGACTAAACCTTTACTTTGTCATTATTGTCTAATACATAGCATGTTTTAGTGATTTTTGTTGTGAAGAATGCTCAGGAAGAAAACACAAATGATGTATAGTGAAAGTTCAATTTTGGTCTCCATCCAAAAGAACTATGAAATCCATAGGCTTGTTTCTATGGACTCCATAGTCTTGTTTCTACAAACTCTATAGGCTTATTTCTATGGACTTCACAGGCTTGTTTCTATGAACTCTACATGCTTGTTTATACGGACTCTAGGCTTGTTTATACAGACTCTACATGCTCATTCTTACTGACTCTACAAGGTCAATTCCATGGATTCTATTAAGATAAAGCTACAAATAGGGAAGTTGGTGGCCAGATAAGATGAGAGAGAATCATTCCAATTGGAGTCAAATGAGGAAAATACCCACCTACTATTTTGTAGGATTTGATTTTGATAAAGTTGTATATATTTGGATCTTAGGACTATTATAGGATAGTATAACTATTTCATCAAAATAATTGGATCTCTTAGAAATCCAATCTCCTATCTTTGGATGAGTGGATCGATGAAGGAATCTTATTTCTTTGCATCCTATTTTGAGTTGATTGTATTAGTATAAAAGGTAAAACTCTTGTCATTGAAAATTATTAGAGAGTAGAGGAAAGATACTTACAAGAATATTATAAGTTTTAGATAGATTGTAATCATTTTAGTTTTATGAATTATCACTTCAGTTTCCAACATTGATTAATCTTTATTCCTGAGTTTGAAAGGATCAAGGGCCCACTCTCCTTGGAACCAGGAATTGTGTATGGTACTTATGTTATGTTTTATTAACTCTTTGTTATACCTAATTAGAATCTTGTTAATATTTGCATTTATTCATAAAAACATCAAAACAAACTCATAGTTTAAAAGGCATTTCCTTATTTCAAATTCATTTCCTTTCTAATAAAAGTGTGTTTTCTTTTACAACAAACATGTGAAGCAAATTTTCTTTTTAAGTTAGGAGTGTGATTTTGCTTTCCATGCAAGCATAAATAGGAGTGTGATTTTACTTTCAAGCAAAAGAGTTGATTTATTTGATTAAATAGTTACATCTTTTCCTTTTAAAAAAAAGTGAATCAATTCATTTAGGACACATTTCTTTCATTAGTCAAAGTTAGAATAGGACCATTAAACACCCCCACAAGCAGACTTCTAGATTTACCATCAGACACCTTATTGCAGATAGCTTTGAACACCAGCCCTGGTTGATAAGACATCAATTAAACATTGATTAAATGAAGAGTTAAACAACACTCATCATTTTTTTCACTGTTACTAGGGACACATGGTGTTAGTAAGGTAATAATTATTGGTCTAGAGTAAAAAAAATTGTAAAAAACCATAAAAATTTAATAAATTGATGTACCATCCTAGAGACTCTAAAGGATGATTCATCTTAAAATTTCCACCAAGAGAAAAGTTAAAACTCCTTCAACATCTCTAAGTAGTAAACCAAAAGTTATGAGTGAAACCTATTTGCAAGAATCTTTACAGACTTGGATAGAAACTAGGTCATTGCCACAAGCAAGCCCCATATGACAAATTCCTCAAGATCAATCTCTTATAGGAAGACATTATTTAAAAATTTCTAAGGAATTAGAAGAAGCATTTGAAAAATCCATAGCTAAATAAAATTTTGAGAACTTTGAACAACCCATAACTGGTACCACAAATATTTTGTGGGAAGATCATCCTACCTTTGAAACATGATTAGAAGAAGAAAATATGGCTCTTCAACAAAATCAAAAACTTGCACAACTAGGAAGGACTTTTTCCTTTTCTATTGTTTTAGATCCTAATGATCAAACCCCCATGAAAAATATTTCACTAGCTAATCTGCCAAATTTATGGGGAAGATCTACAGAAGATCCTGATCAATTCCTGTTTGAGTTTAAGGTGTTATGTCAAACCTATGGTTACATAATAGATAGACATATTTTAAAACTATTTCCCTCTACACTTAAATATGTAGTTATGAGATGGTTCATGGGTTTAACTAGTGTTTCTATTAGAACATGGGATGACATGGAGACAGAATTCTTAAATAAGTATCAAGATTACTACCGAGTGAGAGAAAGAAAATATGATTTATTCAAAATCAAACAGAATGAGGATGAATCTTTAGAGGATTATTTGGATAGATTCATGTTCACTCATAAAAGAAGCAATTATCCACTTACTAAAGAATTTCAAATTTTGGTTTTCTTAAAAGGGTTGGATGAAGATACTAGAGATGCCTTAAATCTGATGGGAGGTGGAGATATAAATAAGTTGGATTTCGATCAGAATTTTGAGCTTTGTACCAACTACTCTTGAACAAAACCTAGAATTAGGAGAGGAAGGTTTGGGAAATCTAATGAAGTGGGTAAGCTAATGGAAGAATTTACCAATATAAAGACATATATTTTGGTTACACTAAATAGTACTTTGGATGGCCTTCAAGCTAAGGCAAATGCAACAAAACCCTTATCAATTTACTATCTAAATTGCAGACAAAAACATGCCCTTAGAGACTATCACTAGATAAAACCAATATTTCATCATGTGGGATTTGTGATGCAACAAATCTAATAACTCCTTGATCAAATAATTTGAACCTTATCCCCACTTAGTGTGAGTGCACAAGTATTTTATTAATTTTCAAAAAACCAAGTATATAAGGGTGCCTCTACTTCATTAACCCTTTTACATTTCAATCATAGATTATATAGATTTTACCCATGACTGGTAAAACTAACCAATCCTATAACCAACTCTTTATGGGAAATTAACCCATAAGGTAGTTCTAATTAATTAATTAACTCAAAACATAAAACCTAACTAAAACTAAAACTAAGTAACTTTATTTTATGGGGGTGTCTTTATTAAAAATATGCATGCCCCATTAAACATAATTATGTATTTAACCTACCAAAAAAGCTAACCTAATGTTAAGACTTTGGAACAAGTCCTAACAAGATCATGATACCAAACACTGCATCCTTCTGCCTATTTTAAAAACTCAAATGAAAACACAAGTCCAGTCCACTAAAGAAGTCAATTATATCTAAAAACAAAACTTTGCCTCAAAAAACTAGGCTCAAGGACAGTTTAATGCAAGAAACTCAGTTAATCCTTGGATGGCACCATGGAATGTTTCAATTCTTTTACCTTTTTGGAATCAACCCAAAATTCCATCAATCCAAAATCCATGGGTAGGACAAGATTGGATAATAATACCCCAATGGATGGTGCCACATCCACAACAATAATGGGTATCACAACACCAATGGATTCCATAGAAATATCAATAATAGAATCTATAGTGGAACCCACAACAATAATTCACCCAACCAAGAAGACCACTTCAACAACAAACTATTATGTCACCCCCAGTTATTCAGTAATAAGGTCAAATCAATCAACCCTCAATGCCTACACAACCAATAGTAAATCCAAAAAATAAAAAAATAGAACCTATTTATGTTAATAAATAGGAAGAGACAATGAATGTTGGAGCTATTGATTATTTGGCCATACATTTAAGATCAAGGAAAACTATACAAAAACCTCTAGTTCTCATTTCTGAGATACCTGATGAAAAATAAAAAAGAGAATCAACTCAATTAAACACTAGAGAAGCTAAAATCAAAATGATCTCTAAATTAAACAAAGAAAACACTACTACACTAGTAGTTCCTTTTCTTGAAAGATTAAGAGAAATTGATATTAAACCAAAATCAAACTTGGTCCATGAGTTGTAAAAGATCAATATTGAGGTACCCCTACTACAATATATTAGGGATATACCTGAATTGAACAAGATCATCAAAAACCTTTGTATCAAGACACCTAGGAGGAAATCAAAATATCCAGGGGCCATTCATGTTGAAAGAAAAGTTGTTGATTTATTAGCAGGAAAATTATTAGTTTGAAAATATGCAGATCCAGGAAGCCCAGTGATCATAGTCATAATTAGAGGTAAAGAAATTCCTAACATCTTGGTAAATTTGAGAGTAGAAATTAATGTTATGACAATTGATACTCCATGAATTATCTCTTATGATAATGCAACCCAAAACTACCATTATTCAATTACCGAACCAATTTGTAACTAAACCAGAAGGGACTATAGAAAATGTTGAAGTACTAATAGAGTCTTGGGAATATTTAATATATTTCATGGTCTTGCATCCTAAAACAAAGAATCTAGGATATCCCATAATCCTAGGTATACCATGGTTGGCTACTATAGCAACATTAATTAATTGCAAGTCAGGAGACATGACCATTTCTAATAGGTTAAAATTTAAATGCATATTTTTATATCCTTCTATAAAACCATCAACAAATCACATACAAGAACTTTGGGTGGATAAATCAGATAACACATCAAACACCATTTCCTCTTTAGCTATGATCATAGTTAAAAAACACTTGGAATAATTAAATGGAGACATATACCTAGAATCTATAGAATCTGTCAGTCTAAAAGCTACGGACTCTGCCAGTCCAAAAGCTATGGACTCTACCAGTCTAAAATCTATGGATTCTACTAGTCTAGAAACTACAAACTACCTCAATTTAGGATTCTTGGGTTAAATAGAATTTAATGAAACCTCCATTTCTAATTATTTTATTGTTTCTTCACTATATGATCATAGATTGATTCATGAAAGTGTGTGGAAATTGATAGAACAACAATAAACTCATTTCTTAGATGCATTCCATTGTTCTTTAGCAAGACTGATTCCTCCTGAAAAAGAGTTTGTTGATAATGTAGCCATGTTTCATAAGCTACTTTCTCATCCATGTCCTTTGAACTAATTGATTAGTGAATTCAAGCAAATAGAATCCAACTACCCAGGCACAAAACTAATCATGGTATTACTTGGAAAGATTTTAAACATCAATAGTTAGTTTACAAATGAAGAGGAAGATCAACTTTTTGAAGTACTAAAAAGACATACCAAGGCTTTTGCTTGGGATTATACCGACATGAAGGGAATTCACCCTAGCATTTTCACTCATCACATTTACATGGAATTTATCAAACAAGTCAGGCAACCACAAAGAAGAATAAACCCAACATTAAAGGAGATAGTCAAAATAGAGATCCAAAAATTACTGGAAGTTGGGTTTCTTTACCCCATCTTAGGTAGCCAATGGGTTTCACCCCTAGTAATTATGCCTAAGAAAAATGGAAAATTAAGGGTATGTGTACATTATAGAGAATTGAACAAAGTAACACTAAGAGATTATTTTTTTCTACCTTTCATTGATCAAGTTCTTAACAACTTGGCAGGAAAGAGATATTTTTATTTCTTAGATGGGTTTCATGGGTATAACTAGATAATGGTGGTAGCTGAAGATCAAGATAAACCACATTTACCTATCCTTGGGGAACTTTTGCTTATCAAGTACTCCCATTTGGACTTTGTAATGCTCCACCAACCTTTCAAAGCATAGTTCTGTCAATATTCTCTGACCTTACAAACCATTGTGTTGAAGTATATATGGATGATTTTACCATTTATGGTGAAACTTACAAAGAGGCTCTTACCAACTTGGAAAAAGTATTGATCATATGTGAAGAACATCAATTATCTTTGATCCATGATACATGTTTGTTGATGATATATGAAGGAATAGTGATGGGACACCATATTTTTGCAAAAGGCATTCAAGTAGATCTAAAGAAGGTTGAAATAATCTCCAATTTACCCATCCCACAAACACAAACTAACATTAAGAGTTTTTTGGGACATGCTGGTTACTACAGATGCTTCATAGATAATTTTAGCCAAATAGCTACCCCTATATTTACTTTGCTTACAAAAGATAGTACATTTGAATGGAGTGATAGTTGTCAGTAGGCCTTTGAGACCATCAAAGCTAAACTCATTATTGCTCTTGTATTGAGAGGACCAGATTAGACTCAGCCATTCTATATATACATATATGCTTCCAATACAATAATAAGAGTAGTCCTTGGAAAAAATGATGAAAATAATAGCATGCATGCTATATATTATATTATCAAAAACATGACACATACTGAAAGAAACTACACCACAACTGAGAGGGAATTCCTAGCAGTAGTCTATGCAATTAACAAATTCAAACACTACATAATAGGCTATAAGGTATTTATCTATACAAACCATTCAGCTATTATATATCTTACCAACAAACCAATTGTGGGAGATAGGATTATTATATGGTTATTACTCTTATAAGAATTTGATGTTACTATTATAGATAAACTAGAGAAGTCTAATGTGGTTGCTGATTTCTTGTCAAGAATGAACACTATAAGTGAGGAAGAACTAGTGGAAGATGAATTTCCAGATGAACAATTGTTTGCTATTTCATCAAAATCTTTTTGGTTTGCTGATATAGCAAATTACCTCGCCATAAGAAAGTTTCCTCTACAATTTTCACAAAAAGAAAAGAAACATTTAATCAAAGAAAGTTCTTTTAAATGGATTAACAAAATGCTATTCAAACTTGGACCTGACCATGTGTTTCATAGGTGTGTGAAAAATGGTGAAGCTTATGATATCATCAGAGCTTGTCATGATGAACCAGGAGGAAGTCATTACTCAGCTCAAAGAACCATACATAAAATCCTAGGAGTAGGATACTATTGGCCTCACCTCCATCAGCAAGTAAAAATATATGTTAGACACTGTGATGCTTGTTAGAGAATTGGACAACCTACTCTTTCAACAGTGATGCCTCTGCACCCTCATCCTCAATTACTTTTAGAACCATTTGAAAAATGGGGAATTAATTTTATAGGTCCTGTGGATCCTCCTTCCGGAGGAAAAGAATATCTCCTAGTATATACAGACTATGTGACTAAGTGGGTGGAAGTGGAAGTATTAACTCATGTAAGAGAAGAGATGGTAGATGATATTTTATATTTAAAAATCATGCAAATATTTAGTGCTCCAAGAGAGATAGTCTCAGATCAAGGACCGTAGTTCATGTCAAACATGATAGATCACTTCATGCAAGTATATCAAACTCAACATAGAAAAACATCTCCATACCATCCTTAGGCTAATTGGCAAGTTGAAGTCACCAATAGAGAACTAGAAACCATTTTAACCAAGGTTGTTAATTCTAGCAGAAAGGATTGGGAAGATAAGGTACCAGAAGTTGTTTGGCCCTATAATACTACTTAGAAAATAAAAACTAAATTTTTACCTTATGAATTGGTTTATGGTAAGAAAACCTTATTCTCTATTGAATTTAAATTACAAATTTTGAAAATAGCTCTAGAAGTAGGAATTGAATTAGAAAAAATACAAAAGGAAAGACTCCTACAGCTTAATCAACTTGATGAGATGAGGATGGAAGCACTATAAAGAACTGAATTGGTACAACATCAAAGAAAAGTTTGGCATGATTCACAGATCAAGCAATCAAAGTTTTAGAAAGGGGATTGGGCACTATTGTTCGATTCCAAATTTTAAAAGTTTAAAAAAAACTAAAAATGAGGTGGTTGGGACCTTATTAGATTGAAGAGATCTTTAAAAATGGTTTTGTTAAGCTAATACCTATTGATGATAGCATAAGAGCTCTGTTAGTCAATGGACATAGATTGAATCTTTATCAGAAACCTCTTAATAAAGAAGAATTTATTCAAAAGGTAAAAGATCAAGTAGCCTTTTTGGAGGACTCTGCTTCTTCTAGAGAACCTGCTCCTTGATTATCCAACATAAAAAATAAAAATAAAATATATATATATATATAGTGAAAATCCTTCTAGGGACACTATTGACAATGCATGCCTAGAAAACCAGCTTGTTGGTTGGCTATGCATTGCAAAAAGGGCTTTGGTTAGGAAACCATCAATGGTTGGCCAAAGGGCAAAAACAAAATATATAAAAAATGAAAGAGAATATCATCATGTCACTATAATTGGTCTTCTCCATACAATAAAATTTATTCTTTCAACACTTGTTGACTAATCTATGCAAACTTATTTATGTAGGATAAATAGCGAGCAAAGGATAAATCTAAGGTTAAAAGTAAGTAAGATATATATTCTATTTATCTATGTTTAGTTAAATAATTATCTTCTATTTAATTAAGACTTATTCTACAGAGATGACCCAAACTTGAGCCTTCTGAAATGGAATGACATGACACATATCATAATGAAGAAGTATGAAAATGAATCACCAAAAGGTGTATGGCTAAGTGTGAAGCTTTGATATAATCAATTGTGTCATCAATAATGATAATGATGAAATGTCATAAAAGGAGTTTTAAATGAAGTGATAAATAGATATCACCGTCAAAGTGCCATGTCATCATTTCACCCAATTTGTAATAATTTAATAAAAAAACTGGCACACTCCATAGAAATATGCAGCGTTGAACTGTATCAAGTAATTATATTAAACTACAAACTCATGTAGTTGTGGAGTTTCACATAAATCATTTCATTCCTACTGATTTCAATAGAAGCTGGTATATAGATCCTCAATTATTATTGCCTACAAATCCTCAGTGATTGTTGCCTATAGATTTCAATAGCAACTGGTCTAAACCCTAATCTGAGTGAAAAAAATAGAGTTGTTTAAAAATATGAGTATAAATGAGACAAAAAAATGAGATCAGATCTGAATAATGTAGCAAAGTTTCACAAAGACAAAGCTTTTGTGGTAGTGTTTAGAGTAAATGGTTGGCTACCTTTCATTGAAAAGTTACAAGGTTTTGATGAAACAATGGTAAGAAAATTCATCACTAATCTCACCCCTAAGTTTTTAGTTGTTAAAGGTATTGTTATTCCTATTTCAACTCAAATTATAAGTCAAATAATACAAGTTCCAAAAGAGGGAATGAGGGCTATAGGCAGAATTCTATTTAGTGATTTAATTATTAAGTTTAATGGTTATGAGTAGACTGGGACTTCATGTTTAATAGATTACAAGGGAAAATCAAAAGGGATTATTATAAATTAACTTTCTAAACGTTGGAAATTTGTAGCCAAGTGGGTACTCAAATATATCATTTATGAGGGGCAACATTGTCTTTTAGGAGGAGATGCCTTGAAAATGTTAATACACCTTAAGCATAGGAGACAAAACCCTCATTACAAGATTAACCTCCCATCCTTCTTCTATGGTGCCCTTAAAATTATGACTACAAATCCTAATGCTACTCTTAGGAATCATGGCCTTATTCACCTAATTATCCAACATCACTTCCTTTAGCAAAGACAAGAGGTCTAGGAGGAATTTTAGCATAGTGTAACACAACAAATTCTAAATCTACCTACACAAGAAACCCCAAGTTTACTATAGGAACATTCATCTCCAACTACTGCATTAGTTGAGAAAAAAATCCATAGAATAAATCACAGATTGTAGTCTCAACAAAAATCCCTTCTTCATCTTCAAAAAGAATCACAAGGTCTCAAATCCCTGTAGTTTCAAGGTCCCCATAAAAACTTCAGCAATCTATAGTGCAACCAATTCCCTTGTTAGGAAGAAGAAAATTGAAATGAAAGGTTGCTACAAAACCTGAGAAGACTGAGGGTTTCATGGTTGAGAAGGAAAGATAACTGAGTGTAGCTTAGAGAGTGAAAAAAAGAAGGAGAAGGCTAATTTTGATAGATGAAGATGAACAAGAGGCTACAAACATTCTAGATAGTCTTAAAAAGGTATCTCATTACTCCATACATCAAAATATCCCTGCACCTCCACCTAAGATATTTGTTGACCGAAGTTGTCAAACAAGTTCTCTAGGTATTCCTACCTTTCAAATGCTAAATCAAACTGAAGAAGAATATTTCATACTTAAATAGAAAAATAAAGTTGTAACTTCTTCAAACAAAATATTGGAAAATGAAAAGAAAGAATTAGAAGCTAAGGTCCAAGATTTAGAAGAAAATTTGCAGGATGCATGAAAATTAGGGGAATCTCTTTTGGCATGTAGGAATCCTTTTCCTATATATCATTTGTTTTTATTTGAATAATTTTATATATGACAGCTTTTGAGGATCTCTTGTCATCTTCCTTACAAGATTTCACAACCAACAACATTTCTAGAAAAATTCTATAGTGTTGAACCTAATCAGTAGGATTTGCTTTGTGAGTTTTATTTACATGATTTTATCATAGGAGACCATGAGCACAATAAGTTCTTGATAAACCTTCATGTAGGAGAATTTCAATTGAGGGCATTGCATTCTACATTAAAAAATCAATTAGCATGGAAAAGCAAATTTGAGGAGTATATAAATCATGCTAAGACTATAGAATTGTGTATCAGACCAGCGTTTCCTATCTCTAGATTAGTCACATAGAATTTTAACTGTGCTTATCTAAGAGATGAAGTTAAAACTCACTATTTACAAGCTTTATATGATTGTATTGTTTCTTTTGACTTGTATTCAAGACAAGGTTTTGATTCAGTAGTGACTACAAGTGTGAAAAGGTAGGACCAACTTTTAGTGTCTCTTAAAAGATGAGAGGTCATGTCTCCAAATAAATTAAGATGGAGTATGAGGAGAGTTTCCTCAATTTTAGAAATCTTAATAGAGGTAATAAACTCTGGGGGAGAAAATAAATAGATTGTCATGAGATATAGACCCCCTTTGTTGATCATACCTATTCTAGGATGGTAGAGTTAGGATCCACAATCAGAGGAGTAATTCAATAAACAAAAATAAATGATTCAAGAGCATCATGGATTTACAAGAAATTTAGACAAGCATATAATAGATGAATTTGATGATTATGATTTGAGTCAGAGTGTGGAAAGTAGATGCTAGAGCTATGAGTGCTAATGGATGTTTACAATGGGACTTACAAAAGGTAAAGCTTGGGGGAGATGATGAGCTCAGAATATGGCTCATTATTGACATGTTATTTCCCTCATTTCATCTCTCTAAGGATATTATCTTATGCAAATCATAGATTGTTAGATAGATATTACATGGAAAGTAGATATTGTCTTGTTTATATTGAACCAAAGATTAAAATTTTAATATGTCATTAATGTCTACTACATAGCATGTTTTAGTGATTTATGTTGTGAAGAATGCTCAAGAAGAAGACACAGGCGATGTATAGTGAAAGTTCAATTTTGGTCTCCATCTAGCATAACTATGAACTATGTATGCCTATTTCTATGGACTCTATAGCTTTGTTTCTACAAACTCTATAGGCTTGTTTCTATAAACTTCATAGGCTTGTTTCTATGGACTCCACAAGCTTGTTTCTATAGACTCTGTAGGCTCATTCCTACCGACTCTAAAAGGTCAATTCCATGGATTCTATAAAGATAAAGCTATAAATAGGGAAGTTGGAGGCTGGATAAGATGAGAGAGAATCATTCTATCTAGATTCAAATGAGGAAAATACCCACCTACTATTTTTTAGGATTTGATTTTGATAAAGTTATATATATTTAGATCTTAGGACTATTATAGGATAGTATATCTATTTCATCAGAATAATTGGATCTCTTGGAAATCCAATCTCTTATCTTAGATGAGTGGATCAACCAAGGAATCCTATTTCTTTGCATCCTATTTTGAGTTGATTGTATTAGTATAAAAAGTAAAACTTTTGTCATTGAAAATTATTAGAGAATAGAGGAAAGATATGTACAAGCATATTACAGGTTTTAGATAGATTTTAATCATTTTAGTTTCATGAATTATCACTTCAGTTTCCAACATTGATTAATCTTTATTCTTGAGTCTGAGAGGATCAAGGGCCCACTCTCCTTGGAACTAGGAATTGTGTATGGTACTTATGTTATGTTCTATTAACTCTTTGTTATAACTAATTAGAATCTTGTTAATATTTGCATTTATTCATAAAAAAATCAAAACAAATTCATTGTTTAAAAGGCATTTCCTTATTCCAAAGTCATTTCCATTCTAAGAAAAATGTGTTTTCTTTTACAACAAACATGTGAAGCAAATTTTCTTTTTAATTTAGGAGTGTGATTTTACTTTCAAGCAAAAGAGTGAATTTATTTGATTAAATAGTTACATCTTTTCCTTTTCATCAAAAGAGTGAATCAAGTAGTTTAGGAAACATTTATTTCATTAGTTAGAGTTAGAATAGGACCATTAAATAGCCCCAAAAGTATACTTATAGATCTACCATCCTACACCTTACTGCAGATAGCTTTGGACACCAGCCTTGCTTGATAAGACATTAATTGAACATTAATTAAATGAAGAGTTAAATGACACTTGTCAGGAAGTGAAGAATTCATCCGTGCTATTAAACCCAATTATGACTAATGAGACCTTCACATAGTGGGGCCTAGATATCATCAAGATGATCAATCCCACCTCAAGTACAGGCCACAAATGGATACTTATGGCTACTAATTACTTCATAAGGTGGACTGAAGTAGCCCTGATAAAGGATAAAAGTAAGAACATGGTCCTTAGATTCTTGGAAGAGATAGTAGTAAGGTTTGTCTCACCCAAAATGATCATTTTGGATAATGCAAAAGCCTTCTTAGGTTCTAAAATTTTAGAATTTGCACTCCAAAATAGCATTTTCTTGAAGACTTTATGCAATTACTACCCGCATGGAAATGGATTGGTTAAATCAACCAATAAGAATATCATTAGGTTTATTAAGAATATG
Source organism: Torreya grandis (assembly GCA_037957365.1). Classification (NCBI taxonomy): domain Eukaryota; kingdom Viridiplantae; phylum Streptophyta; class Pinopsida; order Cupressales; family Taxaceae; genus Torreya; species Torreya grandis. Next base: position 215,984 of record JARHVA010000538.1, on the reverse strand, counting down.
GGTGCAGACCAGTAAGGGAGTGGCATATACATCTCAAGATGGCTCTATGGGATAACCAAATTACTCCCAAGCAAATCTTAAAGACATCCCCGTATAAACTAGTATATGGAAAAGAGGTGACCATGCCTATTTCAATAGAGATTCTAACCTTAAAACTATTAAAAGATGTTGAGATTATAAATAATGGAGAGATATAGGTTATATTGGTAGAATTACTTAGTGTCCAAGAGGTGAGAGAATAGGCTAGTGACACTAAGGTCATCTGATAATAGGTAGTCAAGTGATGGTTTGAAAAGAAAGCATTTGACCTAGGCTTTAATCCTAGGAACTTGATTTTAAAATATGACCAAAGAGCCATAAAGCCAGGCCAACATGAAAATTTCAATTCCCTATAGAGGGGGTTATTTCACATCATTGAAAATAGGTAAGGTAATGCATAAAAGTTAGAGGATAAAGAAGATAATGCATTAGGGATTTTGATTAACAGAATCTACTTAAAACACTTTAATTGATTTACTAGCCTTCTCCTTGTATATAGTTATTTGGTTGCCTTTTTTTTTCCCTTTATTGGTTCGTTTTCCTCTCTTTGTTGTTATTTACCTTCAAAAATAAGTTTTGTTAGCACAAGTGGTTCATCTTATTTCCAGGTGTCCACACCATAGCTCTCCTTATTTTTTAAGCATTCTCTAAAAGACAATTACCTTCCCACTCCTCCTACCATTAAGTTAAATTCTCTATATTACATGATCCCCCATGAGGATCATCAAAAAACATTTTATGAGTTACTCCTCAAACATGTGTTCCACCCTTAACATTTATGGGGTACCCTAAATTCAAATTTTTCATGATGATCCTGCTAAAAGGAGTGGCTTATAAATACCTCCAACATAATTGGTCCCAAAACTTAAATTCCTAAGAGATTTCAATAAAATTGAGTGATTGAGCAAAACATGTTGAGTATAGAAAAAATTTCCAAGAAATTTGAGAAAGGATTGTGAATATTATGAATAGAAATTGATATCCATTATTTCCCTTGATCAAAGAGAGGATTTCTAAAAATAATTCATAAGATGGAAAATTCTACATCCTCATCCAGTAGCAAAAATCATCTGAATAAGTAGAGAACTTGTGGTCAACTAGTCATGGTGACCTTCCCCCATAGTATGCATTAATAAAATTATATGCTTCCACTTTCACTCAGCCAAGGCCTAAAGTGGCAAATGTCAAAAATTTCATTAAGGATAGTTACAGGGACCCTTCACTGGTCTTATATTATGTGGATGTGATCTTTGATCCCAAATTGGTAAAGAATCCAAAGAGCTTAAGGGAGGGCACCCATGCTTAAATGATTAAAAACGTTCAGATCAATGACTATGACTTATTTGAGTCCAGTATTTGAAATTCCACATTAGCCTAATACATGGTGCCCCTTGTGCACCTATGCCTAGATATCATTCCCTTATGCACAATAGATATGATGCTAGCACTAGAATTATTACATGTAACAACCACCTAAAAGTGGATATCAGTGTCGATGCAATAAGGGATATGCTCTGATTCTCAAGCTACCCCAATGCTGAAATTTTTTGTATAGAGAGTTTACAAAATATCTAGGACACCTAGGTTCATAAAATGGATTTCATCAATTTAGTCCTCAGGAGAAACTACACCAAATCACATCCTATACCCATGGATCTCATTATTTTTTTGATGTAAGACATGAAATATGTCCTTTCTATGATGGAATTTCTCTTTGAGATGGACTCGTATTCTCACATCATTGATTTCTAATTAGGGTAAGTCTTACTTTTGAGGATAGTGAGCATGCAGAAGGTTCACAAGATGGACTTTGAAAATGTCATCACCACTACCATACATAATGAATTGGAAAACTTCTAAACACTGAATACCTTTAGGTATTCTTCCTTCCTCATCCACTTAATCATGTATCATAACTCTTGGTTTTTATCTTCATAATTCACCTTCAAATCCATTGAGACAAGCACCCATCCTAACACAATGATTCCCATCTCTATGTGGACCCACATCTTGTCAGCCACACAAGACTACTATGAGTTTTTAGAGTCCTTGTCCTTGATCCAAATTAACCTCAGTTAAGAAGCCATCACCTTTACAATGATAGATAACTAGAGGTCATGGCTAACTAGTGTTAAAATTCTAGTCGACTAGTTCTTTAAGGCTCATTTCACCTTCATTCAGGCACATGGATTCAAAAAGGATCCATTCCATCTCCCATGCCTGCTCACAGATAAGGCCCTAGCGTTAGAGCTATCTCACTAACTTTATGTGGTTGAATTAGTATACAACATAGGCCATAATAAGAAAGCCCTATATGATGTCACCTTCTGAAGAGGGGGCATCATAGTGGTAAAGAGGTCACAGGAGTGCTTACTTGTACTTAAGCTTATAGAGCTTATCCTTGACCAAATTGATGACAAATGGAATGATGAACCGGTTGGTCATATAGCCACCTTGAAGATCATTGCCCCATTCAATCATGAGCCCTAACCATACCTTAAATAGGAAAGGTCATTAGCAAAGGATGATATTAATTATTATAAGGATTTTTCTAAGATCCCATTGGACACCTGCAAGCTATGGGAGTCATTTTATGATGCAGTTTGGCAATTCAACCCCATTAAGAAATTGACAAAATCACTGAGGGTGTAACTCATCCAAAGGGACTAAAGCCAAGATAAAATAGACACCTATTGGAAATATAGGTAGGAATTCAACAAGCTAGGACTAAATTTTGAAGATGTAGATACAGATGACACATTTGAGAACCTATGGGATGAGAACCATGAGGAGGAGGATCTAAAAAAAGAAGAGTTGTCTATCAATGAAGAGGAAGAGGAAGACAACCCTAAAAAAGAAGAGGAGGAGACCCCTCTAAAGAAAGAAGAGGATTTTTTTATGGTTCAAAGGACTTTGACCTAGCCACCACCTTTTTATACATATATAACTACCCTGCAATAGTAGTAGGTCTCTTTGGCGCATCTCAAGGTAGGGTCATCTCATCCTATCTCTAGGGCACACAATCCTCTAGTTTTCCCCCTAAGCCCTGATAAAAGAAGGTACATTTTTCTCTATCCCTTCTTTCCACTTATACTTCATTCTTTACTCCCTCTTCACCCTCCATGGTTTCCATTAAGCTCACACCCCTCTCTACTACCCAACCTATCACCTCACTCATGCCACTTTCCTCTACATAATAAATCACCTCCCTTATGCCATTTCTCACTCCACCCTCATCCACTTCATAAACATCTATTGTGGTGCAATCACCTTCCATCATACTTTGTGTCCTCTCACCTTTCTCTCCTTCTACCCTAACCCATCACTTGATCCTCTTCAAAGGAACAACATCCATTACTTTTGGGATACCATAATTATCCCCCTTCACAGGGGAAAATATTCAATCATAGGAGTAGTTTCATCGATAGATTGAGGCTGCTAGAAAAGCCTGAGAGGCCTAGGCATAGAATAAAAGAGGAACATAGGCCAAGGCCCTGATAGTGCCTCGCACGTAATAATTCTTTAACCCAATGCAGTAATCTCTAATGATTTCACACATGGCACCCTAAGTAGTCAAGCCTCAATAATAGATATAGTTGGGGGACTACTTAATACACATCATCCACCTCAACCTTAGGTAGGATAGGCCCACTAATAGGGTTGAATTAATGAAGGAAACATAGAAGTCTATCACCATAGACTATATTAAAGTAGGCCACAGTTGGAGAAGATAAAGCTAGAACTCACAAGGGTGAAAACTATGGTTGACTACCTAAACACCAAGGTTAAGGACAAAGACACAACTCACAAAAATGAGGTCTAACCTATAGATCCGTATCACTAACAAGAGCTTCCATGTAGAAGCCAATCAAAGGGTCTAATTGTGGATCTAGGTTGCATAGCTAAAGTCTAAAATTGATTCCCTAAAGAAGGAGAAGCAAATTATGGAGAATAAGCTTCATGAGAAAGAAGTGGAGCTAGTGCAGACTTATAAGAATCTCTTGGATTTTATAAGCACACAAAAACATTTACAATAAAAAATGTAGTAGGATTCCTTATCCAAGGACCAAAAGATCCTGTAATTGAAAAATGACCTCATTATTGACTCCTAAACTATAGGGATCCTCCTCATGGTCTAGTAGTTGTATATATCTTACTAGTAGAGAATAAAGAATACATCTGTTAACTTGAATCCAGTGCTTAGGTTCTTCATGGACCCACAGTGGTAGAGATTCTAGGTAAGCACATGTATAGACTAGGTCCTTGCCTTCATGTCCCCTAAGTTTTAGGACTCATATCTCCTTGTCTATAAGCTTTATAGTTAAATATACATGACACTAAAATTAGTAGGGGTGGTCAATTGAAGGTAGGCAATGATGAAGGTAAATGAGTTTCTGAGCTACAACAAGGAAACAATAAAATACAATGCATTTATCAATGGCTTAGAGAAGGTAGTCCAAGATATGAAAGGGGACATCAAACAACTGGTCCATTTAGGACTCCCCTATCCATTCTTTGTGAACAACACTATCCTCCTAGAAGACAAATTAAAATATATGATAAAAAATAAGTAGAATGACCAAACCATTTTTGTAGCTCTCAGTTAAGCACCAAGTATCTTCAAGGTGGAGACCATTTTATATCCTCTAGCCTAGCTAGAGTTTTAAATGCTAGTATCAGTCTGAGGCCTTAGTAACATCTATTTTAAGGAGATCATCAACCTAGATAGAGCATTTGGGGCTCTGAAGAACAAGACCCAACTAAAGGAAGAAGAGTGGACACTTTTGAAGGTTGCTCTTCAAAACTTGTAAGTTTGATGGGCTTTGCCCTTTGTGCGTTTTGCTTTGATTAGTCTACAAAACCATAATTTTGGGTTCTTGAATCTATGTGTGAATTCCCTTATAGGTCACCAAGAACTATGGATCATAATCCACATTTTATTTTTTTTGGAGCAGTCAGCTTTTGGTTTCACATGTGCTCTGTGAAGTTTGGCAGTTGTGATTTGACCTTCTCTTTTCCTAGTGTCCCCTTTATATTTTTAGCTAAGTCTTGGCTTCCTCCCATAGCTACCACATTAAATCCTAGTGCTCATTTATCATGAATAAGTTCTTGGTTTTCCTAGGATTAGTGCCATCTCTCTATGTGGCAATTGGGTGCTCATCTAAGGTAGGTTATTTTGTCAGGATTTCAATTAGTGCCATTGGTTGAGGAAGTAATAGATAAGGCCCACTATGCAATTATAAAGATGAACACAAACTTTTGACATGGTTCCCTTACACTCATTTTTCATAAATTAATTCTCAAATTCTCTAGGAGTAAGACCATCTCTCCATATGACATCACGACACTCCTTGGGAGCAAAAGTTATTTTGTCAGGGCTTAGGGTCACATCATTGGATGGAAAAGTTAGAAAGGGGACCCACCATGTATTTGCATAAGGAAGAAGTGAACCTTCCACATGGTAACATGACACTTATTCAAGGTAAGTTTATTTTGTTAGAGCTAGGAGTTATGTCATTGGTCAAAGCAAATGGGCCCCCATTTCCAATAGCATTCCAAAGGCAATTTTAGAGACAAACACGTTCCATCATAGTGCTTCTTCTAAGCATCATGTAAATCATATGGGCATCATTGTTATGCCATATCTAAGATTTATAATAATAATTTAACTCATAAGCTAAAAATCCTCCTTCAGTTGTAATGACCTCATAATTAGTGTGAGTTCATATTTCCAAGTGTCACTTCCTCATGGGACCATGGTTTATATATATTCAGATCTCATTGATTTTGGGAATGGGTTAGTTCTTAGAATTATTTTGGTATTAGAGTAGCCATTGTAATAATTTTTAATTCTAAGATAAAATTATCAAGTAATTTTATTTTTCATTCTAAGACCTTAATAAGTGCCCCTTGTGTGAAAGGATTGTACTATATATTGTGCCATTAACCTTTTGCATGGTGTTTTCTACCCAACAATGAAGAGGATGTGATGTTTTGTGTCAAACTAAGTAAATATCTATTGATGTTTATTATTTACACTTATTTATTTTTATAATATTGATTCTTGGTTTTGTTATAGGCTTTAATTTATACATATGCTCCTTTAATAGTTTGTGATCCCTGAAGATTCAATCTATTTTATGCAATTATAGATCAATACTTTAAAGATGTCGATGTATAGCCTTAGTTATTTTATTTCAATTTTATCTATATTTTATTCTTATCCCTTTCCACCACCCCCCCAAAATTATTTTAAAGATATGGCTTCTAAAACTCGAAGGTTGTTTTAGATACTACATTTGAGTCCCACATCTGTAAAGTTTCATGTTGGTTGTTTAGGTTGCATCTTAGTTGAGTAAAGGGGATTGTTCGGGTCCTCTTGCTCAAACCTAGTCCAACATGGGACTAAACCCAGGTTGTGGATCAAGTAATATTAGCTCGGACCTTTGGAGAAGGTTGGTTTCCTCTTGTATTTATCACCTAAACTAGACCTAATACTAACTCTTTCTTTGAAAAGGGGAAGAGATTGGAAATGATTCATAAAAGAATGTAAAACTAAGGTGATGCACCAAATGTTTTGATCCTTCTAATTACATAAGACACATTCAAGACTATATAAGATCACTTCATTCACTATTTGATTAGTTTCACATAAGTATTTCATACAAAATCATGGATTAACTATCAACCTAGCATGGGAGGGTAATTATCCACTTCCACACTAACCAACAAACTATGTATGCACTTAAAATCACCTATGACAAGTACAAAGACATTGTATAAAGGTGAAAAAACTCAAACAAAGGTAAACAAATTAGATATTCACTTGACCAACTCAATGAATTCATGAGACACACTTTAATTTAGCTTGTAAATGGAGGAATTTAGTCTTTATTACATCAAATAGGTGTTACAGTACAAATCTTGGAAGAGTCTGTTCATGCCAAAGAGAGGGATCATCTTCAAGGCTTAGAAGCCTATATATATAGTAGATTAGGATGAGAGATATGGGGAAGGATGCCTATAATAATGGAGAAGGGGTCGTTATGATCAATATTTTTGATCCTTTAGTGTTGATTTAGTTATCAAGGATCAGCATGGTAAGATTGCTTCTAGAAAATGGCCAACAACCATATTAGACCATTTCAATCTATTTTTGGTCTGCATTGATCCTCTTTATAGTTTTAATGGTAGGATAAAATTATTAGCAATATTTTTCCATCATGAATGTAGTTACAACAATTTACTCAATCTATTTTTATCTTGGAAACATCATTTACTCCCCACTGGCACCTATTGGTTCATCGTTGGCATGCAAGAATAGAGGAAAGGGGTTGTAATTTATGATACTGGCTTTAGCATTAAACCCATCAAAACTAATGTGCCTACCTTTGTGGCATCCTTTTGTAATTCTTAGATCTAGTTTGACCTTGACTGAATTAGCTTCAACTTTTAATTTCAACCATTGATCTTGATCTAAGCTTCTCATAATGTGTCAATTATCAGCTTCTCATTTGCTTTATAGGATCCCACTAACTCTTCGACCCCTCATACACTATAGATATACTTCTATATGAATGAACATGAATCATTGATCTTTATCCAATCTAACTCACTTGTGACACTTGATAGCTTCTCATTAGCCTTTGAAATCCATTAAATTATTGACTCATCACTCATTATTGATCTGCCTGGGTACAATTACATGCTCACCATTGATTTGCTTAGACCCACTGACTCTGTTAGTCAAAATATATTGTTGGATATCTGTTAAGACACCTAAGATATTTTCACTTGTCATATTCTTGCTTACATTGACCTTTTAACTTGATACTCACTATTGATTTACTTTGCATGATCAAATATGTGTCATTAGATCTTGGGACCCACTAACATCTATCAGATCAATGCTTGCCATTAGATCTTGACCTTATCTCCCAATATTTGGACACTTGTCACTCTCATATTAAACCTTGGGATATTTAAATTCTAATAGATACTTCATAAATCTTAAACTTGATGTATGCGAGCCTGTTTCATTTTATGAGTATAACTTCAAAGCTTTATATCTTGAGATATCAAGCTCATCAAGACATGAAAACTATAGAGGATGATCTTGGTATGAGTAAATTCATGTCCATGTAATCTTTTAGGCTTGGTAGGCTTCTTAATCAAACTTATTAAATGCAAAATCAAGATGACTAGTCTATTTTTTCATGATGTTCTCATGATGGTCTAGTTAGTTTATGCTTGTACAAGAAATTTCAAGTCTCAAAATGAGTTTATGAGACCTGTGAAACTTTATTTATGTCCATGAATGCTTAAAACACCATGAGAACATATTATATATCTTCCCTTTCAACTCTGGACCTTTTTCAAGACTTGTTTCCAAAAATCAACAAATTTTACTTTATGCTTATGTAAAGTGTTTCAAAAGCTTGTAAATGTTATGTGATCTCTTTTTGAAGTCCATATTCTCCTTCTGACATTCGATCCCTCTTCAACCAACACCCTGTTCAGCTTCTTAGTCTGGATTAGATAAATTTTAGCATGTAGGCCAAATTTGGCCAACATATTTGGTGACTCAACTAGGCATCATGCTTGTTATGCTTGAGAACTCAGTGCATTTACATGACTCTTAGATCCACCAATAATGACCAATATTCTCTATGACTAAAATAAACCTATTTAGTTTCAAAAATAATGATTTCTACCAAATCAAGGAAGGAAACATAAAAAATAGGGAAACTAACTAAACAAAGTAAGATTAAACAAACTAATGTGCTAGGACAATACTTGGATGAAAGTAAAATAAACTATGTACAGGGGACTTAGCTTCCTTAATAACAATGTTTCAGATGTATCCCATTGACTGGGATAAGAAACTCCTTACCATCTATCCTTGCAATTTAGAAGGTATTATGGGATTTGTAGTGAGAGATTGTGTATGGACCACTCTAAAGAGAGGAAAACTTTGTATGCCTTCATGGATTAGCTCTATCCTCAACTGACTTGAGGGCCAAATCTCCTTCTTTGAAACTTTGTGAAGAAGATCCTTTATCAAAATCTCTCTTCACTTTTTCTTGATGGCTTTCCATGGCTAGCATGGACTGATGTCTTGTCTCTTCCAACTTCATAAGCTCAGCATATCTAATCTCCATAGGTTCATTCTCCAATAACTCAATTTGATGAATTAGTTATAGGGTACAAAATTCAAGAGAAATAAGCATTCTTGCTTCCTTACCATATACCATCTTATAGGGAGAGTTGGCTATTGAATTTTTATAAGTGATCCTATTAGCCCATAAATTTGACTTCAATTTTAGATGCCATGACCTCTGATTATCTTTAATTGTTCTTCTCATGATCTTCAATAGGTTCTTATTAGTGGACTGAACAAGACCATTTCCTTAGGGATAGTAGTTTAATGAAGTGTTGAGATAGACCCCATATTCAACTATATATTGGCTGATTTTAAACCCCACAAAGGCCATAACATTGTTAGAAATGATGGTTGAAGGGAATCCAAATCTAGTGAGCAAACTTTTATAGAAATTTAGAGCATTGGACTCATTTGCTTCCTTCAATGCCTCTTCTTTTGTCCATCTAGTAAAGTAATTTATAGGAATCAGTATCCATTTATGTCTTAAGATTGAAGGGGGGTTACTGAGACCAATAAAGTCCAATCCCCATTAGATAAAGGGCTAATCCTCTATAATTTGTTGGAGAGGTAAGACTACAAGTTTCACCTTTCCAAAAAACATAACTCATTGTTTGCATTTCCGAACCCATGAATGATAATCACCAAATAAGTTTAGCCAATAATACCCACCCTTCATGATCTTATGGGTTGTGGTCCATGTTGAATAATGCCCTCCACCATGTCCATAATGGAACTCTTCAAGAAACCTTTCATTTTGATATTATTTAATTCATCTTAACAACATGTCATTGATATCTTTCTTGAACAAAAAACCATCAACAAGAAGAAATGGAATAGATTACAATCTAAAATATCTTCTTTTTGAAATCATTAGATGAGAATCTTGGAGATATCTTACCAAATCATGATACCAACTAGAAGGTGAGGCATGACTAGCTACAACTTATTCATCAATTAACACCATAACCACCTCATTGGCTTCTTATAAGTCTTAGGCTAGATGCTCACAAAGTCCCTTGCATCTAAATAGCTCTATGACCATAATCTCCACATCATACTACATTAATTTTGTTATCCAACCAACTCTTTTCACATGTATATCCTTATTTAAGAGAAATTATTTAGTACTTGGATGGGAAACCATTAGATGTATCTTATTATTAGACAACAAGTATCTAAATTTCTTGAGAGACCTTATGACTTAAAGTACATGATTTTTAGTAAAAGAGCACCTTATTTCATACTATTCCAAGCCCTGACTAAAGAAGGATATTAGTTTCTCTAAGGCCTCTTATTTCTTCTACATAATAATGTCTAAAATGGTGTCAATGTTAACATAGGTGTATAGAATGAAGTTCTTTGATTAATCTAGGTTGATGAGCATAGGAGCACTAGCCATGACTTTCTTAATTTCCTCAAAACTCCTTACTACTTTCTTGGACCAGTTGAATCTTTGATTCTTATTTAGCATGGTTGTAATTAGCTTAGCCAAAGTGGTAAATATGAGATGTATATTTTGATAAAATTTATCTCTCTTAAGAAACTTTTCAAATATTTTTTGTGCTTAGGTAAGTAAAGTTCAAGGATTGAAGCTATTCTTTCAGGGTTTATGCTTAATCCATGCTTTAAAACTATATATCCAAGAATATAACCTTCATGAACTAAGAATACACACTTTTTAATATTCATGGATACCCCAAATTGTCTATATATTTAAAACACTTACTCAAGGTGAAACTTGTGCTCACTTGCATTCTTTGATAACATTATTATATAATCCAAATAAATTAGTACAAACTTGTTAAGAAGGCCCTAGAATGCCATATCCCTGGCTCTCTAAAAGGTTGCTATAGCATTGGATAGACCAAAAGGCATATTTCTATATGCAAATGTCCCCCACTTTGTGGTGAAGGTTGTCTTGAATTGGTCCTCCTCCTTGACCAAAATCTGGTTGTAACTACTATATCAATCTAATAAGGAGAACCTCTCTAAACTTGAAACCAAATATAAAATCTATTCCATTGATGGTAGTGGATAGTGGTCTTTAAGGGAAGCCTTATTCAGGTCACATAAGTCAACAAACATTCTAACTTCACTAATATTTTTCCATACTAGAACAAGGTTTGCCACCCAAGTTGAGTACTTGATTAGAAATATAATAGTTGACTCAATGAGATTATGAAGCTCAGTTATCATCAAAGGCTCAATTTTATGATTAATAAGCCTTTGTCTATGTCTTATTGGCCTAGTTTCATCTTCTATCTCAATGGTGTGTTGAGATATACTTGGGTCAAACCCCTTGAGATCATTATATTTCCATGTAAATACATCAATAAAATTTGTACATAACTCAATGAAAGCTTCCATTTCTGAATAAGTGCATACCTTACCCAAATTTAGGTTCTTACTAGGTGAAACTTCCACATTGGCATAATGTTCTTCCTTTGTTAACAAGGTTCACTTTTATTTCCTCATCTCATCATCACTACTGAATATGTTTTCAAGTGTGACCAATCCCTTGGGAAAATTATTAGTTTTTAGTTACACAATTTGATCATCATACTGCTACAAGTACTTTGATTAATTTCTTAAGGAAAACTTAGCTTCCTCATGTAAGAATCTGATAATATGACTATCATCTTCAAAAAAATTCCAATTATCATTATTATCTAGGATAGAAGGCCTTACAATCATATTACTGTGTGATTGGACCTTTTCATTTCTTACATCAGCTAGGACACTAAATTGGACCCCAATGGCATCCAACCTGTCTACATGTTTATTCTCATCTCTTGGTGTTGCCTAAATGTTGAAGGTCTGAAACTCTTCAAGTAAGTTCCATACCTTATGCTTATAAGATTTAAGAAATGGATTTTTTCATACATTAATATCTCTCACTTAGTGAACTACAAGTTAATTATCACCAAAGACTTATAAGGCATTGACTTTCATCTTCCTAGCCCATTATAAACCATGAACTAGTGCCTCACATTCTACATCATTTTTTGAACAACCAAATTGAAAATTAATAGATGAGAAGTAATTTTTATTTGTTAGAGAAATCAAAATCATTCCAGTCCCTGTACCATTCTTATTCCTTGATCTATTAAAGTGTAATTTCCAAAGACCATCAGTAGACTCATCCTCCTTCATCAAGGTTGGAATTGGTGCATATTTATCATGAAAGTAGTAAAAACTAAGTTCTTTTTCTTCAATTATCTTTTAAAGATCATATTCATGTGAGATGGAGGCTGTCTCATCAAGGAACAAATCTAGAATCCCATCTAAAGGTGATTTAGCTTCCTTTGCACTATCTTATATCACCTCATCTAAGATGAAGCAATTGGTTTTCACAACACTTAGCATATATGGCTCAAAATAGAACCATGTAATAGGTTCAAAATGTATGTATACCCTAGTACCATACCTAGTATTGAACATCAAATATGTCCAATCAGATGATAAGTATCCTCCAATCTTTGAGGTAAATTCCCTTAAAAGACACATGGCAAAGTAGGGAGGCAAGTCCACCATAAGCACCTCTTATTGAATGGTAACATTTCACAAAAAAATTAGTGCCAACTTCAAATATTTAATGATGCCCACTATATTTTTTGGTGGCCAATCTAGTTTCAATAATCCTTTAGTATTTGGTTCATAGACAAGACCAAGCTTGTCTATAATTTTCTTAGGCATGACAGTGTTACTGGCTCCACTATCCTCCATACAATTATCAACTAAATAGTCACAAACTATCAAATAGAGGTATAAGGGAGGATTTTTACTTGAATTTACCTCAACTTTATCCATTTTTGCCATTTTGTGTATCTAATGTACTTGATGCTTCACTAGATGATCTGAGTTGGTTAGGACAACACTTTGTTTCTCAACTAGTTCTGGAGATACCTTGAAAGTTGAAAGCTCTTAGATGAGCATGTATTTTTGACTTGGAATAGAAAGGGAATCCCACATGATAATGTTGACATTTGATATATTATGTTGAATGAGGCTCCACTAACATTTGGCTACACCTTTTGAACCACTAGTTATTCATGGACTAGAGGTATTTAAGGGACCGTTCCAGCCTATGCATTTTGATTTTTTTGTGTTATAGGGGTAGAGTATTGATCTTTGATACTTTTGGAACCAACATTATGAGTAATTGAAGCATTATTCACCTCATGAGCCTCATCAATACCTCTTATTTTAGTTCTAATTATAGCTACAACTTAACCACTTGAATTGCTAGTCTCACCACCATGATTAAATGCAACATAGTCATCTATTTACCAATTTACATTAATGGCATCATTTTTACCTTGAACTTATTGAGCCTCTTTTTGGGGTACCAAATTTTTCTCTTGATATTGACCTCCTTAAAGATAAAAATCTTCTTGTGTCATTTGTGGCATAGTAATGTTTTGTGATACCAAGGCTTAGTTTTGAACATCATTAAGGTTGGAGGGTTGCCAATTTAAGTCATGCATCAAATTGTTTTGAGAAGGTTTGGGGATAATAGCTTTTGAACTTGTTAGTAAATTAGGGTCAAGAGTTGCTTATGGTTAGCTAGAACTATGGCTCCTTGTACTTGGTAGGGTGGTCTACTTTCCCTAAATCCTTGATAATGGATCCTTTGATCTCTAAGGCCTACCTTGGAATTGTTGTATTTTGAGTTGAATTATTTCACTCCCAAAGGATTGTAATAAACCTTTTAATTCTCCAATCTCACTAACTTGACTAGAAGGGGATAAAATGTGAGCCTTAAGAGATGGAATAGGGGATAATGATGGAGACTGAGGGGCTTGAGGGGGTGAAAAACACTATAACTCTAGGAATATCTGCATTAATGGCCTAGGAGAAAGCTTACCAACTTGTATCAAGCTATTTTATGCTCTTATTGTGACCTCATAAGCATCGGGCAAGGTATTACCACCCATGAATTATATCATCACACTAATATCAAAATTAAGGGCTCTTAAATAATATAAGAAGGCATATTATAGGGATGGTCTAATTAATGCAGGTATTTTAGTCCATGTCTTTTAAAATCTAAGGTTGAAATCATACATGAATTCATGAGGGGATTTCTTTATGTTATTCAGTTGTTCAACTAAAGATATGTGTTCAGACTTGTCCTCAAATTGTCTGACTAAGGCTACACCTAAATCACCCTAGGTAGTAATGGAATTCAATGAAAGATTCCTATACCACTCTAATGCTTTTCCTTTGAAGGAACCAGTAAGTAACCTAACAATCACATTATCTTCAACAACATTATGAATGGATCAAAGGTTGCCAACATCTTAGATGTGATCAATAGTAGTTGTTTGATGTTCTCCAAAAATCAATAGGATATTCTTAAGGGCAAGCATAGTAATGTCATCATACTGGGCTAAGTTCAATGGACTACCTCTATTAAATAGAACAAATACTTAATTTTTGATGGCCATTTGGGAATTATATATTTCACTTCTTAAGGCAATAGGATGACCAGGGAATGAATATTGATTCTGAGGATGAGGTCTTATCCTATTAAATCTTTCTATCTTATATGAAATCATAGTTAGCTCAATGAATTCAAGGGGAATACCTTTACTAGTTGACCTTGTAGTAACCTTTGGCATGAGAATGTTGCCTAGAAACTTAAAGAATATTCATCTTTTGATGATGGTGGATATCATTTTCTACTATATATGCTTCTCTTTAGATCCAAATCTCAATTCCTCTAAGAGAATGGGTCCCATTGGGTGTGCTAGAAATGTTGGTTGTCTAGGTTACACCCTAGCTAAGCAAAGGGGATTGTTCAAGTCCTCTTGTTCAAACCTACTCCAACATGGTACTGACCCTAGGATGTGAGTCACCTAATCTTGGGTTAGACCTCTAGAGAAGGCTATATTCCTCTTGGATTTATCACCTAAACTAGACCTAATACTAACTCTTGCTTGGAAAAGTGGAAGATATTAACAACAATTCATAAAAACATGTAAAAATGAGGTGATGCATCAAATGTTTTGATCCTTATAATTGCATAAGACACATTATAAGATAAATTCCAGATTTTATAAGATCACTTCATTCATTCTTTGATAAGTTTCACAGAAGTATTTCATGCAAAGGCATGGATTAGCTATCAACTTGGCATGGGAGGGTAATTGTCCACTTCCACACTGACTAGTAGACTATGTATGTACTTAGAATGACCTATGAGAACTACCAAGACACTATATAAAGGTGAAAAAACTTAGAGAGAGGCAAATAAATCAGATATTCACTTGACTAAATCAATGAATTCATGAGACACTCTTTAATTCAGCTTGCAAATGGAGGAATTCAATCTTTATTACATCAAATAGGTGTTACAATATAAATCTTGGTAGAGTTTGGTCATGCCAAAGAGAGGGATCCTCTTCAAGGCTTAAAAGCTTGTATATATAGTAGAATGGGATGAGACAGATGGGTAAGGATGCCTTTAAAAATGGAGAAGGCATCATTATGATTAATATTTCTAATCCTCTAGCATTGATTCAGTTAGCAAAGATCATCATGCTAAGACTAATTTTAGAAAATGGCCATAACAACCATATTAGTCCCTTTCAATCTATTTTAGATTGCATTAATTCTCCTTAAAATTTCAATGGTGGGATAAAATCATTGGAAATATTTTTATAAAATCAATGTAATTACAATAGCTTGCTCAATCTATTTTGATCTTGGCAGAATCACTTACTCCCCACTAGCCCCCTACTAGTTCATCTTTGGCATGCAAGAATGAAGGAAAGGGGTTATAATTATGCTACTATCTTTGGAAAGAAACCCATCTAAACTAATGTGCTTGCCTCCATGGCATCCCTTTGCAATTATTGGTTATGGTTCAACCTCAGCTGAATTAGCTTCTACTTTTAATTTTGACTATTGATCTTGATCTGAGCTTCTCATAATGTGCTAACTGTCAACTTCTCATTTACTCCATAAGATCATGCTAAATCTTTAACCCTTTACACACTATATATATGATTTTGTATGAATTAATGTGAACCATTTATATTCTATCGATCTAATGCACTTTTTATACTTGGTAGCTTCTTATTATCCTTTGAGATCCATTGACTTGTTGACTCATCACTCTCTGTTGAACTTACTAGGTATGATTGCATGTTCATCAATGATCTACCTGGACCCACTGAATCTATTAGTTAATGCATACTATTATATCTCTATCAAGACACCTGAGATCTTACCACTTATCATCTTCTTGATTACACTAACCTTTTGACTTGATGCTCACCATTTATTTACTTTTCATTGTCAAATGCATGCTGTTAGATCTTGGGACCCACTAATATCTATAAAATTAATACTTTCCATTAAATATTAACCTTAGATCCTAATATTTGGACACTTTTCACTCCTACATTAAACCTAGGGATATTTAAATTCTAATGGCTGCTTCATAAACATTAAACTTGACATCTATATGCCTATTTCATTCTACCAGTCTAACTTCAAAGCTTTATATCTTGAGATAACAAGCTCATCAAGACATGAAATTTTAAAAAGATGATCTTAGCACAAATAAATTCATGTCTATATAATATTTTGGGCTTGGGAGGCTTCTTAATCAAACTTATTAAATGCACAATCAAGATGACTAGTTTATTTTTACATGACATTCTCATGATGATCTAGTTATTATATGCTTATGCATGAACTTTCAAGGCTCAAAATGAGTTTTTGAGATATGTGAAACTTAATTTATGTCCATGAATGATTGAAACACCATGAGAACCTATTGGATCTCTTCCCTTGCAACTCTAAACCTATTTCAAGACTTGATTCCAAAGATCAATAAATTACACTTTAAGCTTGTTTAAAGTGTTTCAAAATATTTTAGATGTTGTGTGATCTCTTCATGAAGTCCATATTCTCTTTGTGATATTGGATCACTCTTCAACCAGGACCTTGTTCAACTTCTTAGTCTACATTAGATAAATTTTGGCATGTAGGCCAAATTTGGCCAACACTTCCCATAAAATATTGTTCACCTAGAGCAAGAGTTTTAGGCATCAATAAGATCCATAGTCTACAAACCCTGATATACTTAATGTAAAATATTTCATTTCAATTCTAGTACTAGGAAATCCTATGGTGTCTTTTAATAGTATATATTTGTTTCATAAGGTATACATATTTATTGTTGACCCAATAAAATGGTTATCAAGTAATTTCTAGTGATAACACTCATGGTGGTGTTTGGTGAAGATATTTATTTGTCTAAGACATATTTTAATAAAGTGACTTCAAAAAGTAGCAAGTAAGTTGATTGCAATGATTCTCAAGGTGATCTATAGGTCTTCCAAAACCTAATTTTGTGACTAGAGAAGCATATTTGGGATTGAACAGAGGAAAGTAGAAAACATGTGCATGGTCATCACTATGGAACCTAAGATCAATCTCTAAGGTATGAGGACAATAAAATCAAATGTGTCACTAGATACAAGAGAAAAATAGGAGAGGAAGTCATGGCCACTCAAGTTGAAATGTTTTTAGACTTGTAAAACATAAAGAAACCTAATACCCTCTCTATGTTTAAAATTGTCTAGGATGCATCATATGACCAAGTATTTAAATATTTCAAGGGATACAAGAAGATGATCACAAAATGAGAATTTGAGCTAAAAATGATAAAGGACAATAATGAAGATATCTACATAATCAAAATATTTATTTCTTGGTATTTTTATTAAATTGAGAAAACATCAAGTGGTTTATTTTTAGGTTTATTAAGCTTACAAGATCGATTAATATATGTCAATATGATGAAATATAATATGGAGAAAAAAATAAGTTGGTCGAAGGAGAGACCATGAGTGGTTGTTTGGAATCACTCAAGTAACATTTAGGTCCAAATATAATAAATTATATTAGGTTCACCAAATTTTAGTCAAGCATGGTCCAATATTTTTTGATTATAGTCACTAAAATTAATATTTAATGTTAAAATAATCCATTTGTGACCACTCCTTATGCATACTTATCCTATTCCCAATTTCATGGTTCTAAGCTATTTTTATTATACTTTTATACATATGACCCTCTACCTTAAACTAACTCTAATATTAATTCTTCGTATTCCTCATTCCAAGTGGCTTGAGTTCATACCTTGACTATTTCATACTTCCAGTTTAGTTATCTTTTCTCCTTATATGAAACTACACTTTTAAGATAATATCATTGGTTGGTAGCGACTAAATCCATCAGTTTCATCCTCCTACTAAGTAAGGCTAGTTTCTTAAATTCAAATTTACCCCAACGAGTCATCCTGCATGCTTCACAAGTCCAATTCAAATTAACCCCATAAAGATCACTATAGAAACACATTTTATATTCATTTGTTTACTAGAGGATTTTATTTTTCAAATTTATGTAATTATCTAACTACACATTGAAATGAAATTATCTATTGTTCCCAAATATAAGTTTTTACAACCCAAGAAGCCCAGAGCTAGGTCTGATTACACCAATAAGGTCACAAGTCACTGTTTAATAACCTAAACACACTAGGACTACACGAACATATAAAATTATACTAATATTTTAGACACACCACTGTAATATAGAATAACTACATAGAGTTTGATCCATCTTTAGATTATTGGTATGTAGGCAACACTCAACACATGGGGTGTTGAGGTCAAACTCAACTTCTTACCCTTACCTTTTTTCTCATCTATTATATTTATTTCTCCTTAGTCTTTAAACTAGGATTTATAGGCATTCATTTATGGCCACTTTCACATCTAAACTAGGGTTTAGGCCAATTTATAGAAAATCACATAATTTAAACCTAGCATCCATAAACATGTCAAGGCTTGCTTATTTAGGGCATTACCCTATATGCACCCATAACCTAGATTGGATTTAATCTTAGTCAAATTGTGACCTAGAAAATTAACATTCTTGGATTGTTGATATATTAATGAAAAAAATTTAAAACCAATTCATAAATGCAAAAAACCCTAAGTAAGATTAATTAATAAGAAAAATTCAATTAAGTTTCTTAAGTAAAATTGCAAGTTGTTATTGTTATTGTTATTGTTATTGTTATTGTTATTATTAGTAAAGAATGAACAATCAGTAAAGTATGTTTCTTCTTCTGCTCTCAACCATTATTGAAGACCCTTATAATTTTGAATTTAAATTTGAAAGGGAAAATCAGAGACAAGGGTTACCCCACTCCTCCCTCCCCTCCTACTCATGATATAATTTCTCCTATGCCTGATGATTCTGAATAGAAGGTCATCACTATGCAGAAGACCATTACTAATTACTTTCACACTCTTAGTATAAAATCTCCTATATTTGGTGATTTTGGGTAGAAGGATGCCATTCTATGGAAGATCCATTGTGTTTGGTGATTCTAGGTAGAAGGTCATCACTACATAGAAGACCATCACTACTTCCCCTCATGCTAATGATGGAAGATCCACTATATTTGGTGATTCTAGGTAGAAGGTCATCACTATAATAAAGACCATCACTACTTATCCTCATGCTCATGGTAGAATATCCACTATGTCTAGATATTTTGAGAAGATGGCTATCATTGCATGAAATAACGAAGCTAGTTTCTTCCATGTTCATGGCAGAATCCCTTCTATGTTTGGAGATTCTAGGAAGATGGTCATCATTGCATGAAAGACCATTGCTATTTCTATTCATGATTAGGGAATAATTTTTTTTGGTGACTCTAAGTAGAGGGCCATTATTTTAAAAAATAATGGTGTTATTTCCCTTCATATTCAAGGTAGAAGCCCTTCTATGTTTGGCAATTCTAGGTAGAAGGCCATCATTGGGTGAAAGACTAACATTACTCCCCTTGTTCATGGAAAAATATTCCCTATTTCTAATAGAGTCCTAGACATCATGGAAATGGAAGTTGTGGTAGACCCCCAAAAGCATATAT
The DNA here is from genome assembly GCA_037957365.1 of Torreya grandis. Taxonomy (NCBI): domain Eukaryota; kingdom Viridiplantae; phylum Streptophyta; class Pinopsida; order Cupressales; family Taxaceae; genus Torreya; species Torreya grandis. The sequence continues at coordinate 195,819 of JARHVA010000538.1, read as the reverse complement.
CCTTAGCTAAGGTAGTATCTCACAATACAACTCTAAAACTAGATCCCATACCTCTCAAACCTGCATCTTTTGACCCGATTGTGATCTTTGATGAGGAAGAGATTAGATAAATTATCATATCAAAATAATTTTTATTATCCAAATGTCTCATATTCAAATTCATGGATTAATGGCCAAAAATTCAAGAGCTATATGTCTAGAACTTAAAGTATTGGTAACCCTTCCTATTAGGTACTCTCGATATTTACCCTTATGCAAAAAGTTTTTGATTATTGTCTTCGATAATATTAAATACAAGGAAGAGATTCAAAATAATTTTTGGTGTTTGAATCACCACCCCCTTGTAATAAAAAATTATCCCCTACCTTTAACCCCCTCATAGAACCAATTAAAGGAAAACCCATTTGGGTTCATCTACCCCATCTTCCTCTTCAGTTCTAGAATTAATCTAGTCTAAAAGATATTGGTAATTAACTAGGTGATTACCTCCAAATAAGACCTAGAACTGATCATTTTTATCACACTACTTTTACCAAAATTTTAGTGAAAATTAACACCTCTAATAATTTCCCTAAAAATATCACTTTACAAATTGGGGACCACTCTTGGTCCCAACCCCTAGGCTATGAAGGTTTATTATTTCATTGTCATATTTGTTTTCATTTATGCCACTTAGCAAAAAACTATATTTCTCATAAGAAAAAAAAGAAAGAATCCTCTTGGTGGAAAGACTACAACATTGACCTTGTACAAGTGGATGTTAAAGAAGATCCAGATGGTTTTGATAGTGAGTCACCTTTAGAAGATCTTGAACCCTCTGTTCCAAATGAGGACCTTAAAACTCCTCCTCAATCTAAAGATGTTCTACTTAAAGACCTAATCTCTCCAAGTAAATCCATGAACATAGTAGTCCACTTTGTACCAATCTCCTCTAATAAATTTCTAGGCTTGGAATTATCTAGGGTAGAAACTTTCGAGGACCTAGCTATGGAAGATAAATCCTAGCCCTGTGTTGTTGTAGAAGATAAGAAAATATGGACAAAGGCTCAAAAAAAGAAAAAAGGGTAATAAAATAGTGTTAAAACCTTCTTGTATGACCCTCCACTTAGGGGGAATTTGGGTAGAAACTAATGGCTCAGAGGGTCTCATAATAGAAACACATAAGATAGTTATTGAAGGAAAAAAGAAAGTGAAATATCATTGTTAATTCACAAAAAGTGGTTTGGTAGAACCACTATATGTTTTATCTTGTTAATTATTTTTGGCACATTTTTATTGTGATTTCCCCATTTCCACTGGTAAAGGCATTTTGTTTATTTATAAATGATACATCTTTCTCTCCTTTTTACTAAATTTTGAGATCTTCAAAACCTATAACATTTACCATATCAAATAAAAAAATCCAAGTTGAATTAGGGAATTACATTTTCTAAAAATTGATTTTTTCAATAAAAATAAGTTCAAAGTTAAGGGAGATAATAATATCTTCTATTAATTCCTAAATTTTAATAAAAGGTGTCATAACCTCAAAATTATCTTATATGAGTTGTCATACCTCATAAATATCTAAAATGAGTTATCGAGCCTTCTTAATTTTTTTGACCCAACCCAAGGTTAACCTAAACTCAACCTAGGTTATTTTAGAATTAACCAAGGTTAAAACTAAACCTAAAAATCCTAAGGTTACATTTATTTTTAATACCTATAAATATGTGGGCCCTCACTCTTTCCAAACAAGCTTTTGTGTGTAAGATTATTCTACAAGAATGCCTTCAAAAAGACCTCAAAGTAATGTTATAATGATAAATTGATATCAAGAAGCTTCACACCAAGCCAATAAAAGCCACATGTGGTCCTAAATATGTGATTCCAGGATTAATAATGCATTGATAAAAGTCTCTAATGCCATAAGTTGAGCAAGAACATCTTCTATGCCAATAAGTGAACACTAGTTTTGATAAGGTAACATTGTTGAATGTTTTTATATCTTATTTTTAGTTTTGTTTATTGTGTTAAGCTCAACCTAATACTTAGGCAAGAGTGGTTTATTCTCCATTGAATTTTTATACTTTAATTCCCATTTGATTCACTAACAAGGAACTAATGATCAATTTGTTACTCTTCAAATTCTTCAAATTACATAACGGCATGCCCAGTGGGAACACACATCCCATACAAACCAAATGAATGATGTAGAACCTTAAAAATTCATAAAAACATGAATTCTATCCTTCAATTTTTGAGTTTTATTCTTAAATTTCTTGTCATTTTATTTTATCACTGATTGGTGACTTTGCCCTAGAAATCAGTGATTTCGCCTATTCTATCCTTTATTTTGAAATCATTTATTTTGTATAATTTGATGAATTCACATTGGTGAATTCACTATAAATTATGAAATTTATATATGGTGAAATCATATATATTAACCTAAGTTTAACCATTTTGTTAAAATGATGACATCGATGAACAAAAATAGCAACTTCAATCCTTCATATCAACAGCTTCACCATGTATATTTTCTAGTGGTTTTGATGACTTTGCCTTATTTTTAGATATATTAAATAAATATACTTAAACTAATTAGTGAATTTTTCCATATCTAATGATGACTTCACTAGATACCATTTTTATTTATTCTATTCCATAGAGAAATCAACTACTTTACTGGAAATGAAGACTTCACTCTATTAAGCAATCGGTGACTTCACTTTGTGTAAACAAAACTTGAGAATTGAAAATGAAAATTTGTTTGTTGGTTGGATTTTTTGCATAAAAAAAGAAAACCCCCTAAATTTTTTTTAGGAACCTAAGTGAAGAATAGGAGGTTTAAACACTTCTAAATTTTCACACTTATGTTTTAGTGCTTAAAATTTACCTAACACAACTTATCTTTTTGCATTTCAAGTTTTACAAGAGTAAACAAGGCCAAGGGACCAAAAATTCATTAACATATGATTTGGTGATTTTAAAATGAACATCCACTTTAGATTAGATATCTTAAGATATTTTTATTTTTGTTTGATATTTATTTTTAATTAGTATCAAAGTTCTTGGATTAATTTATTTTGGTAAAATGAACTTTATGTGTATGCTCTCCCCCCATTCCCTTTAGGGAACTTGAGTAATCAAAAGTTCCTTATGTATTGCCTTTCTATTTATCCTAGAATAGAATAAATGTCATATATGCTCTACCCAATATCTAAGTCACTTGGGTGACCCTAAAATGACCTCTAAAGTTCTTCCAATTTTCATTTGTTTATTATTTATTCATTGGCTTATGAGTGGGAATTCATCACCTTCTCACAAGTTCTTTAGGGGTGCATTGACCTAGGGTTTCATCTCCTAGAATTGTACCAAACCTAATCCATTATGGGGTATATAAATTAGGCATGTAATACTGGGATTAAACATTGTTTGAGTGATTAGCCTACCAATCCTAAAAAAAACTAGACAATTCATGCTAAACATCAGACTTCACTAAGCACTACATGGCTAAAGTCATTATCCAAAGGACTAACCTTTGCATATAAAGTTAGTGAGTTTAAATCCAATTGAAAATATTCAACCTTGTGTTATCCACACTTGGGACCATTTAGACCATTTTAAAACTTATAGATTTTATTCATCCCCATTTTTCCACAGAATATCTTGTCAAATGTTGTGTTTTATACTCTAAGTTAGTGCCATGTACTAATGCTCGAGAGACAAAGGGGGGATTAAAAACTCTACCTACATACACTCTTTAATTTTTGGATTAACACTTAATTATTTTTTAACATTGGTATATCGGTGGAAACTTTAGCATAAGCTATGCATACCTTGTCAGTTTTAGAAATAAGACATGCACTTAGTATTTTTTTCTATTTATTTTACTAACATTCATTTTTAGGTCTAAAAATTATTTATGTTTTTAGACTAAAATGAGTTAAAACCCTCACATGTTATACACCACTTTGAACTAAGAGGTGTTACTCTACCAATTTTATTTCAAACATTTACCTTGGAGTTTTCCAAAATCGACTTTGTGTGCCACTTGTTTAACAAAGCATTATTACGATGTTGCTTTTATTTCAAACAGTTGCCTTGGAATTTATCTAAAAATCATTTATTTACCATTTTTTAAATAGAGCATTGTACATTGTCATTTTTACTCCAAAACACTTGCCTTATTTGAAACCAAGTTTTAAAACCATTCATACATTTGTTTTCAAAATGCATGGTTATGCTATCCATTTAAGTCTAGCCTATTTGCCTTAAAAAATCTAAGTCTTTTAATTTAAATTTGAAATTTAATATTTTGAATTTTAGATCCCAAACTAATCAGGTTTATGTTGAATCCTCATCTAATTTTGCTTAGGTGGTTTACCTCTTATGTTTGGATTGTGTAACTTGGGTTAATTTATCATTTAGTTTAGAGATGTTTGCTTAGACTTAGTAGTTATTTGTTTCCTTGTGTCTTGTTTAGATTTCATTGTACCAAGTTCCAAAATGCCCTATTTTCATTGTCAAGAGTCTTTTGTGAGCCAACTACCAAATCTTTTGAGCCAATTACCTTAGATTTAGTTTGTTTCCAATTCCTTATCTATTACCAAGTTTTTCCAAGCCAATTACCTTAGATTAGATTGCTTTCAATTTCTTATTTAAATCGACCTTGTTTCTAAGTCTAACTTTATGTTGTTTAACCAAATACCTAGCACCTTCCCTTTTATTTTTAGACATAGATCATGATTTTTTTACCTAGCCTAAATACCTTTTCCACTAATTATAACTACTTTTGGATAAATTAGTACCTTTGCCATAGATTGGTTGTATGTTTTTCATATTTTTATTATACCCTCTACCTTAGAACTAGATTTTTTATTTTACCATTAGGCCTCTTTTATAGAGTTAAAGTTTGTTCTCCTCAAACCTTAGTTGTTTACCACATGTATACCTTGTCTTTTGAGAGGCCTAGTCATATATCTAAACATGTCTCACTACACATGTAGTGGGACCATGTACAATTTAGGCTATGAGAACTTTGTTACTAGTGAGCCCTTTATTCAAGAACTATATGGTGACGATATAGCATATGAGCTAGATTGATATCCCTCTTATAATATTCCATATGTAGAACAATGGAAGGACCCCCTTGTATAATACTTAGTTAATGCACCATCTTATCTAGGCCAAGAGCAAGAACAAATGGCACAATACCTTGCTCAAATGACACCTATTATAGAACAAAGCCAAAAATAACATTCCTACTATGTAACAAAGCTGATAAGCTATGACCCATACTTTTTTAATCATAATTTGCTAAAAAACAAAGATGAAATTCTAGTGAGGGTGGTAGAATTAGGATCCAAATTCCTTCCATATTTCCCATATGATAGTCTATCTAGTTTGATTAGAACACCTAGTAATGTGCCTTGTAACCAACAATTTGAGTAGGCATCAACTAGTTAAAATCAATATTTAATACAAATACCTCAATAGATCCAAAATGCACTTTCAAAAAATAAATATCCCATGAATGATTAATTAGAACAAGAATAACAAGTATACCAAAATTACCTTAACCTAGCTTAGACATTTAATGCCATGGTTGTTTCAAACACACCACTTATAGAGATAGCTCCTTCAATAAGATTATAAACTAATTTTTTTAGGATATGTAAATCAGAACATAGGCCCCTTTAGCCAAAGTATGCTAGTATGAAACATATACAATGTCCTGATAATAATAAAAGAAACTATAGATCCTATAGAATACCTCACTTAAAATGTAGCAAATAACACACAAGTGCATTCCAATGTGAACCAAAGTGGGTTTAATTTATTATAGAGTAAACCATAGTAGATTATTCTATCCAGTACTTTGAGTGGTTTGAAACAACAAGGGAAACTACATCTAGTTCCCAAACACAACAATCAACTTTCATTCCTCAACTAGTTTCTTCCTCAAGTGTGCAACAAGGAAAAACTAGACAAAAATAATAAACTAACATATTACTTCAACATGTGTAGAACATTACACCACCTCAAAATGTGGAAACAAATGTTGCACTAACACAAGCATATACCAATATACCATAACATCATAAATTTTTCCTAATCAACAACATGTTTCTATTGGTCAACAAAGACAAGCATATGAGATAGATTGATATCCCTCTTATAATATTCCATATGTAGAAAAAGGGAAGGACCCCTTGGTATAATAATTAGTTAATGCACCATCTTATCTAGGCCAAGAGCAAGAACAAATGGCACAATACCTTGCTCAAATGACACCTATTATAGAACAAAGCCAACAATAACATCCCTACTATGTAACAATGCCGATAAGCTATGACCCATACTTTTTTTATCATCATTTGATAAAAACAAAGATGAAATTATAGTGAGGGTGGTAGAATTAGGATCCAAATTCCTTCCATACTTCCCATATGATAGTCTATCTAGTTTGATTAGAACACCTAGTAATGTGCCTTGTAACCAATAATTTGAGTAGGCATCAACTAGTTAAAATCAATATTTAATACAATTACCTCAATATATCCAAAATGCACTTTCAAAAAATAAATATCCCATGAATGATTAATTAGAACAAGAATAACAAGTATACCAAAATTACCTTAACCTAGCTTAGACATTTAATGCCATGGTTGTTTCAAACACACCACTTATAGAGATAGCTCCTTCAATAAGATTGTAAACTAATTATTTAGGATATGTAAATCAAAACATAGACCCCTTTAGCCAAAGTATGCTAGTAGGAAACATATACAATGTCCTAATAATAATAAAAGAAACTATAGATCCTATAGAATACCTCACTTAAAATGTAGCAAATAACACACAAGTGCATTCCAATGTGAACCAAAGTGGGTTTAATGTATCATAGAGTAAACCACAGTAGATTATTCTATCCAGTACTTTGAGTGGTTTGAAACAACAAGAGAAACTACATCTAGTTCCCAAACACAACAATCAACTTTCATTCCTCAACTAGTTTCTTCCTCAAGTGTGCAACAAGGAAAAACTAGACAAAAATAATAAACTAACATATTACTTCAACATGTGTAGAACATTACACCACCTCAAAATGTGGAAACAAATGTTCCACTAACACAAGCATAGACCAATATACCATAACATCATAAATTTTTCCTAATCAACAACATGTTTCTATTGGTCAACAAAGACAAGCATATGAAATAGATTGATATCCCTCTTATAATATTCCATATGTAGAACAAGGGAAGGACCCCTTGGTATAATAATTAGTTAATGAACCATATTATCTAGGCCAATAGCAAGAACAAATGGCACAATACCTTGCTCAAATGACACCTATTATAGAACAAAGCCAACAATAACATCCCTACTATGTAACAATGCCGATAAGCTATGACCCATACTTTTTTTATCATCATTTGATAAAAACAAAGATGAAATTATAGTGAGGGTGGTAGAATTAGGATCCAAATTCCTTCCATACTTCCCATATGAGAGTATATCTAGTTTGATTAGAACACCTAGTAATGTGCCTTGTAACCAACAATTTGAGTAGGCATCAAATAGTTAAAATCAATCTTTAATAAAAATACCTCAATAGATCCAAAATGTACTTTCAAAAAATAAATATCCAATGAATGATTAATTAGAACAAGAATAACAAGTATACCAAAATTACCTTAACCTAGCTTAGACATTTAATGCCATGGTTGTTTCAAACACACCACTTATAGAGATAGCTCCTTCAATAAGATTGTAAACTAATTATTTAGGATATGTAAATCAGAAAATAGACCCCTTTATCCAAAGTATGCTAGTAGGAAACATATACAATGTCCTAATAATAATAAAAGAAACTATAGATCCTATAGAATACATCACTTAAAATGTAGCAGATAACACACAAGTGCATTCCAATGTGAACCAAAGTGGGTTTAATGTATCATAGAGTAACCCAAAATATATTCTTCTATCCAATACTTTGAGTGGTTTGAAACAACAAGGGAAACTACATCTAGTTCCCAAACACAACAATCAACTTTCATTCCTCAACCAGTTTCTTCCTCAAGTGTGCAACAAGGAAAAACTAGACAAAAATAATAAACTAACATATTACTTCAACATGTGTAGAACATTACACCACCTCAAAATGTGGAAACAAATGTTCCACTAACACAAGCATAGACCAATATACCACAACATCATAAATTTTTCCTAATCAACAACATTTTTCTATTGTTCGACAAAGAGTACCAGTTGGTCAAGAACACATGCTAAACCCTCAACAAATGCCTAAGTGCTAGTTGAATGATGATTTTGGTGGAAATATGATTTTATATAAAAATTTTGAGCTATATATTTTGCACTATATTAGTCATACCCTATTTCTTTGAAAATATCTTAAGATGCTTTAACCTTTTTTTGTACTATATTTTCCTTTGAAACATATTAGAAAATTTTGTCTTTTTGTAATTTTTCCCTTGTTGTAACTTAAAATTTATTATCTTGTTAATTTCATGAGACTGAATCTTATTATAATATTATTTTTTATTAATGAAAATAATGAAGGACCCCTCAACCTGAATATATGTGTGTATGTGTGTGTGGGCCACAAGGGGTGGGGGGTGGGGGTGGTGGGGGTGGGTTTGGCGGGGGGGGGGAGGGTGGGTGTTACATATAAAGGAAAATTGAAACATGCCCATTATTGCTTATTATCAAGGTATTTGGAAATAACCTATATAATTTTTTGATAGATTTAGAAGCTTCTACAAACATAATGCCATTTTCAATATGTCAAAAATTAGGCCTAAATCTTAATAAATCCACCAAAATAATAGTATAACTAGATAAATCACATGTTAGTATAATGCAAAAATTGACTAACATCTATACACAACTAACATCTTGTTCTAGGGTTCAATAATACATTCACATACAAGTGGTTTAGATACCTAAAGCTTTGGGGTTTTATTGAGTAAAGATTGGTCTAAGGCATTGAATAGATATGTAGCAACTAATTTTTCTCACATGTGGTTACCATGGGAAGGAGTATCTGATCAGATTTGGATTGAAAGGGAACACAAGTTAAATATGTCATGACATAATATTATTGTAAAAATGATAATATAGAAGTGGTGACCACTACCATTCGTGTCTTTTATTTTAATGATAAATAAAAAATGAATAGAAACATATCCATTGATTTAAGGGAAAAAATATACTTTACACATTGATGGATCAAAATAAAATTAGGGATATAAAATGGGTGTAGTCCTCACTAACCCTATAAAAGAATATAACTTCATTTCTAATAGAATACAATTTCCCTATATCAATAATATTATTGATATTGAAGATTTGATTTTAGGGTAAAAATTTTCTATAATTCAAATGTAAAAAGCCTATGGTGACTCTAAATTGATTATAAACTAGGTGAGAAACATCTATCATTACAAATTCATGTATCTCAATTGATATAAGTATATATCTTGTGACCTCATTAAACATTTTATAGTTTTTAACATTTCAGATATTCCTAGGGAAGATAATGATATATTTTATGCTTTGGCTCTATTCATAACAAATTTTCCTCTTTTATAAAAAACTATGCTCGAGAGGGTTTCAATATAAATTCTCTTGGACCCCTTGGTACCCAATAACATAGAAAATTTTCAAGTGATCAGTGATGAAGATCACATCCTAAAATTCCTCACCATTATTGATGTATTCTCAAAATAGGTACTTCATGAACCATACATATATTCTATGCATGAGGAAGGGGATAGGCTCATTGAATTGAGAACCAAAAAAATACCAAAAGGGATGATATCCATAGAAAAGATGTCTAAGCAAACATGAGAAATATTGAGTAATTTCACAAATCCTCTATAAATAACTATATACAAATGAATTCAAGAACTACCAAGGAGCCCAAAATGATGAACATAGGAAAAACATGCACAAAAGAAGAAAAGATAGAATTAGCCCAAATTTTAATGTAATTTAAATATGTTTTGGCTTGGTATTATGAGGATTTAAAAAAAATTAACCCTTGAATTATGACTCATGCAAGTCCCTTAAAATAGATTATAATCCCTTTTAGATAACATCAATGATATGTTAACCCCATTTTATAACCCAATATACATTAGGAAGTTCACAAAATCCTACCACCAAAGATTATATTTCTTATTAGGTGTTCTACTTGGGTAGCTATTCTATTTTTGGTTAGGAATAAAAATGAAAAAATAAGGTTGTGTGTTGACTTCATATGTTTATACAAATCACATATCAACATATCAAAATCACTTATGCTTGATAACACTAAGAAATGTGTGGGTAATATGAGAGGTCCTACTTGTAAGGGTAATATGATATGTCCAAGAGTATCTTGGGTATAACTATCAAATGCTTTCACATCTATAAATGTATGATGTATATCTTACTTTGTATAAGTAATGAAATGTATAAGTGTTATGGTTCACACATTTGAATTTTCATTTAATTAATTATTTATCATAACATTGTGGATGGGTTGCATGCCAACATATGCTCTAATGAATAATGCATGTCTATCATAATCATCATCAAAAAATTCTGAATCATTAAATGAAATAATTGGATGTGATGGTATCTTACTTGTAATTGTACCAATAATGCTATCAAGTATATGTCCATGTCAAGATGGATGAGGATGAGAATTACATGCATAATATAATTCAAAAAACAAAATGTTATCTTGTGCTTCAATATTGGGAAAAGGCTTTTTATACATTTTCATATTTGCATTCTCATTTTCTTGTGAATTATCCTCTACATTAGGTGTATAAATTTCAATAATTTACTCATCAATGAGGTATTTTATTTTTGATATTTATCCATCTAATGGTGGAATGTCCAATACATATATGATATTCACAAAATGAATTTCCATAAAATATTCTAGATTGAAGTCTAAATATATCTATTTCTAATGGTGGATGAAATTTAATAAGATGACATTCAAGGAAGTTCTATAGTAGCACATGAGGAGGTAAATGTAAACTTCAAAATTTCCTCCTTGGTGAAGCTTATAGTTGAATATTTTTTGGTGGATTTGATATAGCATTAACTATAACTTTAGCCTCATTTTTTCTTTCATTATTTTTATTTTTTTAATTAGTCTTTCCTTGAAAATTGATAGTTAAAGTAGAAGGAGCATTGGAACTATACTTAATCTTATTCAATGTACTCATTTTTACCTCATGCTCTTTAACTATATGGCCTAGTTCATCAAACTATTTGAACTTCTCAAACATTATACTCTTCAAGAGGATTAAGCAAGCTTTGAGTAAAAATACATTCAAGCTCATTATCAGTAATTTGGTTTTCATTTTAGCAAGCATGGTCTTGTATCATAGAACATACTCATTGGTTATCTCATTTGGACTTTGTTTAAGCTTTAAAATTTGAGCATAAGATAATTTATCACCAATATTGATAGAAAAAATTTCCAAAAAATGATTTACCAAAGGATTAAAAGTTGTAACTGATTAAAGAGGAAAATAATTGAATCATATAAGAGCATAATATTTGAAAATTCATGGAAAAAGTTTGGTTAACAATATGTCATTATCTGTATAATCTAGACAAGTTGCATGGAAGGAACACAAATGTTGTTCACTGTCACTTTTTCCTTTGTTAAGAGGAAGTTTGGGAGCCATAAATTCACCTGAAAGATGATAAAATATAATTTGAGGAGCTAAAGGGTTATGAAATAAGGTACAATAATCTAAGGAAGGGATAGCATGAGAAATGGTTTTCTCAATATTATCTAGTTTTTCATACAAGATAAGAAGGGCTTACTCAATATAATCATTGGTTGTATTAATGTGAGGGGTATAGGTAGCATGAGTATGAATAAGCATGGATAACTACGGGAAAGTAAGATATGTTCCCAAGTCAAGAGATAAATGGTTAGAATTGACCAAGGGTGTAGAGTAGGTATATATTTAATGGTATAAGTAACAACATTATAAATACTAGTAGAATTTGATTTCTTAAGTTCATATTAAGAAATATATAGAAACGAATCAAAATTTTCTATATTTGCACGAGCATAATCCTAAATCTTGACATGATTTTTTGTATCAAATTTGTAAATAAGGGCCATGATGTTCCCTTCAAGTAGATGGGGAGTGGGAATTAAGACATCCTATGAGGATAAATGCATAAAATAGGCCTTATATTGTTCCCAATTTATTGAATATTTTAAATAACCTATAGGAGCAAGAAAATGATAGGATAAGGTAGAACAATCATTTGAATCTAGAGAAAGAGATAAATCATAAGAGATAGTTTATTTAGTTTCTTTATATTTGAACCATAGAAATACATAATTAACATCATGTTGAATATTAATGTAAGATTTTATAAGGGATTTCATGATTTTATGTAATACATGAGATAAATATGTATATGTTAAACTCATGATGAATACTAAAATGAAATAAGAAAATATCATAGCTATGAAAATAGTGAAAGCAAAAATAAAGGATAAAGGGTGTTATAAGCAAGGATTTGAATTATTTTTAGGCTCTCAGATATGCTTACTCATTCATTGATTAGTTTTAACCCAATGTTTTGAAGTACTAAATATAGAGGTAAAACCATGCATGTAGCCCACTAACCTCAATTTTGAGGGTATGTTGAGATTACCTTCCCTAGGAAATATGCTCCTCTCAGGTGTACCATAATTCATACAGATAAAAAAGACTTAAAGTTGGTTTAAATAAGGGGATCCTAGGTATTTTTTATATACCATGAGGCATAGGGAAACTAAAATCTATATTGAGTGTCATATTATGGTTATGAGTATTGGAATAAAACACCTCATGCCATGATGTCTATAATTATAACATTGTGTATCCCTTCATGATAATCACTAAGTAGTTTGAAAACTTCTAGAACACAAATTTTAAAATATAAAATATAAAGATAAATAAAGTAAAAAAAAAATATAAAATATTTTTATACAATAAAATAACAAAAATTAACTCAAAGTTAAAAGAAAGAGCCTTGGTGTTAGTATTTATCCAAGGTGATAAGACAAGATTTTTCAATGTTGGATTACTCCAAAGTGGAAAAAATTGAGTCATTATGTTATGAATATTATCCAATATTGATGATTGTATTCTTTCAATGTCAAGAATTTACATAATTAAAATGAAAACCTAAGCTAAAAATTAGCAAGCAATAAACAATGTTCTAACTTTAACTCGTTCACCAAAATGTTTACAATATAATTAATTATGAATTGTAGTTAACTCTAAATGGAATTATAAAATATTGAAACATGATCTAGGATGTTATTAAAAAAAAAATAGTAAAATATAAATATTTATAGAATTTTCAAGTTTGCTAAAAATATTTATAAATTATCTTGTAACTAATGTTTTTAGACTGTATTGACTTCTTATGGAATGTGACTATCTAAAAAGACCTAAAAACATAGATGTAATAGACAATAGTATATTTTTATCTATTGGGACAAGTCCACTAAATTATGAAAAGATTATAATGAGTTGATGTCTATCTAATACAACATTATCCTATCAGACTGTGTACAGGATCTAAAAAACTAGGTTTATTCACTGACGTCTATATGTCGCATGTTTATATATGGAACTTGAATTGATGCATGGAAGAATTTAAACAATAATACCCTAATATTTCACAATTACACCAAATTATATCAAATGCAAAATGGGAATAAATGGGGGAAGTGGAAATGGTTGATCTATCCTTAGAAAATCCCTTATTGACTAAGTATTTCCTATATATTCCAAAAGGGTCACAGTTTGATATAGTTCACCCTTTAGGGAAGATAACATGAATACAACTAGAAAATTTTATTATAATTCTTGACAAGGGATGCCCTCAACTTGAAATAAATAATGTTAGACTTGGCCAAAAACTATAAAATTGTAGAGTAATTTTAATAGTAATATTTACTTATTAAATGAATGATTTAGAAATAAAAAAATATAGATGCCTTGTAAGAGAGTGTTAGGTCCTTTCAAGTGTGACCCTTGACATTATTTTAAATAAAAATATTTCAAATGTTTATGATAACTAACCTATAGATATGAGTATAAAATCTATTACGAAGTGTGTCATTTTGAAAAGATAGTCATTAGTGCATGGGAGACAAGTATGCATTATTATATATGTGTATTGCACTCTTATATGCCTAGTGTAGACTTATCCTAAAATGATGGAGGCTTCTAAAACAATAGTGACAATAAAGTATCAGTTAAATAGGGATGAATATGGATGAAAGAGGGAAGTCTATAATATGTTGTTATTAATTTCAAGACTTTAAAGGCTTTCATAGAGATTGTGGGTTATCATAATGTCGAATTGGCAAAGCAAAGTAAAGATGTCAAGGAGAGGAATTTAAAAACATTTATTGATTAAATTTTTGTGTTTAAATTCCCCCCCCCCCCCCATTTATTCTAGTGATATATAAAATTACTAGAATAAATAAAATACAAACTCAAGTGTATATACACGCATTATCTTTTTAATGGAGATGTGATTGCCCCCTTATTGATGCATATGGAGAAGTGTTGAGCATGTGTCAAATTGAGAGTGATCAAGTCTCAATTTAAAAAATCATTTAATATGATTGAGTTGGAAATATCGTATGCTCCAACATCATAGAGTACTTTTTATTACTTGAATAAATAGGAACCAACAACATGCTTCGATAAATTATAACCAAAACATTGAGTGTCACTAAGATCTCACATGACTCACTTATTGAACTAAAAATAAGTGGAAACCTTAAATGTATCATTAAACTTAAACCAAGATTTGGAGAATCACTAATCTTAAACATCATCCACTTGTAAAATACAAATCACACCACTATAAACGGGTCTAGATTCAAACTATAAATTCTTGAAACTTCAAAAAAGATAAATTTGTATTTTTAAAATTAATAGCTTGGTCATGAATATATATCATGCCCCTGTATTGTATACAGTTCAAGTTTTATATTTTGAAAAGTGTTTGTAATCTTGTAACTATCATTACACAAGTGTATTTTTTCTCTAGTAATTGTATGAGTCGGTGCATAAGTAAGCCGAATTCCACCATAATCTAAAAATTTTGATTTTTACATATTGTAAACTATCAAATCTGAAATGTATTGCTTGTGAGAGCCTATAGATAATCCCATGATGATTCTAACGTTTTGATAGTAGGGATATTTTCTATATATCACTTGTCTCAGAATAAAAAGGTGGGAGTATTTATGAAATATGTAATCATGTAATAGCATTTTTCATACTTGAATTATATTGGAATCTTAGAGATGTAACATTGAAGTGTATGAAGAACTTATTTATTGCATCGCATTATGTAATTTGAATATAGCATTGAAGTAGTCTATGAAGCATGTAAATATCTTGCAAATGTTGAATATATATTTTAAACATAGTATTTTTTTGATATAAGGAATCTACGTTCAATTTATTTACTCGACGTTTCGATCCAAATTTTGGATCATCTTCATATTCTTTATCTTTTTTATTTCCTAAAGATGATCCAAAATTTGGATCAAAATGTTGAGTAAATAAATTGAACATAGATTCCTTATTACAAAGAATTCTTCTACATAATAATGCTATTTTAACATAGCATTTTTGAAAAATTAAGCATTGGATCACATAAGTAGTATATGTGTGATATATATCATGGCACCATTGCTATATGTAATAGATATGTAGTATAGCATGATAATAATCATGGTACCATATTAGCCAATAATGAACAAGTAAGTAAATTCATATAACATCATGCAAGAAAGCCCAAATGCCACATACAATGGACATGTAAAATGTCACGTGGAGTTAGAAATTTTGCATAAATGTCTCACATAAGGCCCAAAGGCTTAATATAATAGACATTTAAATTTTTCACAAACATAGAAGGCCAAAGGCCACACACATGGCATGATAATGCCATACATACAATAGATTGTATGTTGAACATACACGAGGGAAAGGGCCTCATTCAAAAAGCAATCAAATTGAAACATGTTATGGAATTAAGAAATCATATAGGTCAAATGAAGCTAGCATATTTGGATCATATGTATTTATGTTCATGTTATCAAATGTCATATTCAACATGACAAATGGAAAGTATGAATGAACAAAAAGACAATTTTTTTGTTATAGTTCAACATGGAAAAAATGTTGTGAATAAATAGAACCTATAAAATTATTTGTAAAGAATAATGATATACCCCCTATAGAGATGGATTAAAAAGATGGATAGATCAAGCATTAGTCAAAAAACCAAGAAAAATGCTTAAAAACATAAAAATCTAAGCCAACCTATTCAAATGGGGTTTACAAATGATAATTAAGAGAAAATGAAATAAATCATATACATATTACCTTTCGAAGAGAATCCCATCACATAAATGTGGCTCAAAACATGATTTTCCCCTTGATTTGGTGCTCAAGTCTTCAACAAAGATGAATGCAAATCTCATCCATCATCTCAAGAACACCAACTAAACTAGGCTCATGAAATGAAAATCAATGTTATACCTATCTTGAAGCTATCCTATTACAAATAAATCATTATCACACTACTCAAAAATGGCTTGTAGAAGGAATCCTGCATTATAAGTTTAGACAAATGAAGCTTAAAATTTTGAGTGAGAGGCCTCCTATTAATAGATTTTTGTAATTAAGTAGAATGAATTGTGACCATCCATCTTGAGATCAATATGTGTAGCCAAGAATCCATTTAATTTTGGAGGTTCAAATCATAAATGCCCTCATAGATATTTAGAAGGAAGGGGCATTAAAGAGGCATGGGAGGCCATAAACTTGATATTTTTTGTATTTATAGTTTATGGATGTCACCCCATAGATGATGTAGATAATAGGAATCAATTTACAATAAATAAATATTCAATAACTTCCATGGAATTCTTACTTAAGATCATAATTTAGTTTAATTTACCTAAGTAGGATTAATAAATTTTAGTGTAATTATTTGGAAATTGGTGCACAATTAATCAAACTAGTTAGAATGTCATATTACTAGGTCATAATTTGAATAGATTAGAATTATAAGGCAATGTTAGTTTCATATAGACCATTATACCATTTAGAATGTTATCAACACAAAATAACACATGCATGTCCCTTATGTTTTAGAATTTGGTAGGAAAAAACAATCTAGATCACCCAAGTGCATTACACCATTTTGACTCGAAATGATTTAATAAAAGTTAATAATCACATAAAATGCATTGCCCCATTTAGGGATACATTATCCTAAATCAGCACTTATATATAAAAAACTCAAACTATTTAGCATGGTTAAGTGATTTTGGCCCAATTTTTGCATTTTCACAAATTTTGAGCAAGATTGACAATTTTAACATAATAGTGTTAGGAATTGGTGTCAACATTTTGGACTCACAATCCAAATGTCAACCCCCTACATAAAAAACTGTTAGTGACCATCATCCTAACCTGCTTGTGATTGCCCTTGGCTTGGTCATGTCTTCTTTGTCTCGATGACAGTATTGGATTCATTAATAATAAATTCATAATATGTCATAGTATTATGATTAAATACATGGTGTCATGAGCATCTTTAAGTCTTTGAGATATTATGTTAGGTGTCATGGTGTCCTTGAATGAGCAAAATCATTATCAAGAAGTCATGAAGTTCATTGAGTGCTTAGCCTTGTTTGAAGGATATATTGGTGTTCTATTAATATGAAGGTATTGATATAATGTTGGAGGATATAGTATGAATATCATAATATATTCAAATCCTTTTACTATGACATACCCACCTAAAGT
The DNA here is from genome assembly GCA_037957365.1 of Torreya grandis. Lineage (NCBI taxonomy): Eukaryota > Viridiplantae > Streptophyta > Pinopsida > Cupressales > Taxaceae > Torreya > Torreya grandis. Next base: position 177,934 of record JARHVA010000538.1, on the reverse strand, counting down.
TTATTTGGCCCCTTCATAACCACTCAAACCACCTCATGAGCTTACATCACCTTTTGAAAACCTTATAAAAGGGAATAATTTGTTGAATTGAGCTGAAAAAGGGCCTTGAATACATCCTATCCACACCAAATTCCTTCTACATGTAATTCATGCCACATAAAGTCATTTTATGAGCCACCCACACCCTTTTCATTAGCCAAGTGGGCCCCACATGACATTTTATGATCTTTCCACTTCCTTAATACATTTTAATTTTCTTATAAATGCTTATTTATTCATTATCCTATCCTCCTAACCCTAAAATAATGTTTAAAATCTTGAAGCTTGGAAAAATAGTGAAAAATCAGAGATTTTACGAGCCTTTATGCACATTATGTGGAATGTATAGACTATACCATACATAAAAGTATCTTGTGATGAATTTTATGTCATGTGTGATGTTTATGATAATTTTAAGGTCAAATGGATTCCATTAAAGTCCAAAACCATTCTACACATCTTCATCCCTTCTTTGCAAGCTCAAACTGCTCCTCGGGTTTCTAGTTGGATTGTACAAAGGAAAGAGAGTTGGTGTCCTAGATCTTGGCCACAAGAAGTAGAATAACCAAATTAAAATCATGAGAAATTTTATAAATATTTGTCTCCCCAACTTTATGAACTATCCTTAGGAAGTTATAGAATGTTTATGCATCTCATATCTACACAGGCCAACTTCAGTTGAATAGTTTTCATGAAATTTTGAGTTGTTTTATCAATCCAGTCACTAATGTTATTTTATCAAGTCTTTAATGGATATTATATGTAAATTTGGGCACTTATTCCACATGTTTGAGCCCTCATATATTTCAAATCTCCATAGCTAAATACTATGTGTAGCATGCAGGAAAGTTGACTGTATTGTCCAAGATTAGATGTCCTCATCATAAGCTATGATTTGAGTTTAAGAGTTTATAGATGGGTATTGATGTCTAAAATTCATTTTTTCTCAAATTTAAGGTCTATTTTACCTTTTATGTCTCATAGGACCTCAAAAGGAGAAAGACTTATGTTTAAGTAAAGCCCACTAAGATAACAATGTTTGAAGGAATCAATGGCACCTACAAGGTTAATAGGTGACTCAAAAGCATTAAAAGAATATATTAGATGGTAATGTAGTTCCCTTATGTCCTTTTACACAATCTCTCCACCTTCATTTTAGAATTAAAATGGCATAAATACCACACCTTCTTCTTCTTAACTCATAGTCCCCTTTTTAGTAAAATTTAAGGACTGTTTGTAAAAAAAAGTTTTAAGAGTTTTAAAGGTTCTATTTCTAGGTTGTGTATGATGTTTTATGCCTTTAAAGTGTAATAATTACAAAATTTATATGCCTTAGGTTTTTCAAATTCTATATTTAATGTAATTTGAAGGTCCCCATGCTTTTCCACATGCCACATCCATACCACTATTATTTTACTGCCATCTCTACCTTTTTTTGTGGTATTCCCTTATCTTGGTGTTTCCATCACCTCATCACTCCATTCCCATCATCATTCACCCATCCTTCCCTTTAGGCATTAACCATTCCAATAAACCCCCCATACCCACCTTAACTCTCAAAAAGAATGAATTAATGAAGCATTGAGATATTTGGTCATACACCTAACCAAAGAATAAACTAAGACCTACATCTAGCCTTCTAGGGCTACTGTAATAGGGCATTTAATGACATCATGAGACCATTCAAGGGCAAACATGATGATATAATGAAGAAATATATTTTTGTGATTTTAAAAAAGGAATTAACTCTATAAACACCCTAAATAGTCAAATAAACATTCATCTCAAATGATACCGGGACTATCTCAGTCTATACAACATGTTATGCATCTCCTTGATGACTCAATTTAAAGGGACAATCAAGGTTTGGGTCTCAAAATTGAAAGTATAATGGGTTATTCAAGATGAATAGTGGGCCCTTAAGTTTATGATGATAACATTGAGGTGGATCATTACCTCACACTCAACAAGCCACCATTTCCATCACGGGACCAATTAGCACCTACAACCACCTTTATTGGCTTAGGCTTGGTGTATAGAAAGAAGTTAAATAGAGAGTTACATTTTATAAGATTGTGGAGTATCTTGTAATGAATACAAGTAAAAATGATGCTCAATAATCCCAACACCTACAATTATGAAGACATTGACTCCCTTGAGAAGGCCTAGCATACAAAATGAGAATCTACAATAGTCCCATCAAATATATGAAGTCAACATGTTACGGGTAAGAATGTAAAGTTCTAGGGGATAGATATTGGAAGCACCATATTCATCATAGAAAAGAATGAATAACAAGAGGAAAAACTATAGAAGGTTTCAAGATATAAAGTTTACTTAGACCTATCATAGGTTTCAAACTCAATTTAATAAACATTTTTAGTTCTGTCCCTCCTCATTCACCAATTGTGCTATAATCCAATTGAGTTAAAATATTATAATTAACATAATTTAAGGATGGTTACAAGAGTGAGACTTATTCATGACACCATAGAGCATGAAGATGTTATGTTGACATTCCATTACCCAAAATCCTTCCTCCATTCACATCTACAGTCACTTTGTCTAGTTTATATGTAATTAAGCATGGTGTGATGGAAATCACTATTTTGGGGAAGTTATAGGAATGGATGGGATCATAAATATCTATAAAAGGTAAATTTTAAACTTAATATATCCAATATAATCATATGGAGGAATTTTTAACCTCAACTAAGTCAAGGACACATGATATACACCTACAGGCTAAACATAATAGACTTGAGAATTGAAAGCACTATTGTTTCAATTGGCTCAAAGGCCAAGTTAAGCTAGGGGTCTTAGAAATTAAGTATCCTTTATTTGTAGGTATTAGTCATAGGTGAATTATAGGCATCACTTGAAAGCACTATTATTTCAATTGGCTCAAAGTCCAAGTTAAGCTAGGGGTCTTGGAAATTAAGTATCCTTTATTTGTAGGTATTAGTCATAGGTGAATTATTTGAGAAGGGGTATACACAAGGTTTCATGTAGAACTTAGTCAAATAGCCCTGAGAAAGCATTTATATGCAAAAGGGGTGCCAAATGAGTTATAACAGATGATGAATCAAGGTGGTAAGGCCTATAATAATCTAATGAATATTGTCAAGGTCATTCAATGGGCTTGCACTTAGAGAGCCCTCATAGAGTGTGCTTGCAGACACCTTTGGTCAGATTAAGCCATTAACCCCCAAACCCTATCAGATATAAGACATACTAACAAAGAGATGTTGATGGAATATCATATGAATATAAGTATGACTTAAAGAACATTACAACATCATTTTAATCTCATAAACTCATAGAGATATTGCTGAGTGATACACTTGAGAACTCCCCACTCAGCCATATTATTGCAGGCAGGATGAGGCTCATTTAGACCAAAATGGTCATTTGAAGGCCTTAAAATAAAATTAAGGCATTCAAGTTTGGAGGATAAATCCCTTATGAGTGATAAAAGGCATCCATACCCTTGTCTTGGTCAGACAAATAGTGGGTATACCCATTATTTTGTCTCATACCAAGACATGTCTAGGCAAGTAGTCAAGGTACTAAATAGGCTAAATAAAGCTTTGAAGAGTATACAAGATATTTGGAGCCCTCAAAAAGTTTTAAGATAATTTATTATTATGATTCAGAGTCATTATACCTCCTCCTAAAGTTAAACACTCACATCAAGAGGTAAATGCCTTATAAATAGGCTAAATATGAAAGTTCTAGGTCTAATTGCTCAAAGGTCCTAATTTCACTTTTTGAGACTAGTAAACTACTCCAACTTCATGGAAGACCTTTGGCAGAAAGTATTAGGTTGATCAAAGCTAATGAATGGTAGGTAATTATTGGCCAATTTTGGTTTACATATAAATCTTTATCTAGATGAATCAGTATTCTAGAAGTCTTGGTGTAGAGTGAGAAGCCAAGTAGGGTTATATTGATTGAGTGATCCAATATTGGAAGGGGAAAACTACATGTCACTAAGAAGTTTTTGAAACACTTTAAGCATGTTTAGAGTGTAATTTGATGATTTTCGGGGGAGCAGGTCTGGAAATAGGTCTAGAATTATAAGTGAAAGGATTCAAAAAGTTTTCATGGTATTCATGGCATTCAAGGGGGATGTAGTAGGTTTTATCAAATTATAGAAAGGTTTATCAAATCATTGATGGGTCCAAAGATGATTAGCACAAGCATAAGGGGACCAGACCATCTTAACATGCCATGTAGGGATAAATAGTTTAGTTGGTTATACATTTAATAAGTATACTTGGGAGGCCTCTCAAAGTTAAAGGATCACATAGAGATTATGTATTTTGTGCCAAGAATGTCCCCTACAAATTTGGTGTCTTTATAATTTTCTATCTCAAGATATAAGGCCTCAAATATGGTCTAGAAGTGAGAGACGTACTCGAAGATGTCAAATAAAAGCCATAGGGAGTAGTTGTTTGAATTTAAAAATATTCAACAGATCCTGAGAGTGAATGAATTACTACCAATTATCCAAATCTAATTTGATCAGATCATAGATCAATGATCCATGATTAATGACTAAGGTTAATGGCACCATCAAGATCAACAGTGTGAGTTAAATTGTGCAAATCAAGATCAATGATGAGATAAAGGTCAACAAGTTAGAATATCATAAGAAGGAACACAAGGCTAACAAGTGGCATTATCATGGTGAATTCATAGATCAATGGTGCATGTTTGATCACAAATATTAAATAATGATGGCATACATTCAACCGTGTAAAGGAGATCAATCATGTGCATGAGGTCAAAAATTCAATGAGTTAGATTGTATGTGAGGCCACTACATGGAGTAAAAGTAGTAACTAGATGAAGACTAGTAGTGATATCCATAGATTTAATGTGGGGTTACTAATTCTCATAATTTGGGAATCTTGAATCAAAGATTGAGGAGCAACTTCAATTAAGTTATAGGAGGTGCAAGATGGTATCATGTGTCTGAATTTGAGATAGTCATAGTTTTAAATATGATAAACAACATAACAAGGATGCCATATAGGCATGCACATAGGATCAAATTATTTTATGGACCCAAGAAGGTAAATGCATAGAGCCAAGATCCAAATATGATCTGGGTTAAACCAAAACAAATATTTCAAGTCTAAGGGGCACCATTAGAGCTTAGTTTCAACCTCTAGTTCAAAGATTTAGAACCTATAGGACCTATTATCTATGGTTGCAACATCATTTCACAACTATTTTCATTTGTCTTTGAAGGGAATCCATGTGTGTAATGAGTTCTTGTCTTCCATAATGTTTAGGAATAGATTAGGTCTATTGAAACCTAATAAAGATCAAGAATGGAGTTAAGCAACCTAATGGGATTTTCATTAAGGTCATGACTATATGAAAACCAATAAATGGGATTAATTTTCATTTATAATAAACCTGTGTTTAGATTTGGAATAGGGGTAGGTTTGTGATTATGAAAGAAGTGTCTCATCTTTTGACATAGTCATATCCTTGACAAAATAGGTACCTATAGGTGCTTAAAGTAGACATAGTCATGGCTCTATCAGGTCCATAGATATAAATATTTTATCCTTATAATGAAGTTAAGTAGAAGATGGTGTAGAGTTTCAAGGGACATATTTGGGGATTAGAAAATGTAGTTGGAGAATTCAATACATTTTTAGAGGGATAAATATTTTCCTTCCTAATGGATCACATCATCTTTAAAAAAAAATTGTCTTTTAGTATGTTTCTTAGCCAATGAGAGGGTTCAGAGGCTATTGGGACAAATAAAGATTAATTTTTTATGGAGGACTAGTCCTGATTTGATCAAAATTTGGTTGAGAATTCATTAAAGGGTAGTGGTAGCTCATTTATTGATTTTGATTGTGTGATTATCCTCTCTCTTCCCCCTTTCTCCTATATCTCCTATTTTCTCCCTCATTAGTAACAGTGTCTATCTGATTTTGGGACTCTCATAAGGACTCTCTATTTTTTAAAGAGTAAGAGACTCTCATTTGATAAGGTTAAACCCTATCAAAAAATTTAAAAACTACCTCTTGAATAAATAAGATAATGTTTACCTATCTCTCACCTTTAACTAGTGTTTAGTAAGCTTGTGCATGATGGCCTTGTGAAGGAGATTATTCCATATCCATTACCCTTATTTATTTCCTATTTAAAGGTGTTTCCAAGTTATTTATAGGTCTGAGCTTATGTTATTTCTACCATTAATAGATTCTTGGTGCGAATAATATAATTCCTCTCTGCTTCCTTGATTGCTTGGTGAGCCTAGTTCATGAAATACTTATGCAATTAGCTAGTTTGTGAGATTGTGTAAGCCAATATTGTCTTATGTTGATCTAGTGTTGGTTTCAAGCATATATGATTTTGATTTAAAATTTTTACATCACCTTTTTATCATTTTTAGTAACCCTATCCCCCCTTTCTAACCTTTTTCCAAGTATAAGCATTAGTCTAGGTGATCCATCAAGAGGAAGTTAGCCTTATTCAGAGGTTCAACCCTAATATAAGATACCCATAGCCTAGGGTAGTTACCATTATGTACCTTAGATGGAGAGAGCCTAAAAAACCCTCTAAAATGATGCAATATAATTCCACAATAGTTTTTGGCACATCTGGTGGGACCACTTTTAAAAAAGACTAGTCAAGTTTGATGTTGGGTCGATCAATTTATGGCAATTATATTTTTCATGTAATAGATCTGGTAACTCCAAAGAGCACTCAACATTATGGTGCATAGCAATATCTATTTTTCATGCCAAAGGTGACAACAATATTAGTTTTTAGAGGTATTCCTTTTGAATTTGTTAAATTACCTTTAAATTCAGTAAAAAGGTTAAGATTTGATAATACACATCCCTATAAAGCAATATTCCCTCCTAAACCAATTCCTAGGTTCACCTCTACAAGAATATTTTTGTTATCTCCTTTTACTACCATGGTAGCCTTGAGAGCTTTTCTTTTTATGGATTTTAATGGCTAGAGTCCTTTGAACCTCCAATAATTTGATCCTACTCCAATAGCATCACTTAAAAGTGATCCTTATTTCATTAAAGACTAATTTACAACCCCTTTTGAGCACCTAAGAGATATAACCAACTTCTATAATATTCATGACATCATTGAGGAAAATGTGGCTATCAAATTATTAGCATCTCTTTCAAAGGTAAAGCCTTAGATTGGTATATAAATCTTAATTATAACTCTATCACATCATGGGATCAATCAAGAGGTGCATTGTGTAAAAGGTTTGAAGATAAAAGTGACCACTTATCACTTGTAGAATAACAAACCACAATCAAGAGGGATCCTCATGAGGTTATGCAAGATTTCAATACAAGGGTTTAGAAGACTTGGAATAGGATCCCAATCTCTATTAGGCCTACTCCTAACTTTGCTTTCCTTTATTATTTGAAATCCTTCAACAGTGATATTACAGTAATGATCTAGTATATGGGAGGAAACACACTACCAAATGTTTATGATGTGGTAATTAGAGCAAAAAATTATCTAGTACAAGCTAGCAAGCTTATACCTAGACCACTAATGCCTTTATTTCCTAAAATTCAACCACCTCTTGTTGTTATTCCTCCCCTTGCTATCATTCCTCTTATGCCAACACTTGTTTCCTTACCTACACCTAAGAAAGAAAAGGTTTCAACTATTCAATCTAGTGATTCTCAAGAAAATAAGAATTTTCAAGAGCTTAATAGCATGTTTCAATCCTTTGACAATGAATTGGTGAAAGTGAATAGGCAACAAGCCCAGTTCAATAAACCTTACCAAGCTCCATATCAGCCTCAGCAGTAGTCTTATCAAGTAAATAGGCCACCCTAAAAAGGAAATTTCCAAGGACAAATTCAAGGATAGGGTCATCCTAACTATGTTACGCAAAGTAATTATAATCTAAATATTTTAAGTACCTCTACTAATTTGGTCCCTACTCAGAATAACATCACTTAATAAATTGAGGCTACCATGCCTTAGAATTAGTCTTTTGTTCAATCCATTGTCCTAAATACTGAGTTCAATTGGGCTTTCAATGAGCAATGGCATCAAGGTGTTAGTTATGAATACAATCAAGCTCTTATGGCTCAAAACATAGAAGTAACTATGATGACAAAATTGGAATAACCTCAACAAGGCTAGGGGCCTAATGAAAGACCAATCTTATTGGATGTTACAATTGTTAACTATGAGTAAGAATATTTCTATGCACTCAATCATCAGGCTAGTTCTAGCCAAGCATATATTCTAGTAGTAGATAATACAAGGTTCAAAATAAGGAATATGGATGGTAACTAGGAAGTAATCAAAGAGCTTCCTACCATTAATCCTTTACTATCAAATCCAAAGGAACCTATTATTTGCCCAAATATTCCAATAGCTCCAAAGAATCAAAATTAATGGAATGCCTTTGTACCACAAAACTCAAAAATTTAAAGTACAATCATGGCTCCCAAAGCACAAGAAAATGTTGGTGGTTTTCCCATCAACATTATTTAAAAATGAATAAATCCAATGTGAGTGTGCCAATATGGGACATGTTTTCCATGCTCAGACAGATGGATATCCTTCAATAAGGATTAGCAAAGATCAATGTTTTTGAGAAACCACGAAGCAAGGAAAATGTGGTCTTCATCAATGCAACCTGAGGACCTAATTAAGGGAAATCAAATAAGGTGGTCAAACCTCCTCCTTTATACATTTTTGTGATCATTGGTGACTCCTTGGTACATAACTTCTTGGTAGATAGTGGAGAAATTACTTCAATGATGCCAAAGTCAATAGCATATCAGCTTGGTTTGAAGTATGAACCCCAATATAAGCTTTATAGCTTGATAGATCTTCCACTAAACCATATGGTCTTATTAGAGGGGTAAAATTGACCCTACATGCTTGTCCTAGTGTTTTATTGGCTCAATATGTATTGATTCTAGATGTGCCTTCTCATTTTTCTCTATACTTATTTAAAGATTTCAAAGCAAAAAACTAGGGCTTATCTAGCAGTTGATTGGTCCTACATGGCTTTTAAGACAAGGTATGAAACTAAGGTCTCCATCAAATCTATTCCTATTTCATGATTTCACATTAAACCTTATGTGTCTGATAGCTCAAACATCAATTATGCTATCTTAGATGAAGATGAACACCTTGTTGGTCAAGAACTAAACACTCATGCTGAGGAGATACCTGATATGTTCTTGGATGAGTTATGAAGTCAAAATAATCTGAATGATCTTTTGCATGGTATTGAAAACTAGACATGGGATTTTATTACTTTCATGAATAAATTGAATAAATGCCATCCCTTACTAAGCCACAGGAAGAGACTAGTGGTTTGTGTAATTTTTTCTTTGATGGTTCAAGGAGCAAACATGGGGTAGATGAAAGTGTGATATTGATCTCCCCCTCCAATGACAAGTACTTCTCTTCTTATAGGTTCAAATTCAATTGTTATTTCAATGAAAATGAGTATGATAGCATTATCCATTGCCTTCATTAGGCTAGTAAGAGAGGAATCAATTAGTTACAAGTATATGGAGATAGAGAGCTGATAGTGCATCAAGTTAGTGGCCAAAACATCACAAAGAATCCTTTGATAAAGTCCTAAAAACATAGAATATGGGACGTTCTTGAGGACATCAATGCCTTCAACATCTAAGCAATACCAAGGAACCACAATTAGTATGTTGATAGGCTAGTAGTTGTGGGATATCAGTTTGACATCCCAATCAAGTTGAAGAAGTCCAAAGTACAGTCACATGTTAAAGTGGTGGTAAGACAATCAATACCAAATAATAGAGCTCATTGATAGGTCTTTGACAATGATAAATAGATTGCTTGTTCTTACAGTAGGAAGTAGAGTTTTCATCATTTAACTAAGATAAATTTCAACAATAGTATGAAGATCAAATTATTACGCTGAGGTCTAACAAACTTCCTAAAGGGTTGGTCACTCTTGAAGATTTTTTCCATGAGGGAGACCATATGAGGAAAGACAAGATAGTGATGTTAACTGATGAGGAGAATTATGATAGATTCATTATCCTTAAAGACAAGCTCCTCAAGCTTGGAAAGGTAAGCACTAAAGTTGAAATGCATATTTTCATTGAACTTTGTAGAGAATATGCAGACATCATTATTTGGGAATACATTGACCGGAGGAGATTTGATCCCAAACTAGCCCAACACACTATAGAATTAGAGGATAATTCCAATTCTATGAGGTAGAATCAAAGACATATAAACCCCAAAATTTAAGAGCTTATGAGGAAAGAATTGACTAAATTGATTGAATCCAATATCATATTTCCCATCAAGCACTCCTCATGGGTATCCAACCTAGTACCTAGAAGAAAAAAGAATGGGGAGATCTAGTTGTGTGTTGACTTCAAAGACTTGAATAGGGTATATTTGAAGGATCACTACCCCTTACCATCCATGGAGTAACTCCTTCAAATATTTGTTAGTTTAGAACACTTCTCTCCTTTGGATGAATACTCAGGGTATAACCAGGTGATGGTAAGATAAGAAGATCAATACAAGACTACCTTCACCACAAAGTGGGGCACATATGCTTATTATAAAATTCCTTTTGGATTGTAAAATGCTATTTCTACTTTCTAAATATCAATGGACATGGATTTCCAAGAATTTCCAAATCAAATGGTGTTGATCAACTTGGATGACATCATAGTTTTCTCTAAGAAGGATAGTGAGCACTTAGATCACTTGAGATTGATCTTTGAGAGATGCAGAGAATATGGGATCTCTTTGAATCCCAAGAAATGTGTGTTTATTTTTCATGAGGGAAAACTATTGGGACACATTATCTCAAAGCAAGGATTAGCTATTGACCCTAATAGAATAAGTGTCATCTTGGCCTTATCTTTACCCAAGCACAAGAATAAATTCCAAAGTTTCTTTCGTAAAATAAACTTTGTAAGAAGGTTTATACCTAATTTTGCAAACTTGGTCAAACCCATCACTACCATGATAAATAAGAACCAATTATTCACTTGGTTAAATGAAGGTAAAGCATCATTTGAGGCTATCAAGCAAGCCATTGCTCAAGCACCCTCACTCATGAATCCTGACTTCTCAAGGGATTTCATGCTGTATACCTTTGCCAATATTGATAATATATCAGCTATGCTGATGCAAAATAATAATGGACTTAAGCAACTAAGTATAGTTTTTAGTCAAGGGATAGAGGGGTATGAGGTAAGATACACTTTTTTAGAAAAGTGAGTCCTTGCATCTTTGAGAAGCCTTAAAAATTTTAGACCAATGCTCTCCAATAGTAAGATCTGTCTTATGGTACCTCATCCTAGAGTGAGATACTTCCTTCTTAACAAGGACTTGAATGAGAAGAGGGCTAGTTGGATTACCAAGGTCATGGAATATGATATGGAGATCAAATTCACTAAACTAATGAGAGGTAAAGGCTTATGTAAGCATATCGTTGATGATCTTCAAGGAGATAAATAGATGTCTTAGTGACACAAGGCAACTCACAAACATATGCACCTCCACCTCACACTAGCTATCTCTAGGATGTGGCACATTTATTAGTTACTCACGAATTCCCTCAAGGTATGGATAGGGAAAAGATGATATATTCTAGAATTTAATACATACTTTATGCATCGGTTAATGGGGTTCTATTCAACAAGGACCTTAATATAGTGCTCCTAAGGTGCATAGATGATGAACAAATTACCAAGCTCTTAGATAAATTCCTTATGGGCCTACATGAGGCCATTTTTCTCCAAGGGCTATAGTAGCAAAATTAATGAGAGTTGGTTATTACTAGCCCAAACATTTCAAGGATGCATATGCATGGGTTAGAAAGTGCCAAGAATGTGCTCTCTTTACTAGTAAATAAATATTGGTATCCCTTCTTTTCAACCCAATTCAGGTAGAGTAGCCCTTCATGTAGTGGGGTTTAGAATTCATAGGAATGATCAATCCACCTTTTAATGGAAGACAAAAATGGGTACTCGCTACTACTAACTACTTCACTAGGTGGGTGGAAGTAATTTCCCTTAAATAAGCTAATGAAATAGTAGTTTTAGACTTCTATGATAGCATAGTGATCAGGTTTGGTGTACCATCCACAATATTTTTAGATAATGCCTTAACATTTTTTGGCATGAGGACAAGTGAATGGGAACTTTAGTTGGGAATATACCTTAATACATCCTTCAATTACTACCCCCAAGTCAATGAAATATCAAAGTCTACAAACAAGAACTTGATAAGGATTATCAAGATGACTATGGAAGAGAATCAGAGAGTATGGCACACAAAGCTAAGGACAGCCTTATGGGCTGATAGAGTGACTCCCAAAGTTGTCATTGGCAACTCACCATTTATCCTTATATATGGGAGGGAAGATAAATTTATCATATCTATTAATTTACCTACATTATATTTAACCCATAACTTGAGTTGGTGGAGAGTGAACCTATGAGAAAGAGGATGATAGATCTCATAGAGCTTGAAGAAACCAGGGACCTTGCAATGAAGACACTAGAGTTACATCAAGCTCAAGTTAAGAAGGCATTTGACAAGACAGCCATAATAAGGGACTCCAAATAAGGGGATATAGTCCTCAAATGGGATTTAAATAAGGCCAATATAGGCAATCATACCAAGTTTGATAACTTGTGGAGTGGCCCTTACTTGATCCATGGATGCAAACAAAATAATACTTTTCAGCTTGCCCAGCTAGATATAGAGGTATTACACATCCTAGTTTATGGCATTCATTTAAATCCTTACTATTAGAAGATTTTTCAACTATTGTATATATTAGAGTAGTTTTTCATGTTTCCCTCTAAGTGCCTTATGTACATTTATTTTTAGTTATGCATTTCCCTTCCATAATCACTTTGGGCACAGTGTTTGTTTCATTCTTGTTATCCTTTTTTTTTAAGAGGAGGTTTTCAAAAAAGGGACAGCCTTGTATCATTTTCATCAATTGGGAAGGAAATACTTGTGACTCCATGTCTAATGAATGGATCAAGGCAACTAATCTATTGCATAGCAAGCACATAACCTAAGGATGTTGCCAAAAATGTTGGCCAATTTTGGCTTACATACAAATCTTTATCTAGATGAATCGATGTTCTAGAAGTCCTAGTGTAGAGTGAGAAGAGAAGTAGTTTTCTTGTTTATTGAGAGATATAATATTGGAAGGGGGAAACCACATGTCACTTATAAGATTTTTAAACACTTTAAGCAAGCTTAGAGTGTAATTTGATTAATTTTTGGGGAACAAGTATGGAAATAGGTCTAGAATTGTAAGTGAAAGGATCCAGTAGGTTTCTATGGTATCCATGCCATTCAAGGGGGATGAATAAATTATTCTCAAAGTCTCAAAGGTTTATCAAATCCTTGATGGTCCAAATATGATTAGCATAATCTTGAGGGGATTAGACCATCTTAACATGTCATGTAGGGATAAATAGGTTAGTTGGTTGTACATTTAATAAATGTACTTGGTAGGCCTCTCAAAGCCAAAGGATCACATAGAGACGATTTATTTCATGCCAAGAATGTCCCATACAAATTTAGTGTCTTGATATGTTTTTTATCTTAAGATATAAGTCTTCAAATATGGTTTAGTAGTGAGAAACATGCTTGAAGATGTCAAATAAAAGCCACAGGGAATGGCCATTTGAATTCAATAATATTTAAAAGATCCTAAAAATGAATGCATTGATTACAAGTTTTAAAATATCACTTGATCAAATAATAGATCAATGAATCATGATTAAATACTGAAGTCAATGGGACCATCAAGATCAACAAATCAAGTTAAATCATGTAAATCAAGATCAACAATGAGCTTGAGGTCAAAAAGTTAAAGGATCCTAAGAAGTAACATAGGGATGACAAACAACATGATAATGATGAATTCATAGATCAATAGTGTGAATTTGATCACAAATATCAAAGATCAATGACGTGTTAAACTATGCAAAGGAGATCAATGGTGCATGTGAGGTCAAAACATTAATGAGCTAGATTGTACGTGAGGTCACCACATGGTGAAAAAGTGGTAACTTGATGAAGACTAGTAGTAATATCCACATATTAAACATGGGTTTGCCAAGTGTCATAATTTGGGAATATTGAATCAAATATCGATGGATCAAATTCAATCAAGATTTAGGAGCCGTAAGATGGCAGCACATGTCTAAATTTGAGATAGTCATAGTTTTAAATATGATAAACAGCATGACAAGGATGTAACATACACAGGCACATCAGATCAAAGGATTTCTTAGACCTAGGTAGGCAAATGCATAGATCCAAATATGATCTAATTTGAACCAGAAAAAATATTTCAAGTTTGAGGGGTGCCATTAGAGCTCAATTTTGACATCTGGTTTGAAGATTTAGAACTTGTAGGACCTATTATCTTTGTAATGTCATCTCATGACTATGTTCATTGTTATTTGAAGTGAATTCATGTGTGTAATGAGTTTTTAGCTTCCATAATGTTCAATAATAGATTAGGTCTATTGACATCTAATAAAGATCAAGAATGGAGTCAAGCAGCTTGATGGGCTTTTCATTGAGGTCATGATTATATGAAAACCAATAAATGGGATTGTTTTTCAGCTATAGTAAACCAATTTTTAGGTTTAAAATAGGGGAAATTTTGTGATTATGAAATAAGTGTCTCATATTTTGACATAGTCATATCCTCGACAAAATAGGTACCTACAGCTGCTAAAAGCAGACATAGTCATGGCTCTATCAAGTCCATAGATATGAAGATTTTATCCTTATAATGAAGTCAAGTAAAAGATGGTATAGAGTTCTACGGGACATATTTGCAGATTAGAAAATGTAGTTGGAGCATTCAATACATTTTTAGAGGGATTCAAATATTTTCCTTCCTAATGGGTCATGACTCATCATCATTAATAAATTATTGTCTTCTAGTATTATCCACCAAAAATTTGATTGTATTGTCTAAGTTTTGGTGTCCTCATCATGAGCTATGATCTAAGTGTAAGATTTTATATAAGGGTATTGATGTCTACAATTCATTATTAATCAAATTTAAGGTCTAACGGCCTTGTGTTATCTCATAGGACCTCAAAAGGAGAAAGACTTATGCATAAGCAAAACCCACTATGGTAGTAGTGTTTGAAAGAATCAATGGCACCTGCAAGGTTAATAGGTAACTCAAAAGCATTGAAAGAAGATTTTAGATGGTAATGGATGTCCTTTATGTCCTTGTCCACAATCTCTCCACTTTAATGTTAGCCTTAAAAGGGCCTAAAGACCACACTTTATTCTTCTTAACAAATAGTCCCCTTTTTAGTAGAATTTAAGGATTGTTTGCAAAAATTAAGGTTTTAGGAGTTTTTAAGGTTCCATTTCTAGACTCTGTATGATGTGTCATGCCTTCAAAGTGTCATAATTACAAAATTTATATATCTTAGGTGTTTAAAATTCTAGGTTGAATATAATTTGAAGGTATCCATTCTTATTTACATGCCACATCCATACCACTACTGTTCCACTGCCATCTCTACCATGTTTTTATGTTATTCCCCTATTTTGGTGTTTCCATCCCTTTATCACTCTATTCCCATCATCTTTCACTCACCCATCCTCTCTTTAGGCATTAACCATGAAAATGATCCCCCCATACCCCCTTGAACTCTCCAAAGGAATGAATTCATGAAGTGTTGAGCTATTTGGTCATACATCTAACCAAAGAATAAATAAAGGCATACAACTAACCTTTTATGGCTACTGTAGCAAGGCATTTAAGGACATTATGAGATTATTCAAGGGAAAACACAGTGATAGAGTAAAGAAATATATTTTGGTGATTTAAAAAAATTAATTGACACTATAAACACCCTAAATAGTTAAATAAACATTCATCTCAGATAATACCTATATTGTCTCAGTCCATATATCATGTTATGCATCTCCTTAATGACTGAGTTTGAAGGGATATTCAAGGTTTGGATCTTAGTCTTGAAAAGATAATGAGTGATTTAATATGAATAATGGGGCATTAATTTAATGATGAAAATTTTGATGTGGATCATTACTTCACACTCAATAAGCCATCATCTCCATCACAGGACCAATGAGCACCTATAGTAATACCTATAACCACCCTTATCGGCTTAGGCCTAGTGTAGGAAAGAATTTGAATAGAGGGTTGAATTTTATGATATTTTAAAGTCTCTTGTAGGGTATAAAATTAAAAATGATGTTAAATAATCCCAAAACCTACAAGTATGAATACATAGACTCCCTTGAGAAGGCCTATCATAGAGAATGAGAACCTACAACAGTCCCATCAAATCTCTGCAATCAGCATGTTAAGGGTAAGAATGGAAAGTTATAGGGGATAGATATTGGAAGAACTATATTAATCATAGACAAGAATGAATAAAAAGAGGAGAAAATATGGAAGGTGTCAAGATATAAAATTTACTTGGACCTATCATAGGTTTCAAACTCAGTTTAATGAACATTTTTAGTTGTGTCCCTCCTCATTCACCAATTGTGTTATAATCCAATTGAGTTAAAATGTTCTAATTGACATTATTTAAGGATGGTTTCATAAGTGAGACTTCCTCATGACACCATAGGCTATGAAGATATTATGTTGGCATTCCACTGCCCAAAATCCTTCCTATATACACACCTATAGCCACTTTGTCTAGTTTGTATGGAATTAAGCATGGTATGATGGAAATAATTATTTTGGGGTAGTTAGATAAATGGATGGGATCATAAATATATATAAAAGGTAAATTTTACTCTTAATATATTTAGTAAAATCATATGGAGGAATTTTTAACCTCATGTAATTCAAGGACACAAGATATACACCTACAAGCTAAGTATAGTAGACTTGAGAATTGAAAGCACTATTGTTTCAATTAGCTCAGAGCTCAAGTCAAGTTGTGGGTATTGGCACTAAAGTATAATTTATAATTATTTATTATTCACAAGTAAGGTATAAGCAACACTTTAAACCCATCACCAATAAAGATACAATGAGAAGGGGTATACATAGGTTTTTAAGCAGAATTCGATTAATTAGCCCTGAGAAAGCATTTATATGCAAAAGGGGTGCCAAGTGAGTTATAATAGATGATGAATCAGGATGGTAAGGCCTATAATAATATAATAAATATTATCAAGGTAATTTAATGTTCTTATACTCAGACATCCCTCAAAGAGTGTGTTTATAGACCTTTATGGTTAGATTAGGCCATTAACCCCCAAACCCTATAGGATACAAGACATACTAAAGAGGAGATGCTAATGGATAGTCATATGAATATAATGATGACTTAAAAACATGAAAAAAACATCATGATCTCATAAAATCCTAGAGATAGTGTTGAGGGCTACACTCAAGAATTCCCTACTCAGTCATACAATAGTAGGTAGGATGAGGCTAGCTTAGACCAAAATGGTCATTTGAAGGCCTCAAAATAAAATTAAGCCTTAAATTTTGGATTAAAATGCCCTAATGAGTGATAAAAAGTCATCCATACCCTTTTCTTGGTCAAACCAATAGTGGGTATACCCATTGTTTTATCTCAAACCAAGACATGTCTAAGCAAGTAATCAAGGTGCTAAACAAGCAAAATCAAGTATTGCAGAGTCTAAAACATAGTTTGGATACAAAAAAGAGTTTTTAGAAAATGTATTATGATGATTAAGAGTCATTATACCTCCTTGTAATTGAAAACACTCACATCAAGAGGTAAATGCCTTGGAAATAGGCTAAACCTATTTACTCAAAGGGCCTAATTTTAATTTCTCAGAATAGTAAACCATTCCAACTTCATGGATGACCTTTAGGGAAAATAAAAAGGTTTATAAGAGATACTATATGGTAGAGAACCACACAATAATGGTCATTTTATCCTTAATTCATCTTAGACCCTCCTAGAATGCAAGAACAAGCCAAGTAGACCATTTTTTTCACTTGAAACTGTACAGACATCTAGCATGGGAGGCCAAGGAACCCAAAATAGTTAGGGAGTCATATAGCTCTAATTTGAAGAATTTAATTAGATGTTAGATGTCACATTTTTATGAACTATCCTTAATGTTAGGTGAATATTTTGTCACTAGCTAACTGATGAGCAAAATAGGTCTCTTCAACTACAACATAGGGAGATTGGTTGGCCAGATGTGCAAGTTTACTACATTAAAAGGGGACAAATCTCTCCTCTCATCAAGGGGAGGTTCCTTGTAAATATGCAGGAGCTATATACTATATATACAAGTAGAAAATAACACTCAGGGGTAGGATAAACCATCCATCTCTCTTTTTTTCAGAGATGATGTTAACAAACAGAGGAGAAAATCTTGATGAAAATGTTGAAGGCACTTCTCTTCTTTCAAAAGTGATCTTGCAAGAAATAGCAAGAATTCTTTCAAATAGTGACAAGTAACTGGTAACCAAAGGTGTAGTAACCAGCAGACTGAGATGTAGCATAAAGTCTCCACCTAAACTACCCAAGAGTGAGATACGAAGGACAATGAGAGCACAAAGTCATCCCAAGGTCCTTTACACAGAAACAGATTATGAAGGATAATGAGGGTCCAAAGTCATCCCAAGATTCTTTACATAGGAATAGAAATAAAACACACTAAAGACAATTGTGGCAGCACAAAGTCTCTCCACAGCCAGCTTCAGGACACCTTCTTGATTATTTTCACTAATTCTGCTTATTTAATTAAATAGACAAAAAATGTATTAAGGAAACAGACATAAGAATAATTTCCCCAACAACCAAGCTATTCCAGCACAAAGTCTAAAAAGTCACTTGTTTTCTTATTCAAATAATGAAATATGATCAACAATCTGAGCTCAAAGTCTCAGTGATGCCTTTCAATTTGGGCAAAGTTTTGTTTTTGATAACAAAGAGAGAGATCCCTAAAATAATAAGAGAGAGTCCAATATATAGTGCTCCAAGAAAGACTTGGGTGCTTTGTTTCACAAAAAAGTGTTACAATGCATTCAATGCCTTTAATGCATTTTTAATTCTATCCATGGGCTATGATAGAATCAGGCATCAGTCTTAAATATGGGTCGCTTGATGTGTTTCCTTATGTGTACACAGCTATTCACTCTATGCACTATAGAAAAATAGACCGCACCATTGAATGTTCATGCTCTTTTGTGTCCACTTGGTGGACTATTTCACCTTCTAGAAACATATCCCATGCAAAGATATTTCTAATCCTTCTTCATCATTCTCCCTTTCCTAGCTATATTTTGCCCTTTTCTATGCGATCTGAGCTCTTGGGCTATCTCTTTGGCCGGTCACTAAATTCATTCACAAAATCTGTGCTTAATCCTATAAGGATCAATAGCTATTTTATTGCCACAAATTTGATGTGTTTAGGTCTATCATTATTTTAAAGCCAATAGCTAGTTAGTTACCCTAAATTTGATGGTTGCGGGCCTGTCATCCTCCTTAGCAATTCCTTCATGTCTTTCATGCTTGCTTTGGCCACTTTCCACTGATCTTAACAAGTGACACATGACACACTCTACTGTTAAATAGGTAAGGACATGTGGCAGCATCCACTAAGTTATAATGGGACACATGACACATTCCATAGCTTTGAAACTTATTAGAAACTATGTCTCGATAGATGACACTTGGCAGCTTCCACTACAATTTTATAAGGGACACGTGGCAGCGTCTACTATAGCTTTATGAGGGGCACGTAGCACATTTTGATACAACTTTATGAAGGTCACATGGTGTGTTCCGCTACAATTTGAGGTTTGATCTTTCTCAAAGGGAACTTGCCCTTTAGGGTCTTGAGAAATGGTCCACTTTCCTTGGTGAGAGACTCCCGCAAGGTTACCTACTCTTTGAGATATTTTGAGTGACCTTCAGGGTTTTATTTCCTCAACAAGTTTTTCCTTTTTTGGTGGACTTTTTCTTTGGACAAAAAGTCTGAAGGAATTCTTTTAGATAATTTGTCTGAAGGAAAGCTTCCTTCGCTTTGCCTCTACTTTCTGTCGGGCTTTCTTTCGATGGGCTTTTGTCTTTGCTTCCAGCTTATTTCTTCAAATAAAAGTCTGAAGGAATTCCTTCAGACATTTTGTCTGAAGGAAATGCCTTAATCATTTTGCCTTAGTCAATTTTTTGCATTCTTTTCCTAAAAGAGAATTGTGCCCTCTTCAAGGACTATTCAAGCTCAAAAATATCCTTCAAACTTTTGTAACGGTCCATCTACTCCTCACCTGCCCTCCGCAAGGGCTGTTTGTCCTTGGTTCACTTTTCCAAAGGAATTCTCTTTGTCCACTTTTATTCACTACCCTCCGCAAGGGCACTCAGTTTGGTTCACTACCCTCTGCAAGGGCATTCGGTTTGGTTCACTACCCTCTACAAGAGCTATTTTTCCTTTGGCTTTGGGATAGCCCCTTGAACCTATTGATTGAACCAACTGATTAAACCAACTTTGGTTCAACAATTTAATGGTTCAATCTTGTGTTTGAAGCCATCTTTTTGTCTAAGTCTTTTGATCACTTTGAACTAATTGAACCCATTGAATCGTTAAACCCGTTGAACCTGGTTGATTCAAGGTTCAATGGTTCAATGGTTCAATCACTTTCTTGTGTTCCACTCATTCACTTGACCACTTAAACCAAACACTTTGAACCTTTTGAACCTTTGAACCTGTTGAATCTTTGAACCAAATTGGTTCAATGGTTCAATGGTTCAATCCTTCTTCTCTTTGATAAGTGTTTTGAAGCTATTGAACCTTGAAGCGGTTGAAATTTTAAAGTTGACAAATGCACTTAACTCTTGTTGATGACATTGAACCTTTGAACCCATTAAACCCGTTGAATCAAAATGGTTCAAGGTTCAATGGTTCAATGTTTCAAACCCTACATAAAAGGCTTCTACAGGCGAGTTCAATCAAAAGAACAAGTTGCCAACACAATAATTTTCAAGATTGTTTCAATGCCTTGGTTCAATGGTTCAATGTTTCAAACACTACATAAAAGCTTGTCAATGAACTCTTTTGGTTGAACCAAGGCATTGAACCAATCTTGAAAATTACTAAGTGTTGGAAACTTGTTCTTTTGATTGAACTCGCCTGTAGAAGCCTTTGAACCTATTGAACCTACTAATTTCAAGCATTTTGAGTCCATAGAAACATATCTATAGAGTTCATATATTTGGTCTATAGAGTCCATAAAAATGAGTCCATAGAACTAGCAGAGTCTGTAGAAATGAGTCCATAGATTTGGTGGAGTCCATAGAAATGAGTCCGTAGATTCAAGCCTACAGAGTCCGTAGATTCAAGCTTGTAGAGTCCATAGAACTGAGTCTATAGAACTAGAAAAAGCTTGAAAAATGGAGAATTTGAATGCCCAAAACAATTTTTGAGAAGGGGAGAGAGGATTTTGGTTTGTTAGACCAAAATAGTTCAAATGTTGTCCCAAAAATGAGTGATGCTTTTGGGGGACAACAGCTGGCTCCAGTTGGAGAACTTCCTTCAATTGAAAACTTGGAACAATTGAGGGGATTAGAAACCAAAATCTCTAGTGCCTTGAAGTATGCCATTGGGCTATGGAGTCGTGCTACCCAAAAAAGAAAGGCTCCAAAAAAAATGAAAATGAACAACACAAAGCAGAAATAAAGACTACACATATGTATGGTTGAACTTATCTAATACTTCAAGAGTTGAAGTGCTTCAGATGCTGCCCATTATAAGGTAGAGAAAAGAGTGTGTTGTCTTGATATTTCAAAAGGAAGCTGTTATCACCATTGAGTTGATGGATAATAAATGGGCCTCTCCAAAGAGAAGCAAGCTTCCCATGTATCTCCTTTGGTTCTCTTCTCTTGTCCCATAGTAGGACTTGATCTCCAACCTAGAAATCACATTTTTTTTGCCTTCTGGTCGAAGAGATTCTTCACTAGACTTTGATGGGTAGTAATTCGGTCTACCACCATAGTTCTCTACTCATCTAGCTCAGTTAGATACATGATCCTCTTATCAATGGAGATTTCATATGTCTTATTTTTAATTGCCTTAGCCAATTTTAATGCTAACAATTCCAAGGTGATTGTTATTTCAGCATTAATACCATAAAGAAGTTGGAAAGGAGACATACCAATTACCCTTTTTTGTGTAATTCTATCTGCCTACAAAGCATCAAACAATGCTTTATGACATGTCCTTTGGTTGTCATCTATCAACATCTTGATGATAGTCATCAGGTTCTTGTTACTTGATTCAGCTTGTCCATTCCCTTATGGAAAGTAATCAAAAAAGTGAGAAAGGGTGATCCCATAGTAAAAATAGAACTGAGTAATCTCTTAAGAAGTGAAACAAGTTGCATTGTCTGTGACAATCTTGGTTGGGACCCCAAACTTGGAAATGATATTCTCCTTGAGGAAATTACACACTACTTCTGAAGTAGCATGCTTGGTTGGAATAGCTTCCACCCACTTGGTGAAGTAGTCAGTTGTTGTAAGGACATAATCATGTCTAACACTTGAAGATGGGTTTATAGCACCAATGAAATCAATTCTCCATTGCTGGAGTGGCTCTTTTATCACCACTGGCTTGAGAGGTAGGGCAGCCAACTTAGGTCTTCCAACAAACTACTGGCATAGTTCACATTTCCTTACCCATTTATATGCATTTTGGAAAAGAGTTAGCCAGTAATACCTAGCTCACAAAATTTTATGGGTAGTCACAGGAGCAAAAAAATGTCCTCCACAGGCCAAATTATAGAAGGATTCCAAAAGTTTATTCTACTATACCTTGTCCACACAGCGAAAGAACACTCCATCAAGGCTCCTCTTGTACAGGTCATTGTCCCAAAAGACAAAATTGGCAGCTTTCAACTTGATAGTCCTCTTTTCTTTTTAAGATAGGTGAGAAGGATACTCACCATAAGTAAGGAAATGAGCAATACCTGAATACCACTCATTCATGGTAGAGACAAAGAGAACTGTTGGCATGTCTTCCACTTCTTTTTCTTCATGCTCTGGTTCTTTTGGTTTGTTATCAGCAATTAATTAGCATAGGCCTTTTCATCATACCAACTTTGTTGGCTTGATGAATAGATCAAACTCTTGAATATTTGCAATCCAATTGACTCTTTTCATCCTAAACTCTTGCTGAGTTAGTATGGATTTGACTGTGGTATCAGGAACCAAGGCAGTAGTGTGAGAATTCAAGATGTAGAAGTAGAAATGCTTGACTACCTTCACCACTACATAATCATGCTTCTCCATGTTTGAATACTTCAGTTCATGATCTTTGAGAGGGAAACTCATGAAAAAAATGAGATATTCCATACCTTTTTCATTCTACAAAACTAGAATTGCTGAAAGCATGTATTCAGAAGCATAACTATATATGATGAACTCTTTGTTGTAGTCTGGACAAACCAGAATTGGGGTGTGGGCAATGGCAGTCTTGATATCCTCAAATGCTGACTTGACTTCTTTAGTCCAACTAAAGGTTGTCTTTCCATTCATCATGCTCACAATGTGTTGAGTCTTCTTAGCAAACTCAGGGATGAACCTTCATAAGAAATTCACCTTTCTGAAGAAAGAGTGAATAGTAGTCTTACTTGTAGGCAAGGTAAGCTCTTGGATAGACTTGACTCTATCTGATTCAATATTTATGACTTCTTTGAACATAATGTGCTTGAGAAGTTTCCCCTCTGTTACTCCAAAAATTGACTTCTTGGGGTTCAAGAAAATGTCATTCTGGCGGCAATGCTCTAGCACTTGTTGCAAGTGGCGTATATGATCTGGGCGATGCTCCAGCACTTGTTGCAAGATAAACTATAATGAACTTACCCATCTCATCCTTAAAAGTAAGGTCTATTGCTTTTTGAAAATTAGCACCAACATTTATCAAGCTAAATGGCATTCTTTGATAAGCAAAGGTGCCCTAAGGTGTGGTAAAGGCAGTCTTATGTTGGTCTGCTTCACTAACTTCAACTTGATTATATCCTGAGAAGCCATCTAGCCTTGATAACATCTCTAAAATGGTCACTATCTAAAGCACTTGATCCATGATGGGAAAAGGATAGTTATCCTTTAAAGATGACTTATTCAGATTTTTGAAATCTACACAGATGCAAATTTCACCATTCTTCTTCCTTATAGGGACTATGTTGGCAATGCATGTAGAATGATGAATTAGAAAAATTATCCTAGCATTAAGTATTTTCTATATCTTAGATAGAATAGTACCTGATATCTTTAGATTATACTACATGGATTTATGCTTGTAAGGTAGTGAATCATCCTTGAGAGGAATTTCATGGTGAATTTCTTTAGGCCTGAGTGACTTCAGATCATCATAAGAGTATGCTAAAACATCCATGTAATGGTGAAGCAGGTCAATAAATTTGAGTTTTTCCTCCAGAGTACAACACTTCCCAATGTTTACCATCTTGGGATTTTCTTTGGTACCCAAATTTATTTGATCAAACCCCTGAGAGGAGTTTGAATCCATTTGTTGCTATTTGATGAACCTGTCATGCTTGTCAAATATTTTCTCAAGAGAAACCAATCCTTTGGAAATTTTATTCCCTTTTAACTGCAAGAATTTTTCACTTGCATCTGAATTCATTTCAAGATCTGATTCAAGTTTTTAGAGCTTACTACCTTTGAAGTGAAGATGTTCGAAGCTATCTTTTTGTTCTATAAAGGCGATGATTTGGTTGTCACCATTAAACACTTGCTAATGATTGACATTATCAAGCACACTTAGTCTAAAGATTAATTTGATAGTGTACCTATTTTCTTTGAAGTCTAGGTGAGGAACTAAGAGAGTTGATGAAATAGCCAGTGTATCATTTTGGTCATTGAATTCCCTGGGTATGGCAGAAATGTTGAAAGCATCAAAGCTTTCAATTTGATCCTAGACTAGAATGCAGTAGTGTTGTAATCTCTCATTTTTGGTTTGATACAGGTTCCTTACCTGACAAACCACTAGTTAAGCATCTCCTTTGGCATGAAGGAGTTTGATGCCTTTATCTTGAGTGGCCTTCAATCCAAGTAATAGAGATTCATACTCAGCTATGTTATTGGTGTTGTTGAACTAAAACTTGTATGAAGAAGGAAAAATATCTCTTTGAGGAGATATCAACACAATCTCAGCCCTTGAGCTGGTAGAAGAATTACTGCCATCAAATTTCAGGATCCAAACATCATCAAAAATTGATATTTCCTTAGATTTCTCCTTGCTTGGAAGGGGAAATTCTTATGTGTTTGCACTGTGCTCTCTCACATCTTCTATTGTTCCATCTGAACCACTTTTTAGACTATTATTTTTAAAAGTTTCATTAGCTAAAACATGAGTATCCTCTGTGATCAAGAAATAATTACCCATGTCTGAAGATTCAAATAAAATTTGAACTTCAAGGGCTGATGTTTGAGTGACAACATATTTTGATTCTTTTCAGGAGGCAGCCTCTGCATGATGCCTTTGATATGGATCCTTGCTTCAGATAGGTCCATGCTCAACTCACCACCAACATCCTTGCAGAAATTTCACCTTAGAAGAATGTCGTATGAGGCTGGGACGTCAGCCACCGGGACTGTCATCTTGATTCTTTTATCTGAGAACACTACAAATGCAAATTGGATGTCCTTGATTTGTCCCAGTAGAGGTACTTATTTGTTCTCCATGGAGAAACATCTTCCAAAAGTTCTGGTCAACATGAGTCTAAGAGATTCTACCACTTTGGATTGCATGACGTTGTCAGATGCACCTAAGTCTATGATGCAATTGCTCAATTTGTGACCATTTATCAATAGAGAAACACAGAAAGGCTCTATTTTTCCAAGGGCAGTTGGAGGAGTAATGACAAGATTGTTTGAGATGGACATGTTCTTTGGGGGATCATGAGTTACCTTTTTGACATCTTGTCCTTCAAGGATAGTTTTATTCTTTAGACATTGAACTAACCTATCCAACTACTCAGAATTGGATTGCAAGAATTCAAATTCAGACATTTGAATTTTGGTCTTCTTGACATGGTCAATTATGTCAAATGACTAAAATGGATTAGGAACAGAGGAAGGGAGTTCATCTTTCTAGTTTTTAGGAGGGGTGGTACTGGTCTATGGAATTGAAGTTGAAGATGAAAGAATGCTTGATGTACTTACCTTTTTATTACTCATTGGGTCCTTTAGCTGGAAAGGCAGAGAAGTTCCTCATTTGGCAATTGAAATTGTAGGCTGAGAACTTTCCCCTATTTTTCCTTTATCAGCTTTCTAGACTGACTGGTTTTGGGACTGGGTGAATACAGCATATGATCCATCAACTGCTTCACCTTTACCTTTGGGTTCATCCAGGTAATTTAGGAAACCAATGTTGGAGTTGTTAGCTAATTTTTCTTAGCCTTCTAAAAGGATATCAGTGTCATTTTCTTGGTTTAATTCAAGCTGGAAAGAGAAATTAGATTCTATTTTGAGATATCCAACTATTGAATTAGTTGGGGGTGCTTCAATGGCAAGTTTTCCTTGTGGGGGAGGAAGACGATTTGGTTGTCCTTAATTTCTAGCAGCATTGTCTTGGTATGACTGATTGAGGAATGTCCTTCTTGGCATATCTCTATATGAAGGAGCTGAAGATATCCCTTGTGCCATTTGCTTCCTGAGAGCTAGCAACTCATTTTCTAGCTTTTGTACCATTCGATCAGTGGTACCTATAGATGGATATTTAGAAGATGAAGAGAATTTACTTCTGTTAGGATCTCTCCTCATCTTTCCTACCAAGATAAGGTCATCTTCCACCTTAGTGGCCAAATCTTGAGCTATAGCAAGGTCTATTTGGCTAGCACGTCTCAGCAAAAAAATCACTTCAGGCAGTTAAGAGTTGATGAAGAAACATTTAAGGCTTTCAGGTGTTGGCTAAGCAATAGCAGGAATCTTGTTCCTCAGCTTGTCAAACTTGGCTATGAAATCCCTCATTAGTTTATGAGGCTCTTTCTTCATTTGTGTGAGTTGAGCCAGTAGGGCATGTGCATCTTCTGCAGGCTTAAATTTGGCTTTGATAGTGTTTTAGATAGTCATAGTCTAGGCCTACAGATGATAGAACCAGTCTGTAGTAGCGCCTTGTAGTGTTTCCACAAAAATCTTGACTGCTACATCCTCATACTCCACACCTATTACTACATCTAGGCTATGCTGAAGGCTACAATATGTTCATCAGGATGAACCTTCCCATCACCATAGAACTTGGGGAATTTTTTTCTTAAATTGTGTGGTAGCTCATGTAGAGGTGGAGTTAAATTGAGTGGGCCAAAAGAGTTACCCCAAGGGCCTTGAACTGCCATTGTATGATTATGGAAAGGTGGGATAACAAATCTCAGAGGGGTAAGTATTGACAAAACTTTATTAATAATGGAAATGGATGCTTTGCCCAGTAATGGAGACTTGACTTTAGTAGGAGGAAAGCTCCTAGTTCATTGGAGGTGAGATGGTGAAGGAAATAGATCAAAATTACTTTGTTGTATCAACTTGAATATAGGGTCAACAATACCTTTAGCCCTTTGGCTTTGCATATACCATGGATCTACCACAGTATAAAAATAAAAATGAAAAAGAACTGGCACTGTTTTAGCTTGAAGTTTGAGGCTACAAACTGCGTGTTCTATCCTAGTTGGCGTGGGGGTGGAGGAATATGGTAAGGCTATAATGATAATGGGTAAGACACAGAATGGATTCACTAGAGTCTATAATGAATAAGGGTAAGGATTGATTCAATCTAAAACTTGAGGCTTCAGATTGCACATAAATCCCCAGTGGAGTCACTAAAAACTATTGGGTGATTATTTTGTCACTAGCTAACTAATGAGAAAAATAGGTCTCTTCAACCATAGCATAGGGAGATTAGTTAGCTAGATGTATAGGTTTACTACATCAAAAGGGGACAAATCTCTCCTCTCATCAAGGGGAGGTCCCTTATAAATATGAATGAGCTATATACTATATATACAAGCAGAAAATAACACTCAGGGGTAAGATAAACCATCCATCTCTCTTTATTTAGAGATGATGTTAACAAACAAAGGAGAAAATCTTGGTGAAAATGTTGAAGGCACTTCTCTTCTTTCAGAAGTGATCTTGCAGGGAACAATAGGAATTCTTTCAGATAGTGACAAGTAACTAGTAACCAGCAGACTAAGATGTAACACAAAGTCTCCACCTCAATTCCCCAAGAGTTAGATATGAAGGACAATGAGGGCACAAAGTCATCCCAAGGTCCTTTACACAAAAATAGAATACGAAGGATAATGAGGGCCCAAAGTCATCCCGAGATCCTTTACACAGGAATAGAAAGAAAACACACTAAAGACAATTATGGCAGCACAAAGTCTCTCCACAGCTGGCTTCAAGACACCTTCCTAATTATTTTCATTAATTTTTCTTATTTAATTAAATGGACAAAAAATGTATTAAGGAAATAGACATAAGAACAATTTCTGCAACAACCAAGCTATTCTAGCACAAAGTCTAAAAAGTCACTTGTTTTCTTATTCAAATAATGAAATATGATCAACAATCTGAGCTCAAAATCTTAGTAATGCCTTTCAATTTGGGCAGAGTTTTGTTTTTTATAACAGAGAGAGATCACTAAAACAATAAGAGAGTCCAATATATAGTGTTCCAAGAAAGACTTCGGCACTTTATTTCACAAAAATGTGTTACAATGCATTCAATGCCTTTAATACATTTTAAATTCTATCCATGGGCTATGTTGGAATCAGGCATCGATCTAAAATATGGGTCACTTGATGCATTTCCTTATGTGTGCATAGTTGTTCACTCTACGTAATGCAGAAAAATATACCGCACCATTGAATGTTCATGCTCTCCAATGTCCACCTGGTGAATTGTTTCACCTTCTAGAAACATATCCCATGCATAGATATTTTTGATCCTTCTTCATTGTTCCCCCTTTCCTGGTTGTATTTTGCCCTTTTCTGTGTGATCTAAGCTCTTGGGCTATCTCTTTGGCCAGTCACTAAATTTATTCACAAGATCTGTGCTTAAGCCTACAAGGATCAACAGCTATTTTATTGCCATAAATTTGATGTGTTTAGGTCCATCATTGTTTAAAATCCAACGGCTAGTTAGTTCCCCTAAATTTGATGGTTGCAGGCCTATCATCCTCCTCAGTAATTCCTTCGTGTCTTTCTTACTTGCTTTGGCCACTTTCCATTGATCTTAACAAGTGACACATGGTGTGCTCCACTGTCAAATAGGCAAGGACACATGGTAGCATCCACTAAGTTATAATGGGACACGTGGCACATTCCACAGATTTGAAACTTATTAGAAATTGTCCCAGCAGATGACACTTGGTAGCTTCCACTGCAATTTTATAAGGGACACATGGTGGCTTCTACTGTAAATTTATGAGGGGCACATGGCACATTTCATTACAACTTTATAAGGGGCACGTGGCACATTCTACTACAATTTGGGGTTTGATCTTTCCTAGAGAGAACTTGCCCTTCAGGGTCTTGAGAAACGGTCCACTTTCCCTGGCGAGAGCCTCCCACAATGGTACCTACCCTTCGAGATCTTTCGGGTGGCCTTCAGGATTTTATTTCCTCAGCGGGTTTTTCCTTTTTTAGTAGACTTTTGCTTTAGATAAAAATCCTAAAGGAATTCTTTCAGACAATTTGTCCGAAGGAAATCTTCCTTCGTTTTGCCTCTACTTTCTGTCGGGCTTTCTTTCGATGGGCTTTTATCTTTGCTTCGGCCTTATTTCTTAGGACAAAAGTTGGAAGGAATTCCTTCAGACATTTTATCCAAAGGAAATGCCTTAATAATTTTTCCTTAGTTGATTTTCCATGTTCTTTTCTTGAAAGAGAATTGTGCCCTTCGCAAAAACTGTTCAAGCCTAAAAATCTCCTTCAAACTTTTGCAATGGTCCATCTGCTCCTCGCTTGCCCTCCGTAAGGGCATTTAGTTTGGTTCACTACCCTCTGTAAGGGCTATTTTTCCTTTGGCTTTTGGGCAGCCCCTTGAACCTGCCAATTGAACTGACCGATTGAACCAAATTTGGTTCAATGGTTCAATCTTGCGTTTGAAGCCATCTTTTTGTCTAAGTCTTTTGATCACTTTAAACTGATTGAACCTATTG
The DNA here is from genome assembly GCA_037957365.1 of Torreya grandis. Lineage (NCBI taxonomy): Eukaryota > Viridiplantae > Streptophyta > Pinopsida > Cupressales > Taxaceae > Torreya > Torreya grandis. The sequence continues at coordinate 147,697 of JARHVA010000538.1, read as the reverse complement.
AACCATTAAACTTGTTGAACCTAGTTGGTTCAAAGTTCAATGGTTTAATCACTTTCTTGTGTTCCACTCATTCACTTGACCGCTTGAACCAAATTCTTTAAACCAAACTGCCTTAAACCATATGCTTTGAACCTTTAAACCCATTAAACCTTTGAACCAAAGTGGTTTAATGGTTCAACGGTTCAATGGTTCAAGCCTTCTTCTCTTTGATAAGTGTTTTGAATTCTTTGAACTTTGAAGCGGTTAAACTTTGAACCTTGAAAAATGCACTTAACTCTTGCTGATGAAGTTGAACCTTTGAACCCATTGAACCAAAATGGTTTAAGGTTCAACGATTCAATGGTTCAATGTTTCAAACACTACATAGAAGCTTGCTGATGAACTCTTTTGGTTGAACCAAGGCATTGAACCAATCCTAAAAATGACTAAGTGTTGGAAACTTGTTCTTTTGATTAAACTCACCTATAGAAGCCTTTGAACCTGTTGAACCTATTGATTTCAAGCATTTTGAGTCTGTAGAAACATATTTGTAGAGTTCATAGATTTGGCATATAGAGTCCATAGAAATGAGTCTGTAGAACTAGTAGAGTCTGTATATTTGGTGGAGTCTATAAAAATGAGTTTGTAGATTCAAGCCTGTAGAGTCCGTAGATTCAAGCTTGCAGAGTCCATAGAACTAAGTCTGTAGAACTGGAAAAAGCTTGAAAATGGAGAATTTGAATGCCCAGAACAATTTGTGAGAAGGGGAGAGAGGATTTTGGTCTGTTGGACCAAGATAGTTCAAAATAGTTCAAATTTTGTCCCAAAAATGAGTGATGTTTTTGGGGGACAACACTTAACACCTCAAACTAGTTAAAACCCTCCCAAACCCTTAGTTTTGACTCGATGTAGGAGATTCAATTGGAGATGCTTCTAAAAGGTCTATTTTGTCCTAAATGGTGTTTTAATAATGTCTAAGACTCCTCTAGAGTCCTTTCCCACTAGTTGGTCCATACAAGTACTATACAAAATAGTATAAAATAATCTTTTTATAAGATTTTATGTGTTTTTTAGGGTTTTATGCATGATGAGAAGATGATAATCATTGGATATGATAGTTTTGGACTTATCAAACCTTATAAAATAATAATTTTCTCATAAATATGCTTGGAAAGGTCCATAATAGTACCTACAAAACTACCATTCTATCATGTTTAAGGAGAGAGATGAACCAGTCAGCTTAGAGAAGTGATGTTTCAAGTTTATAATGTCTTTATAAGCCTATTTCATGGTTGAGGACATTATTTATTTCAAGGATCATAATAATACATAGGTTTTGAACCTATTTTATAGGTTTCATTGCTGCCAAGTTTCAAAAGTTAGGCAGTTGTGCCTAATTGGTTATCAAAGAAGGTCAAGTTGGCATTAAAAGGCCAGTGGAGTGAATCAATACAAGGCTGATACATTGGTAAATAATATTTTAAGGGCATTAAATATGCATTCATTTATGTAGTGGAGGAATAAGTCATTTTCCTTGACTCTACCAATTTGCTCTAAAGGAGTATGGGCTGCTATGCAACTATAGTGGCCTAATTTATCTTGTAACTATAACATGAAGTAATTATGGATTATTATAATCATGGTCAAGCCTTTTACATAGTGTAATTGATATTTAATCAGCCTCCCTTACCTATTTTCTAATGATAACACCTCATTCAAGGAGACATCAAGGAGGTTTTACACATTGAGGAGCTAGAAGGAGGTTTATGTAACTATTGTAACTCCCATTTTGAGTGGACTTGGTCATTGATTACCTCCTCTCCAATATTACACAACATTATCCTCTTCTCTCCCATCCCATTCTTCTATATATTTATGATTCTAATCCTTGATTTGTATCCCTCAGGCTGGTATGAGGAGACTCTACCAAAATTGTACTTATGCATCTATTTGGATATAATAACAAAATTTTGAAGCTCTTCATGGTGACATTCTAGTGTGCTCATACTTGCTTAATAGGAAATTTTGATTTTTCATTTCCCTTGTAGGTCCTGGTTCATCTAAATGTCAAAATTATTCTTTATCCATGTCATGTGGAGTGTTGAAGTGTAGGAAATGGGTATTGAAGTGTGGCATGGCTGTGAGAGTCTTCTAACAAACCTACTAGTCATAACCTTGGTTTTACATCCATCTAGTATAAATTATATATGAAACACTTATGCATATGGCTCATAAAGATGACTATTTGGTTGTGATTAGTCCATTAGTATGTTGAGAGTGCAAGAGTATGAGTGGATAGTTGAATTCATGGTGCATCACCACACTTTGGATAGGTTTTCTTTATTTATTTTCTCTATTATTTTTACCCCAACATGTTTAGGTACTATAAGGAGCATTGGAATGAATAAATCAAGGGAGCTATCCCCATAAAATCTTGAGATTTATCCCAACATTAGGTAACCCACAGCCTAGGGTCATTCCCATATTAGCCTAGGTTTGAGGATTAGGACATGAACACTCCTCTCCTTAATAAGGGTGAAAACCTAGAGTCTCTAAAAATTAGATGTCTACATTTTTCCCCTATTTGAGAAGGCGTAGAGAGACATTCAATGAAGCAATGTCTTTTAAAATAAAAGAGTTTTCAATAATAAATTGGAAGGAAATGACCCATGATGCCCCCTTGGGAGGATGTACAAGGATGAAAAAGAAGGATGGACTCTTGAAAAGAGAGAGAAAGTGAGATTAACTTGTGGAAAAAATTAAATCCAAATGAGCTAATGCTTACACACATTGATTCTAGCATGATCAAATGTGTACAAGATGGTTCATGAGATTAAATGTATTTTGCGATAACTTGGTATGCATATCATTGACTTATCTTTTTGGATCTTGGTGACAATATCTTGATCATTAGGATTTGACTCTATAATCACTTCATTTCCTTTACTAGAAGAACATATGTTTATTTTTACAATGTTTGTGAAGGATTATTCTCATTATTGCTCTCCTTCTCTAACCAACATATGTAATTATTCCATAGGAAAGTCTAAGGGTAGCCTAGCACCAGATTAAATCAACCTTAGGAGTGTTTCATCCTTGTCCTTTTGGGGTTGATATTCTAAATAGTCTTCCTCAGATCTTACAATTATGGGAATGTCTTCAAAGACCACATAATTGTATTGACCATCATAAAAGTGATCCTCCTCATAGATAGGGCCATAAGAGACCCCACTACGAGCATACCTTTGAGTCATGTCTAAAATATTTTTTCTCTATGCTCGACAAGATTTGGAGAATGTTTTTCAAATGTTTAAACAAGGTGTCTTTGATTTTTTACTAATAAATGACAAGGTACAAAAGAGACTATAATAAAAAGGAGGTGGCATATTACCATATAATTAGAATAAATTTGCTCACAAAATTACTCAACCTTGGGCAGGGTTAAAATCATATAAATTAGAAGAGGGTATGATAACTCGAAGACCTAAGTGTAAACTAGTTCACCAAATGTAGGTTTAGAGATACGTCAATACTATAAAATCTAGTTCAACTTTGACAAGTTGATACTAGTAAATTAGAAGAAATACCTTTGGATTGGGAAAGTGACAATATGAAATAATAAACTTAAGATTTCATAACATGCATTAATTCCTAAATATAAAATTAGAACCAAACGGGCAACACAACGCTACCACATGGCAATAAGAGGTATAATAAAATTTGTTATAGAACTTAGAGCTTAAGCAAAACACAAGATAACCTAAGTTCACAATGATAAAATGATGATGATGAATCTATAAATGTATTCAACCCAAATGGGAAATTAAACCCAAGTTAACTCAAGTTAAGTGTAAATAGAAAAAAAACTGATTAACATGTTAACATAAAACTTAGAAAGGTTTAATTATAAATTTGAATTATCAATGGACTTAAATATTTTTGTAAAATAGTTTAGACTCAAATGGGTAGCATAACAACATTGTTTAGACAAAGACAAACATAATGTTTAAGAGAAGGATTTGAATAAGGCAAATATGAATTGGATTTGACCAGTGTAATGCCTCTTTATTCAAGAAATGGTGGACAACAAATGTGTTTAATTATGATGTGTTTTGTTCACAAATAATTTTTAGACTCAAATCAAGACCAAATAAGTAAAGGAAAATACAAATACAACTAAGTAAATCATCTTAAGCCCTAAATCGATAAGGTTTACATCATAGTATTAAAATCTATCTATATACATGATCTTGGGAAGATTTTAATTGTTAATCCAAAAATAAAAGTGTATGAAGTGGTAGGTTATTTTACACTCCCTTATCCCTAGAGATTGTATGGTGCCATGGACCTTTGAGTTACTCACCTTCCATTAATAATATGTTTGTGGCAAGTACAGTTATTCTAAAACTTAAATTTTTAATTGTCTAAATGGTTTTAAGCATGGATAATGCTAGATATGCCTCACATCAATTGGATCCACGTCAATCAGCTTTTTTTGAAAAGGTCTTGTCCTTTTAACAACCACTACATCTATCAATTGCTTAGTGTAGTGCAATGTTTGAATTGATCATACGTTCTAAGTTGGATTACCACTAACAAAGTTTGCTTAACCACTCAAGCAAAATTCCCAATGGGTCACCCTAAATTTGTATATCCTATCATGGAGTGGGGTTAAAGACAATACTAGGAGATAAAACCCTAGGTCAAAACTTCCCTAAAGAATTTTTGAAGAAGTTATGAACTCCCCTCCACAAGCCAAGTTGCATAAAATAAAACTAAGTGAAAAGGCTTTAGAAGATATTTTTAGATCACCCAAACCATATAGGTTTTGGGGAGATCCTAAAAAATTCATTTTCATACCTTGGACAAAGGTACAATCATAATGAAAAGGCACTTTTGATCACCCAAGTTCCCTAAAGGGGATGTGGGGAGAGCATACGTACACTCTTTGTTTTGCTCAAACAAACAAGTAATGGATGATTTTACATAAAACAACACACTTTTGAAAAGATTGAAACTTAAGTAAATGTTAGTTTTAAATACCAAATTGAAATGTTTAATTAATTTCTTGGCCACCTGACCTTAGTTTTCCAAATTTTTGAAAAACTTCACAAAAACATTTAAACAAATCATCTAAGTTCCTTTTAAACACCAAAGAAAAGGTTCAAGACTTAATTCAAGTTCAAATTTTGCATTTTTCCATGTGCATAACTTGAAA